>CM031377.1:85972300-86584190 GCA_018208015.1 Medicago ruthenica | reverse complement strand
TATGTTATTTGTAATTGTTTCTGATATGAATTTTGGTGTGAAAACGATGCAATTGAGATAGTAGTGATGTGTTTTATGATTTTATTGGATTTAGTTGTTTGTGATAATAGTGATGTGCTTTATGGTTCTTGAAACTTGATTGAGATCTAATTTGTTTGTGATAGAGATCTTAGCGTGTAATTGGAATCTAAATGGATAATGATTTTTCTTTTATGATTTTCTTGAGTCAACCTCTCATATCATATGCATGTAGCTTCATTGTTTCTTTCATTTCACATTCAAAATTGATTTACTAAATCCTTAGTAGGTGCATATGAAATAATATTTTATTGAAAGATATCACCCTTTAGATAGACCTCGATTACTTTGAATAATTAATCTTTGTAGTTGCGTAGATGATACCTTAGTTTACAAAAAAAATAAAATAATAACCATTCCTATAAATGTGTCCTTTGTTAAAACTTTTTTTTTTTGGAATGTCCTTTCTTAAAACTTGGAGCTGTACTATGTTTTCTTCTATATATTAGAAAATAAAATGCTTTTTCAATGATATATATAATCTCCTATCATTATCATTATGATTATATTGTAATATATGAATCCAAAAGGCACGATACCACCACATTATACTAATACAATACGCGGCTCTATTGTAATCACCTCAATATAGTCTAAATATGATATCTATCTATAGGATTCAACATTTGAATATAGTCCAAAGGGATTTTGCTTCTTTTCCCTTTGGCCTGGTCGTGTAATGTCTATTTTTTTTTTGGAGTTTTGGCAGGCCCAGTTTTTGCAATGTGTTTTGTTTCAGTTTTGGTTCATTAGTGTGTTAGATTTTTTTGTGCTAGTTTGTTGCAGATTTTTGCAGCGGCGTAGCAGCAACTACAATGTGTGTTGTGCGGGTGTTCTGGGTGTTTCACCTATATACGGCGCCCTTTATTTGTTTACTTCTTGTGGCTAGTTTCTATGCGTCTTGCACGGACTAACCGTTTTAATAAAATTTGCTTTTTCAAATAAAAATAAGTTTTGGGTTTGAAGGGTTAGTTTTAGTTGCTTCCTGTCATACTTTTATTTGTAGTTGTTGTCTTACCTTGTTCAAGTTTTTTAATTTCTAATTTCTTGGTGTTTTGTGAATTAGAGTTGGTTGTTAAGTTGTTTTAAGTTTATCCCTTCACCTGAATCTAGCATTAGTATGTGAATGTCTATAATGTTTATATATTATTAATGTTCGTATTATGCTTATTGCATGATATAGAATATTTATGGTAATTTTATCGTTTATGAACTCTTTGTATTAGATTAAAAGTGATGGACAAAGAGTGGACAAAACAACCCAGACTTAGTAGAGAATATAAGAAAGGTGTTACATCTTTCTTAAATTTTGCCTTTACTAAAGGAAAACCACAAGGGAATGAAATTTTATGCCCATGTGCCAAGTGTAAGAACACTCCCTTTGAAAGAACACTCCCTTTGTTGGTTTACTAGGTGTTATTTATTGTTGGCTTTGTTTTATGGAGTTTGGTGGTGTTGTGTTTTCTATGGTGCCTTCAGTTGCAACCGAACTTGTTAAATATATTGTCTTTGAGATGTTTTTCTATGTGCGTGCTTTAGATCATCTTGTGTTTGGTGTGTGTCGTTGATAAAATTGAGGTTTCAAAAAAATAGATAAATGATCTTATAGTTCTAAGAAATTGTAGTATTCTACTCCTTTTTTTTTAAACATCTTTGAATGTCCTGCTGCTGCAAGTCCAATGGTTCTATTTTTGTTGTGTAAATGATTTTATAAACAATCATGTTAATGATTGGTCTTCAAAATTTCTTTCAAATATAGGAAATTCATCAAACTGGAGAGGAAGATCAACCTGAAGACCAAGAGGATAGATGCTATTAAATTTTCTCTTGTAGTTCATTATAATTTCCAGCAATGTTGACATTCGAAATCTAAAAAAAAGTTCATGTAAACCTATACTTTTTGGTTGTGTTTTTTTAAGCTACATATATGGATTATTTTAATGTTCAATTTTTTGAATTTAAGACCAAGAGGATAGATGCTATTAAATTTTCTCTTGTAGTTCATTATAATTTCCAGCAATGTTGACATTCGAAATCTAAAAAAAAGTTCATGTAAACCTATACTTTTTGGTTGTTTTTTTTTAAGCTACATATATGGATTATTTTAATGTTCAATTTTTTGAATTTCAATATCTGAAATATCAAGATGCATGAATGTTATATATCTCTTTTATCAAGGCTTTTATCATTCAAAATTTAGAATAATATATTATATATATGTAGATTATGTTGGTTGTCATTTTTAAAAAGAAGTATTTGTAATAACCATTAATATAAAGTTCTACTATTATTTAGCGGAGAAGACATTGTTTAACAACCCATGTCTATAACAAGAGGATACAACAAATAGGACTTCAACAATTTATACTTATAACAACAAAAATAATAGTTGTCTATAAAAATAAGACTGTTGCCCATAAGAACAAACTACAGGTAAATATTGTTGCTCGTAAAAATGAACAACAAATCAATAAACATTGCCTAAAAGAGAAAGGAAAATTATTTGTTGCCTATACGAACAAACAACAAGTTAACAGCGTTGCGTATTATAAAAACCTACAGTTACATAACCATCACCCGAAAGTGCAAAGAAACCGTTGGCTTTCTGAAAAAAGCAACCGTTGCTAATTACATACTATAGGGACGGTTTTCACTTTTTTGCAACCGTTCTTAATTACATACTATAGGGACGGTTTTCACTTTTTTGCAACCGTTCTTAATTACATACTATAGGGACGGTTTTCACTTTTTTGCAACCGTTGTTAATTACATACTATAGGGACGGTTTTCACATAATGTGGCCGAAAATCAAAAAAGTGTTGCATAAAAGAAAAGGCAACGGCTGCATATAGGACACTTCAATAAGCGTTGCTAAACTGTTGCTTATTGTTAAGGCAACACTTTGTTTCCTTATAGCAACGCTTTTCGGTCGTTACCTAAACCCAAAAATGTTGTAGTGCTTGTATCTTTCATATTATTACTCCATCTTAGGCTTGAAATTTTGATATTCTTCCTGTGTAGGATCACTTTATCTGATCTGGAACAAACGTCTGTTCCTAATCTCTGCCATGATGCAAATGATGTGAGTAGTTTAAGAAAAAGAATAGCATACGCTTATACAATCACAAGTCTAGCACATTGAAAACACAGAAGGAGAATGTACCAAAATAAAAACCATCTACTTCTAATACTGATTACATGGATGATGGTAACTAGCTTACAATATTTTGAATGAAGTGTTCCAGTTCAAATTGCACCAACAACAAGATATTCATGGGAAAATATAGTTGAAATTGCACCAACCAGGTCAACCAAATTGGTAATCAATCAATCTACTGCATTGCATCAGAAAGAAAAGAACAAACAAGTTAACAAGAGAACCAATTCAAAAGCAAGTTTATACCATAACGAACAGGAAAGTATACAGTTTCTAAAATCATAACCAAATTAATCATCACAACCTCAAATCTGCAAATATGAGATTCTAGCTTATGTTATGGTGAAACATGAATCTAAAATTGAGAATCGCAAATCACAAATGAGTATATTCGATTAAAACCATAAATTGCAAATAACTAATGATGTGTGATTCATATTAGAGAAGGTAAAGAGAAACAGAGCGATTTTCTGAAGATTTGCAAATAACAAATGACCATTGAATGTGTTTGAAGCTGTTGAAAAGTTGCATACATTATCAGACTTATAGCCATCACCAAGGTAGCCAGTACCATCTAGATCAGGAAAAAATAAAAACGATGTTGTATCCGAGGGAGGTTTACTGTCATGAATATCAGATTAACTGTAATATGATAAACTAGAGTCTAGTTTAGTTTATCATATTATATTCTCGGGTTTATCACATTACAGTGAATCTGATACAAAAACATTTTTATCTTTTGAAAGGCGCATATGTGATTCCTCATGCTTGGCCAAGAACATCATCATCTGCAGGTTTAGAGATTGATATTAAAGAATTATGCAAAAAGAAACTAAATTTGTGAAACTTGTATCAAAAGAGCATTGTAAATGGAATTTAAACCCTAATTTTCAATTCAAAGGTTTTAAACACTGACAAATCGATGAAAGGAAAGAGAATTATTATGAATTGAAAATGAATGAAAATACCTTGAGCGATGGAAGGGAAAGAAAAGGAAGAACTGAAAATAACGGCAGGCAACCCTTGTTTCAAGTTTGAACCAAAAGTGTATGATCAATATCTCTATATACACACACACTGTTGCTACAACCTGGGCCTTATTGGTTTCTTTCTATTTTTCCTTTCCTCATTTTGCTAGTTTATTTTCTACGCTGTTTCTTTTTTACCCTCCTATTTTCTTATACTATAGTATTCAGATATATAATCCGAACTGTTTTAGTTTAGAAATACAATTTGTGTGAATTAGTTAACACCTTTGTTTTTTAAAAAATTGAAGAATTAGAATTGATTAATTTAAACAAGCATCAATAAAAATTTATGAGCAAAATAAAATAAATTAAACATAGATTAAAAAAAGTAGAACCAATATTCAAAGGTTACACCATTTTGATCCCTTATCACTCTTTTAGGGTTTATATTGGTTCCTTAACAAAAAATAATGTGCATATTAGTCGTTTAAAATGATTAAATGGTAACCTAACCTTTCCGTCCATTCGATTAGTCAAAGTAAAAAAATCAACGGTTGAAACCATGTGGCACTGACGCGGCTTCTAATAATTGATTAAAATAGATTTTTGTTTTCAGAAAAAACCTAAATTGGGTTTTACTCTATTTGTTTTAATCCTCCACCCGCTTGGATCCATTATTTGTTGTAGTTGATTAGAAATTACGACTGCGCGATACCCAAACGAAACAACGACTCACCGCCTACCACCTCATCTCTTCACACTCCGCCATGTATGTCTCAAAGCTTCTCTGTTTCTTTCATTTTATATTCATATTCGATTTGAATGCAAATACTTCTTATTTCCCCAAATTTTAAATCTAGGGTTTTGAAACCTTGCTCCGATTAAATGTTGTTTAAATCTTGAAATTGATGATCTGAATCTGTCTGATTACGTGCTTCTTGTTGAATACCAATTTGACACCCCTGTTTAACGTGTATATGCTTTTTATTATTATTATTTTTTGTATTGATGTTTTTGTAGTTATTATTTTATTTTGCTACTTTAACAGTTATGAATTCTTTTAAGGTCATGTTTTAATATTGTTGTGAATTCAGGGCTGACGAGGAACCTGTTGATCCAAAGAAACTTCTTGAAGAGTCTTGCAAACCAAAATGTGTGAGACCGTTACTTGAATATCAGGTGTGTGGATTTTATTTTTATTTTGAAGAGTAGAATTATCAGCTTTGTTCTTAATTTAGGGGGGTGTATTGGATTAAGATTTTAAAGGACAATTTTTGTTTAAAAAAGTCTTAAGGATTTTAAAAGACTTTGCAGGATTTTAATGACTTTGATGATTTTAAAAGACTATTGAGATTTACAATTTGGATTTCAATGGATTTAACTCATAAGATTTTAAAGGATTTCAAATGATTTTATGGATTTCAAAAGATTTCAAAAGATTTTATGAATTTTTAAAAACTCATTGAAAAAAAATGATCATAACACACTATCTTTCACAATATTTTCAATACACACTCTTTTATTTATTTTACTTTATTTTTTATGAGGGAGATAGAGAGAGGAGGAGAGAGAGGGAGAGGAAGGAGAGAGAGAGAGAGAGAGAGAGAGAGAGAGAGAGAGAGAGAGAGAGAGAGAGAGAGAGAGAGAAGGGAGGGAAGAGAGAGAGAGAGTGAGTGAGTGAGAGAAGGGAGGAGAGAGAGGGGGGAAAAGAGAGAGTGAGAGAGAGAGAGAGAGGGGAAGAGAGAGAGAGAGAGAGAGAGAGAAAAAAATCTTTAAAGAAAAAACAATCCTAAGAAATCTCATGTTTTCATGAAAGACTTTTTCATGCTAAAATTTCACTAGAAAATCCCACCAAATCCATCAAAATCCAATTTATTAAACAATCCTTCAAAATTTGCATGATTTTGAATACCACAAGACTTTTTTTAAGTGATAAAGAGTCTTGATTGAATACCACAAGACTTTTTTTAAATGACAAAGAGTCTTGATTGAATACCAAAAGACTTTTTTTAAGTTGCAAAGAGTCTTAATTGAATACCACAAGACTTTTTTATGATAAAAAAGTCTTTTAAAATCTCTTAGAATCCTAATTCAATACACCCCCCTTAAGCTATCAGAAAAAAAAATTAGGATTTAATTCATATACACTGTCACTGTAAAGAATTTTAACACTGTCTATCGATCATAACTGTGAAATAATTAGAATTTTGCAATGTTTGTTTTGATTGATTCTGATGTGTTGACGGTGTGAAACTTTTACACTAACTGTGCATGAGAATCAAACTCATTATTTTTACAGGTTTAAGAACTCATAGTAGATAGGCATTTTTAGTGGGCATTTCATTTATTGATTAATTGTGTTATCCCTTTTACATTCGTACTTTTTGTTATGATATTGTTTACTGAAAAATGTGATTGGAGAATTATATGAATGGAACGTGGAAGGGAGTACTAGTAGTAGTAAGGATAAGGTCAATAAATGAAAATAATAAAAAATAACAATTTAGCGAAGGAAATGTTTGATTGTTGGAGGAGTTATCTGGCAGAGGCTATACAATATTATTATCTGAGTGATTTAAATTGTAGACTGAATGAGTGGCTACTGGCTAGGTAGTCATGAAACTAAATTATTATGCCGAGCTACAACAAGCCAGTCTAACTTCTAAGTGCTTTTCCTTTATGCTGATGCATTTTGCTCTTCTTTTATTTCTCATTCTATAAAAAATACAACACTTCTGCTGTAGTATTTTGTGAGGGATTTTAGGATTCGGCTCCAAGTGAGGAAAATTAATATAAAAATGCAGGTAGATGGATTATGGTCACGAGAATGAGTCTTTTCTATCTGTTTGAGATTTGATACAATGGATTTTGATATAAACCAAGGCCTCAATATTACATTTTTGGGGTATGCAGGAATAGGGTATAGAGATCACAGTTTCAGCTCTGTGTTGAATTAAAGTTAATTTTTGCCCTAAACTTCATGTTCTGATTATGGCCACAGGAATAGGGCTGTGTCTTATATCCCCCTTCCTTCTTTTGAGTTTAGACTTCAGAGAACCAACATTGTTTGATGTTAGTGGGAAAACCTCACGTTCTGATTTATTTAGTTGAATAGTAGATACATTGAGTGATTATTAATGGACAATAAAAACCAGCTCCATTGTGGCTTTGGGGAAGGTTATGTCATAGGCCCATTGTAGATTGCCTTAGTATGAGGCTGACTCCACTCCAACTCACAAAATAGCAACTCCCATTGATGTGCCTAGGCTGACCTCACTCCAGCCACACGATAGCAACTCCTATTGATGCGCCAAGACAAATTTAGAATAAAAACAAGTGTCGGCAAATTTTTATTCCACCTTATTTTTGTTTTTGAAAGAACTTCATGCAAAGAAAACTAATTCTCTAAATTTATACAGGCATGCATTAAAAGGATACAAGGTGATGATTCTGGGCAGAAACACTGCACTGGACAATATTTTGATTATTGGTATTGTGTTGACAAATGTGTAAGTATTCGTTTATGTTTAGTTTGTAAATAGCCGTTGATCCACTTCATTTGCTTTTGTATGCCTGATAAATCATAATCTTGCAATGCAGGTTGCACCAAAGCTATTCACCAAACTGAAGTAATAGGGGAGAATATTTTGGTATTATAATGTTGTTTTGTTTTACCTTCATTCCCAAATAACTACTCCTAAACATGTGATTTTGTATCCAAAACTCATGCCCTGTATGGTTTTTATTCTGCTTATTGGGAAATTTTGATCCCATGGAGACATTGGGTGATAATTAATAATGTGTTTGGAAGTATGCTGGCATAGACCAAACATTTTTATCAAGTTTGAAAAATGTGTTTGGAAACGGGCTTTTTGGATTTATTGTCTGTCTTGCTGGTTTCCCCTAGCAGTGGTTTGTTGAATTCCGCTTGTTTTGTGAATGACTGAACTGCGTATTGGGGATTCGTGGAATAATTTGGTCTTGAGGTTCCTGCTAAGGTTGATTCAAACTTTTGGGACAAAATGCATGTTTCTCCCTTGTAATAATAAGTTTTTTGTTTGTCATTTCATTTTTAAATGCAATCTTTAAGCTAGTTTGAATAGCATAATGATATGGCCATTTGGGGTCATTAATGGCGTTTAGCCCTATTTATAAAGGCAATATTTTTTTTAACAAAGTCATTTCATTTTTACATTTTGTTAATATTTGTGTTGATGTTAGTTAATTTCCTTTCATTTATGTAGAATTTTTTTGAAAGTAGAAAAAAAAAATTGAAGCAGTAAAAACAGCATAGTTATTTTAATTTTTTATTTTATTAGTAAAATTGATAGAAAAAGTAGAAAACTTTTTTTCCATGATACACACCCCAGTGCATTCAGTTTTATCAAAAGGGAAAGGTTGTATCTCCAAACAAAATAGTTAGTAAGATCCTCTTTACCTAGAAAATCAAGCATTGATGATTTCCAACTAAGATGATATGAAGTAAGAAAACCTGCATAATAGTATAAAGAGACACGTTTGAAGCAAAGCAAGCAGATACTATGTGTTCTACCACCTGCAAATCCAACACAGATTGCCTTTTATAAATAGGGCTAAACTTTAAGCTATGGTTTGATACATTGAAAGAGAAGGTCTTCTCCAACTACTCTCCCTAAAATGCTCTTCAAAATAATTAAAAATACCCTTCTTTTAAATCTCCTTGTACATGAAACTTGCTTTCTAACTTAAAAGTACTAAATGAATCAAATAAATTCATATTCTATTTTAAATTAATCAAAATGTCTGATTTAGTTTCCCAAATATCAACCTATCAAATACCTACTCTTTTCTTTATCCCTCACTAAACTAATACCTAGCCTCTAAAGTATTTAAAGTTCATATTTTTATACTCTCCTCGTTCCTAATTTTAAGATTATTTATAAAAAAAGTTTTGTATTTAAATATAAGGCCCTCTATCAAATTTTTAGATGAGTTTATTACTCATTTTTTCTTCAAATATGTGCTTTTTTAATACTATCAATTTGTTTTAAAATATGAGAAGTAACATTAATTATATGTATAGCAAATGGTAATTTAGTAATAATCAATCACACATTATTGACAAATTTATTACTCCAACTTATTTTAATACTTTTCATTTATATATATATATATATAAGATTAGTTACACATGAATAGAAGGTAAACGAACAATAAGTTGCGCCGCTAGACTTTTTTAGATGACAAAACCAATCCTCGTAATTACATAAAACATGTGACCAAAAAAAAATGTTGGGAGTAACACAAAGTATGTGAAAGTTCAACCTATTGGTCGATGATATGTCTCTCAAAAAAAAAAAACACTTAACAATATGGGCTGGAACTAATTTCATATCTAATTTTACACTCACTTTCAATGAATATCTTATATTTTACCAAATCATATACAAATTTTGAAACCAGCTGATATGATAGATTGTTGTTTTTTTACCGGATGACAATGGAAAACTGTTTTGAAATTAGTGCATTTTCATTAAACTTACATTTTTTTTATCGATACTTGCCGTAGCGAGAGTTAAATTTACGATCTTGTGTACGAATAAGATCCGTCCTAATTGAGTTCACCTTGCTCCATTAATCTCACAATGAAAGAATATACTCCATCCGTCTCAAAATAATAGTCGTTTAAAGATTGTACACGATTTTTAAAGAAATGATTAATTGTGTTTATTTCAATGGTAAAATTAATATTATTTACTAAAATACATTTATTAATTCTAGTTAGTGAAGTAGTTAAGTCGTATCTTGTAAAAAAAAGTAGTTAAGTCGTATGAAATTCAATAAATAAATGTATAATAATAGAAAAAAATAATAAATGTTGCATTGTTATTTTAAAGTGACAATTTTTTTTAGACTAGAGTGAGAAAAAATGTGTATTTATTGCTTTTTTAAATAAAAATATTTAGAAATAATTTGACCCGAAATGGAGAAACCGGATCGAACCCGAATGGAAGTTTAGTTGATCCCAAATTACGATTGTGCAATACCACAAGGAAACAACAACAACACCTCCAATTCCAACTCTCTGCAACCTCTCTTCGCTCGCGCACCACCATCACCATGTATGTCTCAAAACTTCTCTCTATTTCTTTCATTTTTCATCTCTCGGTTCCAATGCAAACACAAATCTAGGGTTTTCATTTGGACTGTCCGATCCCAAATCAAGGATTGAGATTAACTTTATTGTGAATGAATTAATTCAGGGCTGATGAGGAACCTGTTGATCAGAAGAGATTTTTTGAAGACTCTTGCAAACCAAAATGTGTCAGGCCGTTAATTGAATATCAGGTATGTGTGTGTTATATTATCACTTTTGGATTCGTAAAATTTATTATTATGATCGGAGAATTATATAATATTCTTGAGTGTATTTGAAAGGAAGGAATAAGTGATGCATTTTGCTGTTTTCCAATTCTATCGAAAATATAATATAACACTTCTTCTGCTGTAGTTTTCTGTGGAGGATTTTAGGATTATTCTCCAAGTGGGGAAAATTAATTTAAAAATGCAGGTATATGGATTTGGGCTAATGGAAATCTGACTTAATGGAACGTGATATAAACAAGTTGTTAGTATCATGATTTTTGGGCTATTGATAATTTGTTTATTAAAAATCTAGGACTGTGCTACTACCTACTATCGTGACCCAGCCCATTACTCTGTTAATCCCTTGTTTGTTTCATTTCATCTCAACCAACAAACATAGAAACCCTAGCCTTCTTTTCTCTTTGCCGCCACCATCATCTCTGACTCAGGCCCTTCCCTCCCACGAGGCCAGCGTTGCACACTCGTATCATCTCATCCTTCCCTCCGTCCCACACTCGTTCTCTGAGCGTCCCACACTCGTTCTCCGAGCGTCCCACACTGCCTTCTCCGAGCGTCCCACACTGCCTTCTCCTTCTGTCCTAGTTCCACGCGACCATGCTTTTTACAACTTATGTTGTTCTATTCTGTCTTGGGCGGGTGGCTATGGAAGTCACGGCTTGTGAGTAGCAGAAAATGGGTTTTTTGGGGCGGCGGTGGTGGTAATTTGGCTGTTGGATGTCGGAGATCATGGTTGTTTTTTTGTGGTCTCCACTCTATTTCTCTCTGGTTTGGGATAGACGTAACAGTGAGGTTGAGAGATTGAGTTCTGGGGAAAAATTGCAAGTCTCTACTGTTTTTTCTTTAAAAGCTGAACCGACCACCTAAACCTAATGAACCTGTATTTCATCAGGTTAGCTTGGTTCGGGTCCAGTCACAATAATAGTGTAAAACCGAACCAAACCACCATGTACTTATTTGATTGATTTGGGGTTCCCCCGTTGAGAACCAAACCAAACCGACCCGCTACTCCCCTACGTATATGGATGGAGAGACGATGGTATCAGCTGTGTGTTGAATTGAAGTTAATTTTAGCAGGGGTTGCCTCTTACATATCCTTCCTTTTTTTGAGTTGAGAGAGCCAACGTTGTATGAAATTAGTGAGAAAACCCTAGGTTCTGACTTGTTTAGTTGAATAGATACACTGAGTGAGTATTAGCGGACAATAAAAAGAAGCTCTATTGTGGGTCTGGGGAAGGCTAGGCCCAATGTGTGTCTATTGCAGGTTGTCTTATCTTACATTTTTAGGCTGATTCCACTCAAACTCACAAGATAGCAACTCCAATTGTTGCGCCTAGACAAATTTAAAATAAAGAATAAGTGTTGGTAAATTTTTGTTCCACCTTATTTTTGTTTATGAAAGAAGCTCTTGCAAAGAAAAGTAATTCTCTAAATTGCTACAGGCATGCATGAAAAGGATACATGGTGATGATTCTGGGCAGAAACACTGCACTGGACAATATTTCGATTATTGGTATTGTGTTGACAAATGTGTAAGTATTGATGTTTACTTTGTAAACAACCATTTAGCTACTTGATTTTCTTTTGCATTCCCTGATAAATTATAATCTTGCTATGCAGGTTGCACCAAAGCTATTCACCAAACTGAAGTAATAGGGTAGAATGTTTTGGTATTATAATACCGTTCTGTTTTATCTTCATTCCCAAATAACTGCTCCTAAACATGTGATTTTGTAACCAAAACTCATGCCCTGTATGGTTATTTATTTTGCTCATTGGGAAATTTTGATCCCATGGAGACATTGGATGATTATGAATAATTACATTATGTCAATTCGTAACTTTGAGACTTGTTAGGAAGTATGCTGGTATATAGATGCAACATTTTTACGGTGTCTGAAATATGTCTGGAAGTGTTTTTTGAATTTCCTGTCTGTGTTGCAACTTTCCCTTAATAGTGGTTTGTTGAATTGAGCTTATACTTTGAATACAACTAAGTATTAGAGCTTCCTATAATAATTTGGTCCTGAGTGTTCCTGCTAGGGTTGATTAAATTTTTTTGGGGACAGAATACACGTTTTGCCCTTCTAGCCTAATAGTACTCTGTTTGAGAAACTTTTTTAATTTTTCTTTTATTTTTTCATTATAACAAATGTCATTTCATTGCAATTGACAAAAATAAATGCATAGTTTGGACAATTTTGAATTTGGCAGTCACTTCCTTCATGAGTAGTGCTATTTATTACGAAACAAACAACACACGAAACACAAGAATGCGATATTTGTTACTAGTATTGTTCATAATTTCATCTACTTGTATTATACATGCACTCGTATTGCCGAATACAAAGCATTTTATAAAAAAATTAACAAAAATTGTTCAGTTTAGCATTTGACACAATACAAGAGTAGTGGGTGAAATAGCATAATACAAAAGCGCTCGTTGGTTTCTTGATATTGGTTTTCCTTCGCTAAAACAGGAGGTAATATGTTAGCATAGAATCAATGTGTAGATAAAGTGAGCACGTATTCTTCAAACTTTCAACCGATATAATTTCAGGTTTCCATTGTTTTACATGCCACTATTAAAAGGGTTGTACCGGTCCTCTGGGTTCCACCTTATCAGATGTGCATTGTGATATGTATTGTAAAGTTAGGAAATCATGAACCAGAAGGAAAATAAAAAGCTAATACATTAAGCTAGTTTATTGCATGGAATTGATTAACATCATTAAGATTGGATATGAGCAATTTTTTTATAAACTTGTGTACTTGCGGCTGATCAACTAACGGTAAGCCAAACTCTAACCACTCTATTTTCTAAATCAAAACTAACTAGTGCATTCTTCATTATTCAAGCGATAAAAGTTTTGCCGATTCGTCCATGCAATAATAGGTGGTTTTCAATTAAATAAGTTTTATTTATTTTTACTCAAATCAGATTTGGAATAGAGAACAGATAATAGTGAATGGGTACTTTAGTGACACCAATGTTGGTTGGCTCTGTTAAGATATGAATAATGGTAGTGTGGAGAAAATTATGGGATGTGGTCACCTTGTCCTATTGATTTCACAAAAATTAGAAACATTTCATTTATGAGGGTTGTGCTTATGCCCATCACTTATCATATAAGATGTTTGTTGGCATTATATAAGAAATATGATGAAGACTAATTACTCTTTTTGTTCCAAGTCTTTCTATATGATGTGTTAATTTTTTGTAAGTTTATAAGCAATATTGAACTGCACCTGTATTAAATCGTGTATTAATTTGACATGGCATGTCTTAGATATGTTTGTGATAATGTTGTTGTAAAAAATTTATTGTGAGAAATTAAGTATTGTACTAGAAAGTTGATTTACGGTTGTGGAGTGATTATATATGATCATGAATATGATCTGGTTGGACTCTTTGGTCGCCTAACTAACTAACACTCCTAGTTAATATTAACATGAATTCAAATCAAAAAGGGAATTCCAGTGTTGAATGTGAGTTGGTTGTTGACTCTCTCATTTTATTTAATCGTACAATTTTATAAGTGCACAAGTGATACAATTTTTACAATGGAGGAAGTTATGAAGTGATGCTCATATGGCAAGTGTGTTGGATAAATCTATTTAATTTAATTAAATTTATGAAAAATCTATTGCAGGCTACCCCTACAATTTGGATTTTGATTATGGTGCACTCTCTGAACTTCAGCAGCAGCACATTGGAGATTATGGTGTCCACTCCCGGCAGTTTGAAGTTGGTTCTGGCTCATAAAACTGAAACTTTGCAGGTACAACTTTGAATGGAGCTGTTGATGATTTTGATCTGGTCATAACGTAACTTAAAGAAGCTGGATTTTCGCATGACAGGTTCTACATCCACATTGATGGGGCTTTGTTTGGCCTCATGATGCCTTTTGTGAAACGAGTAAGTGCTAATGTTACCATGCTGAAAGCTCTATCTGTTATCACCATATGTTCTGATTGAGAATGTTGATGCATGTGTCATTGCCATTTGTTTTGGTTGTTTGCATATTTGATATTTGCGCACTGCATTTTGGTTCTTCCATGCATACCCTTTCTATCTTACAGTGGCTCATTTGTTCTGCATTTTCACTTTAGCAATAAGGTCATGCTTTTCTAATGCTTATTGATTAGCCTAATTTATGCAAATATGAGCATGACTATGGGTGACTATTCACATGCACAAGAAACGGCGCCCCTTATTTCAATTTAAGCCTGACAATTTTGTCTTTAATCTGACCTGATTATGTTTTAGAAAATTAAAAATAGACAATATTAAGTTTGTTGCTTCTTTGTCAACACATCTATGTTGGACGATATGTGATTGTTTGGCTGCTTGCTTTAGAAAATGAGAACTATTTCTGTTGTTACCTGGATCGTGCCATATTTTGTTATTTCGTATCCATTTCATATGCATCGACAGAGTTGATATTTATAACATTTTATTTAATAAAAAATAAATTGTGCTTTGTCAGGCTCCAAAAGTTACTTTTAAGAAGTCTATTGGCAGTGTAAGTGTTTCTGGCCACAAATTTGTGGGGTGCCCTATGCCTTGTGGTGTGCAGATAACAAGATTGGAGCATATTAATGCTCTTTCCAGGAATGTGGAATACCTTGAGTCTAGGGATGCAACAATCATGGGGAATCAAAATGGCCATGCTCCCATATTCCTTTGGTATACCTTGTACAAGAAAGGATACAGAGGCTTTCAGAAAGAAGTACAACAATGCTTGAGGAATGCACACTACTTCAAAGACCACCTTATCGAGGATGGGATTGGTGCAATGCTTAATGAGCTTAGCAGCACGGCTGTATTTGAGAGGCCACATGATGAGGAATTTACACGCAAGTGGCAGTTAGCATGCAAGGGGAACATCGCTCATGTGGTGTTGATGCCAAATGTCACTATTCAGAAGCTTGATGATTTTCTAAACGAGCTTTTGCAGAAGCGTGCTACCTGGTTTGAAGATGGAACACGTCAAACATATTGCATAGCATCAGATGTAGGTGAAAGCAGTTGCCTATGTGCTCTGCATAAGTAATTGTAACATCTAATACAACCTGGAGTTTACAACGGTAGTTTGTTTTTCTGGAGTTTTTTATGTGGTGTATTTTATCAGCACTTTGATGCACTTAGAATTGCCTTTGCTTTCGCACTTAATTGGCCTATATTGTTCCTTATTGGTCAAATAGCCATTACTTGACCTGCTATTGGTCATATATTGTTCGCTTTCCACAGCGAAAGCTACAGCTTCTTAGTTTAAAATAAAACAGATGGATGAAAACTTGTGGAATAGTAAGTGAGAGCTGAGAATAGAGATACAAAATTAGGAGTTGAACCTATTTGGATTGCTACTCATAGTAATGCTCGCCTTTGGTAACCTATTGCCCAATTTGTGTTTTTTGCTTTATGTTGGAGTTGAACTCTTAAATTATTAAAATCCGACTACCAATATTAGTACTTGTAAGCACTGATATATTACGAAACTTAGTACTTGTAAGTATTGTTAGGCAAATTGATTAATAAGTTATCTTGCAACGAGTAACAGTTCAATAGGTCGGATTATTACGAAACTTGATATTTAAAAGTTTACAACATGAGTCAAAGAAATGTTTACAACACTCACAAATTGTACAATAACTATTTGCACTAGACCTGTGGTGAATGCACTTAAAAATGTGGAACATAAATTTTCATACTAAAAAAATGAGTGCCAGTTTTAGCATAGATTAAGCCGATGCTATGTCTGTTATGCAAAGGTGACTACTGGTATTTGTATGTGCAATCAAAAAATTCAAAACCACTTCTAACCAAATTGCAGGTGTATTCTATTCATCGTTATGGAGTATCGAAACTGCAGCTGGTGTGTTCTTGAGTGATGATAGCCATAGAAGAATACGAGGGAAAGCACAGCTCGTAAAAACATGTGTGAGATGAGGGAAAGTGATTATCAGGTTTGCTGGATTTGCAAATGAATAGATGGGAATTCAAGCCACGGAAACCTTCAACTGGTAAATGTTTCACAGATGTCCAAAAGAACAGAAGAACTTTCTTTTGCTCTGCCGACACTCTCCCAACGATCTGCCAAGTTAGAATATAATGTTAAAAAAATTAAACACTGAGTAGCATCTCCTTGGAAATTTAAATGACGAGTTATTTTAAAAAATTCCATAATTTCAAAGGCTTCAACAACCACATGCTTTTACTTGAAAAAATAACTTTTTTTTATTTAATAATAAGAATAATGATATAAAAAGCCATAAGAACTTAGTATGCAGATTTATTGCATGTGAATATAAGATGGAGGTATTGAAACTTCTGCATTCTAGCATTTTGGAATTCATTATAACATTAATTTTAACAAGATTCTGCAAAGGTAAATACATTTTAGAGAAAGGTCCATCTTTGAACTCAATTTCTAATAGAGCATGATATTTATGGTATTCTTGCCGAGACCACAGTTAATCGAAAAAGACTTGGATGTTGTTATTGTTGGAAATATTAAGAGAAAAATAGATTTCGGATAGTTAGGAAAGAGTAGAAAAGATTTGTTGTGCCGTGGCAAAAGCCAAAGCAAATTTCCGTGGACCTCCGGTGCAACCCAATATCCGGTTTCGCTCCCCAAGATTTACACAACTGCGTGTCTGAACCCGTGCACTCGAGTCCAAATACGACGGAGCTTCACAAACAATGCCCATAATAATTGTAGAAGAACAATGGAAAGGATGAGAGTGTAATAGAAATCACGATGAACTGGATTTACATCCTACACTGTCTGCATCACTTAATTCTCTTTTATATTGAGTGTTTATATGATGCAAGTGACACAAATTAAAATAAATAGCCTCTCATTTCCGTTGCAGCATTTCTCAGCAATATAAAAGATGAGGTACTTTAGGTGCAGAGAATTTACCTTAGATGCTGCAGACAAGTAGAATGAGAGTATACTAAATATGATTGAACAGAAGCTGTTCAATAATATCTATAGAAAAAAATATAAGGTAAAACACATTGCTACTTGCGAAAATAGCTAAGCAACCATAGTATCTAACGTTAACCAATGTGAACTCAAGTTTTGTGACAAAATGCTAATGATCGGACATATTAGTATTACACAATCCAGAGTTAATAGGTGAACTCTGAACTGGCTCATCATCATTCAACTTTAACTCTTTTTTTCCTTACTAACTTATTTCGTGCATTTCAATTTATCCTGCAGATTTTGATAAGTATAAATCCTAAATCAAAACATTGTATGAAGCTATAACGATACTCTGAACTTTCGATGTCAAGAATTTGGCCTGCTAGCATCCCAATGAACATTCACTTATTAATAATTACTAGTTATCTATTGAATAATTAGAGTTCATTTAATTTATTTCATGTTATTTATAATTACTAGTTATCTATTGAATAATCGGAATGTCCTACCAAATATCTTTGAAACAATTGATGGTTGACAAAATAAAATTATTAAGTTTTCCACAAAACTATTTATTTTACTAAAACTATATAACTTATATTTCTTACTTTTTAAGTTAATAATATTTTTTGAAACAACAAGTTGGTAAAAAACCAATTAAAAACTACTTATTCCGATCCAAAATGAGTGACCTAACTTGACTATATATGTGCACTATTCACATAACATGTTTTAATAATGTTTTTCTACTAATTATAAAGACAAGTTGTAGCATATAAATTATTGTTGGATTTCCTCTCAAAAAAAATTGTTGGATTTATCTCGGTGAATATTTTTAAAATATCAACTTTTTATAATTTTTACTAATATATAATTAAAAATATTAAAGGTCAAAATTATACATGAACATATGTAAAACAATCAATTTGGTCACTCATTTTGAAACCGATAGAGTATATCAAACACTTTTTAATCAACATTGTTAAAATATTTGGTCACACTTAATCAACCAAAATTATATCTTGTCATATATAAATGAGTTTTATACGAATAATTTTTAAAAAATAAAAATACTCGAGAAAATCTTCCCAATACTAGTATTTTGGAGCTGGTAGCTAGATGGGCCTTGGCACAAATTTTTTTTCTTCCATAAGCAGATGCTTATCGTAGCTGTCATTCACATTTAGCAAACGAAACTTGCTGTTATGGTCTAATCATAGTATTTATACTCATGGAGTTAAAGGTGCAGCTAACGATGGAAGGATGTGAGAAGGTCCAGGGGTGGATATAACCATAGTGTGTTGAGAATCTCAACAAAATCACCATTGCTTGGGCCTTAAGTTAGTCCTTCTGTAAAGTTTTGATGTAATATATAGGTTATGTTATTACGGGTGTACTTTGTTGTATTTACTCCATATTTGCACATCTTGTTCATGTGGGTCTAGGCAATTCAATAAAATCCATTCCTTACTTTGCAAAAAAATTGATACGACAGAAAATGAATAATAAAACTCTCTTTGCGATATTCCTTTCACACGCTTTGCACTTATTTAACTTTATTAAAAAAGAAATTATCAAAAGAAAAAAATTATTAAAAAATATTGAACATTTGAACCATATGAGTTATTAAATTTTTCTTTAGGTACAAAAGTATGAGTCATTCAAAAAATAATAATTTGGTGCATAATAAGATATTCAATTTAAATTCAACAACGAACGATTGAATAAAAACTTAATTTTATAATTCGATACGATATTTGAAAAGAAAAATTAGTCGGTATAAAGAGATAATTACCATCCAAAACCAAAAGTATGAACGCATTAGATTCCAAATTAAAGTTAATAAAGTTTATAAGTTGAGTTTTCACGCGTGGCATCCACTAATTTAATTCTATAAATACCTTTATCCGAAGGCGTGTGTCTTCCACACTTACTTCAATATACAATATTCACAACTGATATAGTTTCATTTCTCATATTTAGATCTATGGCAGAAATTCAGCACCACCATGCAGCTACACTAGCACGTAGTGAATCAAAAGTATACAACATGGATGTTGAAAGAAAAGGAGAAGAAGAAAATGATGAAAAAGATTATACTCAAAGAGCACAATGGCTTAGGGCAGCTGTTTTAGGTGCTAATGATGGTTTACTCTCAACAGCATCCCTAATGATGGGTGTTGGAGCCGTTACAAAAGATGTTAAGACAATGATTCTAACTGGAATTGCTGGTCTTGTAGCTGGTGCATGTAGCATGGCAATTGGTGAATTTGTGTCTGTTTATTCACAATATGATATTGAGTTTGCACAAATGAAAAGACAAGGAAACATTTCTCAAAAAGATAAATTGCCTAACCCTTATTATGCTGCCTTTGCTTCGGCCATCGCTTTTGCGGTCGGTGCCTTTGTGCCGCTACTCGGTGCGGCGTTTGTGAAAGATTATAAGGTGAGGTTGGGAGTTGTGGTTGGTGTTGTTAGCCTTGCTTTGTTTGTTTTTGGATGGTTCAGTGCTGTTCTTGGGAAAGCACCTTTGGCGAAGTCTTCTTTGAGGGTTTTGATTGGTGGATGGCTTGCTATGTCTCTTACTTTTGGTTTAACTAAGCTTGTAAACCATGTTGTTGTTTGATCATTTTGATCAACTTTAATTTCTTTCTTTCCATGGCACTTAATTTGTAATTTTATTCCACATCTTCCTTTTGTTATAAGATAAGTTTAGTTTGATGATATGAACATCTCTTATTTTTGTTAATTAGATCTAAAGTTTGATGTATCCTTTATGGTCTCAAGATTTCATTTTGAATAGTTAAAGGTATAATTCCATGAATTAATAGTCCTCCAATTTACTAAATTATTTTATTTTGTTCCCAACTTAGTTCGGTTAGAAAATTGGTCTTTTCTAGTATAACTTAATTATAAGATAATTAATTTTACAGTTAAATTTTTAGTTTATACTCCCTGTGATCCTAGTATATAAGAGAAAGTTGTGTCAACAAAATTAGTTGATGTATCTGATTCAAAATGTAGATCAAATACATTAATTTTTATTGACTCGATTTTCTCTTATTTTTCAAATTTAATTCCTATACAAAATTTATCCATTTTTAGTGTCCACCTTTTATAAAAATCGGGTGCTTTTCGATAGTTATTAAATATTAAGTGTGTTTTATTCTAATTAATGTATAGGAAAATCGTATGAACAATTTCTAAAGACTATGGCACCACATAGTTTTCTCTATAAGTATCGTCTAAAGTTTAACACTGATAATTTATAGCAAGATTGCCTATAACCAAGACTAAGATATAAATTTACTTTTGTTTGTTTTACAATAAATTTACACTTATTCATATCTAACTTTTCAAATTCACAGGGTTTTTTTTTTTAGCAAAAAATGCACAGGTTATCATGGTAAGAGTTTGATTTGTAACATCGAGGGATATGATTCAAACCTTACATAGCGACCGTTGTAGAACCGATATTAATGCACAGGTTATCTATATATATATATTTAAGATAATAGACGAAACTTATTTTTAGAAAGTGATTCTAGGAAGCTTATATTTTCATGTTTGTTTTAAGTTTTAACAAATTATGTCGGCACTTTTTTTTTGTCAAGAGTGTGTACTTTTTATTGTTAAGAATAGAATTTACACTTGTCTTTCCCATATCTTAAGCACATGACAAAGGACGAAAATCTTATATTTATACAGTAGCATCGACTATTAAGTAAAAATAATAATTTTGATGCTCTTAAAAAAATGGTGCCATGGGTTGCCGCCCTTCCCGCCCACCCTCAGGGGGCCACCATGTTCCCAGTAATTAGGGATGGGAATAGGCCAGACCGGCCTACAGGGGCCTACGACAGACCAGGTCAGGCCAGACTTTTTTTTAAAATAGACAAGGCCTGGGCTTTTTTAGAAGCCTATTTAGCTTAAAAGGTCAGGCCACATGCCATTCAAAAAGCCTCTTAAGCCTATTAGGCCAGCCTATTTAAGTAAATATGATTAATATTATTTATTATTATAATATATTTTGTACTTTGAATTAAAATATAAATTCGTTAGTAATTTAAGTTTATTAGTATACATTAATTTTTCGCATATACAAATGTATTATTATAAACTAGAATTGAAATATGATGCAATATATAGTTAAATTCCCTAAAAACTCATGTTGATTACTAAAAGAGAGTTTAATCTAATTGATCTATTATAGTTCGCTAGTCTATTTAAACTTAGATCACATTGCTTACTTAAAGATGTTCATATGATATATGCTTTTTAAACAGGCTAGCAGGCCTTATCGGGCTTTCAGAAGGTCAGACTCAGGCCTAAAAAATAAGCCTATAACAGGTCGCAGGCCTGACTTAGACCTTAAAAAATTTGGCAGGTCAGGCTTAGGCCTTACAAAGTCTAGCTCAGTCTAGCTTATTCCCATCCCTACTAGTAATACATCATTTTAACAAATTTATTTTTATTTTAAAATTTTCAAATTAAATCATTCAAAAATATTTTTCAAAAACTAAATTATTACTAAACACCCGAGAGCACTTGGATGAGATGCCTTAAAAATACATAAATGTTAAATCTCTTGAGGGAGAGTTTAGCCATCAATTGCGATCTTATTCAATTCGAGAGATTAGTCTTTGCAATTGCACAAAGAGGGTACATAATTTACCATAAAGACATTATTTATCAAACACATTGATAAAAATAATATTCCTAATAATAATATTAAAGGTATATATTATTCCCTGAATCAT
Organism: Medicago ruthenica; assembly: GCA_018208015.1. Classification (NCBI taxonomy): domain Eukaryota; kingdom Viridiplantae; phylum Streptophyta; class Magnoliopsida; order Fabales; family Fabaceae; genus Medicago; species Medicago ruthenica. The sequence goes on along the minus strand of CM031377.1, from coordinate 86,561,926 downwards.
GATTTAAAACATTGAAAACACACCCGTGATATTTTGAATATATCAAATTTAAACTTTGCAAAAATCATATGAGACTCGCACAACCTATTCCACCTTTATATAGGAGACAAAGGGAGTAATTCTTTTCACCATCATATACATGAATGCATATATTTATTTCAAGTAATAAATCATAAATACAACTGACTTATTGAACTATATTTAGCTAGCTAGTCAATACTATAAATATCGTGTAACATAAAGTACACACACCCTCTCAAAATAAAAAGGTAAAAATACGCTCAAAAAAAGATTAAAAATATTCATGAAATAATTACGATGGAATATTACAAGTATACCTATTTTTTTCTATAAAAGTGAAAATTACAAAGAAAAAAAATTAAGAAACGCTGCGAGAAAAAGACATCCTTCATCCCCTCAAAAAAGAAAAAAAGGTATCTTTTTTTCAGTTACCAGTTAGATATAGGTACTAAAAGAAATCTTACATCATACATAAATTAATTTTTACACCATCTAATTTATATATTTTATTATTAAATTAAATGAGATATGATATGACTTATAAATTTAATGGTGGAAAATACATTTCAGCATGATGCAAAACCATTTTGTTTGTGCATGTTAAAAAAAGCTTCTGAGCTAGTATTCATTTACAGTTAACTTTTTTATAGATAAATGTGCAAAATAACTATATAAAGTATCTGTGAATTTCATGCGGTATATATATATATATATATATATATATATATATATATATATATGCCACTGTTAGTATTTTAGGAATGAATAGTATTACTAAGGATTAGTTTAGTAGAAATAGTTGAAATAGTTGAAGTAGTGAAAATGGAATTTGTGGAGAACTTGAATTATATTAACTTGAACAAGAGTAGTACACTTTGTAGTGTTAAAAGATAGTTAGTTTGTGGCTTGGCCTAAAATGGATGATAAGTAGCCTATTTATAGGCTTAACATGTTGGTTATATGTTCTATAGAGAATTCTAGAAATTTGTAGCATTTTTCAACACTTAGCATATGATAAGAGATTTTCCATTTTCCTCCCTTGCAAATGAACCATATAAAATTTGTAAACCAACAAAAAAAGTTGGAATCACATGAAATTATATGAAGAAATGTTGAAACGGCAAAATAGCAGGTAAAACGTCTCTAAATTAAGTTGCCTAAAAAACTTACTATTTTAGTTCTTATATATTTAAAGCCTTCTTTGACCAATTTATACTCCCTCCGTCCCTATTTATAGGAGTAGTTTATAAAAAAGTTTTGTCCTTAAATATAAAATCATATACAAATTCCTAGATGCATTGATTACTCTTTTTTTCAAATATATCCCTTATTAATATTATCAATTTGTCTTAGTATATGAAAAGTTAACATTAAATATATATTTAATTAAGGGTAATCTAGTAATAGTCACACCAATTTGAGACAACTTTATTACTCCAACAATTTTTCTTAATACACGTGATTTTTATAAACTACTCTTATAAAAAGGGACGGAAAGAGTAAGAATTAACAAAATCAAATAATTTAATTATTTATTTTATAAAATCTCCCTGCAATAATCGAGATTCATATCTTTCACTCATTAAATAATTGTCCTAAGTTTTACATAAATAATTTTTGTATAAAAATTAATTAATACATCTAATAATTTAGAGGAAATATATTCTCTTTTTAAAAAAAGAGACTAATAATAGGAGAGGAGGAAATATATTCTCTTTGGTGGTGGACAAGGAACCTATATTCTTCTTTAGTGTTCTTTAGTGAGCTCACAATAAAGGCATTAATTTTTAACGTTTTCTTTTTTAAAGCAACAATGCTAACTTTTAAGCTAGCTAGGTGCGTATAAAGTATAAACTGCTCAATGTCTGTTTTTGCTTCATCAATGTCGGCTAGCTAATAGTCTATGTATATTTATGTTAATAAAATATGTCTCAAATTCAATCTTAATTAAAGTGGGAGAGTAGTGGAATGATTTCTTACTATAAAAAAGAGAATAATTCAAAACTTTGGATAAAATTTCTACTTAATTTGTCTATTATACATATACTAATAACTAATATCTTGGATGTTGGGGAGATATATAATCAACTAAATTAATTGGATGGACTCAAATCCAAAGCTTTAGCTAAACTAAGTGGAACCAACCATTAAAACATTGGTCTGTTCTGTCACTAATCCACCTATAGATAGATAATGGAGATTAAATAAACTATTGTCCTGTTCATTAGTTATGACCAAACCATTACACATGCATAAAACAATGAATGTGAAATTATACCAGTTGAATCAAATTGTGATTTCTAAACTGAGCCGACGATTTTGAAAGCAAATAAGCAAAGTAAAGGAGTGTGTCCTCCACACGATTCAGCTAAGCCATACATGTATTTTATTATTCTTTGATATAAGCAAATAAGATAAGCACAAAGATAATATTATTTTACACCCTCTGTATAGATATCCATCTCAATTGAGAGAGAGGAGATATCACACTTTTAATCGAGGAGTGCTAATTATTAGGGGCGGCAAAATGGATGAATATGAATTTAGATTCTAATGGTTAGATAAAAAAAATTCATTAATCCATTAGAATTCACTAAATATTTTTTTAAAAAATTCATCCAATCCAATCCATTAAATATAAAATTCATCTGATCCATCCATTATTAGATTATTAACGGATGGATGTCCATCCGATCCATTAATTAAAATGTATTTTTTATTTGAAGGGGTGTATTATATATTAAAGTGTGTTTTTTAATGAATTCAGTCCAAATATACAAAGATCCAACACAGTTTTTTTCTCAAGCCCAATAATGTTTTTGACAAAAACACTTAATAATTCAGAAATATTAAATAAATAGTTTAAAATATTATGGTGGTGAGTGGTGGCAGATGGTGGTCAATCGGCGTTGACCACGGTGGCTCCCCGGTGGCACACGGCAGTGGTCGGTGATTTTCCGGCGACTAACGGCGGAGCTCTGACGAGACACAGTGGTTAGCGGCGGAAATCCGGCATTGACTGGTAGTCTACGGCGTTGACCACAACCTTTAATAAAATATAATTAAATATTTTAATAATATATTAAATTAATAATATTTAATCATTAAAAAAATTGTTTTTTTGTCAGTTTTTTTATTAGTTTTTTTTTTATTTTATCAAATAAATATGTATTGTAATTATTTCTTTAAAAAAAATGTATTGTAATTATTTGAATAAAAGAAATTAATATTTTTTAAAGTAATTCATTGGACTTTTTTATTTATTTTAAAGATATGATCCATTGGACATTTAAATAAGATGGATGGATGCAATTCATCCATAGTTTTAAATGGATGAATCCAAACCAATCCATTAACAATTTTTTTTGTTTGATGGATAGATTGGATGGATTTTGTAACGGATGGATTGAATGAATATGGATTTAGTGGATCATATTGCCACCCCTACTAAATATCGCGACAAAGTATCTTGCGAAGCACCCACGAATTCTATGTAACCAATTAAAAAAGTTCCGGGCAGGAAAACACACTAAGGGATGCACTGCAATATATTGCCACGTTCTCATTCATGCCTTCGTGATTAATTCGCTATCTCATTTGTTGTTATATATATATATATATATATATATATATATATATATATATATATATATACCATTTTCCATAAAACTATAAAGTCAGGTTTTGTTGAGTTTAAGGTTTGAATCTGGGCGCCTTCTACTGTGCGAGAGTGTGATATGTCTCGCACGGTGCATGAGTGCTTTTAGCCATGGATCAAATAGTTCCCTATCATAATAGGATGTATCATACACACCTTATCACTCATTTTTTCATTTTTTTTTTTGAATGGACTAAGTCTTTCATCTAACTTTTATTCTCTAGCACTATTCCCCCTCTCTCTCAGGATAATCACAAATTTACACATGACAATAACCCAGAAGAACTTTGAATAAAAACCCAGAACATTATTTATTTTAATTTTTTATACAAAATGAAAGATAAAAATTAAACCCAAAAGCAGTAAATCCAATGTCTACATTCACAAACCCAAAATAATTTTTTAACAAATCTGGAATTCCAAGATTCACCTCATAGGTTAGCAAGCAAGTAAGATTAAAAATCAATTTTCTTTTAAGAGGTTCACTTCACAGGTTTACACATGGTGGATCTGAATTTTGGTTCTAAGTTGAATACCTCTTATCACATTCCACGAATGACAAATCCACACCACACTCACTGCCACTAAGACTGGTACCGGCGACGGTGCCGCACCCCCATCATTGATCAAATTCAATCTTAATTGAAATGGAAAGCAATCCAAAGTAACAAAACCTTCGTTGTCAAACACATAAAAGAAAACTCTGGTATGGTTTCGCCGGTGGAGTTTTCGGCAAAGAGAAAAATTATAGTGGAAGCAATGAAAATAATCACATAAGTCAGCTTGAGAAAGAATTGAGAACATGCAGTGATAGGTGAATTGAGAAGAGTGGTGGCGATTTGATATGATGAATCAAATATTGTTGTTTTAAGAAGGAAGGAATATAGATCGTAAGAGAGAGGGGGAATGAATGGTGTCGAAGAAGGCGGTAAGAATTACTAGTGTGTAGGTGGTGAAACGCGGTGGAGAGCGGCGGTCGGAAAAAAAAAGTTGTGTACGGAAAGAGGTGAAGTGGATTTGGTACAAGTAGCTTGAAGTAGGTGTAGTGTGAGCTTGACAAAAACATCACTAATGTACCGTGCGCAATATTTCACACTGGCGCACGCTAGCCTTCGCCTTGAATTTGGGTCATGAAAGATACGAGGGCCTCTTTTGCCTATTAAGTTTCGCCAACGTCTATAATCTGCCATATTGATGTTCAACATTTTTATGTATTTAGTACTCCTATTAAAGAATGTAGATTATATTATATATCAATAAATAAAGATTTCTACATAAACCACTCCTAATTTCACCACTCCAAATAGTTACTGTGCAATTTGTGTAAACTTGTAAATATCAAGTTTTGTAATATCCGACCTATTGAACTGTTACTCCTCACCCCTGATAACCTATTAACCAATTTGTCTTTTACATGAGTTGGGACCACTATCAAGATTGGTGAGTTCAACTCCCACATAAGGTGGCGAGCATTATGTCTCAACTCCTGGTGGTTTTCAATCTCTCTTCTCACTTTTTCTTTGACTAAGAAACCAAGGAAAGATAAAAATCAAAGTGACTCTAAGAAAGCTTTCTTTTCCATAAGTTTTCATCCATCTGTTTTATTTTAACTAACTTGGTAATTGTAGCTTTCGCTGTTGAAACTGAACTATATATGACCAATAGCAGGCCAAGTAATGGCTATTTGACCAAAAATTATAAGTAACAATATAAGGCCAAGTAAGTGAGATAGCAAAGACGATTCTAAATGTTATATAAGTGCATCAAAGTGCTGATAAAACACACCACATAAAAAACTCCAAACAAACAACCACCGTTGTAAACTCTAGGTTGTATCAGATGCTACAATTACTTATGCAGAGCACATAGGCAACTGTTTTCACCTACATCTGATGCTATGCAATACGGTTGAAATGTGCCATCTTCAAACCAGGTAGCACGCTTCTGCAAAAGCTCGTTTAGAAAATCATCAAGCTTCTGAATAGTGACGTTTGGCATTACCACCACATGAGCGATGTTCCCCTTGCATGCTAACTGCCACTTGCGTATAAATTCCTCATCATGTGGCCGCTCAAATACAACCGTGCTGCTGAGCTCATTAAGCATTGCACCAATCCCAGCCTCAATAAGGCGGTCTTTGAAGTAGTGTGCATTCCGCAAGCATTTCTGTACCTCTTTCTGAAAGCCTCTGTATCCTTTCCGGTTCAAGGTATACCAAAGGAAGATGGGAGCATGGCCATTTCGACTGCCCATGATTGTGGCATCCCTAGACGCAAGGTATTCCACATTCCTGGAAAGAGCATTAATATGCTCCAATCTTGTTATCTGCACACCACAAGGCATAGGGCACCCCACAAATTTGTGGCCAGAAACACTTACACTGCCAATAGGCTTCTTAAAAGTAACTTTTGGAGCCTGACAAAGCACAATTTATTTGTTATTAAATAAAATGTTATAAATATCAACTCTGTCGATGCATATGAAATGGATACAAAATAACAGAATATGGTACGATCCAAGAAACTACAGGAATAGTTCTCATTTTATAAACTAGCAGCCAAACAATCACATATTGTCCAACATAGATGTATTGACAAAGAAGCAACAAACTTAATATTGTCTATTTTTTAAATATAACCAGGTCAGAATAAAGAGAAAATTCTCGGACTTAAATTTGAAATAAGGGGTGCCGTTTCTTCTGAATGTAAATAGTCACCAATAGTCATGCTCATATTTGCATAAATTAGGCTAATCAATAAGCATTAGAAAAGCAACTCAACTATCATATATGAACAAAGTTTGATCATATAATAATTGGAATAAGGTCTACGAATATGACCTTATTGCTAAAGTGAAAATGCAGAACAAGCCACTGTAAGATAGAAAGGGTATGCATGGAAGAACCAAAATGCAGTGCGCAAATATCAAATATGCAAACAACCAAAACAAATGGCAATGACACATCAGCATTCTCTATCAGAACATATGGAGATAGCAGATGGAGGTTTCAGTATTATATCTCACATGTTACATGATTTATTCATGGTAACATTAGCACTTACTCGTTTCACAAAAGGCATCATGAGACCAAACAAAGCCCCATCAACGTGGATGTAGAACCTGTCATGTGAAAATCCAGCTTCTTCAAGTTTTTGTATGACCAGATCAAGATCATCCACAGCTCCTTTCACAGTTGTACCTGCAAAATTTCAGTTCTATGAGCCAGAACCAAAAGAATGAAGATGAGGGGAGGCATGGGACTATTGGAGAGACAGTGTAGAGAAACTTACCTATGTTCACATTTATAATTGCTGGTTTGTCCTGGTGGCGAAGAAGTTTGGCCTTGAAATCATCACAATCAATCTCGCCAGAATTAAGAGTCTCAACCTTCTCACATTCCATTCTGTACATACGGGCAGCTTTAAAAATTGAATAATGTGACTCTCGTGAGGCATACAAAATCCCATCTGGTAACACCTCTCTCCTGCAAAAGTCATTTAAACCATATTTTAGGTTCTTTACAAACTTTTAAAAAGCTGAAGCAGATAAATTTAGCTGAAACTAACCCAACTAAGATGCCGTGGAGATTGCCTTCTGTGCCACAGTTTGTTATATAGCCCCAGTACTCATTTTTCTCCAGTTCCCACAATCTGGCAAACCAATCCAAAACACCAACTTCAAACTGCCGGGAGTGGACACCGTAATTGCTTTCAATGAATGGATCTCCAAGGTTGTTTATGGAAAAGTGCTGAAGTTGAGAGAGTGCACCATAATCAAAATCCAAATTGTAAGGGTAGCCTGCAATAGATTTTTCATAATTAAATGAGATGCTAGGCCTAATTAACTACAGAGATTAGTTGAAGAAATGAGCTTCAACGGATACACAAACAACAACAACCAAGTCATATCTCACTAAGTACATGGATCAAATGCCGCCATAATGTTCTATAATATAATGTTCTATAATATAGCATATCCCTATCCAACTCATTAATTAATCTCTAGATCTTTCTCAATGGTTACACAAAATCCTAGTAAAATAAAGTTACTTCAAAAAATGGAAATGGAAATAAAAATCATTTAAATGCACTGTTAGAGATTTGTCAAATGATAAGTTCCAATTCCAAAAACATATGCAAGATTACAATTTTTTTTTTTAAATTCCCTCTAGTCTATAGAATGATCTTATGTGTCTTTTCGAATGTTTTTTAGTTGTATTGTACAAATCTACTTTCTCACATGCACAACCTTCAAAGGTGTCTTTTCATGAATCAAGGCAACATCCAGTGAAATTGTAATAGCACCGACGCAGTTGCAAATTCATTCTGAACATAAAATAACATAATAAAACACTCGAGCGAAGTCTGGATGGAAAAAGGATTCAAATGATTTTCTTGGTGTCAACATGGAAAATATCAAAAATATATTTACTTTTTTTCCAGAGTAAAATGAGATGCTATTCACCTCCAGAATAAGCCATAATACTTGGTAATAAAAGAACAAATAATCTGATAGACTCTGGTTCATAGCCCGTATGTTTGAGAACGAATGAAAGAAACAAGATGATTTTATCAATGAGATCTTTCTTAGCCCTAGATCAATGACTAACCTGGTATCACTCCCCCTAAGACCAATTTCCAACCATACAATATACTACTTTACCCTGTCAGTCTTCCTAGTTCCTACATCTTAATATCCTATTTCTGACAAATTTTACAGAATTCTAATTAACAATGACAACTGTAACTTCCTTTACGAACAGAAAGTAACCCGTTGAGTTTTCTAGAACTTAAGCTGCCATTTCCTACAGACACAGTTGAGCATACTTCCTAATCTGGGAATAAAGATTTGAAATAGAATGATCAAAGGAAATAAAGAACATGAATGGAATACCCCACCAAAATGGCTATGGGTCCATTTACTGAAAAAATAATAACTCTTCATGTCAAAATCTCCAACAAATAAAAATAAAAAAACAAGATTCTACGTGATGTTCATTCATTAAAAGCTTCTTCAGGGTGTACATGGTTAACCAAATCAAGTGAACCAAACCACTTTATAATTCAGTTTTGATAAACCAAACCAAACCAAACCGTTTGTCACAAACCTTCTTCAGGGCGTTGCATTTGCTGTTAGTAGTGCAAATCTGGTTTGCACAATCCTATATTGCCTACGGTGTTGCGACTGTCTACTGTGATGCGTTGCTTGTTTGGTCTCTTTTGTGCAGGGGAATTTTTTTTTAGGGCTTGTAATTGGCTCGTTAGAATGAACACGAATGCTTAAGTTTTAATAAATATTTCCTATTAGTAAACACTATTTTCTTCTATATCCAGAACTAGCACACAATACCCCCAGATACAACAATGACATAAATGTAATGTAATCAGCAAAGTAAAAGGATCAAGAGAGCAAGCATTGTCAAACCTAAATGATACTTTGTCCTTTCAGTTAAGGATTTTCTGTATCTGGCCAACACACTTGCCATATGAGCATCACGATCACCGGTAATTTCATCATCTGCTTCTGGCTCCGTGACTTCTAGACACGTGGTATGAATATTTCTTCCCAGAACTATTTCTCTTTTCTCTTTTCCTCCATTGATCTTTGCCTCCTCCTTGTCAATGCCATTGTCTACAACTACAGGAGGCACTGGATCTTTGATGATGGCTGACACATCAAAATCATCAGGCAATAGTTCGACTGCTCCATTAGTGCTCAAACCATTGACCAAAACATCAGCACTTCCAACCATTTTGTTATCCACAACAGAGGAACAGCTGACAAAAATTGGATTACAAATTAAGAGTAAATCATAAAAAATGGGAACCAAATCCAATTTTTTTAAAAGATACTAATGAATCCCAAAAGCCAGCAAAAAGAAAATGTTTCACTTCCACAATATATAGAGCCTGTTTGTTACAACTTTTTCAAACAAAATAATCAATTATAAAAGTTTTCATCCGTTTGTTACGTATTTTCAAAAAATTGGGAAAAAAATCTAAAAATTGCTTCGAACGAGAAGCTGTTTTAATAGCTTTTTCTGAAAATCAATTTTTTATAACTGACTTTATTTTTTAAAAAGTGATTTTCATTTTGATAAATAAACACAAAATAACTTATCTTTTTTTTTAAACCTCTAAATTATTGGCTATCAAAATCATTTTTTTTTCTAATCCGTAACAAACAAGGCCATAAAACCTAGCCTTTCCTATCCATTGTGTTAAGAAGAACATGACATAAAAATGCATAAATCTTAGAAACTTTAATTAAAAACTCCGCATGCAAGCAATAATACACAAAAGGAAGTGAAACAATACTTCACACAAGATCTACGTAAATCTCCTTTAAATTCATAATAAATTTAAGTATGTTTAAGTGCATGTTTGGTTCCACTTTTGGAGGAGCCAAAATTGATTATAAAGGTGTAAAACAGATTTTGACATGGTTGGTTACTCTAGATTAGAAGTAATTTTGCCTCTGCTAGAAGCTAGAAATTGCAGCTTCTGATTCTATAATTGAAAGCTAGAAATTGTAGCTTTTGATTATAAAATTGATTTTTACAGTGTAAATCTGATTTCGGCAAATCTAAATTGAAGGTAAAGTGAGTTGAACTAAAAAATTGAGTGTAGAAATGAATTCTAGAATTAAAAGCTACAGTTTCTAGCTACTAGTTAAACCAATTTCTAGCTTCAAATGGAATAAGTCTGCATGCAAAATCAATTATAATCTCTTGAATCAATTTCAATTACATGTATCGAAACATAAATCACTTTACGACCTTGTAAAAATCAGATTTACATAATGAATTGATAATGAAAATGCACGAAGATGATAGAGATCTGAAAGAAACTTACAGAAGAATGAGATTTGGAATCGAACAAAGAGAGAAGAAAACAGTGGCAAAAGACGCGGATACAGTGATAGAATGAAATGAAATGAAATGGCGCAATCAGAGAGGGTTTCGGAACTTACATTTTTGTTTATTTATACTACAAACTACACAACAGTTTCCATCCGTTAGATTCTCTCACGAGCTTCGAATCAACACCGTTGCCCCACATACACGTGATTCTTTGTCCCTCTTCTTGACGGACTCATTCCCAATTACCAATTGGCTAAAGCCACGTCCCTTTGTTACAGTAAAATTTGTATATCGTCTATTAATTAATTCAAGATTTTTTTTGTCAAGTAAATTCGCACTGGGAGCTCGTGATTCTCACACAATATAACCCCAAAGGGATAAGCTGTACTACGGAACTCACCTAATAATTGCAGATTTTGCCAAGTTTCCTTTTACCAAAACCCTAGCTTTGGAATTCCTCCTCTTGACTTGGTTTCCTTAGTTTTCCATTTTTTAAATGTGAAGAAGTGTTGTGTTTGGGATTCGAACTCTAACTCTATATATTATGCATTATCTTTATCGATCGAGATAAACTCACATAGACAATTCAATATTCTTTTTAATATTGCACAAATGTTTTATGTCGACAGATTAGTTTTTTTTTTCCTTATATAATGGTAGAAAAACGTGCTCAAAATATATTATTTGGATAGTACTTAGTATACGTAGTCGATCACTTATTTCTTTCAGACAAAAATGGATCACTTTTTGTAAGATTTTAGTGTAAGATGGAAGGAGTGATAGGTTCGTAAGTCATTTTTTAACTCGAACATCTTTTGTCTTCAAATAGAACATCATCCCCACGCCCTTCAAATTTTTTCCATAAAAAAATAATAGTACATCTCTTAAATTTTTATTACAAGCATGAATAACCTTTTTACAAAAAATACTTGCTTAATTTCAAATGGAAAAATATAGATTTATTTATGATTATGACGATGAGATCAAATGTAGAATATTTGAACAAACACTTAAAAAGATTATTTTTTCTAATAATGAAACAGAGACGGATAAAAAAGGATTTAATATTTTTAGAATAAATCTCTTTATTCCATTCCTCAACAAAAAAAACTCTCTTTATGCCAAAACATTGCACATTTGGGCTTGTGATCATATAATAACACCTCTTCTCTAGTGATATCAACAATTTTAATGATAATGATGGAAAAGTAATACATATTTTGTATGATTTATTGTTGTAATTGAATATTATAATACGACACTAAGAGAGTGTTCTACGAGCTTAGCTCAGTTTATAATATATGTAGAGACCGAATTCAAACTCTGAACATTTTATTTATTCGTCTTAAAAAATGAATTTTTAATTACTACAATACTTGAAGGAAAAAAATGACACGGATGAAGTAGTAAAGTAGATAAGACTTAAGAGTCCCCACAAAAGAGATTTTTATCACATGTCACTTTAGCTTTTATTATATTTTATTCAATGCATACAAATATATGCAATATTGAATTGAAAATGCTCACAATGATTAATTTGAATACACCGACAAAAAAATTATTTTATATATGTAATTTATCAAATCACATCATCGATTATCTCATAAAAAAAATATATTGAGAATTGCGTACATGGTGCTCTCTCTCTCTCTCTTCCCCTTTTCTGTTGTGAATTGTCACCAAAACCCTAGTTTCTTCTCCTTCATCCACCAAAGAGAGGTGATTTAGGCTTAATTTTTGACCCAAAATTATCCCTTTAACTCGTTTTTCTCTTTCCCTTTTATTGAAATGTGATTCTCACATCTATTTTGTTTTTCATTCGTGATTTCGTCGTCTTAGTGCGACGTTGTTTTGTTCGTCGTCTTTGTGCGACGCTGTTTGTCTTTCTTGTTTCGTTCAGGTATTTGTTCGGTTCAGATTATCAAATCAGCTTCGATCAAGTGCAGATCCAATCAATGACTTTGGCGTCGTCAACGTTGCAGATCCTGAGACATGGGTATTCTAGAGACTTGAATATAGTCATATGTGTATACTTTTGTACTTTGCCATTTTATGCTATTAACATTGATGTTATGAGTTTGTTTGCAGATTCATCATTTTTGTTTTTAGCTAATTTACATTGTATCGATTTACTCTATCAATATGAATGAATGAATATTATTTATTTTTAGTGAAAAAAAATTCTCATAAAAAATCAAATCATATCACATCATTTGAATATTTATAGAGGATTTTAGGAACTAAAAATAAAAAAAAATGATATCATAATGTGATTTGTTTGGATGCACATGAAAAAAAAATTATATCATCAGGGAGTATAGAAATCAATCTCGTAAAAATAATAATTGTATTTTATTTATTTATTTTACTAAAAATAAATTATATTCATTCATTCAAATTGACAGAGTACATCGATATAATGCAAATTCACTAAAAACAAAAAGGATGAATATGCGAACAAACTCACACATCTATGTTAATAGCATAAGACGATAAAGTACAAAAGCCTACACATATGACTATATTCAAATCTCTGGAATACTCATGTCTCCGGAACTGCAACGTTGACGATGCCAAAGTCATTGATTGTATCTGCACTGGATCGAAGCTGGTCTGACAATCTGAACCAAACAAATACCTGAACGAAACAAAAAAGACAAACAGCGCCGCACAAAGACGACGAACAAAACAACGTTGCACTAAGACGATGAAATCACGAATGAAAAAACAAAATATATGTGAAAATCACTTATTTCAATAAAAGGGAAAGAAAAAAAAGAGTTAGAGAGATGATTTTTGGTCAAAAATTAACCCTAAATCACCCATCTTTGATGCATAAAGGAGAATAAACTAAGGTTTTGGTGACGGCTCACAAGAGAAAAAGGAAAGAGACCGTCGTGTTCAAATAATAATATTATATTATTATCACTTATATATAAATCCTAGGCAGTCTGATAAACACTTTTGCAACCCTAAAATAGCTAACCCTAACCCTAATTTTTGGTTTTGAAAAAAAATTATGAAAAACAATTCCTGCTGAGAGTTGAACCACAGACCAAGTTCTGGTAGATCACAACCATTACCACTAGATCACTAAAGTTTTTTGTGACTTATAGTTGCTTTCATTTTATTTATCTAGCACAAATGCGAGTTCACTTTAAGTCATTCTCACAACCCTGAATTCCAACATCATTTGAACACGAATTGAACGTCATTCACACACATCATGCGATTCAACTTCATTTTCACCGCCGCCGGTGACCCCAATAACAACATCCCGCCACCGTTGCAACTGCCACTTCAACAACACATGTCGTCGTAACTGCCACCGCCGGAAAATCACTTTCTCTCACTGATCCTCACACATCACGCCGCCGCCGCAACTGCCACCTCACCAACAACTGACTGCCGTAAATGTCATTGCCGATAACTCGCTTTCTCTCACCGATTCACACCATCTTTCATCGAATTGACACAAAATTATGACCAATGTTGATATTGATTGTCTGAATTTTGTTAATTTCGAATCCTTGACATTAGGGTTTGAAAATTATTGATTTTGTTATGTGATTGTGTGAATTTTAGCTTTTTCTTCATTATTCTTTTTTTCATACTAAATGTTAAGTAGTGTTGCTCTAACCCTAATGATTAGCCCTACTTTTTAGTTATAAAAATTTATGAAAAAAACTTCGGATGGGGATCGAACCAGGTACCACATGCTTTCAATTCACAACTCTTACCACCAAGGTACTGATGTTTTTTATGACATGTGATTGTTTCAATGTTGTGTATTCAACACAAATCTCGGGTCCTCTTTCTTTCAATCTCACAATTCCTAAATCATTTCTCACTCACTTTCATCTCTCTCACCATCTTGCAATTGAACCTAATAACCATAACACCACCCTTTTTGACGGACCTAATTAATTTTTATGAAAAAAAAATATGCAAGGAATTGAATCAGATAACACATGAAAATGTCATTTTTTTAAAAGTCACTAACGTCATTGCAATTCCTTTTTTGATAGTAGTTCCTTTTCATTATTAGCGGTTCATTTTTATTATTATTATTTTTTATTTCAATTACCACATAACGTTCCTTTTTATTTTTTTTTCTTTCGGTTACTAAATAACAATTCCTTTTCCTTATTTTTTTCTTTCGATTAACAACTTTTGCGGTTAGGATCAATTTCTTGGTGCTAGCTTTTGTATATATTTTTTCTTTTGATTTGTCATTTTTGTTGCAGTCCATCTTTTATTTTTGTTACTTTTTGAGATAGTTTGATAACATAATACTGAATATAACTATAAAAGTAATAATATAGTCATTTGATAGTTATATATGAAGCTATACAAAACTCGTGCATCGCACGGGTTAAAGTCTAGTAATATAAAAACACTCACGTATACCAAGGGTTCTCCTAGTAGTTAGTAGGTTTGTTTTCTCCTATTCATTCACCACCTCATGTTAACCTTTCAATGATTTGAAGGTACCAATATTCTCCGATCTTAAATATAAACAATAAAAATGATAAAATTGTTGGTATAAAATATAAGCAAAATTCAACTATTATTACTCTTTCTAATATTGTTATTCTAAATAGAGAAATGTTAACGAGTGTCCCATGACACTTTTTAAGCACTTTAAATGGTAAGTTTTTTTATAAAAAGTTGTGCATTCAATGCATTGAAAATTGTAACATTTGACTTTTTGAAAAAATAATTACTAAACTTGGGATCTTTAAAGAGTGCTCTGTGGCACTCGTTAACAAGTCCCTTCTAAATATACCCTTGATTTTTTTTAATAGTATGATGAAATCTCTTTTCAACAAGATGCACGTTCAATTTTCACATTTCCATTTCAGTTCCCAATTATAAGGCTTTCCCTCTAGAGCATTTAGGTTCTCTCGACCAAACTTCAAGTCATGAAATGATTACAGATATTCATTTTCTCTCTTCTATGTTTATGTCTTGCTTGAAAAAAACAACTTACCTTGTAGACTATAACATAAACACCTATCATGGCAGATGCTTATGTATAATCTATTCATATAACAAAACATGAAATGGAGTTAGATTGTTTTCTTATAAGTAATAAGCAGTTTTTTTTTAAGCGTATTTAGAGAGCTTATGAAAATGTAGCAAGTTGTTTTCATAAGTTCTTTTAAACTGTCTTATAAGTATCTATGTCAGTAGATAAGTTTAAATAAGTCTATCTAAAGTGACTCTTATGGTCTTCTTCTTCCCCGTTTATACCCAACAAATGGAAGTGCAACATTAATGATTTAATGCGCCTTCGTTTAACTTAGCCATAAAAAATTCACAGGGTTTATCCTTTCTCATTGTTAAAGACTCTTTGAAAAAAAAAAGACAAGGATAGTAATCAACTAATCATGTTAAGAGTAATGTTAGCAACACTCTCTTTTGAACATCTTTTCTAATACTCACTCTCTTATTGGTTTAAATCATTGTGGGTTTACACTTTAAAAATTGAACTCACACAAAGTGGTGGGACGTACATTGATTTCATCCAATAAAAAAGTGAGTGCTAAAGAGAGTGTTGAAAAGTGAGTGTTGATAGCATTCCTCATCGTGTTAAAGATGATTTATTTGAAAGTGAAGTAATTTCTCAGCATGATGATGAGGTTACATTCAATGAGATTGAAGGTGGAGCATTTGAAGGAAAGTTCAAGGACCATTTTGATTTGGACAAAGTCTCTGATGAAACTCTTTCTCGGATGAATGAAAGTGATGAGAGTGGACTACCCTTGCGCACATAGAATCCACCTGACCATCCCGCTGATTGGAGATCAAGAACAATCTCGGGAACTGATCCTTAAGGGAAATTAATCCCACCCAAGGTTCCTCAGTTTACACATATCCTTCCAACCATTCCAAGGAGATTTTCCTATCCCCTTTAGACCCTCCCCACATAAAGCGTTATTAAAGCCTAACAATCATTTTCTAGACTATAATAGACCTGGCAACCTATGACTAACAAACATATAACTTCAACGGAAAACCTTTTCAAAATAAATTTAGTCACAGGTTGCCAGGTCTGCTCCTTACACGGGGTTAAATAAAACCAGTGGTTAAATGAGACTAATATAGAGATTTAGTTGATAGTATATTGATAATGGTTAAATATATAAATCAACTTGACAATTTAATATAGTCAATATTTTTTTTTGCGTAAACCAGACATCTCCACGCGCAATTGCGGAAACTAATCTTTTGAGTCTTATGGAACCCAAATAGGTAGCAAACTCTCCTTAAAAATTTTAACGTTGCTGCATGTTTTAAATTAAATTCGAACTCAAGCTTTTGGTTAAACTAAAAAAGATTTGCACCATTAAAATATTCTTAATATCAACTCCTTATTTTTTTTATTGTAAACCAGGTATCTCCGCGCGCGCAACTGCGTTGACTAATCCCTCGAGGCTTGTGGGACCCAAATGGACGACAAACTCTCCCTAAGGGTCTGTTTGGTTCGAGAGTTTTGAAGGGGAGGGGAGGGAATATTTTTAATTTGATGTGTTTGGTTCAATTTTTAGAAGGGAAGGGGATGAGATCTCTTTAAAATTTTATTACATTGCCAAAATTATCCTTAGATTAATTTAAAATTTCAATATTATCTTTGTAACAACTTTTATTATTATTAGGTTATACTATCTTGTAACAACTTTTATTATTAGGTTATATTATCCTTGTAACAACTTTTATTATTATTAGGTTATATTACCGTTGTAACAACTTTTATTTTCATGTTATCTATCACTCTTATTTGTTATATGTAAAAACAAACATCATCGTATATTTAATCAAGTTTAAGGGTAAAACAATAAATTAATTTTAAAATTCCTCCCCTCCCCATGTGAACCAAACACATTTTTAATTAAAATCTCTCCCGTCCCGTCCGTTGAACCAAACGGACCCTAAGAGTTTTAACGTTGTTGCATGTCCAACCAAAATCTTAATTAATTTATAAGAGACTAGTGTCATTTTATCTACGCGCTCTCGAATATCAACACCTTATTTAAAAGCACCCACATAAGTCATAGAAGAATGGCTAAAATATGCTTTTAGTCCCTGCAAATATGACTCGTTTTGCTTTTGGTCCTTTGTAAAAAAAAAAATTTAAAAACACTCCTGCAAAATTTTCTGTCTTTTAAAAAAGTCCCTGGCACCACTTAAGAGCTGAGATGACATGGTTTCTGCCACATGGCAGTTGCTGACTGTGCAACTTTTGCCACGTGGCGATGACGTGGCATGCCACATAATATTAAATTTTAAAAAATAAAATAAAATTCTGAAAATTAATTTTAAAAATTAAAAAAATATGAAAATAAAATTAAAAAAATAAAAAAATCAGAAAAAAAGTTCAAAAAATTTTCCGATTATATATACTTTAAAAAAAACTAAATTTTTGAAATATTAAAAAAAATTCGAAAATTATATAATTTTTTAAAATCTGAATATAAATATTTGAAAATTAAAATATGAACATTAATTTTAAAAAAAATTATATAATCTGAAAATTAATAATTTTCGGAAATTTTCGAATATATAATTTTCAGATTTTTTTTCAAAATTTTTAATTTTAATTTTAGATAATTTATTCAGATTGTTTTTTTCAAATTTTTTTTCAAAATTTCAGATTATATAGTTCCAGATATTATATAATCAAATTTTTTTTGGAAATTTATTTTATGATTTTGAAAATTATTTTCAGATTTTTAATTTAAAAAATTATTTTAAGGATTTTTAATTGTTTTTTTTTACTTTTTAGGATTTTTTCCAAAATTATCAAATTATATAATTTTAATTTTTGAAAATTAAATAATCTGAAATTTTTTGGAAATTTATTTTCAGTTTTTAAATATATTTTTCTGATTTTTTATTTTTAATTTCGAAAAAAATTTTTAATTTTTTTTTTATTTTAAAATGTTTTTTTAGTTTTTAATTATGTGGCATGCCACGTCATCGCCACGTGGCAAAAGTTGCACAGTCAGCACTGCCACGTGGCGAAAACCATGCCAAATCATCACTGAAGTGGAGACAGAGACTTTTTTAAAAGACAGAAAATTTTGCAAGGGTGTTTTTTAAAAAAAAATTTACCTAGGACCAAAAGCAAATCAAGCCATATTTACAGGGATTAAAAACATATTTTAGCCTAGAATAATTTACTTGTCAAAAAAAAGGTCATAGAATAATTTAGTCATTTTTCGTGGTTAAGATTGAGTTGTAATCAAGAAAATAGTTAAAATAGTTAAAGAAATGGAGAAAGGAAAAAGGAAAAAGGAAAAATACTTAAACTCAAAAGTACCACTCGCAATGATAGCGCGTAGAACTTGAATATTCCACTGTCCCACGCCACACTTTCAAATCCCTAATTTCTGAAATCCCAAAACCCTAAAAATTCAATTTCCCAAATCGGAAGATTCTACTTCGCCGGAGTTTCGCCGGAGATGGTGATCCTTGAACCGGAGAAACGAAAAGAGTCACAATCACAAAGCCCCGAGTCGTCGGAAAATCCTTCACATTCCGATCCTCAAAAGAAAACTAGGGATTTGCCGAACTTAACCGAATGCCATGCTTGCGGCTTCAAGATTGATGTTTGCACCGGTAAGAACAAACTTCAAACCCTTTATAGCGAATGGCGCGTAGTTCTTCTATGCAAAAAGTGTTTTTCTTGTGTTGAATCTTCCCAAATTTGTTCCTATTGCTTTTCTGAATCATCTTCTGATTCGCTTCGTTGCGTTAAATGTAAGCATTCTGTTCACAAAAATTGTTTCTTGAAGTACAAAAATGTTGCTCCTTGGTCTTATTCTTGTGTGGGTTCTGAATTTTCTGCTTGTGTGGATTGTTGGGTTCCTAAGCATGTTGAAATTTCGAGAAGAAGAAGAATAAGAAGTTTAAGAAAAGTGAAGAGTGGGGTGATTGTGAAAAAGGGTAGGGTTGATTTAGTGAAAGAGAGTTCTAGGGTTTTGAAAGGTGGGAATTTGACGAGGTCTATGGAGGATGTGGTTAAAGATGCTAACCATAAGGTGAAGAAGAAGGTTGAAGCGGCTACTACGGCTAGAGATGTGGCATCGAAGAAAGCTGTCGCAGCTAGAAGGGCTGTTGAGTTGGCAAACAAAACCTTGAATACAGTGGCAAACAGGGAAGAGGGTACTATAAATTTGCCTTCCAAAATGGATCCTGTTAAAGTTGTTGGCTGTCCATACTTGGCTATTGACTTGCGTTTGGATAACTCACCGATGATTTCAAAGAGTCGCTGCTTGTTTAATACAAGTTACTTGGATGCTCCGAAGAGGTGGACTTTTGGTGTTGATTCATCGTGCAAGACATCAAACTCAAGGAATGCCAGTGGTTCTTTAGGATCCTTGGATAGTGATTCTTCAACTGATCTAAGTTGTCCATGCATGGGAAGGTGTGACATGATAGCTAGCCCAAAAGATGGTGAATGCACTGCTGAATTGAAGGAAGGGGAGGGAAGTTGTTCTGATCGGCTGATAAACTTCTGTGGAGATGATACTGCATTGCATGGGGAAGAGCGGTCAGATTGTTATTTCTTCAAGTATATTAGGAGGAGGTCGGATCGTTATTTCTTCAAGTACAGTAGGAGGAAGTCAGATCGTTACTTCTTCAAGTACAGTAGGAGGAAGTCAGATCGTTATTTCTTGAAGTATAGTAGGAGTAATTACTTAAAACTAAATCTCGACAGTTAGCCTTGAGAGTCAGGATTTGACTATTTGGATTCCATTCAATCGTTCCACACAATTGAGAACAACGTCCAATGCTTCATGTCAGTCATACAATGCTTCTTTATGTTAATCAGCTTGTTAAAGTTGTTATTTCAGAGAGCTGTCGTAAAATGGAATTGGTAAGATATAGTTTTCTCTTGTAATTGTCCGTAGTTAAAATCTGAAGCTGTTGTTATTCATATTGTTTGTTTTTATTTCTAACATCATATTTGCTCTTCTGCTTTTACTTTTAAACCTAAGGGAAAATGAACAAAGGCCTTACAAAGAATTTAAGTTGTGTTGACTGGAAAAAAGGAGTAATGATTAAAAAATGTTATCAGTAATTTAATCAGTTTAGCTGTACTTCATTACAAGATACCAATTTTGTAACAGATTTTGCTCTTGATTCTATCTGCTCTGTTGAAGCTTAGTTGTATGATCTATCGAATCTTTACCCTTCTTTTTGCTTGTTGTGTGATGCTTCATTAGATATTGCTGACTTTACCCTGAAGTCACATTCGGGTTGCATCATAAAATGTTTAGAGAAGAGTCATACTACCTAAGATGGTTAAGATGGGACCTAAGATGGACAAGACTCCAGTTGAATATAGTATTATAAAATGGGTTTTTCTATGATGGTTGGAAAGGTTTCAGTAGCTTTATGATCTTAGATTACATCTATGAGAGAAGAAGGTTATAAGAAAGAATAGGGTTGCATTTTTAGTTTTCTTTTATTTACTTTTTTCACAGGCAGTTTTCTTTTCAATAAACATATTCACATTTTTAAGTATATAAGCATATATTTGCAAAGTTGAAAGTTGGAAAAACACCTTTTTAAGCTTATAACTTATATATAGTTTATGTCTTATAAGTTTATTTGACTAAAATGGACTCGTTTGGTAACCGTTGTTTTCTACGAGTTTATATTTTATTTTTACTAACTTATTATATCGTTTTTTGATAAGTTAATTCAAGTAAATTATAGTTTAAATGTACTCCGTCTGATCTCAATTATAAGCAAAGAAATTACTATTTAGATTTATTGAATAAGAAGTATATTATAATAAAAATCACTATGGTGAAGCCTTTCCTCGTAACAATAATAATTAGGCTTAATTACACTTTTGGTCCTCTTATTTTACTCAACTCATGGAATTGGTCCTTCCTTTTTAAAATCGAACAAACTTGCCACTCTATTTGATTTTTTTTGCACTTTTGGTCCATACCCCCTATCTAGCCTCCAAAAACGCTGATTTGTCACAATTTTGGATGAGGTGTCCAAAAAAACGCTTATGTGGCAAATCGGACGTGGAAAAACAATTGCACATGTCATCATATTAATACTTTATTATTCAAAAATACATTTAAATCAATTAAATCATAGAAAACTAAAAAATATAAAATGTTTAGAATTAAAAAAAATAAAAAATAAACTTATGCTTCTAAAATAAAAAATAAACTTCTGCTGTAAATCAAAACTAGGATTATTACCATCCTTTCATCTCATCTTCCATTTACAATTCATCTTCTCCACAGATTCATCATTCCAAAAATCAAAATCCCTAAATTTATCTTCAACTCCAAAACTCTTTCCTCTCTTTTCTTCAAATAGATTTACTCCATCCTTCATCATACCAACACCATCATTCACCCAATATCGTCATTGCTAGAAACACCATGGCTGTCAAGAATAAAAAACATAAGATTTCAAAGTCCCTGCTTCGTGAAAGAAATAAAAGAAACGAAGGTGAAAGAGAGATCTGGATGTGGTGTAGGTTATTTGAGTTTTTTAAGGATGGTAACAGAAGCTGATTGGAGGGATGAGATAAACTACAATCTGATTTCAATTTTTCAAATCTGGATTTTATTTTTTTAGCAGAATGGTGACGGTTGAATTTTGTTAAATTTAGGAATCCCTAGCAAATTTTGGTTTGTAATGATTTCGGATTTTGTTTGGATTTCTAGGTGTGATTTTGTTTGGATTTGTAAACAAATTTGGGTTTTGTTTGGATTTCGGATTTTCAAATATGGGTTTTGATTTGGGTTTTCTTCTATGAAGAGGATGGTGTTTGAAGGAGAGAGGTAAGATAAGAGAGAAGAGAGATGTGTTGGTGTGTCATGGATTTTTGGGTATGTGTTTTATCTCTAGGTTGAAGATGAAGACTAGCGAAGAAGATGAATATTTGAAGGTTCTTTTTGTTTTAATTTCTAAAATGTTAAAATGATTTTCCAATTTAAAAAAGTTGATTTGATGCATGTCAATGACATTTTCCATATTGGATGCTTTTTTGGCCACATCGTTAAAAAACTGGACACATCAGCGTTTTTAGAGGTCAAATAGGGGGTAAGGACCAAAAGTGCAAAAAAAATGCAAATAGAGTGCCAAGTTTGTTAGATTTTAAAAATGAGGGACCAATTCTGTGAGCTGAATAAAATAGGGGGACCAAAAGTGTAATTAAGCTTAATAATTAATTAGCATTGATAGAATATATTAATACACCCTACGGTAACTATTATAACAAAAATCAATATTTCAGATTCTTTCATTAAATGATGTATCTGGTTTATAATAAAGACCATATACATCATTTAATGAATGAATCTAAAATGTTACTACCTCCGTTCCTTTTTAATTGTCACTTTTTGACATTTTACACAAACCAAGATAATTAATAAATGCCACTACTTTTGATACAATAATTTATACTTTTACTATAATAACCTTATTCATTTAATATATCATCTCATATATTTCTCTCTCCGTAATAAATAACTAAGGATAAAATTGGTAAAACATTATTTAAAGTTGCATTGAACTTTGAAACTGACAGTTAAAAAGAAACAAATTTTTTCTTCAAAAGTGACAATTAAAAAGGAACGGAGGGAGTAATTTTTACTTATAATAGTGATCGGAGGGTGTATACAAGACCACATGCTTGTTGTCTACGAATTTCGAAACAAGTTCCTTAAAAAATAAGCATCGAAGATGGACAACGGCCCTATGTTCAGGCCTTTGCTCTTAATATATCTACTAACTATCTATAAAAATAGATGCCATATGAAATTCCAATTTTAACCTTCGGAAGGGCAATTTAGTAATCCAATAAGTCTTCAAACTAAGGGAGAGCTCTACATCACATGTTGGTCTTTTTTTCCCTCCCTCACATCAACTCTTCCCAATACAATTCATCAGATTTGAAATTCAAATTCCCCATTTTTCTCATTCAAATTCACTTTTTCCAAATATCTCTCTCTTCCTTCTTTTTCTCCACTATCAGCCAAATCTTCTTTCACACTATTCTTCTTCTCTTTCATTTTTCATTCTACAAAATATATTCTTATTTCTATGTGTGTTCTTCCATTCAAGTCATCGATTTCAAACTTTTTGCCTATTCAACCAAATCGATCTACAAAAAATAGAGGTAAGATTCAAATTTGATTCATTCCTTTTTTTATTTTGTCTAAAAATTTAAACTGTCTTTTTTGAAAATTTGATTCATCCTATTCTGCTATTTCATTTTTCACTTGAACATATTCAACTTTCTATACGTGCCCTTCCATTAAAATCATCGATTTACCTCTTAATTTTTTGTTTGTCTCTTTATTTTAGATATCATTCAAGTAAAATCTGCAGGTTTGAAAATAAGTTCAACAAAACTCCTGTGATTCAAGCTAAAAGCATGGTGCTGGATATTTTTTCCATCTCCTCCAAATGTATGAAATCAAATATATCTTTCATTGTTGTTGATTTTGGATTTTCATTTTGATAAATTTAGTAATTATTTTTTTTTACATTTGTTTAGATTATGTACTTTTCTTTTTATTTTCTTCTTATGAACAAGTTTTTGCTTTTGTTTTTTTGTTGCAACAAATAATGCATGCCAAGGTTTTGATTTTATTCTCAAATAAAACAAACATGAGTACAATAGGTTATGATTCTAAGATGTTTTTGGGGTTTGATTTGTAGGAAGACAAATTTAGGAGAAGTTTATTTGTAACCTTGAGATGCTTAAAAAATCTTGAGGTTTGAAACTTTGTATGCTTGAAAAATATTGATTCTTGCATCCCTTTTTCCTTTTTGTATGGGAAACTAGCTTTTTTAATTATTTATTTTGGGCTTTTTGCAAATTATGGACTAAAAAATTCACTATTATGTTGTTCCACATAGGCTTGACAAAGGAGCAAATAAAATTAAAATAGGTATGTGCAGATTGGAGCATTTGTCTAAGTTATTGATTTCATGAAGTTTTTCCTAATCTGTTTGCTTTTTAATTCTTGGTGAATTTTACTTCTTATCACAAATTAAGTTTTAGTTCTATACTAATATGTCATACATCGACAGCTTATGATTTATACAAGCTTTGATGTATTTATCTATGATGTGTTTGTCTAGAATCTGTAGTTATGTATCACAACATTTCTTAAAATGTGAATTTACTACTAACAATGTTTGTTATTATAGAATGCATGTACAATAGGATGGTTCTATAAGGAAGATCGATGCAGAAGAACTAATAACTATTGCCGATGAGATTTGCTTATATGTTTTTTATTATCATTGTCAACATTACTATTTTTGCCATGTTCCATTACACTACACATGAAAACCAATTTTTTTAAATATTTTTTTTATTAAGTCTGTAGAATAGATATGATCATATTTTTAACCAACATTGTTATCATTATCATAGCTTTATATCATTTCTCAATATACTATGATATTACCAAGTAACCTATATCAGAATAAGTATCCACCTTAAACTAGCTATTATATAATTTGGTCATATATGCAAAATATCAATCTCAACTAAGAAGTGAAGACTCAAGCCAAGAAAGATACTAAGACACAGCAAGTTATCAAAAGAAATGTTTTGGATGACTTTAAAACTGTGCATATTCTAGGAAAGGTCAATTCCTTGATCAATTTTTTTGTTATGTTCCATGTTTAATCATACATCAAACATGGTGAAAATCTATCTTATATAATGAAAATTCAGGAAAACATATTTATTAACTACTAGAAGATGAATTTCATAGTATCAATTTTTATTAAAAGTTTAATTTGTTTGATGTTGCAACAAATAATGCATGTCAAGTGTTTAATTTTATTCTCAAATAATGCATCATATATACTTTGAGTATATATTATGGAAGCATGTTTTCTTTTACTTCAAATAAGAATAATGCGATTTTCTTAAGATTCTCATGTTTTCTTTTGTTGCACGTGTCTTTTTTCTTAGGCCATTATTTTCATTCTCATTAGATTTTTGTGTTGACAATCTTACCACTTTGGTTTTCTTGCATTTTTTTTGCTATGTTCTCTCTCTTTTCTTTCCTTACCAAGGTAATCAAAACCGGACCGGCCGGTTCAACCGGTTGGACCGTGAACCGGACCTATTGCCGGTTCGATACACCCTTAAAACCGGACTGCAGTAAAACCGGTGTTAAAACCGCAAAACGGGAGAACCGGTGGTCGGGCCGGTTAAAAGGGTTGGACCGCAATTTTCTTCTGAAATTCCAAAACGGATCTGCTACACGCTTTTTCTTTCACCTTTGATGCACTGAACATAAAATCAATTAATGTAGTTGATGAGAAAACATAACACTAGAAGAAAAAGAAAATAAAACATTGCATATGTAAAAAAACAGGGATGAGAATGGAAGATGAACTTAGAAACGAGAATGGAAGATGAGAACAGAAGAAGAGGCGGCTGCTGCAGTTGTTAGCTAATATGTTTGTAGAACTTATATATTTAGGGTTTTAATAGTTGGGCCTTTTCCTCTTCAAAATAATAATTGGGCCTTTTGTTTTTGGGTTTATGAGCCTTCATTTCTTCAAAAAATTAGTTTATTTTCTAATATCTTTATTTAGTTATCTATTTTTTTACCTTTATTTAGTTATCTAAAACATACCATAATAACAACATAATTTACTGAAATTTTATTTTTAGGGATGAAAGTTATGATATTAACTTTCTTTTTATAATTTTGTAAAAAAAGTTATTTTTTTAATATACATAATATAATTATATTTTAAAAAGTATATTTAATTGCTACCGGTTCGACCCCGGTCAAACCCTGTCTAAACCGGTTTGATGTCCGGTCCAGTTTTGATTATCTTGTTCCTTACTACTATGTTTACTTTTCAGAGACTAATTGTGAAGTCTGTACTATTTAGTTTCTCGTTGAGAAGCACGGGAAATAGAAAGACGAAAACAGAACACGATAAGGAAAGCACGGGAGAATAATGTGTTGAATGGTAAGCTAAGTCTGATAAAATATTTAATGAGTTGTAAGAAGAAATTGAGAATATATTTGTATTTGTTTCAAATGATTTCTTAAATTATTCAATTTATTAGTTGAATGTGAAAGTGAGCACTCACAAAGTGTTAATAAAAGTGTCTTAATACTAAAAAGTTTGTGAAATTATTCATTTTTCATTGATATGTTAATGGTTGATATATCGATATAAATTGTCCATCATCACTTTTATTGGTATACGAGGGATATATTTTGTATTGTTTTTGAGCACCATACTCAACATATCACATGCTTACCTTTGATGCAATTTAATAAATTTAGCTTACCAAAGCACACTACAAATAAAGGGGAAGTTTATTTGTAACCTTGAGATGCTTAAAGGGTCTTGAGGTTTGAAACTTTGTATGCCTGAAAAGTATTGATTCTTGCATGCCTTTTTCCTTTTTGTGTGGAAAACTAGCTTTTTAATTATTTATTTTGGGCTTTGTGTAGATTGTGGACTGAAAAATTCACTATTATGTTGTTCCACATATGCTTGGCAAAGGAGCAAATAAAATTAAAATAGGTATGTGTGATTTTCTCGAAGAAAAAAAAAATTCTTTTACAGTAAATTAGTATTAAATCATCTTATTCTCTTATTTATATCCATTATTTGAATTCACTACTAACTAAATTTATCCTCTTTTACCAACTTCTCATTTTTTATATCTTTGCAGGACCTTTAGATACTCGATCTGATGATAACGCAACAATAAATAGTAAAAGAAAGGCATTTAAGGCAAGTTCATCATCTCACACTTTTTCTTTCATTTCAAAACATGGGAGATGAAAGTTTATGTCATATTTTATTAAATTCCATGTCATTAGGTTTATGGCCTTTACTTTTCATTTTACACACAAATGTATCAAAGAAAGACCGATGAGCTATCACTAACAGTTGTGATGGTTTTGATGATATCAGTGAAACTAAGTTTGTTTGTTACTGTTGATGAATTTCCATTGTTCAAGAATTCTCACCAAGGGAACTCTTGCACAATGTCAAGAATGACTTTGGAACATTTGTTTAAGTTGTTGATTTCATGAAGTTTTTCCTAATATGTTTGCTTTTTAATTCTTGGTGAATTTTGATTCTTATCATAAATTAAGTTTTAGTTCTATTCCAATATGTCATACATTGACAGCTTATGATTTATACAAGCTTTGATGTATTTATCTATGATGTGTTTGTCTAGAATCTGTAGTTATGTATCACAACATTTCTTAAGATGTGAATTTACTACTAACAATGTTTGTTATTATAGAATGCCGGTAGTTATTATAGAATGCATGTACAATTGGATGGTTCTATAAGGAAGATCGATGCAGAAGAACTAATAACTATTGTCGACGAGGTTTGCTTATATGTTTCTTATTATCATTGTCAACATTAGTAGTTTTACCATGTGCCATATTACACTACACATGAAAACCAATTTTTTTAAAATAAAAAAACTTATTAAATCTGAATAATAGATATGATCAGATTCTTAACCAACATTGTTATCTTTATCATAGTTTTATATAATTTCATAATATACTATCATAATATACTATAACATTACCAAGTAACCTAAATCAGGATAAGTATCCACCTTAAACTACATTATCTCAGCCATTATATAAGTCGGTCATATATGCAAAATATCAATATCAACTAAGAAGTGTAGACTCAAGCAACGAATGATACTAAGACATGAAAAGTTATCATAGTTATCAAAAGAAATGATTTGGATGGCTTTGAAATTGTGCATATTCCAGAAAAGGTCAATTCCTTAATCAATTTTTTGGTATTCCATGTTTAATCATAAATCAAACATGTGAAAATCTATCTTATATAATCAAAACTCAAGAAAACATTCTTTCAAAAAAAAAATCAAGAAAACATATTTATTAACTACTAGAAAATAAATTTCACAACATCAAATTTTATTAAAACTTTGGTTTGTTTTTGTTTTGATATGTTCCGGAGGAATATGGTGATATTCATCAGATATTTTTTACGATTTCATCCTGATTTGGATGATTAGTGAAACTTAATAGATACGATATAAGGACCTTACATTTGATTTATTTCAACAATAACTTTAGTTATCCTCTCTTAACTGAATGGTGGAGTGTCTGTAGGCTATTTTATTGTTTTGAAGGTCATCAACAAATTTACCTACACTATGTAGGACGAAGTCGTTTTTACTTTTTTTTTCCTTCAGAAAAACAATTCAAGACTCTAGCATCATAACATCGTACTATAGCAGGAGCACACAATTTGGTCAAACATTTTATTTTGACATTACTTTGGGAGAACTTGAGATGGCAATAAGACCATAATTAGTTCAGTATCCAAAAAATTATCCTCATTACTCTGTTCGTATGCAGTGAATATTTATGTTTGACAATCATGCTTATGTATGTCTGTTTTAAGATTTTGACCAAAAAGTTCGATGATTTCTTATTGTTGGATATTTGGTTGTTGGCTTCATGTTTGCTAAAATCAAATATACAAGCAAGATGTGCGTCTTCAGAAGCTGATCCTCAGAAGCTGAACAATACCTCAGAAGTTGGGTCTTCAGAAGTTGAACAGTACTTCAGAAGCTGGGTCTTCCGAAGCTGAACAGTACTTCAGACGCTGAACCTTCAGAAGCTGAACTTCAGACGCTGAACCTTCAAAAGCTGAACTTCAGAAGCATCTTTCAGAAGCAGTCTTGTTTTCGCACTTGGAGTTGTTTATTTTTCTCACCTGATCTGTTGAAGATTTAATTGAAGAATTCTACCAAGCTGCGTGTGTTCTAGAAAGAAGTTATTTTCGCAAGATATATTGAAGAT
Source organism: Medicago ruthenica (assembly GCA_018208015.1). Taxonomy (NCBI): domain Eukaryota; kingdom Viridiplantae; phylum Streptophyta; class Magnoliopsida; order Fabales; family Fabaceae; genus Medicago; species Medicago ruthenica. Next base: position 86,532,519 of record CM031377.1, on the reverse strand, counting down.
TAGATATTGTTTTATTTGTGAATATATTTTCAAAGAGATCTTTGGAAAATATATTTCTGAAGAATATTTGCTTCTATATGTTTCTAAAGAATTTTGGAAATATATCTTTGAAGAATATTTGGTTCAATTATATGTTGCTGCTGAAGGCTATATATAGAAGACGCTGCTATTGAAGAAGTACATCAAAACAGAAGCCATTATAGAGAGAGAGTTATACTTAGGTTTTGAGTCTGTTCATTGTGAGCTTTGTGCTCTGTTTCTGTACACCACTCTATTGTTTAGAGTTTGTTTGTTTTATTGAGTTGTAATTGTAGTTCACTTGAAGCTTTTAAGCAAGAGTGATTTTTTGTGTCTTTGGAGTGTGTCTCCTACTTTGATTGTTATTAGAGTCTGATATCACTGGGGCAGTGATTGACTGAGGGAAGTGAGATGAGATCTCAGGTCTAGGAGTTCCTAGGTTGAAGTCAATACTGAAATTCTGGCCAAGCAATAAGAGACACTAAGAGGTTCTGAACCAGCAGGTTCTGAACTATACGCAGGGCACAATAGTTTGCTTAAAATAGAGCACACACAAACACAACGCAAAGCAAGAAAATAAAGTGCAGGAAAGTAAAAGGCACACAAGGTTTGTTAACCCAGTTCGGAGTAAACACCTCCTACTCTGGGGGATACCAATCCAGGAAGGAATTCCACTATTGGAATTAATCCTTAAGACTCAGACACTGACTCCCAGTTCCTATCCCAAGCAATTAATATTCACCTAGTCTTGAATTCTACCCAACACGTTGAGTATTAGAAAGACCTCTAACTTCCTATTCAAGTAACTACAACCCAGCCACTTGAACTACCCTATGAACTTAACCAGTTCTGAAACACAACTACCCTGTTTTTTAGAAAAACTTCAAAGACAAAACTTCATTCGTACCTAAAGGCTTAGAATGAATTACAACTCTATAAAAACACTAAACCAACTCAAACAATGAGTGGTGCACAATAAAAACTCTAAGTAAAAACACAGACTCAATTTTCTGAGATATGACTCTATAAATCGTATGTATTGAATAGCAGCAGCCCTCCTCTATTTATAGCCTTCAGTCTTGCAGAATAAATAACACACTAATCTTCAGAATAGATTTGTTACTGGAATAAGAATGATCCAATAGAGTAACAAATAAAACTGTATCCAATCTTTGAAAGATTTAAAACAGAAAATACGAAGATCATGAAACTGAACCAAATCTTCAAAGATATCTTCTCCAATTTAATCAGCATTCTAGAAGCAATACGCGTGAATAATTCCTTGATCAATCTTGCAAAGATTCGCGCCAAAACAATTCTGAAAACCCAGCTTCTGATGAGGTCAACAAAAGTCAGCGCTGGACTTCAGAACCTCTGAATCAGCTTCTGAAGTGCTACAGTGCTTCTGATGAGGCATTCAGCTTCTGATGTCATTTTGAGCTTCTGAACAGCTTCAAAATGAAAAACTTCCAACTGAAGAAATGTTCTAGATACGGAGATGCTTCTATTCAATACTTTGGTTTTGCCAAAACATGCAGCCAACACAAAAGACTCAACAATCTCCCCCTTTGGCAAATTTTTGGCTAAAACCATCCAAGTTCTTCAATCTCCCTTATAATCAACTCAGCAATGAAGAACTCCACAATAATACATCATAGCAATTAGTTAAGGCAGCGGATTCAGCTATGTTAAACAACAGCTTCAGCTTCTGACTCCTGAAGCACACAAAAACCAAGTACTGATCAACTCCTGATCATCACAACCATGGTATCAGAGCTACTGATCAACTCTTGATCATCACAAACACTCCCCCTGCAACTCAGCATACACCAAACTCCCCCTTACTTCTGAACTGCAGTGAAAAAATGGTATCAGAGTATACTTCAGAACATATTTGATCTTCAGGACCACTCTTCAGGAACACATCATCACTCAGGATAACAACTATCATGAACTCCCCCTGAGACACATACTCCCCCTCAATAACATCTTGACAGCTCTTGTTGCATTGGTTCTGAATACTGAGCTTCACACATAACTTCTGAACAACACTGGCAGCTGAACATCTGAAATTCAGCAATACATCTTCTAATTTTTGGTATCAGAGCCAACACATTCCATAAGATTTTCTCCCCCTTTTTAGCCACAAAATTCTGACAAATCTCAGACGTCAAGTAAGGAGTAAAAACTAAATATCCAGAAAAAGCAGTCTCAGATTCTGACATAGGTACAAACTCAGCATAGGCACAACTGGCAGGTACTCTATCTTCCTCACATCCAGTTTGCATTAATTGCTATAAGTCTTCATGTAAACACACACCTAACTTGCTCCTTAAGTTTTCAAACTGTTTAGCATCCAAGGCCTTTGTGAATATGTCAGCAACTTGTTCTTCAGTAGCTACATGTTCCAGCTGAATAATCTTATCCTCCACAAGGTTTCTGATAAAATGGTGTCTGATGTCTATGTGTTTGGTTCTACTGTGCTGAATTGGATTCTTAGAGATGTTGATGGCACTCAAATTGTCACAAAACAATGTCATAGTTCCTTGTTCAATGTTGTACTCCTCCAGCATCTGCTTCATCCACACCAATTGTGAGCAACTACTTCCAGCAGCAATATACTCAGCCTCAGCAGTTGACAATGACACACAGTTTTGTTTCTTGCTGAACCATGAAATCAAGTTATTTCCTAAGAAGAAACAACCTCCTGAGGTGCTCTTCCTGTCATCAGCACTTCCAGCCCAGTCAGCATCACAATATCCCATCAGTTCAGAACTTGAACTGTGTGAATACATGATTCCATAGTCACTTGTGCTATTCACATACTTCAGGATCCTTTTAACTTGTGTCAAATGACTCATTTTAGGATCAGCTTGATATCTTGCACATACTCCAACAGCATAAGTGATATCAGGTCTGCTTGCAGTTAAATACAGTAAGCTCCCTATCATGCTCCTATATTGACTTTGATCTACTGATATTCCATGTTCATCCTTAGTCAACTTCAGGTGAGTAGCAGCTGGTGTCTTCTTATGAGCAGCAGATTCCATTCCAAACTTCTTCACTATGTTCTTGGCATACTTACTTTGAGAAATGAAGATTGTATCTTCCATTTGTTTGACTTGTAACCCAAGAAAGTATGTCAGTTCACCAACTAAGCTCATTTCAAATTCTGACTGCATTTGCTGAACAAACAATTTGACCATCTTCTGAGACATCCCTCCAAACACTATATCATCCACATAAATCTGAGCAATCATCAGACTCCCATCTTGATCTTTCACAAATAAGGTTTTATCAGAACCACCTTTTCTGTATCCTTGAGCCACAAGAAACTGAGTCAGTCTTTCATACCAAGCTCTTGGTGCTTGCTTCAATCCATATAAAGCCTTCTTTAACTTGTACACATGTTCTGGAAACTTAGGATCCACAAAACCTTTAGGTTGTTCAACATATACTTCTTCTTGCAAATATCCATTCAGAAATGCACTCTTCACATCCATCTGGAATAATTTGAACTTGAGAATGCAAGAAACACCCAACAGTAATCTTATGGACTCTAGTCTGGCCATAGGTGCAAAGGTCTCATCAAAATCCAATCCCTCCACTTGAGTATAACCCTGAGCAACCAATCTAGCCTTGTTTCTGACTACAGTACCATTCTCATCTGTTTTATTCTTGTAAATCCATTTAGTACCAATCACATTCAACCCTTCAGGTCTTGGAACCAGATCCCACACTTCACTCCTTTTGAATTGATTCAACTCATCTTGCATTGCTTCAATCCAAAATTCATCAGTCAGGGCTTCTTTCACATTTTTGGGTTCAAACTTAGACACAAAACATGAATCAATAGCAGCTGGTTCTGATCTCCTGGTTCTGACCCCTTGATCCAAACTCCCAATGATAAGCTCCTTAGGATGATCCTTCTGAATTCTAATAGATGGCCCTGTATTGGTAGGATCATGTTCTGGATGCACATCTGCTTCTTCAGACTCTGGATGAATTTCTGCTTCTGAGGTTTGTTCTTCTGATACTTCAGACTCTGGAACAACTTCAGGATCATTCTTTTCATTCTCAGCAGACAAATCATCAATAACCACATTTATGGACTCCATCACAACCTTGGTTCTGGAATTAAACACCCTGTAAGCTCTGCTGTTTACTGAATAACCCAGGAATATGCCCTCATCAGACTTAGGATCCAGTTTTCTTCTATTCTCTCTGTCAGCCAAGATATAGCATCTGCTCCCAAAAACATGGAAGTATTTCACAGTTGGCTTCCTCCCTTTCCACAATTCATACAGAGTAGATGTTGTTCCCTTTTTCAAAGTGACTCTATTGTGTATGTAACATGCTGTGTTCATTGCTTCAGCCCAAAACATATATGGCAGCTTCTTAGCATGCAGCATAACCCTTGCACATTCTGCTAAAGTCCTGTTCTTCCTCTCAACTACACCATTTTGCTGAGGTGTGATAGGTGCAGAAAACTCATGCTTTATACCTTCAGAAGCACAGAATTCTGAAAAGCTCTTGTTTTCAAATTCTTTGCCATGATCACTTCTGATTCTGATAATCCCACTGTCCTTCTCTCTTTGTAGTTGAATACACATCTCTTTGAAAACTTCAAAAGTGTCAGACTTTTCTCTAACAAAGCTGACCCATGTATATCTTGAGTAGTCATCTACCATTACAAATGCATATCTTTTTCCTCCAATACTTTCTACTTGCATAGGCCCCATTAAATCCATATGAACAAGTTCTAGTACTTTAGTAGTTACCTGGTGAACTAATCTGGGATGAGACTTCCTTGTTTGTTTACCAATCTGACAATCACCACAAACACTGTCCTCATTGATCTTCAGATTAGGCACACCTCTGATAGCTTCAGTACTTAGGATTTTCTTCATGCCTTTCAAGTGCAAGTGTCCCAGTTTCTGGTGCCAGAGTTTGACTTCCTCTTCTGAGCTCATAAGACAAGAAGTCAGACTTCTTTCTTCTTCAGAAACCCATAAATAACAATTGTCTTTGGATCTGCAGCCCCTCATCTGAGTTTTACCATCCTGATCAGTAACAATACACTCTTACTTGTTGAAATTCACTTTTAAATCCTGATCACATAGCTGGCTAATACTGATCAGATTAGAGGTTAATCCTTCCACCAGTAGCACATCATTAAGTCTGGGCAAACCTTCTCTGATCAAATCTCCAATACCCAGAATCTGACCTTTTACACCATCTCCAAATGTAACATAACTTCTGGAGTATGATCTGATATTGCTCAGCAGCTTCTTCACACCAGTCATGTGCCTTGAACACCCACTATCAAAATACCAGTCTTCTTTTGAGGTGGCTCTCAATGAAGTATGAGCAATCAGGCCAACATTCTGAACTTTGGGCTTCCACACCTTCTGAACATTCTGTCTGACAGCAGCTGGTTCAACTCTTCTATACTGAAAATGTTCAGGATAGCCATAAAGTTTGAAGCAGAATGGTTTGATATGCCCTTTCTTTCCACAATGATGACAGACCCATGGATGATTCCTCCTCCTTCTGTTTCTGAAAGATTTCTGGGGTTGCTTCTGAGGTAGCATCTGAACATGCTTCTGACCTTGCATCTGAGGTCTCTTCTGAGCTTGCTTCTGAGCTGGCATCTGGGCTTGTTTCTGAGGTCTCCTCTTTGATGTTCCAACCATAGAATCATGAGTTTGAGTAGCAGGAACAAAACTCATCTGTTTAGGAATCTGAGTCTGATCTACAAAACCTAAACCAGTTTTTCCTTGTTGCTAATTCCCCAAAATGTCCTCCAACTTATCAGTAGCAGAGTTCAACATCTTCACTTGCTTCTTCATTTGATCAAGTTGGGAGTTCAGTTGGTTCACTTCTTCTTTTAACTCTGAATTCTGCACTAACAGTTCACCTTTTTCAGCCTCCAGTTGAAGAATAGTCTCCTTCTGATCCAAAACTTGTTTGCAAACCTCAGCACTTCTGGTATACAGCTTCTTGTAGTTATCAGCTAGTTCATCATATGAGGTTTTAGCAGCTTCAGACACATATGAGGCTTCAGACTCTGAGTCAGACTCTGAAAAGGTCTCAGACTCTAAAACAGGTTCCTTCTTTAAGATAGCTCCTGACCTTACTACAAGACCAGTATCACACATACCAGATTCACTATCATCATCTTCTTCAGAACCATCATCAGACCATGCAACAGCTAGGCTTTTCTTCTGCTTCTTAAGAAAAGTAGGACATTCAGACTTGATATGTCCATACCCCTCACACTCATAGCACTGCACACCTTTGGCTTGGTTACTTTTCTCCTCAGACTTGGTCTTCTTCTCATCAGTTTGTTGCTTTTTGTTATTGAATCTGAAGTTCTGACCTTTGGCTTTGGCTTTTCTGTTAACATTCTTCAGAATCTTGTTGAATTGTTTTCCCAGCAACACTAGAGCTTCTGATAAGTCATCCTCCTCAGACTCTTGTTGATCATCTGCTTCAGAATTCACAGTAAAAGCTACCCCTTTTCCTTTCTTCTCAGACTGTTTGCAAAAAGCAGTCTCAAAGTTCAACAAAGAACCAATGAGCTCTTCAACCTTCATAGCAGAAATATCATGAGCCTCCTCAATTGCTGTAACCTTCATGTCAAACCTTCTGGGCAGGGACCTGAGGATTTTTCTGACTAGCTTCTCATCAGACATCTTCTCCCCAAGAGAATCAAAAGAATTTGCCATGTCCAGCACATTCATGTAAAAATCCTGAATAGATTCATCTTCCTTCATCTTCAGGTTCTCAAATTTGGTGGTCAGCAGCTGCAATCTGGACATCTTCACTTTAGAAGTTCCTTCATGAGTAGTCTTTAGAATTTCCCAGGCCTCCTTTGCAACAGTACATTGTTTGATAAGTCTGAACATGTTTTGGTCCACACCATTAAAGATTGCATTCAAAGCTTTTGAATTTCCCAGAGACAAGTCATCTTCAGCTCTGGTCCACTCCTCTTCAGGATTCAAAACTCCAGTTTTGTTACCATCTTTGTCCAAAACCTCAGGATGTTCCCAGCCTTTTATCACAGCTTTCCAAGTCCTGCTGTCAATAGACTTTAGAAACGCACACATCCTAGACTTCCAATACTCATAGTTTGTGCCATCTAGTAGGGGTGGTCTATTGACATAGCCTCCTTCCATGCTTGCCAGATATTAAGTCCTCTGGATCTCACCCAAAAATACAGGCAGGGTGCCTGCTCTGATGCCAATTGAAATTCTGGCCAAGCAATAAGAGACACTAAGAGGTTCTGAACCAGCAGGTTCTGAACTATACGCAGGGCACAATAGTTTGCTTAAAATAGAGCACACACAAACACAACGCAAAGCAAGAAAATAAAGTGCAGGAAAGTAAAAGGCACACAAGGTTTGTTAACCCAGTTCGGAGTAAACACCTCCTACTCTAGGGGATACCAATCCAAGAAGGAATTCCACTATTGGAATTAATCCTTAAGACTCAGACACTGACTCCCAGTTCCTATCCCAAGCAATTAATCTCCACCTAGTCTTGAATTCTACCCAACACGTTGAGTATTAGAAAGACCTCTAACTTCCTATTCAAGTAACTACAACCCAGCCACTTGAACTACCCTATGAACTTAACCAGTTCTGAAACACAACTACCCTGTTTTTGAGAAAAACTTCAAAGACAAAACTTCATTCGTACCTAAAGGCTTAGAATGAATTACAACTCTATAAAAACACTAAACCAACTCAAACAATGAGTGGTGCACAATAAAAACTCTAAGTAAAAACACAGACTCAATTTTCTGAGATATGACTCTATAAATCGTATGTATTGAATAGCAGCAGCCCTCCTCTATTTATAGCCTTCAGTCTTGCAGAATAAATAACACACTAATCTTCAGAATAGATTTGGTACTGGAATAAGAATGATCCAATAGAGTAACAAATAAAACTGTATCCAATCTTTGAAAGATTTAAAACAGAAAATACGAAGATCATGAAACTGAACCAAATCTTCAAAGATATCTTCTCCAATTTAATCAGCATTCTAGAAGCAATACGCGTGAATAATTCCTTGATCAATCTTGCAAAGATTCGCGCCAAAACAATTCTGAAAACCCAGCTTCTGATGAGGTCAACAAAAGTCAACGTTGGACTTTAGAACCTCTGAATCAGCTTCTGAAGTGCTACAGTGCTTCTGATGAGGCATTCAGCTTCTGATGTCATTTTGAGCTTCTGAACAGCTTCAAAATGAAAAACTTCCAACTGAAGAAATGTTCTAGATACGGAGATGCTTCTATTCAATACTTTGGTTTTGCCAAAACATGCAGCCAACACAAAAGACTCAACAAATACGAGTAGTTGCTAGGTGATAAGTTGTAAACTGGGAGTTTGCTGAGAACTTAGAACTAGGACTACGCTAGTGGATTTCCTTCCTGGCTTGGTAGCCTCCAGATGTAGGTGTGTTTGTCACCAAACTGGGTTAACAAATCACATGTGCCTTTTACTTTCAGTCTGTTATTTCAGTATGTTATTATTCTGCTTCTGAACTACTGTTTTGCGTACTCTGTTTTACTGCACCAGAATTTGTACTCTGTTTTACGTTCAGAATCAGGTTTTGCCAGAAATTTCACTTATGGAACAATGGTTTCCGGTACTTGGTTCTATGTGGCAAAAAATGTGTAAAAGTCATTTATGAAATTCATTACCAACATTATCTGTCAATCACCACAAAACTTGGACAAGGATGGGAGTATTTGTACATTGAAAATGAATAACAGGCTCGAGATACAATTCATTTCAAGTTTTTTGAAGGCAATTTCAATCATACGGTTCATGTGTTTAAGATCAATCCTTAAGTTAGTTTAAAAATTTATGTTTATTGTGTTACTGTCTTTTGTTTATCGGTTCTGAGTACTACTATTATGTTAATATAAATTATATATATACAGCTACAATTCTATTTCTTGAAGGATATCATAGTTATTAATGTCATGTAACCATTTATCATATTTGTGTTTCATGTTTATGTTCTTTCATGTTCTTCGTATGTGTTGCTTTATTCCTATCATCACTTTGGTTTCTTTGCATATGTGTTGCTTTGTTACCTCTTTTCTTTCTTTACTACTATGTTTTATGTTCAAGAACTAATTGTGAAGTCCACAATGTTTAGATTCACATTGAGAAACACGAGAAACAAAAAGATGAAAACATAACATTTTTAAAAAAGCACGGGAGAATCATGCGTTAAATTGTGAGTTATGTTTGCTCAAATATCAATGAATTGTAAGTTGAAAGCATAAATTGTTTATTTGTTTCTAATGGTTTCTTAAATTGTTCAATATATTAGTTGAATGTGAAAGTGCGCTCTCACATAGTGTTAATAAAAGTGTAACAACTATTACAAATATGCCACTTTGGTTTCTTCTTTCATTTCAAAACTTCCAATGACGCAACACATTACACACCGATATTGGATAAGAGGGAATTTATGCTATTTAGTGATGACAATATTTTCTTTTCCTTAGGTATCATTGAAATTGATGCTTCGCGTTTTAAATGTACGTTGTGTGTGTAATTGTTGTCTATTGTCAAATCGAAGTACTATATTTTACTGGTTGATATATCTATATAAATTATCCAAAATTATTGTTGATACATAAATTAATTGCCAAAATACATTTCCCAAATTTTAATAATTCATTATTTATTCAAATTTCAACCCATGTGAAGCACGGGTTTTTAACTAGTTATTAATAAAAGATATTCCATCTGTTTTAAATTATGTCATTTTGAAAAAAAAAATGTCTCTAATTATAAGTCGTATTACAATACAAATGAATCATTGAATTTTATTTTTTTTATTATATCCTTAACTATTTATTACTCGATATTTTATCAATTCTTTAATTTATTTTTTCTATACCATTAATGAAAGATAATTTTGTAAAATGACTTATAATTTCTCTTTCCCATGCAAAATTAATTATACTTATTAATTTGTATATTCTCAACTATTTATTACTCGATCTTTTATCAATTCTTTAATTTATTTTTCCTATACTATTAATGAAAGATAATTTTGTAAAATGACTTATAATTTCTCTTTTTCATGCAACATTAATTACATTTATTAATTTGTATATCATCAACTATTTATTACTCGATCTTTTATCAATTCTTTAATTTATTTTTCCTATACCATTAATGAAAGATAATTTTGTAAAATGACTTCTAATTTCTCTTTCTCATGTAACATTAATTACACTTATTAATTTGTATAAAATGATCAAAACGTCGTATAATTTAGAACGGAGTAAATAATATTATTATGGCAGTGTGGGCCACATGCTAATTGTAATATGGAACTATGGTGTTTTAAATTTGCATGGGGGAAGGGGGAAGGGGGAGGGGATAGCTCTTACTTCTTTACATTTTAGAAGTGGTTTGATGATGCATGGTTACTTACTTCCTCCGCTGTCAAAAACCGGCTATTCGAGGTCATGGTTTTTTTTTTTGTTGATAAAATCATATCCAGTCACCCTGTATGTGAGAGTCATGACTAGTGTGAAAACACATAGTCAAAAACAGGGAGATGGATAAACTTTAGAAACATATGGTTTTCAACTGGGTAGAAGTAAGATGAAATACTTCCTCCGTCTTATATGAGTAGTTTATAAAAAAAAATTGTCCTTAAATATAAGATTATATACAAATTTTTAGATGTATTGATTACTTTTTTTTCAAATATACTCGTTACTAATACTACCAATTTGTCTTGGTATATAAAAAGTTAACATTAAATATATATTTAATTAAGGGTAATCTAGTAATAGTCACACACATTTGAGACAACTTTATTACTCCAACAATTTTTCTTAATACCCGTGATTTTTATAAACTACTCCTATAAAAAAAGACAGATGGAGTATAAAATTAGCAAAGGGCGAAGCATACCTAAAGATTTGACTTTAGGATTTAATGGAATATGCTCCATATCTAATTTGATTTATTAATCAATAATCTCAGAAAGTAATATGTATAATTTGATGTTCTCAAAAAAATGTATAGTTTGATTTTAGAGTACAAGATTACAATTTTTCCATTTTTTTGGGGAAGAATTTCATTGTATTTCATTAACTAAAATGTGCCAAATACATGAAAGTACATCATCTATAACACGTGGGCTAGAATTGGATAGGGCTGCCTGAGCTAACTCGTGAGCGACCCCATTCTCTTGCCTCCTATTGAACTCGACATGAGAGTTCTGAAATCTATTGACTAATAACTGTTTACAAGCAAATATGATACAACCAAGCTCGCTATTATCATTTGCATGTGAATTCACAAAATCGACAACTCTTTTTAGAATCGAGAGCAAAGTCCACATTATCAAACTGGAGATCTGATACCCATTCCAAAGCTGTATGTAACCCGACAGCCTCCCCCACATCTGTGTCACACAAGGGAGCAAACCAGTTCGTTTTGGCAAGAACAAAATCACCTGCATCATCTTTAAGACACATTCCCAAGCCTACCCTATTGAGAGAGGTAGAAAAGGATGTGTCAATATTACATTTATACCTGTCAGATGTCGGTTTCTTCCATCTTTCGTCGTCTTGCCTTATGAGATGCGCCTGGACCGTGTTGGACTGAGCATGACTACGAGACCTGATTACTTGGGCTGCTCTCCACTCATCCAGTAAATGTGTGGCACGCTGAACTACCTGCGAGTTGGGTTCATTATGTTGTTGCCAAAGCTTTAGGTTGGGACTCTTCCAAAGGCTCCACATTATCGTAACCATAAGCTCACACTGATCTGAAGAAAATTGCTGCAAAAGAGTGAAAATAAGTGCATGTATATTATAATCTTGAAGAAGCACCCTATCGATGGTGTCCCATAAATTCACATCACGCCACACTTGAACAACTTTAGGGCACTCAATGAGAATATGTATGATATCTTCATAATTGATATTACAATGAACACAATATAGTGGGCAAGGTACACCCCTACTACTAAGACGAGCACGTGTTGGGAAGCATCCACGACAAACGCGCCATAAAAATTCTTGACTTTGGGAGGCACCTTTAACTTCCATATTAAATGCCATCGGCCAGGGGCATGCAAATGAGAGTTATCTGCAATTTCAGACACGCATATACGGTATGCACTTCGAACATAATACTTACCACTCTTCTCCCCCTTCCAAATTAACTTATCTTTCGTAACAAGAGGTTGTAGCGGTGTGTTAAGGATAATTTGTGCAATGGGCACATCAAATAAACTATGAATTAAGGGAGCTTTCCAAACCTTCAAGTCTTGGTCAATAAAGTCACACAATTTCACCTGCAACAACGACTCAAATATTGGATTAGTCGTGGACAAAGATAAACCGTCTTTAAGCCAAGGAGCACCTAGAAAAGGTATAATAGCTCTTGAGCCTATACGCCACCGTGGGCCCTGTTTTACCACAATTTTAGCACTAAAAATACTCCTCCAAACATAACTTGGATTATGTCCAATACTAAACCCAATAAAAATCAGTGTTAGGAAAATATCGTGCGTTAAACAAACGAGAAACAAGGCCAGTGGGATCCGTTTGAAATCTCCAACCCTGTTTACCTAACATAGCCACATTAAAAGATGTCAAGTCCTTAAAGCCCATACCTCCAAAAAATTTATGAACAGACATCTTTTTCCAAGACATCCCGTGTAACCCACGCCACATGTTACCACCATGACCCCACCAAAAAGCATTGATCATTTTTCAATAACATCAACTAGCTTAGAAGGGAGCAAAAATACACTCATAATATAAGATGGAATAGACCGGAGTACCGATTTAATCATTACCTCTCTATCAGCCTTGGATAAGCACTTGCTACTCCAACTATTAATTTTGTGCCAAATACGGTCCTTAATGAAACCAAATGTAGCCTCTTTGCTTCGACCCACCACAGACGGAAGACCAAGATATTTTCTAGTTCCCATTACCGCTCTGACTCCATGGATGTTAGTGATGATATTCTTCATAGGTGGTGGGACAACAGTGCTAAAGAAAACTTCGGATTTTGGAAGGCTAATGGCCTGCCCGGACGCTTATTCATAAGTATGAAGGATGTTCTTCATAACCCGTGCTTCCTTCTCATCTGCCCTGAAAAATAAAAAGCAGTCATCTGCAAACAAAAGGTGAGAAATAGTAGGAGCATTAGTACAAATGGAGATGCCATGGGGATCTCCGCGCTGTTCCGCTTTACGGATGAGAGCGGATAAACCTTCGGCACAAAGAATAAATAAATAAGGTGACAAAGGGTCATCCTATCTCAAGCTCCTGCCTGATAAGATCGGACCCACCATTTCATTGTTTACAATAACATAATCTAACTTACTATAAATCTTAGGCAGTCTGATGGAACAATTATAAACCCTAATCCGCCATTTTGATTTAATCACATGCTTAAATAGGTCGATTAATGATCACATATTAGAAAAATAAAGGTGCACTACTCAAGAATACCTAGCCAATTAGGTTTAGAGGTAAGCACAGTAAAATAAACCAATAGGAGATGGTGGTGCACGTGATCATTAATTGGGTTTCATCTCTCATAACAGAACGCATCTTCTTCCTCTTTTCCCTTAACAAAATCAAACTCTCTCTCTCTCTCTCTTGTGCGATTTCTTGATCCTTCCGGCCAAGCTATGCCCAGGTTCGTCTCTCTCTCTCTCTCTCTCTCTCTCTCTCTCTCTCTCTCTCTCTTTGATATGTATGTTTTCCTCTCTCTCGCCCCACTGCTCTCATCTGCTTCTTCGATCGATCTCGAGTATCTCAATTCCTCTACTTTTTCCTTTAATTGATTTGCTTTATTGTTGTGACTTGTGATCGCACACTACACTATATCGCTCATATTTCGTTTTTTGATTCTGTTTTTAGGGTTTTTGAGAGGATAAACATGATCTTTTGATAGTTTAGGAAAAGATTGATTTTGAGTTTGATTTTATATACCCACTGATCTTTTCCTCATTTATTCTCTTCTGTTTACATCTACAATCACTCTTTTACCTATTGCCCAGATCTTTATTTATGACAAGTTACAAACTTAATTCCTGTTGGTTGTAAAACAAGATTAAAGGAGAATTTTCGAAGATACAGGTAATCCCATCGCATTCTCCATGGTTCTTTTATTTTTGCTTTTGTCCCATTTCAGTTTATTTATTATTTTTTGAACAATGAAATTAAACTTAATCTTTTTTTTTTTTGTGTATGCAGAAATCGGTGCTTAAAGTGAACATATGTGATGGATGCAAACATAAAGTCAAGAAAATCTTGCATATGCACCTATTAATATGATTTATTTACATTCTTTATTAAATTAAAAATATATATTATGCTTTCAGTTGTTATTATCTGAACTTTCACCTATAATTTGGCTTATAATGTGATTTTTGTGTTTTGGCTTCAGTGAGTGTTCAAATTTTGAGTTCTTATAAGAGGATAGTGTATGTTGGTAGAATTAAGACTTCGAGATTGTGGGGACGTAATACGTTTGAAAATGTTGATGATTCTGATGATGATGAAACACAACTTGGTGATGGTAACAACATTCCTTTCTTCCATGTGACTAGAGATTCTTCAAATTCTTACGTGAGGATGTAACTGTTTGGTACTAATTATTTTTCATTTTGGAATTTGGAATCATGCCTCACACAACATCTAATATTTCCTTAGTTTGTTTATTGTTTGTACTTTATTATATGTGCATATATATGTTTTTCTACATTTTTCCTTACTTTCATAATGAATTTGTGTAGTAGTTTGTGTGCTCAATGTAGGATCATATATGACAGCTATAGCAAACATCTAATTTAATTATAGACACTTATCACAAAAATGATAAATATGTCTGAATGCTATTTGTTGTGCAGATCAATTTTAGTTATTCAAGGCACAAAGCAAGAGTACTTAGTGTCATAAGAAAGTAGTTTAACACGTTCATTATTAGCATGTGATGCCATTGATGATAGGATTAAGGTTTTGTGTGCATAATGTGATAAGGTTCATAGGGGTGCGAAAACTGCTTTTATTATGACCGTTATATTGCATTGATCTGCCATATGCGATGACATTGATGAGAGTGCATATTTAGCATTGCTCAATGTGATAAGGTGCATAGGGAGTGTAAAACTGCTTTTATTATCATTGCAAGATTGCATTGAGTTGCCAACATAATTTCTTGAAGTGTTTTTTTCGTGTTCTTTTGTTGTCTAAAATTGTATTTATCAATGTGATATCCAATGGGATAGCCTGATGTTGTCTAGCATGATCTTTGTGTTTATAAATAATGTTGGCACCGTATACTACCTAGAAGAAGTTGAACATTTAATGTTCTATTTACACCCAAAGTTTACCTATATGATTAGTTTTATTTGAGAGGTAGACACTTGATCTGTTGAGATCATGTTTATATGTTCATTAACCTTCAAGAAGAGCTAAGCTTGAAATGAACCTCTCTATCATTTTTTGGAGGTCTATGCTCCTTTATAGGCTAGAAAATTCAGTGGATTGGGTAACAATCGTAATGTTTTCCTTTTCTTTAAATACATGTTGTGATTATCACTTTGAATTAAGTTGTCTCCTATAATTGGTTTGTCAAGCTGTGTCATGTTATTTTTATCAATACTACTGCTTTAGGATATATAAACAAGAGAAAAATGAGGACTTTTATAAACAAGAGAAAAATATTAATAACATGCTTAGCCATGTCAATTAAAAATATTAGACTCTTATTGTAAGTCCAATTTATGTCATTATATTTCCATAAGTTTAATAGGATAGAAAGAGTTGTTGAAGATATTTGAGTTTCTTTTTTTCTTATCATTTTTTCTACATGGCTTATGAATAAATATTTAGAAGTGCTTACTCATTTCTTTTCCTCATGTCAAATATAGGTGCAAACTTGACTATTGATAGATGTGTGATTTAGAAGTGCTTTGAGTCTTGAAGAAGAAGCAAGAAGGGTATATAGAGAAATAGTTCCCACTGAGTTCAAATTGGCTTATGTTGTGCATGCTCCTTTCTACAAGAAAAATGTTCCTTCCTATACTCCATGTATAAGCTTTGTGTTGCAATATAAAAATCCTATTCTCATATCTAATGTAACTTCACATTCCAAGATGCACAAGCAGGTTTGGTTAGGATCTGTTTATGACAAAAGCACTTTTTATAATGCATTTGAAAATTAAACTCAGTATCTTTGAGACACTTATAAGGCACAAAGAAAGGTCATTCGATGTCACTTTCACTAGAAATGGTGTCTGCTTACATCAATAACATTATATTTGATTGTCATTTTTTTTTTTGCAAACATGTGGTGGATGTTAGATGATATAACTGAATATGTTAATAACAATTCAAAATATTGGTTGAATTATTTCAAGTTTTAAACTATCACATTCAACTTAAACCTATTTTAAAAAACATTCATATGCAAAGATGCAAACATTTAATCATTTACAACAAAAAAATATAACAGTCTTAACCCCTAATAGACCCGTGCGATAGCACGGGTCAAGAGTCTAGTAATCAACAGTTTCTACACACATCATGATCCATTGAACCCATTGAATTTTTTCCATCTAAAAACAAGAAATCAAATATTAAGCTTGTGGGCTGTTTATAATCATGCTGGTTAGAGCACCTTCAGCGGAGATTATTATTTTGTTGAACTCACATGATTTGCGGGATATCAATTGTTAATTGCAAGTTCATACTTAATTTCTTATAATTTATACTTTTGAATTTAATCAATGATGACACTTATTGTACTTTAGGTGGAATTCAATCTTTAGAAATAAATTTATAAGTTGAAAGTTGGATATAACATTGATTTTCTCCATTGAAAATTTGGACCCTCATTCATGGTATTGGTGGATATATTGGTTAACTCCTTTTTCCCCCTCATTCATGATCACCGTTATACATAGTTTTAAGTTTTTTTTAATAAAAAAACTAACGTATTTTTTTTATATTGTTTTGTATGTAGGAAATATCGTGTCCTTCTTGGTGTTCCTCTCCCCAATGTAAGTAAATTTGATTATTTTATTGATTTCAAACTTCTTCCGTTTTTGCAATTTAAATATGGATTTTAGATTTTTTATAAGCTAAAAATAATAATATCTGAACGAAATATAATAAAAGCACAAGAAATACTAATATACCATGCTGGAAAGATAATACAATGTGCAATCGATGCACAGATTAGCACTCAAAGAAACACAAAAAGGCACAAAATAGAATTAGGCTAGGTTTGTACCAAAAAAAAAAGAAAGAATTAGGCTAGGTTTTCAAATTTTTATTTTGGCAATATTTAATCCCTTGTTTTTCATATCCGTAACTTTGAAAGTGGATTTTAGTGTTGCGCCTTTTGAAATCACATCAACCATGAAATTAAAATGGACTTTCTTATTAAATTGTCAAGTTCTGAAATTTGGAAACAATGGGATCAAGCGAGATAGAAGAGCTCAACCCTCTATTTTAGAAGAAATAGATATAAAACATTAACCTTTGACTTCTATATGTAGCGGAAGTTTGGCGTTTGAAAATGATGGGAGGTTAGCGTGTCTAGAAAAGTATAAGAGATGTATGTGTTTTTTAAGTAAATTTTAGTGGAAGTTGATGTAATTTACGAATCAAATAGAGACTAACAAAAATATACGAACTGCATAGAGACTAAAAAATATAGAATTTTCAGAAAGGCTAATATTAAGTTTTTCTGATAAAGACTAACAAACCGGAAATTTTCAATATGGTTTTCCGAATTTTTCTTTTTCTAAACCGAAAATATTCATCAAAGGTATCCGACAAATTTATCATATCAGATATTTTTTTATTCAGAATAAACAAGGGTGAACTCATACTGAATCTAGAAATGTTGTAACTGAGGATGACAAATAAATGTGTGAAGAGATAAATGAAAAAAAGGTAAAATTGATATTTATAAAAGATCTAACACTATTTTATCTTGATTTGGTTTAAGATCTAAAATTGATATTTAATAAAGTGAACTATGGCACCATGATTGTTATAAAATTTGTTCACTAGCATATCCACAATGCTTGCTCTGCATTTATAAGAAAATACATATATGATTGTTTTCTCAGTGTATTATGCAGTTCAAGCTTATATGTGTGTATGTGTGTTTTTATTTCATTTTTGGTGAATTAATAGTTTGAAGTTGGCTTGGAGTAGAAGATTATGGAAAATTTAGGTTTTTGTGAATTCTTTAAATGCAATTACACTTCTAAAAGATGGCTGTAGTATTACCCATCTATAATGAACATTAATAGAGAATATTCATTAGATTCATAATAATACTGGTGAAGTGAATTGAAAACATATTTTTAGAGAGACTAATCAGGTTGTTGACGATTTTGTAAATCAGAGTTTGTCTTTAGACAACAGTGTTAATACTTTCGAGTTTTCTCTGTTTTTATTTAGGCTTAATTGAACTTTTGGTCCTCTAACTTATTTGTTGTTTTTATTTTGGTCTCATAACTCTAAATTTTTCCCGTTTGGTCCCTCAAATATACTTCCGTCAGTCAGTTTGATCCATGTCAGTTAACTTCAACCCAAAATGTATTAGGTGGACCAACACTGTAGATGGTCCACCGTAGACCTTATTAATTTTTTAAATTTTAACCATTAGATCTTTTCCCAAAAAAGAACACCGTATGATCATGAATGTCTATTGTATTTTATGGTGAAACAACAACACCTAATGTTTTTTACTTTTTCTTCATCTTCTTCATACAACCTCATCATCTTCATCAATCTTCAAGCCCAGCCCAGAAAATCAGAATTTTTTTTAAACAACCAAAATCAGAATTTTTTTTAAACAACCAACTCCCCCCCTAAATCAAAATCGCCCCACAACAGAACCAGCACAACAGAATGACTAAAGCAACAAAAGCACCTGGAAAGCACTAAAACTCCAACCGCACACCCAACTAAGCACTAGAGCCCTATACCAAGGTCTAAAACCGAAACAGGAACACACCCAAAAGCTCAAAACAACATGTCCTTTGCAAACTCTACTCCTTTCATTAAAGTTGGTGCTTTTGCATCATTTGAGTCGGCCAAAATCGACAAATACCAACGTGCAGCCGCTAAAACAACACCTTCAACATCTCTTATAATTGCATTAGGGCCCCAATTTCTGCCATCCGAAGGACCAGCAACAACGTTCAGTTTAGAGCATCCTAGTTGCGGCGTACACCATCTAATATCTGAAGTCGGTTCCGGGATTGGTTGGTGTTGGATCTGCAGTATAACATTATGAGCATTATTGAACATGTGAAGATTTTTTAAAGCCTTGTTGCAGCAACCGACAACGCATGGATTTTCAATTATTTTTAAACTCTTCTTCTCTCAAAAACTCTTCTTCTTCTTTCAATTATTTGTGCAATGTTTCTTCTCCTCCTTTCCTTCCATGATTCTTTTTCACGTTTCAATAGAAAAGAAAGAAGAAAAAAATCAAGATTGCAATTCGTTAAGAAGAAACAGAAGAAAAAAAATCAGATCTGGGTTGGGTTTGAAGATTGATGAAGTTGTGATATTAATTCGTTAAGAAGAAACAGAAGAAAAAAAATCAGATCTAAGATTAAGTTTTAAAAAAAAAAATGAAATTGTGATATTAATTTATGATTTTCTGGGTTGGGTTTGAAGATTGATGAAGATGATGAGGTTGTATGAAGAAGATGAGAGGGAAGAAGATGAAGAAAAAGTAAAAAACATGAGGTGTTGTTGCTTCACCATAAAATACAATAGACATTCATGATCATACGGTGTTCTTTTTTGGGAAAAGATCTAATGATTAAAATTTAAAAAATTAATAAGGTCTACGGTGGACCATCTACGGTGTCGGTCCACCTAATACATTTTGGGTTAAAGTTAACTGACATGGATCAAACTGACTGACGGAAGTATATTTGAGGGACCAAACGGAAAAAATTTAGAGTTATGGGACCAAAATAAAAATAACAAATAAGTTAGAAGACCAAAAGTTCAATTAAGCCTTTCATTTGTAATGCCTTATTGACAGATGTAGCCGGCATTGCTTTCTCTGTATTTTCGTAGTTTCCTTTTTTTTTTTTTGGGCTTAGGCCCCCTCTTATTCACACACAAATATCAAATATTAATTTAAATAATCTTATTTAAAAATTATCATTTTTTTTATAAAAAAAGTGAGCCAAATTCAATTAAATGCTGGATGAGGGTGGCACGTGCGATATAGTGGTAGACCTAAGTAACTGACGAGAAGAGAGAGAGCGAGAGAGAGAGGCGGAATCTAAAACAGGCGCGCGCGACCGGAACAAGCTCAATTGCAGCATCCATCTACTCTTAGGTATTATTGTTCTAACATATTCATTCATTCATTCTTGTTCACTTCACTATTCATATGTTTCCGATTCAACTTTATTCTATTTTTGTTTTCATTCATGTTTAGAAATCATGGGTTTACTTTGATTTTGGTTCTAAAGTTGAGAATTCTAATAAAGCTACTACCTTTAGGGTTCTTTTGTCATTTTTTTGGAATTTTGGGTTTTGGGTTTTGCAAAATATCCACTTATTTGTACACGTGGTTCTACTTAATTGTGCATTTGAGGTTAATTTGGATCTCTACAGCCATGGTTTTTGTTTTGATTCATGTACTAGAAATTATGGGGTTCTTGGGTTTACTTTGATTTTATCCCTAATGTTGATAATTGTAATAAAGGTGATGTCTTTGGGTTCTATGATCATTTTAGGGATTAAGGGTATCAATTATGGTTCTACATAACAGTGCTGAAACAAACTCATTCTTTTAATTACTTCTCTTATGAGCTTGTGTTATGGACAGAAAACTTAAATTGCACAAGAATAAATAAATTGTACTGTGCTATTGATTTTTCACAATAAAAGTTCAACCTTGCAACAATGACAGAGGACTAGTACAATTAGAATAGTGACAGATTGTATAAAAATGAAATAGCTAATGATAGAGGAATAATGACTCAAAGTTAAGTCATAATATTCCTTCCTATGCAGCAGCATACACTGCTCCCTTTTAAAGGCCTCTTTCTCTTACTACTTGGCATATTTTCTGTTAGCTTTGTGGGTCCTAGTGCTCTTCCTCACTCCCATAATCTGTGGTACTCCCTCATTAGTGGAATTCTCCTGCTGAGCTGTACTAGTGGCCTCTATACGAGCCGTTACATCACCACCCCCATTAAAAGAAACCTTGTCCTCAAGGTTAAGTTGAGGGTAAGACAGCTTGAGCACTTCCAAATCTTCCCAAGTAGCCTCAGCTTCAGCACCATTCTCCCAGTGCACCAGACCTTGTGCAATGTTTTTGCCATTCTGCACAATGGTACGAGTTTTTAGAATTGCAGACGGCATGAGAATCGGTCCCAAATCAGTTGTTGTCAAAGGTAGAGGGAGGTACGGTTCAGCAGCAGTCCCCTTAAAAGGTTTCAGCTGTGAAACATGGAAAACCGGGTGTATTTTCGCCGAGGCAGGCAGATGGAGCTTATACGCCACGGTGCCAATACGTGCCAGAATTTTGAAAGGACCAAAATAGCGCATGGACAACTTTTGGTTCCTGCGCAGAACTGCAGAGTGTTGGCGATAGGGCTGAAGCTTCACTAACACTTCGTCCCCCACAGAAAAAACCAAATCGCAGCGTTTCTTGTCAGCATGGTGCTTCATATGTTGTTGCGCTTTGTGCAGATTTGCCTTTAGCTGGTTCAGCAGCACGTCCCGCTCGAGGAGCACTTGTTGAACGTCTGGTGGGTCCCTAGTATCCATTCCATACCTGTGCAGCATTGGGGGATCACGACCATATAAAGCCTTGAAGGGTGTCATTCCCAAACTAGTATGGAATGAGGTATTGTACCAAAATTCCGCCCATGATAATACTTTGTACCAGATCCTTGGATTTTGAAATGTAAAACACCGCAAATACAATTCTAGACATTTGTTGAGAGCTTCCGATTGCCCATCCGATTGAGGATGATAAGCAGAGCTCATGGCCAAGGTAGTGCCCTGCAGTTTGAATAAATGCTGCCAAAATTTGCTCGTAAATACCTTGTCTCTATCGGATACAATGGATTTAGGCAGCCCATGCAACTTGACAATGTTTGTCATAAATGAAGCTGCTACAGATTTGCTTGAATAATCTGCTCTCATTGCCATAAAGTGGCCATACTTAGTTAAGCGATCAATGACCACCATAATAACTGTGTAACCGAACGAATTAGGGAGGCCGGTAATAAAATCCATTGCCACATCTTCCCATACTTGTTGAGGAATCGGAAGGGGATGCAACAATCCCGCCGGCAAGGAATTTTGCGCCTTAGCTTGTTGACACACCAAACATGTATGCACAAATTTGGTCACATCTTCCTTCATTTTGGGCCAAAAAAACTGGGCTGCAACTCTAGCCAATGTGCGAGTGATACCTGCATGCCCCCCAACTGGTGAGCTATGGTATTCGAGCAAGACTTTCATAATGAGGGGACTGCCAGCAGCAAGCACAATTCTGCCCTTCCAGAACAACAAGTCATCTTTAACAGTGTAAGGTGCAGCTTTCAATGGGTTGTCACGGCAGTTTTGCATAATGGCTTGTAATGTGACATCTTGATTCACCTCTTGTCGAATGTCTTGAAGGATATGTGGTTGCGGTGCAGACCAGGCCATAAAACACATTCTGGAGAGTGAGTCAGCAGCCATATTCTCCTTACCCGGTTTGTATTCGATGTGAAAGTCGTAGCCAATAAACTTGTGCAGCCAAGATTGTTGTTCGGGAGTTTGTAGGGACTGATCAAGGAGACTTTTAAGGCTCTTTTGATCTGTGCGCAGGATGAATTTGTGGCCCAATAGGTAATGCCGAAACTTGGCCAATGCTTCAGTGATGGCAAGCAATTCCCTTGTGTAAGCGGACTGCTTTTGCATCCGTGGTGCCAATTTCTTTGAAAAGAACGCAATGGGATGTCCATGCTGCTGGAGGACAGCACCCACACCTGTACCGGATGCATCCGTTTCGACAACAAAAGGTTGAGAAAAATCCGGGAGAGCTAAAACTGGGGCTGATGTGATGGCTAGCTGTAGCTGATGAAAAGCTTGGGTTGCCTCATCGTTCCAATCAAAAGCATCTTTCTTAAGTAAGTCGGTGAGAGGACCGGCAATCGTCGCATAAGATTTAATGAAACGACGGTAGTAACCGGTTAAGCCGAGAAATCCCCGCAATTGTTTGATATTGACAGGTTGTGGCCAATCAAGCACGGCACGCACTTTGCTTTCTTCCATAGCAACCCCTGAACCAGTGACCTTATGACCAAGATAATCCACTTCAAGCAACCCAAAAGAACATTTGGACAGCCGGGCAAATAAGACATTAGAGTGTAGTGTTTGCAGCACAGATTCTAAATGCATTAAATGTGTAGACCAACAAGAGCTATAAACCAAGATGTCGTCAAAAAAAAACCAAAACAAACCTTCGCAAGGCATGCTGAAAAATCTGATTCATTAGGCATTGGAAGGTTGCCGGCGCGTTGGTGAGGCCGAATAGCATAACCAACCATTCATAGTGACCATGGTGTGTGCGGAATGCCGTCTTGTGCCTATCCTCTTCTTTAACCAAAATCTGATGATATCTGGATCGAAGATCAAGTTTGGAAAAATATTTTGCTCCATATAGTTCATCTAACAACTCATCTACTGTCGGCATTGGAAAGCTATCTTTAATTGTTAATGCATTAAGAGCTCTATAGTCCGTGCAAAACCGCCATGAACCATCTTTCTTGCGCACCAAAATGACAGGGGAGGAGAATGGGCTCATGCTAGGTTGGATGATTCCCTGATCCAACATTTCCTTCACCATCTTCTCTATTTGTTCTTTTTGGCTATGAGGGTACCGATATGGTTTGACCTTAACCGGGCTCGATTCTGGAAGTAAGGGAATAGCATGGTTCTGATCTCTGTGCGGTGGTAACCCGGTTGGCTTGCCGAAGACTTGTCGGTAAGACTGGAGTAATGCAGCCAATTCTGGTTCCATGGTTGATGGAATATCCAATCCATCGGTGGGAGAACGAAAATTTCTCATCACAGAAATAACAAAGCCCTTTATCTCGCCGGACTTGCATTTCTGCCGTTGATATATGTTTGATTGATGGTGTTTTGTGGTTTGTGGGTAAGGATTTCAGATTTGTGGAAGCTGACGTTGGGGTTGAAGGGTATTTGGTCGGATGGGTCGGGTTATCGGTTTTAGGGTAATTGGGAGAAGATTTTTGGTATGAGTTATTTGGGTTTGGGTTTGGAAATTTGGGTTGTGTGAAATTGGACTTGGGTTTAGTTGTTGGGCCATGTCTTTCTTCAAACAGTTTTGCAAGGGCCACCGCCTTGCCAATATTCACCGGCGACAGTGACTTGACATCACGACGAATCTCCTCTTGGAGATCACTCAAGAAACAGTCCATCAGAGCCTCTCTACTAAGACCATCAACCCTGTTAGCCAACAAGGTGAATTCCAAATAGTACTCACTCACAGTACCAGTTTGGGATAATTTGAAGAGGGTAGCTCTGGGACACTCGTACGCCGACGGACCGAATTCCGCTTCCAAAGCTCGAGAAAACTCTTTCCATGTCTGAAAGGGATGTGCTTTTTGAAGCATCTGGAACCAGGGAATAACATGATGCTCCATGTGAACCGAAGCTATGGTGAGGCGGTCGTAATCCGGTGTCTCATAATAATAAAAAAATTGATCAGCTCGAAAAATCCAGTCCATAACGTTAGTTCCGTCAAACCGTGGAAAATCAAGCTTACTGAACGTACCTGAAAGGAAGGTTTCTGAGGATCTTTCAGTTCAACACCATGGGAGGAACCAGAGCTGGGACTCCGACGAAGCAGGATCTCAAGCGCATCATGGATCTTGGCGAATTTGGTATCATGTGCGAGATGAAGCTCTTCGGCGCGGTTCGAGCTCGCAGTGTGGTTTCCTTTAAGACGTTGGATCTGGGCTTGGAGATCAGCATAGTATCTCTCCGACGTTTCAGCATTTTTCTTGACTTCTGCTGCTAGATCCTTGAGGCTTGTGTTCTCAGCCATGGAGTAAACTCAATGAAAGCACCAATTTGTTATGGACAGAAAACTTAAATTGCACAAGAATAAATAAATTGTACTGTGCTATTGATTTTTCACAATAAAAGTTCAACCTTGCAACAATGACAGAGGACTAGTACAATTAGAATAGTGACAGATTGTATAAAAATGAAATAGTTAATGATAGAGGAATAATGACTCAAAGTTAAGTCATAATATTCCTTCCTATGCAGCAGCATACACTGCCCTCTTTTAAAGGCCTCTTTCTCTTACTACTTGGCATATTTTCTGTTAGCTTTGTGGGTCCTAGTGCTCATCCTCACTCCCATAATCTGTGGTACTCCCTCATTAGTGGAATTCTCCTGCTGAGCTGTACTAGTGGCCTCTATATGAGCCGTTACAGCTTGCACAGGCGTTTAATTGTGTATTTGAGGTGAATTTGATTCGGTTTATTATTGTCGATGATTCTGTTTCTTCTTGTTTATGTATGTGAGATTGGATTTGGATCCCCTATAGCTGATTTAAATATTCAAGGCTAATGCTAATTTTCCTTCGAATGTGTAGTTTCAAATGTCGGATACGGATGAGTTTCGTTGCTTCATTGGTGGCCTTGCATGGTCAACGTCTGATAGAAGATTAAAAGATGCATTTGAAAAGTACGGCAAGCTTGTTGAGGCAAAGGTCATTAATTTCATATTTTTACTGTATTTGCTATGTTTCTTGTTTTTACCATCTTCTTACCGTTTCATGCCTGTTTGTTGTTTTCCATCATATATATAATATATGTATCTTGCTTTACTTTTGCCAACTTCTGTGATTTTTCTTTTATTCTTTGATAACATTGGATGAAAAATGCAGTACACATTGAACTTATTTCTTACAAAATTAGCATACCAAACATAGGATATTGGTGATGCCCCTGTTTGGATAGATAGTGTAGTTAAGCACTTATAGCATAAATGTTTTTGATATAAGTGCTTATGATATGCTATTTTTTTTATAACATTAGCTAAAATGAAGTCAACCTGTTTTCATAGATGCTATAAGTTATTTTCATAAGCCATCCTAGAGAGCTTCTGGACAAGTCATAAGATGTTTTCATCAGCTCTCACAAACAGTCTCCCAAGTGCTTGCAGTAGATAAGATCAAATAAGTCAATTCAAACACGCCCATAATAAAACTGGGTTTCTACTGAATTTATTTTTTATGTGGTCATGTGACCATTGACCTTGCATGTATTATTGTATGCTTGAGATTTACTCCTCTCACTGTCATACAAATAACCCTTTCACTATATACATCCCCCGATCCGATCACACATTTTCTTGCTAATAATTATTCATTAACATTTAAGGCGCTAAATATTTTGATTTAGGTGGTGGTTGACAAATTCTCTGGGCGTTCTCGTGGTTTTGGGTTTGTCACATTTGATGACAAGGAAGCAATGGAAGAGGCTATTGAGGCTATGAATGGAATTGACTTGGATGGACGGACTATTACTGTTGATAAAGCCCAACCACAACAAGGATCTAGAGATGATGACGATCGTCACCGAGAACGTGGTCGTGACTCACGTGATCGCAATCGTAGCCGAGATTATGGAGGTAGTCGAGGGTCTAATGGCGGTGAATGCTTTAAGTGTGGTAAACCTGGTCATTTTGCAAGGGAGTGCCCTAGTGAAGGAGAAAGAGGAGGAAGGTATGGTGGCAGGGAAAGTAGATATAGTGGTGGCTATGGTCCTGATAGGAATGCAGATCGCTCTTATGGTGGGCGCGACAGGGATTCTGGTGGTCGTGACAGGGATGGCGGTGGACGTGACAGGGATGGCGGTGGACGTGACAGGGATCGTGATCGTGCTGGACCGTATGAGCGTCGTGGATCTGGAGGCTATCGTTGATGCCTTTAGCTTCGTTGAGGTACTTAACATGCATCGAGTTCTACTTTTTGTACATGTTTTTCATGGTTCTGATGAAACATTTATTGTAATTTTTGCAGTTTTGAATTGGAGGGTTTCTGTGCTGCTTCAACTTTTTCTTTTGATGACAGTGTTCTTGGATTTTTTTATGGATGTATGATATCAGTGTTTTGATTTGCAATACTTGGAAAATATATCAAACTTTTTATGTTCATAACTGCCAATCATTAGCTCTATTGAAATCTTGTGCATGTTTGAGTTATTGTCAAATATGATATTGAGCTCTATGCTATCTGCTGGTTATCGTACATAGACATATTAGTTGCTGGATTTACAGCAGTGGGTTACATACATGGATATGTTAGTTGCTGGATTGATTCAATGTGTTGTACGTAACTTGTGTCATTCGATGTTTTTTCTGAATGACCAAAGGAGGTGTTCCAACTCAGGTGTTTGCTTAAGCCTTAAAACAAATATTTTTCTCGTACTCCTACTTTCTTATTATGCAACATATATTTTCATAGAGGGGCCTACAAACAAATATTTAGGGTGCGTTTATACTTATAATAGTACAGGAGAGATACTATTTTTTATGCTAAAAAATAAAAAATGGTATTATGATATTTTTAATATTCTGTAAAAAACAAAAGTTGTCCCATGGTTTAGTGAGGGAAAAGAATTCATGTTTTTGTCTAGTTCCTTGCTACAGGTTTAGTCCAGTCCCATGATAAGTTTATAAATAAAAGAGGATACAAAAAAGTTGTCTAGTCTCGTGTTGATTAGTAAATCAAATGCACCCTTAGTTTGAAATCTTACAAAGTTGATTCACAAACTTGCTTTCTGGTAACTTTGAAGTTGAATCAAAATCAATTCTTAAAATTCTCAACATGATACATTAGTTAGCAAGATATGTAGTGGGAAATGTATGAAATAATAGTAGAGATACAAAGAAATTTTTACGATGATATGTTAAATACTACATGAGATTCAACAAGCCAATAGCTAGCTGAGACCATTATACACACATTGGAACTTCAAACCAATGAATATTGGAGGTTGATCCTTTTAAAAGGTTTACTTCACGTATCACTACTAAAGGCTGCATATCCAAAACACTCGGCATAGAGGTAAAAATTAGGCTTCTAACAAAGTGATTTTGAGATGAAAATTTATCTCTTTAGAGACAACTATCCCATTGCACAAAAAGCAAAAATGATCAATATGAGCTTATAAAAGTTATTGCCAATATTCCCTACTTTTATTTTGCTCAAAATTCTTCCTGTAGAAGTATTGAAATATTTGAGAATCCACAAAGTCCAAGAATCTCGGTGTGATAAGCATTCTGCTAAAAAATCTCATGATCCAACTGCCAAATTTATAAGAATCTTCAATGGAAGAAGTTTATCTAATTTCCAGAGTGCAAACGAGGGAAACAATATTTAGAAGAATGTCGATGTTCCAGTTGTTGATCCACAAACTGTGGCTATGACACTGCAAGGCGTCATAGTATCATGCTATCTTTTAGCTCAGTCTAAGAATGTTAGTTATTTCTTGTTATTTACTTCATTCATAATTCCTTTAGTTTGCAATGAGAGTACTTGGCTTTCTAGACAATGAGGTATTAAGATGAAAATTTATATATATCCTAAAAATAAAGACAATAAAGCATAGGAACCACTCATCCACATGTGTATTCCAATAAAGCATAGGAACCAACAATTCAAACAATTTGTATAAATTCGGGGATGTATTTTTTTCGCGAGGAGAAAGCGGTCAACGCAATTGACTAGGATATTTTACTTGGCTATATATATTTTCACTTAATACTTTTAATATTTTTTTTGATGTATTTTTTGGTCCCACACCCGATTACTTTTAATATTTTGAGACAACATTAATCTTCATTGTTGTTTTTATTAAATTTTATATAATTTTTTTTTTAAAATTTACATAAGCTATTTGCCGTCAATGGATAAACGTTTGGATTGTCTAATCAAGGTCGAGTGAACTATCCTAAAATAACTAATTATAAGAATGAGTTTGTCAGGATTGCAGAACCACTATTGATGTAGAAGTACAACTGTATGTACTGTATATTTTTGCAAAGGACCCAAAGGTAGCCTTGTAACAAACCGTACAAAATTCTCATAATCGATGTATTCTTTGTAAAATAAAATTCCGCAAGAACTTCATGGGAGTCTTAAACATCAGGGTGAATCGACATACTGAACTAAGATCAACCATACAAATATATCTCATTTGTTTTCATTGTTACAACATAGTGGTTTGGCTATGAATACATTTCATGTGAAATCTCGAGTTCGAACCGGGTCACCACACTCCCCCTCCCTTGTGTGTGGTGGCCACAAGGCCAATAGCAAAATAATAAAAAATAAAGTGAGTCTTATCTTCACTCAAAACTTTAAGGTATTAAACATAGAGTCTTCTCATTTATATATTGTTCAACATATCCTAAAAAATGCTGCTCAAGATATATTTTTCATCAAATAACGTGAGATTTTTGACTCAGACCGACACATCAACACCTTGTGAGATCAAGGGAAATAAATTCTCTCATTGTTATCTATTTTATTCACAAACGTGTAATGGTTTCTCTTGGTTATGTTGGCATATTTGGACTCAACATCAATAAATTGGACTTTAGAAAGGACAACTCTAAAACGTGCTACTCCTTCACCATGATGTAAGACTGATTAAGAATCAAAGATATATGTTTCTCTTGGTTATGTTGGCATATTTGGACTCTAACACACGCTACTCCTTAACCATGATGTAAGACTAATGTACATGCAAATTGCAATGAATCAATAACTCACACCACGCCAACACAAGAAGATATGCCTCCACCACAAAATCTCTCTAACTTTAAATACTCGTGCGGTGATGTTTATGCCTTTCTTTTTGAAGGCAAAGTTTGTAATTGTTGTAAGACGAGGCAACAACTATTTTTCATCATAAATATAAGGCATTGTCACTACTCACTAATATAGTCTTAAATAAAATAGGTAGTATCTAAAAGCTATAAATTCATACTTCTATCCAATAATTGAAATGGAGGAACGATTGCTTATAAAATTGTAGTGGAGATTTGTAATTAAATCAAGATTCCTTGTTATTAATTTATGAGACAAAAGATGATACCAACATGGCTGCTGCTTTGCTCAGGCTTCATTTTCATGACAGTTTGTTGAGGTCTATATGTGTTAATATGTTTTGGTTCTAACATTTTTTTGACATGATTTGGATTTTTATTTTCAGGGATGTGATGGTTCAATTCTGGTTAATAATGTTCCACAACCAGAGAAACTTGCATTTGCACATTTAGGGGTTAGAGGGTTTGATGTGATAGAAAGAGCCTAGGCACAATTGGAAGCAACTTGTCCGGTGAGTGTGTATGACATGATCCGTATTAGACACCGTCCATATATTCCTTCAATAAAAAATATCGATGCTACGTAGCTTTCACAAAATCACATGCATAATATTTCATGCAAAGCTGTAGATGAGACCATGACTGTTGAAGTGGTAAAGTAATATGGACTAGGACAGAGGAAAGCAAGATATATATAATCACAACAAGACATTGGCCTTGTCCAGACCAACTACATGATTTACTCAATTTGGGAAATTGATTGTGAAGGATTACTGTGAATTAATTAATATTCTGATCGATTATGATATAACTTAATTATAAGATTATAATATTCCAACAAATCACGTTGTTTAAGATTTTGACAAATTTTCAGGATTCAAGAAATGTTGACATAAAATCTACCACTTTGTTTTATGTGTCTGATCCTGACCCCAACAAAAAAAAGAAGGGGTCTTGGACCTATAGGATTGTGAATAGTGCTATATATGTTCCATTTATTCATTTAGGATTATGTTTATTAGAAAGGATTTGAAGACATATATGATTCAGTAGTAAATAAATACGTGGAATTATGTTGTGAGAGGCCATATCCTCAATTGACATGTGAAATTCAATTGTTGATAAGACTAATGTTAGATTTAAAAAAAAATTATTGTAAGTGTAAGTTAACATTAATCTATCCTTTGATAATATGTAATAGCAAATGAACCATACTACACCAGTTTATGAACTCTAGCTTTGGTTTCTTGATTTGGTTTCCTTTGTTTCACCTAATTCACTATACATTGACAGCATTTGCACCTAAACAAGTAGATATTTCATATTTATAACATGATTAAGAAAACTCTAAAAATACATTGGACTCTACTAATATGGACAGCTATAATTGCATTTGCAACTTGTACTATACTATACATCCTCTAAAAAAAGAACCTTGTATTATACATTATAAATATAAAGTTTAATTGGTATTCAGTCAATCAGTAACTAGAGAATCGTATAGATATATTTGGAGGATCAGACCCTGCTGTTAGCCAAATTTCCCTCCCAGAACTGAAAGCAAGGTGCCCTCTGAATGAAAGTTTTACCACTCGTTTAGCCCTTGATGAAGGGAGTGATAAGAAATTTCACAAGAACATATTGAAAAACATATACTATATGGGATGGTTTTGCTGTGTTGGAATCTGATGCAAGACTTAATGATGACATAGTAACAAAGAGTGTCATTGATTCTTACTTTGGTCCATTCAATCCAATATCTGGACCTTCTTTTGAAGCTGATTTTGTTCGGTCAATTGTAAAAATGGGACAAATTGGAGTTAAGACAGGTTCGGTTGGAAACATTAGACGTTTGTGCACATCAGTAAAATAATTATACACTGACAAAGTATACTAATTAAACTCTATTTTAAATGCAGTAAAACAAGAAATCAGACTTCATATGTGCACAAAAAGAAAAGAACAATGAACTTTTCATATATGCGTTGTTACGTTTTAGCAAAAAAAAAAATGTGTTTCTACGTTTAACTTTCGTATATATATTGAATATATTTTATTGTTTCGTTTAAATTTTTATGAAGTATAAAATCGAAATGAAAATAAATTTAAATAGAAACTTTGGAGAATAAAAGTTATATTATAATGAATTTAAATTACTAAATTCTAAATATAATAAATGTTGATTGATTTAAATTTATTATGAATTAAGAATGTTCTTTTATATAATTTTATATATCAACTAATTAAATCAATAATTTTACTAAACACTTTAATTAGTTTATTGACAATTTCCATTATCTTTTTTTATGAGCTTTTAACTTCTCCAAACTTTGGTATTCATTTGAGCTTAATTTGAATCCTCTAAAACAACTGCACGGTGGTGCTGCAACCGGGTGTCAAGGCAGTTTCCTTGTATGAGTCTTAGCCATTGTCTTTAAATGCATGTATATCATTTTGTTTGCAGTCTTGTGAGGGTCAAGTCCAATAAATTCACTTATTTTTTATAAAAAAATTAAATTCATTCCTTATTATATCTAGTTTTTTAGGTTAACATGTCATTGATACGAAACTTTCCTTCAATTTAGTGGTGATTAATTTCTATCAAAAAAACTCTAGATACAGAGACAATTCTTCCCTCTCAATCGAGCTTTCTCCATATACAATAGTTAGTTAGATAAAAAAAAGAGGATATATACACACACAAAAAGACAATTCTTTAAAAAAAAAATGTATTGCATGCAAATTGCAATGAATCGGTGTCTCACACACCACGCCAAACAAGAAAATATGTATGCCTCCACCACGAAATTTCTCTAACTATAAATACTCATGCGGTGATGTTTATGCCTTTGTTATTGAAGCCAAATTAAGTTTGTAATTGTTGCAACAAAATTAAAGAGTTAACAACTATTTTTATCATAATGTCAATCATTCTCACTATAACCTTCTATAAAAGTTATAAATACACATATCTATCCAATAATTGAAATGGAGGAAGCAAACTTGCTTAGCTTCTATCTAAAATTGTAGTGGAGTTTTTGGAATTAAACCAATATTCCTTACCATTAATTAAAGGGGCAAAAGTATGAACTACCACATTGTAAATATTCTCATTTTCACATTAGAGACATTTATT
This sequence comes from Medicago ruthenica, assembly GCA_018208015.1. Taxonomy (NCBI): domain Eukaryota; kingdom Viridiplantae; phylum Streptophyta; class Magnoliopsida; order Fabales; family Fabaceae; genus Medicago; species Medicago ruthenica. The sequence goes on along the minus strand of CM031377.1, from coordinate 86,499,415 downwards.
GACACGTCTTTGAAATTTGGATAACTTTGCTTTATTCCAAAATGAACTTGAAGAAAAATCAGAAACTGTTATTGGTATACAGAAGTTGAAATGCGTGTGACTGATTTATGCACAAGTTTTTGATAAAATAGAGAAATGACAACAATGCGAGATTGACTAAAGAAAGAAAATAGGTCAAGACTCATGCATTAGTTCTTGACACGTTGCAAACTTACTCTTCAAGGTGTCAACTTAAGGATATCTAATTATTAAACTCATAACGTTTACCTGTCCAACGCGCACGAGTAGAAATCCTTGAAAAAAATAAAAAACTATAGCAGGTATTGTGTTATGTTCAATTATTGAGTAGCATCATTGTTTATTTAAAAATAATATCCCAATACTACATTAGACATAGATTAATAGTGTGTATAACTTGTTAGTATCACTTATCGGGTTATGAGAAGAGTTAAAGGATCATATCTTAATTCAAAATTCAAAACTTTAAAATATTTTATTCTTGAGTCATCTCATTTATAGTCACATAATTCATTTGACATGTTTTAGTATGTGTGTACCGGTTCAGTTTGCAATACTTTTGAGATTGGTTCACGTAAATTCTCCTCTAATTCATGGAAACCAGCAAACCACCGAATTGAGGCAAGTGGGTGAAGATCTAAGAAATAGTAGATAATGTTGAGTAGGAGATAGTAAAACCTTCAATGGAGTAGATAAATTTTGCAGGAAAACCTCCGTTAAAGTTTGGAGAACATAACGTCTCTTGCAAAGTAACACCAATAAAAATAAACAAAAGTGAAAGAAAAGCGAAAATAAAAAAAAGTTTTGGAAAGTGACATTAGCTTGTTGCACGTGACTACTATAATTCTTCTATTTTTTTTTTTGCATTATTAATTAATTTAATTAATTAAATATTAAGAAGTTTTAAGCATAAGAGTGGAAATAGTGTTGAGCGCATTGGAAAAACTCACATTGAGTTGATACACTTTCATTAAAATTTAGTGATTATTAATAAATTTTAAGTTTTATTTAAAAGTTCTAGTAAAAAAAAAATACTTCAAAATATATTGATATATAGCTTACTATACTTAATTAGGTAACACTAGTACAATAAACCGACACTTACCGAGGTTATATTTCTGCATACGTATCAAATTCTTCTCATGTCGTGTATCGTGAACCCGTACCACATACTAATGTAAATTGCGAATTATGTGAATCTGGTTTTAGATATACATTACTCAACATTCATTTTTTTTTATGATATGAGACTTTTACCTCACAACTTACTGTACAATTCCATTTTGAAATTTACCCTTCACCTTTTCTTACTTTGTACCATTATTTAATTTGTGTTTCTGACAGACATATCTATTATATATATATGTGTGCTGAGCGTTAGCAGATATATATTATATATACAAGTTAGTGATGGCTCACTTTGTTTTTTTGTCTCTCGTATTCTTATTCTTAATTGATGGTTCTAAGAGTCAGCTTCATGTTGGTTTCTACTCCAACACATGTCCTCAAGTAGAGTCCACTGTCCATGATGTTGTTAGAGAAGCTGTTCTTTCTGACACAACCATGGCTGCTGTTCTTCTTAGGCTTCATTTTCATGACTGCTTTGTTGAGGTCTTTATATATATATATATATATATATATATATATATATATATATATATATATGGCTTGTGTTTAATTTTATGTTTTGGTTCTAACATTTTGTGATGACATGATTTTGATGGAGTTTTTCAGGGATGTGATGGTTCAATTCTGATTAATAATACTCAACAATCAGAGAGGAATGCATCTCCGCATCTAGGGGTTAGAGGATTTGAAGTGATAGAAAGAGCCAAGGCACAATTGGAAGCATCTTGTCCAGGAGTGGTTTCTTGTGCAGATATTGTTGCATTGGCAGCAAGAGATGCAATTGTCATGGTCCTTATTCGTAACTTATTTCATTCTCTGATAGTTACATCATGTTTTTTAATAATACCACATTGGCCACAAAGCTTTTCTTCTTCAAGAAGTTTAATGCTTCTGCATTAACTGTTAAATCCTGTTTATGATTGAATAAGTGTTGAATGATGTTACATGTAGGCAAATGGACCGGCATATCAAGTTCCAACAGGAAGGAGAGATGGATTGGTTTCAGATAAATCTCTTGCAGACAATATGCCGGATGTTGATGATTCAATTCAGCAACTCAAGACCAAGTTCCTAAACAAGGGTCTCACAGAAAAAGACCTTGTTCTTCTCAGTGGTACACTCTCTCTCTCTCTCTCTCTTACTCTATAAAAGTACAGACACAGAGACGGCATCGACACGACATGATACACACCGATATTGGTAATAATTTTAGAAAATGAATTAAACAAACATAATCATATATGTCGATGTTAGACACTAACACGTGTCCGACACTAAATACGCCTTCAATTAAAAATGTCAGTTTCGGTGCTTCTAGACAAACACATGCATATTACATGCAGAGTAAATGAGATCATGGTTGTTGAAGTGGCAAAGTAATATGAACTAGAACAGGGGAAAGCAAAATAAATAATCACAACAAGACATTGGCCATACCAACTACATGATTTACTCAATTTGGGAAATTGATAGAGAAGGGTTACTGTATGTTAATTAAATATTATGATATAAGATTATAATATTCCAACCAATCACTTTTTTAAGATTTTGTCAATTTTTCAGGATTCAAGAAATGTTGACATAATATCTACCACTCTTTGTTTAATGAGCCTGATACTGGCCCAATTAAATAAAACAAAAGGGATCTTGGGTCTCTAGGATCATGTTTTGGCACCTTCTTTTCCTATTCTATTGAGTTTTTCGTGCGTTCTATGTAGTTTGGATTATAAAATTCGAACGGCATAAAGACCCTATAAAATCTTCCAAAACACGTTAACATGTTTCGGATTTTAGAATCCGAATAGGGTGCGTGACAAACTCATAGCATGAGAAAAGTAACTCCCTTATCTTTATTAGAAAGGATAATAAATTTATGGAATTATGTTGTGAGAGACCATATATCTCTATATGTATATATTTTTTTTGAAAGAGTCTCTGTATGTATCTTGTGGAGTTCAGTTGTTGCTAGTAATTTACAATTATTAAAAAAAAGAGTAATGTTAGAGTTAATTTAAGAATTGTAATTATAAACTAACAATAGTTTTCCATTTTCCATTTTTTCCTTCCTTCAAAAAATAAAATAAAATAGTTTTCCATTTTATTATAATAAAAATAGTCGATAGTTTACCCTTGAACCATATTAATATACCATGTATGATCTTTAGCTTTGGGTTCTTGGTTTGATTTTCTTTGTTTCACCTAATTAACTAAACATTGACAGCATAATAGTTCCTATCAAACATAACACAAATCTCAATTCAGATGGTATTACTTGATTACAACTGGTATGTAGCCCTACAGTTGTAAACCATATCAATTAAATCTTCCCATTTGATCATCACATTCTTATTACTAGAGGATAACCTTTTTTCTGGATTTACAACCAACTTTCCTTTTGCACCATTTTAGAATTTTGGTCTCTTCTCAAACATTAAGAAGTCGTCATTGTGTATCCTTAAGATAGTAAAATACATGATTATAGCAAAGTGTATAGTTTTTAAACTCTTATAAAATAACTAAAACATGTAGTTGATATGGATGTTAAGAGATTCATAAATTTTTAAATAAGTGGTTAGAGATTCAAACTTTAACTTTAATGTATAAAAAAAAAATTGATTGGAATGTGCGGATTTTCCAATTTTTGTGAAGAGTTAAGTGATAGTGAATATTTTATATCTATAACATGATTAAAAAAAAAATCTATACTATATGCATTTGTGGCGTGTATTATATACTATATGGAGTTTAATTGATATGTAACATCAGGGTAAAGGGGTTTTTCATATTCATCCAATCACTATTATATTAGAAAGAACATGATGGTAAGATATGATTGATTGCACGTGTACCTTTTTATTAACACGGACAACAATGTATATCAATTAAATTCTTGTCAAAAAATTGAAAATTATCAATTAAATCTTATTATATGTATATTGTTAATTTCTAACCATAGTAATTGTTCACCCATCTGCCAAAAACAAAAATTCAGCTGCACATACAATTGGAACCACAGCATGCTTCTTTATGAGAAATAGACTATACAACTTTTTCCCATTTGGTGGAGGATCAGACCCAGCTATTAACCTGAATTTTCTCCCAGAACTGAAAGCAAGGTGCCCTAAGGATGGAGATATCAACAACCGTTTAGCCATGGATGAAGGGAGTGATCTGAAATTTGACAAGAGTATATTGAAAAACATAAGGGAAGGTTTTGCTGTGTTAGCATCTGATGCAAGGCTTAATGATGACTTTGTAACAAAGAGTGTCATTGATTCCTACTTTAATCCTATAAATCCAACGTTTGGACCTTCTTTTGAAAATGATTTTGTTCAGTCAATGGTAAAAATGGGACAAATTGGAGTAAAGACAGGTTCTGTTGGTAACATTAGGCGTGTGTGCTCAGCATTTAATTGAAGTCAAATTGTGATTTCATAAAATTGTTCACAAAATTCTTATTACTGGATTGTATATCAGAGTGGATATATATATATATATATGTAATTGATGTTCACATATTAATTATGGTCTTATTTTCACCGATACAATTCTTGTTTAAATGTGATGTAATTTAAATTTACTTAATAGTCAAAGTTATTTTTTGATTCATGCAAAACAATGTTATAAGATTATATACAGTACATAAAATATAAGGTAGGCAAAAGTAAAAATAAACAGACGTAGAACAATTAATTAACATCTAATCTTTTATTTTGATATAAAGATGCTAAAAACGTATAGTTTTTGTAATTTCTAGAGACTGAAAAAGAGCGGATACAGAGATTAAAAATAAAATTCAAGATAATTATAAAGGCTTAAACCATAATTAACCTTACATTCTTAATATGTTGATTTCCTATATGTGTGTTATATTACTTGGATAGTATCCAATGTGTTTATTTATATCCTTAGTTGTTTAGACATTATATGTATATGTATATGTAAATGTTTATGCTTAAGTCTCTATGTGACACAAGCATAAAAAATCAACATGATATATAATGGGATTTTTAAAATAAAATAAAAAGGGATATATTAGCATTGATCCATAATTAGAATTGGAAGATTTAAATTGGTGAGGTGACCCATTGAAAAAGTCAAATGGTGATGAGAAAATAGAAGATGGATATTTTTCCTACCAAAAATAGCAAAGCCAAGAATGTCATAATTAATTAGAGTCAAATACTTTCTAAAGGGTAATGCATGTATCACTACATCTCCTTTGGTTCCCTTGTTTTCATGCTACAAAAACGGACCATGCTTAACTCAGGTTCTAATGCTTTCCCAATACAGGAACAACAGAAGAAGAAAGGAAAGAGGGAACACAAGATAGATAGGAAAACAAAATTTCTATCTATCTTTTCATTCCTTGTCTCTCTTTTTTCTTTTCCCTCTAAACTTTTCTTATTTTTTTAACAACAGCTGCATAGATAACAATAATTATCCATTTGGGAAACTTAATTACATCCCTCTGGAGCTCTCTGAGAAGGTAGGATCTGCCTTTCCTATTTGCTTTTCCATCATATTCACATTTGTATCTTCCTATATCTAAGGCATAGATGATTTCTTCTTTTACCAAGTATATATATAACAAAATATGTATTTCATGTTACAAATCATGAAATATAAGAATTTCAAATTATATAGTTCAAAGTAAAATGTGCTAGAATTATGAGATATGACAAACTAATTTAAATTCTAAACATCTTTGATCAGGTCGTAGAGTAATCCAAATTGAAAGCTACAAAAAAAAAAAAAAAAAAGCAGAAGCATTGGAGCAAAAATAAAGTATGCCTCCAAACTCAATAAGAAAAGCCCTTGGGGCAGTAAAGGATCAAACAAGCATAGGACTAGCAATGGTGGGAAGCAGCACCTCACTTGCTGACCTTGATGTAGCTATTGTGAAAGCGACAAGGCACGATGAATATCCGGCTGAAGAGAAATATATAAGGGAGATTCTGAGTTTAACTTGTTACTCTCGCGCATTCATTAGTGCTTGTGTTAATACCCTCTCGAGGCGTCTCAGCAAGACTAAAAATTGGACAGTGGCTTTGAAAACTCTTATTTTGATTCAAAGGCTTCTAGCAGAAGGTGATCCTGCTTATGAGCAAGAGATATTCTTCTCAACTCGACGTGGGACTCGCCTTCTCAACATGTCCGATTTTCGTGACAGCTCAAAATCTGGTTCGTGGGACTTCTCTGCATTTGTTCGCACATATTCGTTATATTTAGATGAGAGGCTCGAGTACAAGATGCAAAGTCGGCGTGGAAAGCGTAGCATGTTTGGTTTTGACGAAGACGAGGAGGAACGGGAAAGGGAAAGGGAAAGAGAATGTGAAAGGGAAAAAGAAAGGGACAAAGGCAGAGAAATCGTTGTAAGATCCACACCAGTGCGTGAAATGAAGTTAGAGCAAATTTTTTCCAAAATGCAGCATTTGCAATTGCTTCTTGAACGCTTTTTAGCTTGTCGCCCCACAGGTTTGTGATCATTAGACCATACATTTTGCATAACAAAATACTTTTCCTTCCATTCAATTTGATTTATGCATTATTAGATTTCATCTAGTTTTTTCTTATCAAATACCTTTTTGCAATCAAATATATCAAAGTATGCATACCATATATTCACAGCACATTACACATGTATACAAAGCATTCTCATGGCTATCTGTTTCAATGCAACAGGGGCAGCAAAGAACCATAGAATTGTGATAGTGGCTCTTTACCCAATTGTGAAGGAGAGTTTTCAATCATATTACGACATATCAGAAATATTGAGCATCTTAATCGACCGTTTTCCTGACATGGATGTCGCAGACTGTGTTAAGGTGTATGACATTTTCTGTCGTGTTGGAAAACAGTTTGATGAGCTAGACCTCTTCTATGGATGGTCCAAGAGTATTGGAATTTGTCGCTCTTCTGAGTACCCTGAGATAGACAAGGTCACACCAAAGAAGCTAGAGGTTATGGAAGAATTTATCAAAGATAAGAACATGCTAGCACAAAACAATAAAGCTGATGTACAAGAAGAGAACAATGAGGATGAAGAAGCCAAGGAGCCTGAACCCGAACCAGAACCGGAAGAGGATATGAATGCAGTCAAGGCACTTCCGCCACCAGAGGAACCAGCCGAAGAAGCGGTGGAAGAGCCAAAAGAAGAAGAGCCGAAAGAAGAAAAAATTGTGCAAACCGAGGGTGATTTGTTGAACTTAGGAGATGATAGAGTGACAACTGAAGAACATGGGGACAAACTAGCCTTAGCTTTATTTGATGGGGCTGCACCAGCAACAAGTGAAGGTGGAATAAAAGCACTTCCATGGCATGCATTTGATGAGAGTGCAGATTGGGAAACAGCACTGGTACAATCAACTAGCCACTTAGGGAACCAGCAGCCTGCATTAGGTGGAGGCTTTGATACCTTATTGTTGGATGGTATGTATAAACAAGGAGAAATGAATGCAGCCATGCAAGGAGTAGGATATGGTGGCAGTGGAAGTGCTAGCAGTGTAGCACTTGGTTCAGCTGGAAGGCCAGCAATGCTAGCATTGCCAGCACCACCAACATCAGGAACTGCAAGTAATTCTTCTTCTGGATATGTAGATCCATTTGCAGCTTCATTGGCCATCGCACCGCCGTCTTACGTTCAAATGTCAGAGATGGAGAAGAAGCAAGGGTTACTAGTTGAAGAACAGCTCATTTGGCAGCAATATGAAAGGGATCGCATACAAGGACATGCTGCACTTAAGCAACAACCTGGTAGTAATAACTCCTATATGGGAGGCTATCAACAGAACTATGGCAATTACCATCGTTGACTAGAATAATTTTTCATTAGTTGGAACTCTTTTTCCTCATTCGAAGGCAGGCAATTTTATCCACCTTCATTAGAAAAGCTTGTTCTCAAGTCTTGTTAGAACTTTGAAGATTAATGTGATATCAACTCTCCTAAGAAACACTTGTTTTTCTTTCTTAGTTTCTTTGCCCCTTTAACTTCAGAAAACTAGTAAAAAATTATTCATCATTGATTAGCAATATTGTCACTGGTCACATACAAAATGAAATCGTGCTCTATCCTTCATTCAATAGGTTGATAAATGCAATAATTCACCAACTAAGTAAATTAATTTGATTTAACTCAGTTCAACAAATTAAATTGAATTAAACCATATCAAAACCAACTTTATTAATTCAGTTGACAGATATATAAATTACAAATTAAACTTGAAACAGTGACAACATGAAGAACCACCTTTTATCATAATTAACGTATTCTTATTGCATGGATGAGTCTTTTACTGTAGCCACATTATTCAACATGAAAGCTCGTTTTATAAAATGATTGAATGATCTAAATTCAATTCAGATCAACTCAATTCTAAAAAAAAAAATGTTTAGTTTCATAATAATTAAAGTCGATATATTACTTGTTTAATTCATAAAAGTTAAAGTCGATATATTACTAATCTAAATGGTTGATGAAAGGCGTAATAGAGATTTCCCTACAAGATGTGTTCCATGAAGGGAAACTAGGGCAACAAACTATGAGCAGTGATGATATGATTAAAATAATCATCCAATACTAACTGGCCAATTCTATGGCACACTTAATTTTATTTAGTTTTAGTTCAACACATTAAAATAAAGTTAAACCATACAAAACCCAGTTTATGGATTTATAAATTACTCAACTTGAAACAGTAACAAACTTGAACTTTCATGGATGATTATAGTATATTCTGATTGTATCCTCAAACTTTTTATTGTTGTCACTCTACTCTATGAAAGTTTGCTTTATAAAACGATTGAAAATCAATATTCAATTCTAATTGGTTCACATTTAAGAGACAAAAAAAATGGAAAGAATCGATTTCCCTACAAACATAGGTGTATTAAACAACTTGCTCAAGCTAAAAGAGTGAGGATGGAGAGAAACCATTTCCCTACAAACATAGATGTTTCCAATTCAATCACTGTCACCTCCCTCACATTAACAAAGAAACTAGGGACATCACAGAAAAAGTCCATGAGTTTTTCAGCTGTTGAACTCAAACCTAAATTCCACTCATTTTACCGAATATTGTGGAAATGATAACCTAGAACTAACTCGAACGCCAACACAAATTAGCAGAAAGGATATAACATCTAAATTTTCTCACAGTTATGGAATAGTTTATGCAGGACCATATGATAAAGATTTTTAAAATCATCAAAGGGATTCAAGGAATGAAAACAAGTACTGATTAATAATACCAATAGCTTTCACATCTCAATCACAAAAAGGTATTTCAAATAACAAAATATACCTATCAGAAATCCATAGAGAGAAACAAAAAATCCCAACACCATACAATAAAACATTAAAACAGCAAATCCTAATTCTCCACCTAGAAGAGAGATGTTCCTTTTCCCTTCTTGTCACCACCAATCTCAAAATGCTTGCACCTCTGCATAACATAAACACAAATAACTACCATATCCAACTACAAAATAAGATTTCTGAAGCTGTTCATTCTTTCCTTAAACAAAATAAACTAACCTTGATTGCATGTTGAGAAACATGCTTGCAACCCTGGCATTGCAACCTCAGAACAATTTTCTTAGTGGTTTTAGCCTATTGAATAAAATCAAACACAAACAAAAATTACCAAACAATAAATACATCAAATCCACATTCAAATAAAAAATATCAAATTTGCATTAAACTAACAAAAAATCAAACTTCCAAAATCAAACAATAAAAACCAAATTTGATTTTGTTTAGATTCAACTTAGAAAATTAAAAATTCACATTCAACTATAAATATCAAATTTACATTCAATTAAAAAAAAATCAATTTGACATTCAACTCAAAAAATTACATTTTGCATTCAACAACAACAACCAAGCCTTATCCCACTAAGTGGGGTAAGCTACATGAATCAAATTAGGCTAAATCTCTAATATCAAATTTGATAATGTTCTATCATAAACCATATTTGAATTTAACTCATTAATCTCTAAATCTTCCCTAAACATTTGCATTCAGCCAACAAAATCAAAATTATATTAAACTAAAAAAATCCAATTTACATTCAACTAATTGTTTGAAACATTCAACTAAAAAAAATGAAATTTATCAAATAAAACAACAAATTAAATAAAAAAAGGAGGAAATAGGTGATGTGGGTAATTACCTTCTTGTGGAAGACGGGCTTAGTCTGACCACCATAACCGGACTGTTTGCGATCGTAACGACGCTTACCTTGAGCGGCGATGCTATCTTTACCCTTCTTGTATTGGGTAACCTTGTGAAGTGTATGCTTCTTGCATTCCTTGCTCTTGCAGTAGGTTTTCTTCGTCTTTGGAACGTTCACCTGAAAATTCAACAACAAAATAAAGGGTTTAGAACTGTAACGTTAACGATTTCGGAGGAGCAGAGATGGTGGAGATGATTACCATGGTGACGGCGCGTAGATTGGATCTGAGATAATGAAGTTTTGTGCGCAGTGAAAATGGAACGATGAAGCTATGGTTTGTGTTTTATGGTTTTGGGAATTAGGGTTTCATGAATGGGCTTTGAAGTTTGTATGAAAAATGGGTTAAACCCGATAATATAAACCGGCCCATTGTCAAGTCTAACTAGGATTACTATCAAACAAATATCCATACCAACATATCTATCTATCTATTTGCTAAAATGCACCCCTTCCTTGTGGCTTAACAATTTCCAAATATATACTCTTAAGGAAACCATTAAATATGCAAATTTGGTCATTGATATTGTAAGATAAAATAATTTATGAATTTTATAAATTAGTAAAAGGAAATGTACCTCAGAAGGTGTAACGGTAAGCCGAGATAGTTTGGAGTTAACATTTATTGTTAAAGGTTGTGGCATGACATGTTAAGGCTAAATTACATTCTGCGTCCTTTAAGTTTGTTATTTGTAACAGATTAGTCCTTTAAGTTATTTTTGTAACAGATTAGTCCTTTAAGTTTTCTGTTTGTAATAGATTAGTCCTTTAAGTTATTTTTGTAACAGATTAGTCATTTAAGTTTTCTGTTTGTAACATATTAGTCCTTCTGTTTAACAGCAAACAACAAACTTAAAGGACTAATCTGTTACAAACAGAAAACTTAAAGGACTAATCTGTTACAAAAATAACTTAAAGGACTAATCTGTTACAAACAGCAAACTTAAAGGACTAATCTGTTACAAAAATAACTTAAAGGACTAATCTGTTACAAGCAGCAAACTTAAAGGACCCAGAATGTAATTTAACCACATGTTAAATGAGCATGTGATATTTTATATGAACGTCACATCAATGTCTCAACTTAAACACATTAAATGACTTTTACCTTGTAATTTTTATTTTGCAATTTAATCATTCGTGATATGAAATTGATGTGAAGTCTACATGGAAGGTCACATGCTCTCCTAAAAAAAATGGAAGGTTACATGCTCGTTTAATATATCAAATCATACTCTCTAACGATGAAATTAAAGGAGAAGTCATTTTAAGTGATGTGTTAAGATTTCAATGATTTAATTTTCAATTTACAAAATAAAAAAAAAATGTGATGACCAATTTACTTATTAACTTGTTCTCAACCTTTCCCACCTCTTACCAACTAATTTCAAATACTCTCCCTCAAAGCACATGGATGAAGTGTAGACGATACTCTCTAACACACTCTTTCAACATACTTATGTTTATAGTTAATATTTCAGTACACAAAAAGTTTCACATCGTTTAAGAATCAGTGCTAAATGATATAGTTTATAAACAACATCTATAATTATCTATCCATCGATACTCCTTTATAAATGACAACAGTGAGAAGTTTACACAAAATCTCAAAGCGGATAATACTTCATAAAAGTGACTTGAGGTCGACACATTGATGATATCTATGGAAATCGAGGAACTACGCTGCATAAGAGGGGTGACAAACCCTTTAGCTCCTAGCATCGACTGAGGAGCTACTGTTCTGATGCACAAAAATCTCACATTGATTGGAAATCAAGATTAAGAGTAATTTATAAACAACACTCACACTCCTCTATGAACTAAGATAACTTTTAATAAGAACAAAATCGTGATGACTTTACATCAAACCCTATTACAAACGATTCTCATAAAGGTGGCTTGAATTCAGCACATAAACGACGTTTGTGAAAACCATGAATCTAAACCACACACTAGAACTGCCAGACCATTGAACCCCTTAGCCTCAATCGTGAGCTAAGGGGTTAACAAACCTTTTCAAAAATTGATAAATAACTATATTTTCTCCAATCTATTGTCTTAGAATATAATGTTTGGGTATGATGTATGGAGATCAAGATTTATTTTATAATTGATGCGTTCATGCTATGGAGTATATTCTTAGGATGTGGTCTCCTCTTGGGTGCAGTGTTTGATGACACTATTTTTCACCTCCAATTTTTTTTTTACAAAAAATCACACGTGTTTCGAGAATGTTTTCTGAACAACATAAAATTTATATTCTTTTTAATGCGTACATTAAGTCATATTGAGTAAAAAAGTAATCTCATGTTTGATTTTGGTTTGTTCATTCTTGTTGGTTTTATCCTACCTTGCTGTTAAAAATGGTAAAGACACACTCCTGATAATCGCAATTTTTCCTGATTTTTCATTACAGATCAAACTGAGGATAAATGTCACAAATCTAACCGAGGCAGCTAGAGTGATACCCTGAATGAGATTAGAAAAGTTTTACAAATTGGGTGATACATCTACCATTAATAGCCAACAATCCAACACTATAATGCTAAAAAGAAAAAATACAACTACACATCCCACAGTATTCATATTTCTATGTTAGTCAACACTCTATAAGTTGTCAAGACAATTTTCTCGTGGAAACACCCAATCTCATCCCCATAGTAACCAAAGTTTCTAGTGATCTGGTGCTATTTGATAGAAGGTCTTCATCAATTGCAATTGAACCCTGCATAACACCCAAAAAACGAACGTCATTGCTTACATGTATTCCAAAGACTAGCATGAGAAAATACCAATGTCAAATCTAAAAGCTCTGTAAGGTTAAAGTTTAAAAAATGGCAATAAAGTGAACTTATTTACTCGAAGACAGAATCTTACACGTTTAAAAAGTAAAATATGTTAGTTTTATGACTTGACATTCTGTCCAAAAAAAAAAAAGGTTTGAAATGGATTTTTATTGCCCTATAGATAAAGTCCAAAATAGATTTCAGAACCATACCAACTAAATAGATTTCAAACATGAAACAACATGAAATAATCAACCGAAAAAATAAAAGATGGGCAGTATAACCGATTATAATACCAACCTTTTCAAAAACACAAATTACAGTGCTTCCACCGAAAGCAAAATATCCAAACTGAATCAAAGCAAACAAGTGCCAATTAGAAACAAGGACAATGAAGAAAATTGGAAAAAAAAGTCATTTACTGTAACTGGCCCGATTCCGAACCTCATCTCCCTTCTTCACATAGTCGCCCTTTTTCTTTGTGAAATTAATGCTACCAACCATTGTAGCTCCTATTGCAACAAATGCCACCTGAACACAAATCATAGGTAACTCTCTAAGATACAAGTAACATATTCGTCTGCAGTAATAAGATGAAATTGTAGTGGAGCCAGGGAACTTATAGGGTGTTATGTAAAAACATTTCCCAAATGTACAAGCCATCAAAGCAAGAATGCAATTGATGCAAAAGCACGAGTTATTATCTCGACCTCTAACAAATACAGAGATAGATTTTATGCTATTAATAAATAAATAAATAAGAACAAGACCAGGTAGAAGTTCAAACATAAGGGACTACACTATAGGAGTACACTAAGTATAAAATGCATAAAAGAAAGCCATCTATAAACTTATACAGTGTAATAAAATAGTTGTAACTGGTGAGCAAACCTTCCCTTTCACAATCTAGTCAATGGTGGTGACATAACAAATTGGAAGAAGAAAACATCAACTTCATAAATTAAGCAAATGGTAGCATTCTTAAAACCATAATATGATTTGCAATTGCAGAAAGGTTCAGTGATGTTTTGATAGGTGTTATCCCCAAATTCATATATTCCAATAAATTCATACAGAACAACTTCAGCAGAATAACATTATAAACTCATGCATCACACACAAATTGATTGCAATCACAAACCTTTCCAAAATCTACAGTTGAAATTATTGAAACAACTCGCTTATTCTCTGTGAAGACATTACAGTACTTGCTATTTACAGCAATGGGATTGACCTAAGAGAAATAGAACACATCAGAAAAAGTTGCAAATGATAATTAACACACAATAACAAACAATAGACTCTATATGTAAATGAAATATCATTTTCCAAGAGTTATTATTTCACATACAGTAAACAGGCTTCCGGGGATATTAACAAATTGCTCAATAGTTCCCGATACTGGCAAATGGAAACGGTGATAATCCTGCAATAAATAAACGTTCAAATCAAAATTTGCAATCAAATGAACACAAAATTAAAGTCCCAATGAAAGAAAGCAACAAACACCTGTGGCGCCAGACGGAAAATCACAAGTGTTCCATCAACAAAAGCACTGGAACACATTTCTTTCCCTAGGAGGCCTTGAACTGAAAACTTTCGACCCTGAAAGCAACAAATAACAATCCTGAAAGAATTTCATTTTGAATACACACGTGAATATAAATGTTTAACAATAAAGAGAAATAGACCAATATCTATGATAATATGATTTTCCTTGTAGCAGATGAATAAGATGACAAAATACATTATAAAGAAAAAGCGGTGGATATAATAGTAGTCACATCACATCAAACAGTTGGGTCTTTAAATCATTAAATATTGTTTAAGCTATCAAATTGTTTCATGTTAGCAAAAAAAAAAAAAACTGGATTATTTATAATCTCATATAAACAAAAACCAATCCCTACCCCACACCTCTGTCCTAATTTACAGGCGAGTCATGCAGGTTCAAGTTGAATGAGTAAAATCATAATTTTATCATATTTATTTAACTTCAAACTGAACAGAAAACACTTGCCAACTACTAGTTCTGATTGATAAATATGTCAAGTGCATATTCTCAAGCGACAAACATCTATCTAAATATTAAAAAGAAAATGCATTCTTGAGACAAGAAACCTTCCACATGCAAGAGATGTAAAAGAAATACCTTAATCCAAAATCTTGAACTTTCATCAACTGATTTAAATGCCATTAGACGACAATCAGCACCACATACAGCAATGTTGTCATGTTCAGCAGAAGCAATTGGTCTTGAACCAGGTTTCAACTCTCTGATGAAAAATTCATTGAATGTCTGCCCAGAACATTATTCAAGACAGGTCATATTGCAAGATAGTTACTACTGTTATGAAGTCTAAATGATTTTCAATATGATCATTGGTCAGTTCTTGTTCCTTTTTGTTCCAATTTCTAGTTCAAAGTTCAAATAAAATGTATGTAGCTAGCTTAATGAAAAACAAATTATTTTAGTTCTTCGTATAGATCAGTGTGAAAAGCAGGAGAATTTGAAGGTCCCACAAAAGCACATTGAATATTGCTAAAAGGAGAAATAAAAAACAACTGAAGTAGATCATACAAAAGATGCTATGTTGTAATTGTTAAAAAAATACTGTAGCCAGAATGAAAGTCGCTAATAAGAAGAATGTATGCAACCAAGATGAAGGTATCAGAATATTTTTCAAGCACAGACAGCGACTAAATGAAATACGTTGTTACATAAGTAAGCATTGCCTAGCTTATGAAAACACAGGAGAAAAGTTATTATTTTTTGAAAATATTTGACATGAATTAATATTTACTAAATTAAGTCACAAGACCATATGCATATTTTTTTTGAAGAAGACCATATGCATATGATACACCATTATTTTAAATTTTATTTTTTAAGCATGATCAAGTTGAACCAGTGAACCATCTTTAAATAACTAAATAGGATAAAAAAGTGTGCTCAGAAGCAATTGTGCATCAATTACACATAAATTCAAACTACAGTTTTAACCCACCTTAAAGTGTTCCAGTGGATACTTGACCTCAGCCAAATTGATTTGACCCTACAAGACAATATTCACTTTATAAGATGGATATAATTATAGGCAGACAAGTCCAGCACATAAAGAACTAGGTGAAAAATGGAAATAAGTATGGCAGAAAAAAATAACATCCTACTGTGCCTCAAAACTGCTTCAACACACACACACACACACACACACACACAATATAGTTCCATTTTTAAATAGTTGTATGCACACATATCTTTTGCACCGTATATGATTGTCATACTCATTTCCTATTGTATTCTCAATTGTGGGGGTACAATGCCATTAGATGCTTGTCCTCTAACATTTGATATTATGCTTATGGTAAAAGTGGTTCTTCCAGTGTGCCAGTAATAAATGTCAGGCATGGACATTGTCTTGTGGCAGGGACAGTGATACTTGCTTATCTTAACTTGAATATGCTGATTGTTGAATGAAAGCATTATCCTTCAGTTTTAAAATACAGACACAATCATAAAAGAAAAGATGGCTAATTTGTGAAAGTGAAACAGAGTAGTTGCTCAGGATGTCCATCAAGCACGCACACACAGAATGTGTATTTTTTATTAAAAAAGAAAGAAAGATATATTATTAGATGAGATGGCTAAAATGCACAAGATGAAAAGAAATACTCCAAAAGAAACCACAACACTGAAATAAAGAGCACCTTATATAACATAACCAAGAATTGCATTGTTCCGCGACTTTTCAAAATCAAAGTATGCTATCCACAAAGAACTAAAAGAAACATTGTCATACCTTATAAGATTCAATGAATTTCGGTATATCAGCAGCCGATTCAAGTGAATCCATTTTTGCTCCCTGCTTTTCAGAAATGCTTTGCAGGAGCTCCTTCACCCCTGCATCCAAGAGGTTTGCCAAAGTAAAGCAAATGACAAACTCAACACCAATGAAAAAGTTTATTCGAGTTCAATTTGAATCTCATATTGACGTCAAATCTCATGTATCATGTAAAGAGCGATCCAAGTATCAGAAGGATAAAATATGAAATCATTTTTAAAACTGATATTTTTCTTTATTAGTATTAATCTACTAAAAAATCACCAAATCGGGTTAAAGAAATGTCAGCAAGATCTAATATCTGCACAGCATATTTTAACAAGAATTTTTTTTTTATAGCAACGGTTTTACTGACAACACATCATCAATCCTATCATATATACATTTAGCCTAGAATTTCTTTCAACTATTAAAAGAAAGAAATAAATAAACAACCCACATACCTATGTCCATAAGACCAAGACCTATTTTTGACTGATAAATAGCTCTCATTGACAAAACAATCTTTTTGTCAATTTGTTCTTCGACAAGCCTTTGAGACTTCCGATCATATACCTAAAGCCAAAATAAGATGAAGTAAATCAATAACATATTGAAAGGGTGAGAAGGAACAAATATGGAATAAAAAATGCCAGTATTTAGTATTGTGTTTCTAATTTCTTCAAATTATCTTAAGGATATTTCTAGTTCTCTACTTTGATGAAGTTGTTGAACCAATACAATTCAAATTCCTATAAAAAAGGTATGCACAACAAATGTTTATATATGTTCTTGGTAGCCTTCGTCTAAATATGATGAATGTGATTCTGGTTTGGATCATCCTGATAAAACTTGAAACATACATCCATGTTTGATCCATGTCTTCAGATTTTTATATAAAAGAAAGTAGAAATTGGTATGGAAAGAAATATGGCATTACCAGAATATGGGAAGAACTTGATCCAGATCGAATACCAACATCATAGGATGAGAAATGGGCCCATTCACTCATTTTGAAGAGCCAGCTACATATACCGAAAAATAAACAAGTTATTTTAATTATCTCATGATATACAGACCATGAGAATATAGCTGCAGTCCATATACATGTCACTACAATACTGTTAAATAAATCCATTAGGTAAAAAATAAAAATCATGTTCTCCTGTCTCTTGAGGCTTAAATTAGTAGCAACATGCAAATAATGTACCCATATGAAGCCTGCTTATCTGTCAAGAATCCTCCAGTCATCACCTGGTTTCCAGTCCCTTCGTCAAAACAAAGAGTTAAGTGGATCATGCTGTTCAACTGGTCAGAAATCTGAAGAACCTCACCACAAACAGGGCAGCAATTCAACAATGGTTCCCTGCTACACAAGAAGGTAGCTAATCAAATAAGAATCAAAGAAATGTAAACAAACATCACCAGGAAAATTTATAATAAGCAGTAAATATATCTACTGCTAGCAAAAGACGACAGGCATACAAAACCAAAGCTTTTAGTCTTTTGTATTCTAGATGGATCATTACTTTTCTTGTTGTAAAGCAAGAAGAGAAGCCAGCTCATCCATGCTCACAACACCATCTCCATTCTTGTCCGCTGCTTTGAACAGCTCCTCTTTCTATTAAAAAAAGAATTGTATATTGCTGAAACGGTATAATTCGTATTATACAAAACTAGATATTATATTGTAAATTCATTTTAGGATTTACAAAGCAAAGATACATTATTTGAACCTTAAGCCTCAGACCTTCTGTAGTGAAGATTTGGACTTTGATATGACCAAAAAAGCTAATTTCCATTGTCCAAATTTGAGATTCTAAATTTTAACATTCAGACTTTATTAGTTTATATAAGCCATAATATCTTAAACTAGAAGATACAAAAAATCTGAATCAAAGTCCAAATCCATACCCAGGTATATAAGCAAACTAGTGATAATTTAGCAAGAAAGTAATCCAAAACAAAAACCAACAGCACTGTGTAATGCGTAAAATAGTTTGAACCTTTCTGGTTGCTAATTGGTTACCAAAAGCATCAATCAGATCAGAAAATTCAGAAAATGAAAGCATCCCATCTTCATTGTAGTCCTGCATAAAGCATTATTGGATGTCACTGAATAAGATAAAAGATTAGAAATGTTTTTCTATGTATTCAACTTATATAAACATCCTTTCAAGTTTGAAGACCTCCAATAGAGAAAAGGAGACAACATGAATAAACTGACATTATCACCTAATAATATCTACTAGTGGTAGCAATTTGTGTAACATGTTGCAAATATGTGTCAGTATCAGAACAGTCTCAGCAACAATCCATGGTGCAATTTTGGTTTAACACGAATACCCTAATGTAGAGAGATGAGACAATTACTATATATCATCATTTCTTGTGCTTCACTCATAAGTCATTGGTTTAAATCTCACGATAAGCATGGGTTATCAGAAAGTAGAGGAAGATCAAACTTACCATGATGGATAAAATGCGTCTAACAAAGCCTTTTTCTGTTTCAATTGGATCCTGTTAATTTTCACTTATAATTGTTAGAAAAATTTACCATATCCTAACAACAACAGAATTGTATTGTATTAGTATACCATATACCTCTACAGAGCATGAAATGAAGATGTTGCCAACCACTTTTCCAGGGACTGATGGATCTAAAAGGTTGAACATTTCAATGTCAGAATCAGAATCCTGCACCATCATATCATTCAAAATGAAAGTGTGTAAAATGAATAATGCTGAAAGGACAAAGAAGAAGCTGATATTTTAACAAGTCTAACATCTGTGATTTCTTAAAAAGAAAAAAAAAAAGCAAAGTTTCCTTACCTGGGACAGAAATTCAAGCAGATCAATCTCACAGTATCCAACAAGAGTATTGCTGGACAGTTTGTTGGTCTACATGAAAGAGAGAAAAATCAAACTTAGATACAGTGTTTGAGGGCAAGGGACCCAAAGTTATAACAGTTCAACAATTTTAGTTTGTATACTATATGCAGTTTTTTTTTCTTTCACGTAAAACAATAATCAACAATTAAAGCTTTTTTCATTAGGTGTAGTCAGTTATATTTACCAAACAACCCTATAAATGAACTGTCATAATTCATATCTAAAGATAGAACATTTGACTAAAAATCTTTGTCGTTCGTTTTATTTATTATTACTCCTTGATCTTCTCTATCTCTAACTAAGAACCTATCCTCCATCTGATCTACCCTTAATAATGGTGCTTCTATGCACTTCTCCGCATATGTCCAAACCACCTGAGTAACATTGTACCGCAGTTTCTACAAAGGTAATGCATAACCAATGAAAATGTAATGTTGTTAATTATTATAGCACACCTCATAGACAGAAACTCTTGCAATATGAGGCCCGTTCTGTTCCAAGAGAAGTTTCTTTTCCTGCAGAAGAAAATAGTAAATGATAGAGAAAGGAAAGAAGAGCTAACTCATGATCTATGAATCAATTTTGATTAATTAATAAATATAAAAAAGATGTAAGAGTACTCACAGAATTCCAAACCGGTTTATCTGTTCTGCATAAATAAAAAAAGAAAGAAAGAATGAATACAGAAAATGAGAGAAAGTAAAAGGAAAGAAGCATGAATTGGTACTAACTGTTGGGATGATTTGGTACGGAAAGTCTGTTCGCCGAGAGAAAGACAGGCAATCCATTTGTCCTTGAATTGCATCTCCGCCTACAAGTGATGTTGAAGTAAGTAACAATCGAATTAATAAATAATAATAATAATGCGAGATAGGAATGAATTAGTTACGGACGCGGAGGAGGGCGAAGAGAGCGATTCCGGTGAAGTTGGCAGCGGAGAGGAGTTTGTTAGTACTACTAGAAGAAGAAGAAGTTTTACGGTGGCGGTGAAAGTGAAGACGGTTTTTGAAACGATCACGACGCGATCCTCTTTTTCCTTCTGATTCTGAAGACGACGACGACGACGACGACGACTGTTTGGAGTGTTCGTGACCCATCCTCTTCTTTTCTTCCGATTGCAATGTTCAAATTTAATTGATTTGAAGCCGCCTAGATACTAGATAGTGCGTAGAGCAATACCAATTCTAATTCTAATTCTCAATCGTATCTGTTCTTCTTTACTTACTTTACTTTGCCGCCGGAGGCGAAATGTTCCTATTATTATTATTCGAAAGAAAGAAAGAAAGAATAATAGTCCTCAACATACAAACAAACAAGACAGACACTTTCATTTTCTTTTCACACACAACTAGTACAAATTTTATTTCTTTTTCTTTGTCCACATGTCAAATCATGCCAAAACACACTATTATAATCGATTGATTTTCTCTATTTCACTCACATAAATTAAAGTACATGTTTATAATTAATTAATCAAAGAATTCACAAGTATATAGGTGGAGGAGGGGGAAAGGTACCTGATAATTCCACAAGTAATAAGGAATATCATGATCATGCTTTATCACTTTTTTGTCACAACATAATATAGTATTTTTTGTCCTACTACTGCTGGTGCTTGAAAAGCATGCGAATACTTGCATCGCACATAACTGCATGCACCTGTGTTATGTACAAAGAAAAGAACAGAACACAGATTTATTGTCCCTTAGCAGCATTGTCACACAAGAAAACTAGCCACCAATTATACCACCAAAGTAGGCCAAATGCTAGCAATAAAGCCTAATAATATGTATACATTATACAACATTGATAGATGTACACGTTACATTAAAGGGCGGATCCATATATAATATTTTGGTGCGGTTAAATTATGAAAGAAATTATCTACTATAAATAAGAAATAACATTGTTTGTCTTTAGAAATCACAAAAAAAATATTTCTTCATCCTATATAAAAGTGATTTTGTAACCACAATAACTAATAAGCATTCTAAAAAAAGTCAAAATTTAGAATCAAAGTTGAGGATTCAACAAAGAAAACCTTCGGAATTGAACATTCATAATTTAGATATATAATAGTAATGGTGCAATTTTTGACTTCATCAAACATTATAGCTTGGAGGTAGATGCTTATATTTTTCACTTATATGTCAATATAATTAATGATAGAAGACTTGTAAAATAAAATAAAAATTATGTTTTTTTGGTAATATTTTGGTGTAACTATAGTCACAATAAGCCTTACGGTGGACTGCTCCTACAAAATATCTTAATAACATGGTCAATCTACTAATATTGTCCATTCAAAAAATAATTTTTATATCTATACTATATATAAAGAGAATAATACATGGTTTTTAAAAGACTTTTTCGCTTTCAATTACACACTTTAACAAATTTGCCTATGAATGTTATATTGTTTGTGTATATTCAAAAAGATATATATATATATATATATATATATATATATATTTTGTTATATTATTGGTATCATTGAAAAATATAAGTTTAGTTTGTTACGTACAATATAAAAGTGTAAGATATCTATACCTAGACACATTGAAACAAAAACTAATGTTCGCAATTTATACGTATTAGCACAATAAGAAGAGCGGAGAGACGACGCTAGTAGACTATAATGTGTTTGGATAAGTCTTTGTTCAATTTTTCCTGCGTCACGATGCAATTATAACGTGACTTTATAGAAGTTAAGAATTGAAGCTTCAAGTATACGTGTGATGTTGCCGTGATTTTGTAGTTTACCAACCATATGCCCAATAATATGAAAAGCTATAGTGTGAGCATTAAAGGTGTTCAAAACCGAATCAGCTCAATAGAAAAACCGTAAATCGAACCAACTTAGATCGAAACCGCAAAAAACCGCATTTGGTTCAGATGTATTTGGGTCATTTTTTGACTTAACAGCGCCGGTTTGGTTTGGTTTGCAGTTTTTATCTTACTAAACGAACCAAACTGCAACATATAACACAATTAAACTTATGCCACTTAACCCAGTAAACATAGAAACTCAGCACACATAGAAACTCAATGAGATCTTTTATAGATAGACATTTTTTGCTCTTTTTAGGTTTCTTCTTTGCTTTTTAATTTGGTGTATGTTTGTAATTTGGTTCATGTTGATGATAACATTGGTGAATGAAAATGAAATCGTAATGTTCGAAGAAATTTAAAACATTGTGGAGAATAAGTTTTATAACTTTTTAAGTTGATTTTAATGTTAAACCACTTGGGTTGGCCTGAGACCTTGGATTGTGCTCCTCCTCAAGGTTTCAAGTTCGATTCTTCTTAGTGTCAATTTGGGTGGGCTAGTTTAGTTTCTTAAAAAAAACTTGATCAATGTTGAAAACAAAAGAAATATTGTCTCGCCAAAAACCACAACAACCAAACCAAACCAAACCGCATACTTTTTTATCTTGCGGTTAGATGACTTTTAGCCTCGAAACCGAACTAAATATTGAATATCATACATATTTATTTGATGGTATTTTAGACCCGCCTACAATGTAGTCCTTTTCCTTTTAACATCCTACTCAGCGCCAGATCTTGTCCAAAATATCGGGGGGAGCGGCAAATATTAACTAAATATTATAGTTGAAATTCATAAAAGTCATATACAATTTCATCCAAAATATTATAATTGAAATTCATAAAAGTCATAGACAATTTCATCCAAAAAAACCATCATACCCTTGCCCGCGGATATCTGAAACACGAAGACCATGCCGAGAAAGAACATCACAAACTTCTTTTTTAAGAGTGATAGCCATAGTGTCATCAGCATGCACAAGCTCAAAAAACCGCTCTTGTACGCAACCATTTTTATCCACAAACCTCAAAATAATAGCCATTTGCCCCTTAAGAGATTCATCATGTGATTCGTCAACAATCATGCAAAATTTAGAATCTTCAATCTCTTCCCAGATAAAGCGTTTCACTTTACTATACATGATTTGTAGAAGTTCCTTTTGAATTGCATGAGATGTATACTTTGATCAGAACTTTGCTCATCAAGTGCATATCTGATGTTCATAGATTGATTGAACAAGTCTTGAGATGCTTTCACTGCATTATTGTGAAATGAACAAGGACTTTCTCCAATATGTTTAAGAAAAGCACAATTCTTTCCAACATTCACCTTTCTCCATGCTTTAAATCCTTTTCTGGTAAAGACGTCAGCTGCAGGATTGTCACTTGGTTTATTAGTGAACAAGTAATAAAACAAACAATAAGCAGCATCATTAGTTGGAGAATACTCTAGCCATGAAGAGAACATTTTGAAGCAAGCTGCTTGAAACCATCTTGGATGCTTATCTTCATTCAGAGGGTACTTTTCAACTAGCCATTGATAGGGACCCCAATTAAGATAAGCTCGTTGAACTTCATCTCTTTGATTCACTGGATATTCCCAAATCTAGAGGCGCTTTCCGGGATCACGTTCTAAACAATTGACATCAAATTTATCCATAGTGACTTTTTGAATCTTGCAAGGCTGCTCATCCGGTTGAACCGTTTGATCACTCGAAGGGTTTCATTCAACTGTTGATGATGAGGCTATACAATTTTCATCTATGTCAGAAACTTTCCTCTTAAAAAAGGCATCAATTTTCTTAAGTTTAACCATTGTATCACTCCTACAAAATGCACAATTCACACATCAATAAAAATGTTAAGTTGAATGATAAAAATTTACATTTGAATCAGTTCAGAAAGTCCACAATAACATACTAAAAGAGTTTATTCAAACAAGATCAACTTGTTTACAAATCAATTCACACATCAGTTTGTTTACACATCAATTCTCAATTTTTTATAGAAATTTTGAGCATTTATTTGCCTTTATTTTCAAGACTAAGCCTGAGAATTATCCAAAATCAGTTTGCACAATTAACAAGAGCAGTTTGCATATAACAATTAACAAGATCAGTTTGCAATTCCCCCAATTTTTTAATTTTAGGGTTCAATTTCCCCCAATTTTAAGCAAGCAATATAGATAGTAACTTATACCAACATTGAATTGAATCAATTAAATACGAAAATTAACAAGAAATTGCAAAGAGGAAACAAACAAACCTGAAGTCTTGAAGAATGAAGGAATTCGTTTCACTGTTCAGTGTTCAGGCAGACGGCAGCGAGAGAGACTCTGAGACGGAGATGTCGCAGATGTGTGCAGCGAGAAAGACTAAGGGTTTGTGAGACATGTTGATTGTTGTGTTGTGAGTGCAGTTTGTTTCGAAATTGCGTTTGAATCTCAAGGAAGATGGAACACGAAGAGAGAGGGTTCAGAATCAGAGTAGGAGGTGAGTGTAAGTGTGGGGGGTGCCAGACTGGAAATATCCAAAAATACGAGGGGTGTTTTGGTCTTTTCCTCTATATATATTTTTTAAAGTGGGGGAGCTATTCCTACTAATTGACTGCTAAAAGCATCAATCACATTAGAAAATTCAGAAAAGAGAGCATCCCATCTTCATTTTATTAGACGAAGTTGAATAAGACCAAAGGTTTCAATCATTCTTCTATGCATTTGCATTCAAATCATGCCTAACAAATTTTATTTGCTTTTACACATCATTAATGTTTTGTATTTGACATAAATTATATGTTGATAAAGAAGTTAACCAATAAACGCCAAACCCATTTCTTGAACTCGTGTTTTTTTAAGATCAGTTCTTCAACCAATTTTACACGTAATTTTGCCATTTAATTATAATGGCTTTGATCATGATCTTATTCTGCTCTGGTGGACAATATCATGAATCACGGTTTCTCTCTCTCTTTTTGGTACAAATAGGGAATATGAAACAAAAGAAAAAGCAAAGGAAAACTATCTAGAAATGGAAACCCCACTAGCATCAGCTAGCAGGAGGAGGCTGAGACCAACTGGTGGAACAACTATACATGTATATGCCTCAAGACTTTGAGCTCCTAGCTTAGCAAGATAGTCAGCACACGAGTTACCCTCCTGAAAAATATGCAGTAAATGGACCTGCCAGTCCCTGGCAATTAGCTCCTTAATGTTATGAAGAATAGCTGCATAATGGTGCCAACTGATAACAGGTTCGGAAGTCAATTACTTAATCGCGGTCGTAGAGTCTAAATAGCACCACAACTCCAAAAAACCAAACTCCCAAGCCATAACTAATCCATAATATACTCACAGTAATTCTGCATGGAGGATGTTGGACAATCCGATATTACCAATAAACCCATGAATCCAAGCACCATCAAAATTTTGAATCAATCCCATAAAGCCTGAAATGCCAGGGTTACCGAGACTACTCCCATCAACATTCAATATCATTCTAGTACCACCATGATCGTTCCACCGAATCAATCTACTGGTCGTGATCGTATTCTGCTGCCGAAAATACTTGATTAATGAATGAGCATAATTCACAGTACAAATCCTAAGAGAAAGGTGAAACCAATTCATTTGCCATACACAATTTATTTCCAGCATGCAACAACCATCAAACAACCGCCAAAAACAGAAAAATAGAGGTACCAGCAACACCATTTCGCAGCCAACCACAGTCTCTCTCTTTTTTGTGATAATATAAATATAACAAACTCAGATTACTTGCGGTGTCCATGTCAAAAATGACCGACACTTATAATTAAAAAAAAAAAATCAAAATTTGTTCATTTTTTTTATCGTCCAATCAAGATCAAACGGTCACAATTTCCTTGAATAATTAGTGATAACTGAGAATCCGATTTCGAATATAACACAACGTTTATACTTTTGGTGCTTGAAAAGCATAAAAAAACTAGCTACCAAACACCATCCAAATATGCAAAAAAACTATTTAAAAAAACAAAAGGCAAAATTACATTTTTAGTCCCTTAACTTAATTTCAGATAACAGTTTAGTCCTTATCTTTTTTTTTTCATTTTAATTTTGTCTTTTTTGGCCATTTGGATATAGATTTTCAAGCTTAAAATTCATGTTTTTATTTTTTTATGACCTCTCAATCTTCAAATCTATGATCTTCATCTGTGTTTACATGTAAATATGACTAAATTAGATATTTAGTCCCTTGACTATTTATGAGATTTCATATTGGTCTCATAATTAATTTTCGTTTCAATTTGGTCACATAACTTACATCCGTTAGTCAAATTAATTCAATTATGTTAACTTTTAACCTCAATGTCTCAGGTGGACACACACTTAAAATAGTCCAACAAAGACTTCATTAATTTGTTAAATATTAAGCATTTGATCTTTTTCTTTTTTTTTTTTTAAAAAAAAATACAACATTAGATCATGCATATCTATTATATCTAACAATGCAATACCAACACCTAACTTTTGTCACCTTTCTTCATTTTCTTCCTTTTCTTCATCTTCATGATCAACTTTATATTTTCATAAAAAAAATTCAAACAAACCCAGAAAAAAAATTCAGAAAATGAAATTAAAATTACCAACCCAAAAACTCAATTCTGGATTCCATTTTGAATCTAATCAAAATCAAAATCAAAATCAAAATCTCTTTCCTTCTTCACAAGGACACTGTATATCTCTTTCATTCCATTTTTGAATCAAAAATCAAAATCCCTGAGATATCCCAATTTTCCCTTTCTCAAATCGTCCAAACGAAGAAGAAGAAGAAGCAATCCTTCATCCACATCCTCTATCTTGAGGTATATTAATTCCACCAATAATTAATGGGTAACCGGGTTCCAATCGATGAAGGTCAAAACCATGCCCAACCCGAAAAGGAAGAACCTTTGAGGAAGTAGCGAAGATTGAGGATTTGTCAATTTCCATTGAGACAAACAGTGATATCGATGATTTAAGACGGAGGGTATGGTGTTTGAGAGGAAAGGAACAAGAGAAGATTTGGGGGATGTTGTGAATGGGAAGGAGTAGGAGGAGGTTGTTAGAGAAGATGCTGCCATGGTTGTTGAAGTTAAGGAGTTACTGCTACTGCTGTTGTGAAATGTTGAGGCTATCATATGTTTATTTCAGCTCAGGCACAATTGGTATATTATGTCAATTTTTGGTTCAAAAATGGTGGAGTTTTGTGTTTTTTTTTTTCTTTCTGATTTTTTAGTATGGATTATGGGAAAGAATTGAGAATGGAAAGATGACGATGAAGATTATGATTTTGGGTTGGCATTTTTAATTTCATTTTCTGAATTTTTTTTGGGTTTGTTTGAATTTTTTTGATGAATGTATGAAGTTGGTGAGGAAAATGAAGATGTGAAAAGAAGATGATAAAGAAATGAGAAAAAAGTTACCTGTTGGTAGTGCGTTGTTAGATCTAATAGACATGTGCGATCTAATGGTTGTATTTTTAGAAAAAAGATCAAACGGCTACTATTTAACAAATCAATGAGGTCTTTGGTGGACCATCTTAAGTGTGTGTCTACCTAAGACATTGGAGTTAAAAATTAACAGAATTGAGTTAATTTGATTAACGGAGGTAAGTTACAAGACCAAATTAAAACGAAAATTAATTATGGGATCAATATGAAATCTCATAAATAGTTAAGAGACTAAATATCTAATTTAATCTATAAATATTAGATTTGAAGCTTGAAAATTCATATACAAATGAATCAAAAGTACAAATTTAAAATGAAAAAAAGATAAAGACCAAACTGTTACGTGAAATTAAGTTAAGAGACTAAATGTGTAATTTAAAAAAAAACTATGAAGTCTTATTTGTTAATTTATCATTCAATGTTCGTTTGCCAGCTTCCTTTATCATAAAATGTTAGGCTCTTAGAACTAAACTAGCACATCAAATATAAAAATATTGCTTTCTCAGTTTTACATATCATCTAAGCAACAGTCGTCAGTGTTTTTGACAGAGTTGATGTCCCGGAAATTTAAGTGATACCAAATAAGGACAACAATTAATGTTGATAATTTAGGTGTATGGGACCAAATTCATAAAGAGAGAAGTTTATAAATTGAAATGCAATCATAGTGTTTGTTAGACATGTCACATGTCGGTGGTATTGGAAAGAGATACAAATCTAAGTAGATTACACTCTTCTATCACTGTTATAAATAAAAATTAGCATTTTATATTTATTCATTAAATGGTGTATGTGGTCTATAATAATGACCTGATAATGTATTATTTATTTATCTATTGTCCACTTTGTTCACAATCCAACAATAGTTCACACTAACATCAAAGTGATTCATGCATGATGGGTTTACTAGCTGGAACAAAGAAGCCACATGCTCTTCTAATCCCATTTCCAACACAAGGTCATAAATCCATTTCTCAAACTAGCAAAAATACTTCACAACAAAGGCTTCTACATAACATTTGTCAACACTGAATTCAACCACAAACGCTTGCTCAAATCCATTGGTCCTAGTGTTGTCAATGGTTTGCCTGATTTCCAATTTGAAACCATCCCAGATGGTCTTC
Source organism: Medicago ruthenica (assembly GCA_018208015.1). NCBI lineage: Eukaryota > Viridiplantae > Streptophyta > Magnoliopsida > Fabales > Fabaceae > Medicago > Medicago ruthenica. The sequence goes on along the minus strand of CM031377.1, from coordinate 86,470,117 downwards.
CTCCCACAAACAACATGGATGCAACTCAAAGCATTCCTGCTCTTTGTGACTCTACAAGAAAAAACTGTTTGGTAGCATTCTGTAACCTTGTATCAAAACTCAATGATCCTTCAGTTACTTGCATAATATCGGATGGTGTCATGTCATTCACTATTCAAGCTTCTCAGCAATTTGGTTTGCCTAATATTCTCTTTTGGACTTTCAGTGCTTGTGGTTTCATGAGCTACAAACAATGCAAGAGTCTCATGGAAAGAGGTCTAACACCACTTAAAGGTATATACTCCACACCTTTACAATGTTCACTCTAATATGGTTATATTTTTTTGTTTAACCCTCTGATTTTAACGAGAAAAGCAACCTGGTAATTTAGAGTTTGTCTAGGAGATAAGTAAATTCACAGCAATGATGTTTCACTCAAGTTTCAAATTCGGATTCTCCCGAACGGTTTGTCTTTAACTGAAGCTCGTTAGCCACTTGAGTCCAACTAGATGGTTATAATTTGATTCATATTCTTAAAATATGGGTTGGGCCTAACTCAACCCTTACAAAACTAGGACTTATCCAAAGTGGGACTTCTCAGCACCCCTACACGCCTAGGACTAGACATATGGAGTGTGACCTGAGTGACTCTATAGTGGGTGGCCCAATGGATATTGGATAAGTTTTTATACCCTCTTAAAATTTGAGTTGGTCCTAACTCTACCATTTCAAAATCGACTTGTAAGATGAGGACTACCACCACTTATAAATACTCCCTCCATAACAAAATATAAGCAAAATTCAATCATTTCAGTTGTAACTAATTATAAGCAAAATTGACTTTTTTTGTCATATTTAAGGATAATATACCTGAAATACCCTTACTTTAATTTTTTAAATGCACACACGTTTAACAACAACACCTTGAAAATATACTACTGTAAACCACAATTAATGAGGGCAAAATAGGTTATTTAACTTAAATTAAATAACACAAACCACATTCCTTAAAAAATGTGAATTGATCAAATTTGCTTATAAAAAGTTATGGAGGGAGTATATATTTAGGTCTTATCTCATTCAACGTGAGACTTCTCAACACATATGAATACTGATGTATGCTTTTTATGTTAATTTTCAGATGCGAGTTATCTGACAAATGGACATTTAGACACCATCATAGACTGGATCCCTGGCATGAAGAATATTACTTTAAGAAACCTTCCAGGCACATATCACACAACAGATCCAAATGATACACTTTTGGACTTTGTTGCAGAACAAATTGAAGCAGCTTCAAAAGCTTCTGCTATTATTCTACCAACTTTTGATGCCTTGGAGTCTGATGTATTGAATGAACTCTCCACAATGTTTCCTAAACTCTACACATTAGGCCCACTTGAATTGTTCCTTGATCAAATTTCAGAAAATAATGTATTAGAATCTATTCAATGCAATTTGTGGAAAGAAGAGAGTGAGTGTCTCAAATGGCTAGATTCACAGGAACCAAATTCTGTTCTCTATGTAAATTTTGGAAGTGTTATTGTCATGAAGTATAGTCAGCTTGTTGAATTGGCTTGGGGATTAGCAAATAGCAAGAAAAAATTCTTGTGGGTGATTAGGCCTGATTTAGTCAAGGGTGAAAGTGAAACCTTTCTTGTACCACAAGAAATTGTAGAAGAAATCAAAGATAGAGGACTAATGATAGGTTGGTGTCCACAAGAGAAAGTTTTAAAGCACAAAGCAGTGGGAGGGTTTTTGAGTCATTGTGGTTGGAATTCAACAATTGAAAGTATCAGTAATGGGGTGCCTTTGATTTGTTGTCCATTTTTCAATGACCAAATTCTCTATTGCAAGTACATTTGTAGTGAATGGACATTTGGAATGGTTATGGATAGTGATAATGTAACAAGAGATGAAGTGGAGAAGCTTGTGGTAGAGTTAATAGAGGGTGAAAAGGGTAAGGAGATGAGGATAAAAGCAATTGAGTGGAAGAAAATGGCAGAAGAAGCAACTAATGTTGATGGTTCATCCTCTTTGAATTTGGAAAAATTGGTAAGCGAAGGGCTGCTCTTCAAGAGTTAAGGCTGCAAGAGACATTAATGGTTCAATTTAGATATTGCTGTAAATAAAATCTTCCTGAGGATGATTTTGATTTATTTCCAAATCGCGTTAATGTGGGATTGGTGCTAACTCAGTGGTAATAACTTAGTCCTATAATCTGCTGAGTTGAAATTCCTTAGGAGACCATTGCAAAATATCATTAATGTCACTTTAATTAATAAAAATTTCTCTTAGACCAATTATTATTATTTTTTTTATAAAAGGATTCAACATTGAATTTCTCCTTATTCATGTTTTTTCTAGGGTCATTGTTTGAATGCTTTACTGGTTTTGTTTTGGCAAATTATTTTTCTTTTTATATTATTCTTTTTTTTGTTGACAAATTATTGTATTTTGTTTTTCTGATGAGTTGACAAATTCTTGTATTATCTCTAGTAATTGACTTATGGGTCATATTATAGGAAAAACAGAGAATGTGCTAGAATACCAAAACATAAAAATTTAAAACACACCAAAAACAATCTAAACCTAATCCTAGCCTTATAAATGGTAGGACCCTAATGTTTCCCACAGCATGTCAGTGGCCCTTCAACTCTTGAAAACCTCCAAATAGCAGTAACTTGTCCAAATCTATATACATCCATGTTTTATACTTAAGGTGTCTGAAATGAAATTTTGGTAAAAATACGCTGATAGCAGTAATATTTGAAAGTTGAAACATCATTAGCCTGCCAAAGAAACCCTTATTGTCGCGGTGATTTTTGGATATCAAGCTATTAATTAGCGTTGACTCGCAATTTTAAGTCCACCACCGAACTTTTATTTTTTTCAAGGAAAAGGGGGAAAATTCGAAAAAAAAAACCCTATTTTTGAGAGATCAAAGGTCCGGAGGTTGGTTACGCAAAGGGAAGGTATCAGCACCCTAAACGTCTATAGTATTCTATATGAATCTCTTGTTTTTATTTATTTTATGCTAAATTGATTATTTGCTTGTAAAGAAATGCCTAAGTGTAAAAAAGACTAAAGTGATGAGTAAAAGAGAAAAAATGTTTTTTGTTATTTTGTTGATTTGGAAAGACAAAGTCCTTTGCCTACATACCCGAGCAGGATCAAAATCACGTAGTTCGGGGTAAAAAACCGGGTAGTTTGTTTTGATTGATTTTAAAGTTTTGAAAATATTTTTGAGAAGATAAGAGGCCGAAAAGGCATAGAAGAATAAAATGTGAGTTTGATTGATTTTAAATTGAAGAAAAAAGTTTAAAATAATTTAAAATTGATTGAAATTATTTTTTTGAGGAAAATGTAGGAACTAATTGACTTAAAAATGGAATTTAATTGAGAAAAGTATTATTTTTTGCTTTTTGTTATTTGAAATGTTTTTGATTTTTTTTATTATTTCCTAAAGTCCAATAAACTAAATGTGCTGAGATAATCTAAAGCGCACCGGACCTCTCAAAATGACGTTGGATCAAAGTGAGAGTCATTTTCCTCGGATACGTTCGTTATTTTTGCATTTTTATCGTTTTTCGACATAAAGCGAAATAAATAAATGTGGGTGTCGGTGCAATGTTCTCATTTATATTTTTACATCGTCCCTAAGTACATTCTAATAATACACAATAAAATAAAATAAAAATGATAAAGCAATAAATAAAATTGCAAATGCATTAAAATAAATAAATATGCAAAAAAAACGAAAATAAATAATAATACAAAATGTATGAGATGATTTTTGCATTAAATAAATATGTTGCATAAAATAAAAAAATAAAATAAAAATAAAAATGCATGATATGCAAAACATTAAATAAATATGTTGCATAAAATAAAAAAATAAAAATAAAAATGCATGATGTGCAATACATTAAATAAATATGTTGCATAAAATAAAGAAAGGAAAATAAAAATGCATGATATGCAAGACATTAAATAAATATGTTGCATAAAATAAAAAAATAAAATAAAAAAAGAGAAAATAAAATGCATGAGATGCTAGACATTAAATAAATATGTTGCATAAAAAAAAGAAAAAATAAAATGCATGACATTAAATAAACATGTGGCATAAAATAAAAAGGAAAATAAAATGTGGGGCCTGCGGTCAAAGGGAGGAAGAAGTCAACTTCTTCTTCCTCCTCAAGAAACAAAACAGTCGTGCCACCATGGAAGAAAACCATAAAAATTCAAAAAACTCAAACGGACCTCAAAAATCACAATTAAATATACCATATTGCTCGATTTTTCGCACTAATCATGAATCTATGCTTATATTTCACAGTAGAGGCTTGTGTAAAAAAAAACGTCAACAACAACTTCAAATTCAAAAATACAAAAACGCATATTAAGCAATTCTAAGCAAATTTAAACATTGGAAAAACTTCACCACACTTCCAGGAACATAAATCAATCAGTATCTACCTTTGTTTAAGCTTTGAAAATGGTCCAATTCACTAACACTTTTTCTTAAAAAATTGTGGTTTTGAATTCACGATTTTGGATGGTTTTTCTTGAGGTTTTGAGTGTTTTTGGTTTGTTTGAAGTGTTTATGAACTTTTGATGGAAGAATGGTGGAGTTTTATGAAGAAATGAAGATTTTGGAATTTGTGATGAAAATGATGTTTTTTTTTCTCAATTTTTGGCTCCCTTCCTCTATGATTTTGTTGGGTACTTATAGAGGGAGAAACTTGGTCAACAAGAGTGCAAAATTAGGTTAAATGGGGAGTAAGAAATGGTAGTTTGGAATTTTTGCAAAAAATGAGTTTTTTGGTACTTTTTTGATGATTTTTCGTGGTGAGTGATGATGCGTTGGATAATGATGAGGTGTTATGTGTGAGGATGATTCTAGGTGCACAAATTGTGGGAAAAGAAATGAAGTAGGAGTGAAATGTGCATTTTGGGTGAATTTGTCAAAATTAATGTTTTTTTTTTAAATTTTTTGTCTTGATGATTTTGAAAATAATAAAACAAAAATAGTGTGAAATTATGATTTTTGTGATTAGGAATGTAATAGGAATGAAAGGAAATAAAATGGAATGTTTGGTGTGAAAACACATTTAAAAAAAAATGACTTTTGGTCAACTGTTGACTTTGGTCAAAGGTTGACTTTGGTCAACATCGACTTTTTCTTTTGGAAAAAAAAACAAATTTTAGAAAACAAGAAGAAAGAAAAGAAAGTTTTAGTTAGGGCAAAAATGGAGTATGACACTTATACTCTAGCCTCTAGCCGTCTCTCCAAGGTTTTTGACCAAGTGAAAAGTTGCACAAAATTCACCAAAAAAAATTTGGGATTACCATGTAAAAATTGCAAAATTTCCAAGTCTTCTAGTCTTTTTTGTGGCTAATATTGGCAAATGAATAAAACAGAAGTCCTAGAAAAGAAGTGCAACATTGATCAGTTATTTAGTAGTATTCTTGAAAGCTCTGTAACAGATGCCTCAATTTATTTTGATTTTTTGACCCAAATGTACAAAATTGCAATTTTGTTCTGAGTAAGTATACATTCACGAGTCAAATTTTGTAGGCAAGTATATAACATCATTAAACCTCCACTACAAAATTTTTGAGGGAGTAATTAATTATGAATTTTTGTTCCTTATAGTTATGAATTTCTTAAAAAATCATGATTAATTTGTCCCTCTTTTAAAAACTCCATAATTTCTTTGTGGAGGTTGTTATGATGATTTAAACATGCCTACAAAATTGGAGAGAAAGATTTGACCCGTGGATATATGCTTGCTCGGAACAAAATTGCAATTTTGTATGTTTTAGTCGAAAAATCAAAATAAAAATTCTATGTATTTTTTATAGTGGTCTTTACAACAACAAAAATCAGATCAAAATTTGATTTCTAGGTCGACGTTTTCGTTGTTTTAGTTTTTGAGGTTTTGGGATTTTAAAATTCATAATTAATCTATTTCCAATAAAAAAATGCTAATTTTACGTGGAATGTCTTATTTTAACGTCGTAAACATGCATGCAAAACTAAACATAAAATTCGACTTCTAAATCACTTTTTCTAGACTTTATGTCTACAGAGAAAAATATCCATATTTTCTATATTTTTTATCCTTTAATTAAGGTTATAAAAAAAATTGAGCCAAAAGAACAATTGTGAGCAAAAAAATTGAGGCAAAAAAATACCATGCATAAAAAAAAAACAAATGTCATCAACTATGTCATATGGTAAGATTTTCTGTTGGGTCGACGCCTACGGGTCTCCTAAAAGACCAAAGGAACTCAAATATCAAATTATAGGATTATTTCATACTTTCCTTAAAAAAAAAAGATTATTTCAGACTTCGCGAATAAAAAAACTAGCTGCGTGGTTCTCGGTTCACAACAAAGTTCAGTTTCTCGTAATTTAATAATAAGACAACACCTCGTGGAAATAAAATAATGCAATGCAGTAATTAACAACAAAAAAAAATATAATGCACCGAATGATTCATTCCAATTATAGACTGACATAATGTCATTTTTATAGTATCTGATTTGTATGTTACTCTCTTGTTCTCACAAAAATGATCTGATTTTGTACAACTCTATTCCCCATCCTAAATTATACTACTTATAACCAAGCAGAATTTTGCCACTACATTCAAATCTAAGTTATCATCATACCATGGCTTCAAGTGATTATCACAATGTTAACAGCATTGATGAGAACAAGCCTCTTCATGGTGTAAGGCTACCATGGCTAGCTCACACATACTAGCTTATTTTGAGTTAACCAAAATTCTTGCTCAAAAGGGTCACACTGTTACCTTCATTAACAGAGTCCCAAAAACATTGATCAAATGCCCAAAACACCCAAAATCATTGAACCATTCATCAAATTGGTTAGGTTGCATTTACCACACATAGAGCAACTCCCACCAGGTGCAGAGAGCACTATGGACATTCCATCAAACTTGTTCCGTTACCTCAAATTGGCTTATGCAGGTCTCCAAGATGGCGTAACTGGAATTCTCAAAACCTCAAAGCCTGATTGGGTTTTCTATGACTTTGCAAGTGGTTGGTTAGCACCAATAGCCAAGAGCCTAAAGATCAAATCAAGTCTAATTTTCACACAACCATTCATCTCAAACCTTATGATATTATTAGAGCTTTCACAGCTCTTGAAGATGAATCAGGTAAAATGCCTGATTTTGATCTCAACAAAGCTTATTCAAGCTGTGATCTTTTTCTTCTCAGAACCTCAAGAGAGCTTGAAGGGGAATGGTTAGATTATATCTCTGGCCAGTATAAGGAATGAGCAAGATGGGTCTTTTACTAGGGAATCAATAGCTCAAACATTGAAGTTAGCAATAGTGGATCAAGAGGGAAATACTTACAGGAACAACGCAAAAGAGATGGGCAAGGTTTTCAGTTCAAAAGATCTTCACTGTTGGTATACATTGAAAATTTCATTGCTGCTCTTCAATATCTTATTCTAGCTGTAACATACATAGTAACCATTTCTATATGAATCCCTAAATATGATCTTTCATGTAGAAGCCTTTATTGGGCAAATTAGTACACAGATTCATTCCATTGGTGAAATTATGAACTACAAATAAAAAAGCATGCTCATGATGAGTATGTGCTTCTCAAACAAAAATAGGAGGACATATCTAGCAAATGATGATTTGTCACTAACTTCAAGTGTGATTCAATGAATCTAGCAATTATTCAATCAAAGTAAAAGAAACATGATCTTATATGTCTAGGAATACAATACCTCAACTGAAGTCAACATTGTACCTTCATGAACAATGTTACATCTGTCTCTGTTTTTCAATAAGAATCATAGAACCTTGTGGGATTGGAGGTTCTTAAATAAGATTTTATTGAGATTTAGACAATATTTAACTTAGGTTGTCTGGAATCTGGATACTCCAGAATCAAGTCCTATGATATAGATACATACCTTTGAAATACTATGTTTTTTTTTTCCTTGACCAAAACCTTTGAAAAACTAACGATTTTTTTTAATTAGCCTAATGATTAAAATTTCATTTTAAATTGAATGAGTGGGAAATCCGGTTTGAATTCCGGCTCCTGAGGTTGTTTCCAATAGACGAGACAATATGAAACGTCTAATTCAGCTTGTTAAGATATATTATGATTCTCCATTTATTGTAATTATATTGTAATTATGCTAGGAGTAATCAATATTTATGTGTAATTATTTTTGTGTTTCTTTGTCTCCAATCCTATAATATAAATAGGATCACCTACTTGTACTTGAGACACACAATGAATACAAATATTTCTCATATCTTCCTGAGTTTTTACATGGTATCAAGAGCTTAGGTTTTCTTTCATTTTTTTCCTCCAGAGTGTTTCCATTTCTAATATTATTTTCACTTGGTTCACTGCCGCTGCCGTTTTCCGATTCAGTCCTCTTTTGTTTTGCTTTCCTTCCGTGGCTAGCTATGGGTTCTTTTGTTAATGAGCAAGATAGTAAGAAACTTCTTCATATTGTAATGCTCCCATGGCTAGCTATGGGACACATACACCCTTACTTTGAAGTAGCCAAAATTCTAGCTTCAAAGGGTCACACTGTTACCTTCATCAACTCCCCCAAAAACATTGATCAAATGCCTAAAACACCCAAAACCATTGAACCATTCATCAAATTGGTAAGATTACCTTTACCACACATAGAGCAACTCCCACCAGGTGCAGAAAAACACCATGGACATTCCACTAAACATGAACAAATTCCTTAAACTAGCCTATGAAGGTCTTATAGATGATATTATTGAGATTCTCAAAACATCAAAACCTGATTGGGTTTTCTACGATTATGGTACTGTTTGGTTAGCACCAATAGCTAAAAGCCTCAATAGCTTCTGTTCATTACAACATAACACCAGCTTGGAACATATGTTTTTTTGATCCACCTAAGGATCAAATCAAAACAAATTTCAAAATTGAAGACATATGTGGCCCACCAAAATGGGTTCCTTTTCAAACAACTATTCATCTCAAACCTTATGAGCTTATTAGAGCTTTCACAGCTCTTAAAGATGAATCAGGTAACATTCCTGAATCTGGTCTCAACAAAGCTTATTCAAGCTCTGATCTTTTACTTCTCAGAACTTCAAGAGAGCTTGAAGGTGAATGGTTGGATTATATCTCTGGACAGTACAATGTTCCTGTTGTTCCTGTTGGGTTGCTTCCACCTTCTATGCAGATGAGAGATGATGAAGAGGAAAAGAACAATCCTGATTGGATGAAAATCAAAGGGTGGTTGGATTCAAGAGAATCATCTTCTGTTGTTTACATTGGATTTGGGAGTGAGTTGAAGTTGAGTCAGGAAGATTTAACTGAGTTGGCTTATGGAATTGAGCTTTCTGGGTTGTCTTTCTTTTGGGCTTTGAAGAATCTAAAAGAGGGTACACTTGAATTACCTGAAGGATTTGAGGAAAGAACGAAAGAACACGGAATTGTTTGGAAAACATGGGCACCTCAGCTTAAGATCTTAGCTCATGGAGCAATTGGTGGATGTAAGAGTCATTGTGGTTCTGGTTCTGTTATTGAGAAGGTTCATTTTGGTCCTGTTCTTGTGACACTGCCTTATTTGCTTGACCAATGTTTGTTTTCAAGGGCATTGGTGGAAAAGGAAGTGGCTGTTGAGGTACCAAGGAGTGAAGAAGATGGATCTTTTACTAGGGACGCTGTGGCTCACTCATTGAGGTTGGCAATTGTGGATGAGGAAGGAAGTAGTTTCAGGAATAATGCTAAAGAGTTGGGGAAGGTTTTCAGTTCGAAAGATATTCATATTCAATATATTGATGATCCCATTGCTGCTATTTACAAGTATAGGATTCCTTCCAATTCCAACAACTAAGTAGACTAGTAATTTCATTTCATGTGTTTCCCTTTATTTATTGTGTTTTTTTTTACGTGTAAATTGAGTTAAAGGAATAAACATAAAGTCTCACATTGGATAGAATTAATGTAGTGTGAATTGAAAAAAATGAAAGTTTTATATCGGATAGATCACACACATTAGTAATGTTTATATAGTGGGGGGTGTACCTCTAATGGAGTACATAATTTTGGAAGGAGAAAAAGTGTCCAAAAGAGCCGAAAATGGCTATTTTCTTTATACAATATACAATTTAGATTATTATTATTATTATTATTATTATTATTATTATTATTATTATTATTATTATTATTATTATTATTATTATTTATTGGTAAATTACACTTTTGGTCCCTTAAATATTTTTCAGGTTTCATATTGGTCCCCTAATTAATAAAAGTAACTTTTTGGTCCCTTAAATCCTTCTCTGGTAGTCACTTTGGTCCCTTCCGTTAGTTTGTGTTAAAAAACGTTCACTTTTGGTCCTTTAAATATTTTTCAAGTTTCATATTGGTCCTCTATTAGGGGACCAATATGAAACCTGAAAAATATTTAAGGGACCATAAGTGAAACCTGAAAATTATTTAAGGGACCAAAAGTGAACGTTTTTTAACACAAACTAACGGAAGGGACCAAAGTGACTAACAGAGAAGGATTTAAGGGACCAAAACGTTACTTTTATTAATTAGGGGACCAATATGAAACCTGAAAAATATTTAAGGGACCAAAAGTGTAATTTACCCTTATTATTATTATGTCTTTCATTATAATCTTGCATAAATTTTGATGGAGAGTTTTGACACTCATTTCGGTTCTACCCAACTCAAAATTAGTGCGCTAAACCATAGTTACAGAATTCGTTGGATTGACTAGAGAACCGCGAATTGGTTCGCGCGAACTGGTTCACGCAAATTCGTGAAGAAATTCGTAAAAACTAGCGAACCAAGAGTAACCGTAGAAATCAGCGTCATGAGAGTAAGGGAGAGAAGTGTGAGTTGAAGAACGATGCTGGGAGTGAGAAGAACGCGAGCAAGAGTAAAGAAAATCGGTTGAAGAAACGGTCTGGTAGCAGCTGCTGCTGTTTCAACTGGAGGAACGAGGAAGAAGATAATGAAATTAGGGTTAGTGTGTAAGCTGTGCTATCTTGCTGGAATTTTTTTTTATATTGGGCTTTTCTAAATTTGGCCCAATGAATTGAGAATTGCTACTCTGAAGAAAACAATATAATAAGTATGGCTTTGTGAATTTTTTTAAGGGAAATGTTAACGAGTGCCCCGAGACACTCTTTAAGACCTTTAAATGGTAACTTTTTATAAAAATATGTGTAATTAATGCATTGAAAATCAAAATATTTGACTTTTCTATAAAATAATTTCTTCTTTTGGAATCCTTAAAGAGTGCCCCTGGACACTTGTTAACAAGACCTTTTTTTAAACGTAAACTATTTTTTTAAGTAAAATACTTTTTTTTTTTTTGTATCAAAACTATAAATACCTCCAAAATAGTTTTTATTGTTTTTTACATCAGAAGCTCTAAATGCTAGCATGGGTTCGCTGTTTTTGTTTTTTGAATATTTTTTAACTACAAATACTTCTAAAATTATTTATAAATTGTTTATTACTCACTTTATGTTATAGTTACTCTCTATAAAATTAATTAATTTAATTAAATATTAAAAAATTTAGAGTATCGGAACGGAGATGGTCGTAAAAACTCAAATTGAGATGATACTCTTATATAAATATTTAGTGATTACTACTAAAATTTAAGTTTTGTTTAAAAATTCTAGTAAAAATAAATATTTTTCTTAAAAATTTATTGATGGCTTACTATATTTAATTAGGTAATTTTAGTATTACGAACCGAAGCGTACCGAAGCTCTATACTCCTACACGTACCGAATTCTTCTCATGTCGCGTACTGCGAACCCATACCCATACCGCGTACCGATGCGAATTGCGAATTACGTGACTATGCACTAAACCCTAAATAAACAAACAAATGTGTGTCTCCCTAACTTACTCGTGCACAATTTAGCGGAATAAATTAGTAGATGCGTGTTTCGCATGCCAATACCATCCATTTCTATTTCTTCCCTATAAGAATATGCCATCTTTTTCATGTATTGCAGCAACAGCTCCATAAAAAAAAAAAAACATCATCAATTCATTCATTCTTTTAAAAAAAACATTAATTCATACATGGATTACAAGAAAAACAAATCTCTTCATGTTGTCATGTTTCCGTGGATAGCCATGGGACACATGTACCCATGTTTTGAGGTTTCCAAGATTCTTGCACAAAATGGTCACTTTGTCACACTCATATCCACTCCTTCAATCATAGATCGTCTCCCTAAACTCTCACAAACCCTACCACCATTTGTTAACCTCATCAAACTTCCCTTATCACGTTACATTGACAAAAACCATCTTCCAACAAATGCAGATTCAACCATGGACATTCCCTCCAACAAACTCTATTTCCTTAAACTAGCATATGATTGTCTTCAAGAATCTGTTGCTGAAATACTAAAAAAATCAAATCCTGATTGGGTTTTCTATGATTTTGCAGCTAGTTGGTTACCACAGTTAGCAAAGAGTTTGAATTTGGACATATCATGTTGTTATTTCAGTCCTTGTCCTGCATGGAGCATATGTTTCTTTGATACACCAAAACAACAGCTTGGTGATGATGTTTCAGCATTTAGAACAAATACATAAGATTACTATGGTCCACCTAAATGGATTTCTTTTCCTACAAAGATTGGTTTAAGGCCTTATGAGGTAAGAAAATTGCTTGAAGATATCAAAGTGAATGAAACAGGGGCTTCCCCTGTTTTTGATCTAAATAGAGCAAATTCAGATTGTGACATGTTTGTTATTAGAAGCTCAAGAGATCTTGAAGGAGAATGGTTAGATTTTCTTGGTGAATTTTACAACAAACCTGTAATTCCTGTTGGATTGCTTCCACCAAGAAGAGATTCTTCTGATGAGGAAGATGATAGTCCTGATTGGATTCAAATCAAAGCATGGTTAGACACACAAAAAAGTTCATCTGTTGTTTACATTGCATTTGGGAGTGAGGTGAAATTGAGCCAAGAAAATCTCAATGAATTGGCTCTTGGGATTGAGAATTCCAAGTTACCTTTCATTTGGGTTTTGAGGGATTTGAAAAATGGTTATGTTGAGTTACCTAATGGGTTTGAGGATAGGACAAAAGATCATGGTATAGTGTGGAAAAGTTGGGCCCCACAACCTAAGATCTTAGGTCATGGTTCAGTTGGTGGTTGTTTGACTCATTGTGGTTCTGGTTCAATGATTGAAAATCTTTATTTTGGACATGTTCTTGTTATGTTGCCTTTTTTATTGGATCAAGCTTTGTATTCAAGAGTGATGCAAGAGAAGAAAGTTGGAATTGAGATTGTGAGGAATGAGGAAGATGGATCATTTACAAGGAATTCAATTGCTAAGGCTTTGAGATTTACTATGGTGGATGAAGAGGGAAGTGATTATAGGAAGAATGCTAAAGAGATAGGGAAGAAATTTAGTAACAAGGAGCTTCATAATCAATATATTCAAAACTTCATTTCTTCACTTCACAATCACAAGTCATAGGAATGTTTAGAAATATTAAGTAAACGTTCATTTGATTTGACATAGTAGAAGTCTTCTTACTTTTCTTCTCCAATATCACACCTATTTTTTGGTTTGAAATAAACATTTTGATTCAACTTGTGGAATTGCATGTGTTTTTGTGCCAATGAATTGAACTATTATAGCATGATTTGAAAAGAAATGAAGAACTGTGTTATTGTAGTTTTTTATGTATAGAGATATACATTTTTAGAATGTATGATAACATAATTTGTCCTTTATACAGTACTAACTAAGCTCTCTATTTGTTTGATAAATGAAGAAGACCCTACTTCATTCAAAGTGTAAGGATCAAGTCGTCATTATTTCTCTTATATTGAGCATAGAAAGCTCTCAAGTGTCATAAACAATTTATGTATATTTGATCTGCATTATAGTTTGATCCCCCCTTTTCTTATATTATTTGGGTAAGTAGTAATTGGATGTTGGGAAGATTTGATGTAAAGAGAAGAATATGTAGAGAAATGTTGGTTATCTCTTGTTTGGGTGATGTAGCAAGTTTTATCACACTTGCCACTTGTCATACCCCATTTTTGACTCGTTTTTATTTCATTCCTCTCGTCTTTTAGGCCAGAAATTTTCGTCGTTTCAGACGAAATTTCGGCAGGGAGGTATTTTAAAATACCTCATTTTTTTGTTCCGAAGGCGACCGTTTTCATTTATTATTATTATTCTTATTATTATTATTATTATTATTATTTATTTCTTTGTTTTTTTAATTTCTTTTTTGTTTATTTCTTTTTTCTCTTTTATTAGTCTTTTCCTTTTAATTTTCGTTTTTATTTTTATTCTGTTTTACTGTTTTCATTTTAGTTTTTTAGTCCATTTTCAGTCTAATTTTGTCCAGGCCCAGAGGGGCATTCTTGTCATTTTTCATTTTTACCCTTTTTTACTATAAATAGCATTAATTGCACAGTACCCAATCAACAGTACAGAGTCAGTACACAGTACCAACAGTCAAAAAAAAAGGTCAGAATAGCCAAGCCACCATAAACCACCAACACTGCCATAATCCGGCGACCGGAAAACAATATTCCGGCCACCGCGAATCCTTCCTCTTCTCATCTCTTTTCAAACGCAAACAGAACCCAAACCACAAGGCTCACAGAACCGTAACAAAACCACAATCAAAAAACTCTTCACTGATTCGGCCATAGAAACCCAGAACCCATCCAAAACAAAAATCGAGAACCGAATCTCACCCATAACAGAATCGCATCCAGGCATCAAAAAAACCCCAACACATCAAGCCGAAAACTACTGAACCGAACCAAGTAATTCCTCAAAGGTAGCTTCCTTTTTTGAAACTTTGAAGTTAGATCTAGACTCTTTTAAGAAGAATTCGAAAAAACTAAGCCCGGATTTGGAAAGGGAACAAAAATGGATTTCTAAAAACGTAAAAAAAATTTTGAAAAGGGGAATTTTTTTGCTCCGGCGCGGTGGTGCCGCCGGCGGCCACCGCGCCGGAAAAAGGACCCAGCCGCGTGTGAAAGAGAGAGAGGAGAGAGCTTTTACTTTTCTGAAATTAGGAGAGAGAAAGAAAAAGAATTATGAAGGATTTGTTAGTAAAAGCCTTTTTATATTGCTGCTTACTTGGGTACACGCATGCCTATTTGGTTCCAACGGACCATCAGGGTTGGACCGTTTATACCCTGTTTTGATCAGATGCGTGTCTCCCCCCTTGGCTTTTCTGTAATCCTCTTTCTCTATGACCCTCGATTTTTAATCCAATGGTTGAAGGCTTTGTCTCTCTGTGATCAGATCTGGACGCTCTGTTTGATCAGACGGTCCAGATCTAATCTGTTTGGACCCATTTCCTTTCCTATTTTTCTCTACTCAATTGCTTTCTGCACTCCCCTTTTAATTCTGCACCCCCCTTCTTCTTCTCTATTCTTTTTTCTTATTCTTGTTTCTTTTTCTAGCACTTTTATTTTTATTTTCTTTATTTTTTTTTATGCACTTTATTTATTGTCTTTAATTTCCAGTACCCATGCATTTTTTTTATTTTTATTTTTGCACCATATTTACTTTATGTCTTGCATTTTATTTTCTTTTTATTTTATGCATCATATTTATTTTATTGTCTTGCATTTTTTATTTTCTTTATTTATTTTCCAGCACCATATTTATTTTATGCCTTGCATTTTAATTTCCAGCACCATATTTACTTTATGTCTTGCATTTTTATTTTCTTTTTATTTTATGCATCATATTTATTTTATTGTTTTGCATTTTTATTTTCTTTTAGCATCATATTTATTTTATGTCTTGTATTTTTAGTTTCTTTATTTTTTTTTTAGCACCATATTTATTTTATGTCTTGCATTTTATTTTCTTTATTTTATGCACCATATTTATTTATTGTTTTGCATTTCATGCATTTTTTTTATTTCTTTTTAGCATATTTACTTTAATGTAATTTTTATTATTTTTGTCATTTATTTTATTGCTATTAGAATGTATCTAGGTCTAATGTAATATATATAAATGAGAATATGCACCGACACCACATTTATTTTTTATGCTTTATGTCGAGGACGATAATGTAATTTGGACCGTATCCGAGGAAAATGACTCTCACTTGATCCAACGTCATTTTGAGGGATCCGACGCGTCAGACCTTTCTCAGCATGACTAGTCTCTGGACCTTAGGACTTAATCAAAATTTTCATAAAGAAGTCAAAAAAGTCAAAACCCAAAAACATTTTATAATCAAAATTTCAAAAAATTAATCTTTTATCTTTGTTTTCTTAATCAAATCTTTAATCAATCTTTAATCAATCAAAACTTTTTCTTCAATTTAAAATCAAACAAACTCATTTCTTTTATTCTTCTATGCCTTTACGGCCTCTTATCTTTCTTAAAACTTTTTTTCGAACTTTAAAATCAACCAAAACCAATCACTCGGCTTTTTACCCCGAACTACGTGATTTTGATCCCGCTCGGGTACGTAGGCAAAAGACTTTGTCTTTCCAAATCAACAAAATAACAAAAACATTTTTCTTCTTTCTTTTTTCATCACTTTAATCCTTTTACACTTAAGCATTTATTTTACAAACAACTAATCAATTTAGCATAAAGATAAAAATAAGCAAGAGGTTCCTATAGAGTACTATAGACGTTTAGGGTGCTAATACCTTCCCTTTGCGTAACCAACCCCCGGACCTTTGATCTCTAAAAATAGGGTTTTTCGAACTTTCTCCCTTTTCCTCGGAAAAATAAAAGATCGGTGGTGAATCCTAAAATTGCGAGTCAACGCTAATTAATAGCTTGATATCCAAAAATCACCGCGACAGAAAAATGGCGACTTCACTGGGGACGAAAATCCTAAGTGGGTTAAACCTATCTTGCTTTTCTTTATCTTTATGCTTTATTATTATTTGTAATTGTAAATATGTGCTTAAATGTTTACCTTTTTACGTGTGTGGTGAGATAAGTCCTACACCCGGACTTGAGGGAAACATAAGATAGGATGGTGGTATAATCAAAGTGTCTTTCCGAGGGTAAATTTCGGATGTGGCACATGTGATAACCCCACTCAACGGAGGAATCTTGGAAGTATTACTATGTTGGCATGAGTAAGTCGTGCCCGGCATTGATATTTTCAAGTGACCTATGAAGTTGAGGACCTTTAGTCACCTTTAACCCATCTTGGCCTTTTAGGACGTAGTGCGGTGGCTAACCAAGAGTAATCTTGAATTAGTTGATACGCGATACTATACTCAAACGAGACTTTCTTACAAATATTATCGGATCGGGAGTCAATCTCGTAACTCGACGATATTTGGAAGGGGTTGAGGACTTTGGGAACTTGGTAGAACCCGTGATACAGGTACTTGTGAAACCATAGTCCTTACCAAATGGCGTGTTTACCTTTGACTCCAACATTATGGACCTTAACCTCACCATGTTTTCTCCGCTCCTTAGCATAATCATGCATACATGCATCCATGCATAAAACTCTTTTCCATTCAAAACATCGAAGGACTTAAATAAGCTTTTTGTAAACATTGTAGATATGGACATTCCACGAAGAAGCACTAAGAAATATCTTTTCAAGAAACCAGACTTGTCAAAGTTAAGGGAGCTAAGGTCTTTAGTGAGTGATCCAACGAATTTTCAAGCTCATCATGGGAAGTTGCTTAATATTCTGAGAGTAGATGTTGAGGAAGGATGCTTAGAGACTTTGGTTCAGTTCTACGACCCACTCTACCATTGCTTCACCTTTCCTGATTATCAGCTTGTCCCCACACTTGAAGAGTACTCCTACCTAGTTGGTTTACCTGTGCCAGACAAGATACCATTCCACGGTCTTGAGCCTACCCCTAAACCCTCCGACATCGCAGCCGCTCTCCATCTTGAAACCTCCGTCATCCAAGCAAACCTTACCTCTAAAGGAGGCATCCAAGGTCTTCCTACCCGCTTCCTCTACCAACAAGCCTCCATATTCGCTGAAGCAGCTAGCACTTATGCCTTTCATTCCACCCTAGCCCTCCTCATATATGGCCTTGTACTCTTCCCGAATATTGACAACTTCATCGATATCCATGCCATCAAAATCTTCCTCTCCAAGAACCCTGTACCCACACTACTAGCTGATACTTACCACTCCATCCATGACCGTACCCTAGCCGGCCGTGGAACCATTCTTTGCTGTACATCACTGCTTTACAAATGGTTTATCTCCCACCTACCTCAAACTCATACCTTCAAAGCTAACCTTGAAGATCTTCCTTGGTCCCACAGAATCATGGCCCTCCATCCCTCAGATATAGTTTGGTATCAGGCAGCCTGTGACGTGGGGAAAGTCATTGTCAGTTGTGGTGAATACCCCAACGTACCTCTTCTTGGTATGCGTGGCGGGATTAGCTACAACCCTTTTCTAGCCAGTCGACAGTTTGGTTACCCAGTGAGAGAAAAGCCAAACAATCTTGCCTTGACCAGTGAGTTCTACCTCTATCATGAAGACCACACAAACCGGAGAGAGAGATTCGCACGAGCTTGGAGCGCTATCCTCAGACTTAACAGAAGTCAACTAGGGAAGAAGTTTGATTATGTGCATGAATCCTATACTCAGTGGGTCATTGATAGGACCATGAGTTTTGGCCTACCCTACCATTTACCTAGATACCTATCCTCTACCATCCCACCATCATCCTTGCCTATCCCCTTTGACACCAAGGAGGAGTTTCAGGAGCAGTTAACCAAAGAAAAGCAAGAGAAAGAGACTTGGAAAAGGAGATACCAGGAACTCAAGCTCGAGCATGAGACCTTGAAGGGAAAGCTAGCCCAGCAGAGCCGTGAGCTTTTCGTCCAGAACCAGAGGATAATTGAGAAGGATGACTTGCTTCGTCGGAAGGACGCTTTGCTCCACCAGGACGCTAGGAGGAAGAGGAGGTTTATGGATTCGATTTCTAGTGCACATTCAGATTCCGAGGATCCATCTGCTCCGGGAATTTGAGTTTGAAGTCTTAGGACCTTATGTTTAGATTTTAGCTTCCAAAATCTCTTGACTTGTAAACAAAAAAAAACTCTTTGTAATATTTCAACGTTTTAGTGAAGTGTTCAGTTTATGATGTTTACAATTATTCTAACAAGTCCTTCGATAATAATTTGTTCTTTTTCTTTTTGCATAAGCGTAAGCATGCATCATACTGCATTCATAGTTTCCCAAATTGAGTCTCACACTGTGTTCGCTACTTCAAAGGTTAATCAGCCGTCGTCCAAAGAAAGTGGCCCGACGAGTTCTCAACAAACCAACTCGCATTTACAACACCAGAGCCAATCGAAAGAGGATGGATTTGGTTGAACAAGAAAATCAGAGTCTCAGGGAGGAGGTTGCCACTTTGCGAGAAGGAATGGATAGGCTGACGGCTATGATGAATGCACTCTTGGCAGCCCAGAACTCTCAAGCTGCCGCCGCTGTTGTAGAGCAGCCTTTTGTGAGCATGACCCCGCTATCTACGGTGACTTCTCCACCCCTCTTTATGCCTCCAGGTTGTACATGGGGAATGCCACCTCCAGTCAGCGGAAGCCCCCAAGTATCTGAAGTTCCACTTCCTTTCGCTCAGCAGTCAGCACCGGTTCCACAACCCGGCACATCTTTCCCTCAAGCTGCAGTAACTTACTCAACACCACTGGTCCATACTATTCAACAAGAGGGTGAGCCGATTTACCATGCTGAAAGTGTTGCAGCCTTCGACAAGATGGACGAACTCCAAAAAAGATTCGATGGTATGCAAAGAGAAGTTGAAGCTCTCCGGGGAAGGGACTTGTTCGGGAAGGATGCCCGTGAACTATGCTTGGTCCCGAATGTTACTATCCCTCATAAGTTCAAGGTGCCAGACTTTGAGAAATATAAAGGAAACTCTTGTCCCCGCAGTCACTTGGTGATGTACGCGCGGAAAATGTCCATGTATACTGACAATCACAAGCTGCTTATCCATTTCTTCCAGGACAGCCTGACTGGCGCTGCTCTGAAATGGTATATGAACTTGGACAGTGCGAGCATCCGTACTTTCAATGATCTCGGTGAAGCATTTATCCGTCAGTACAAATACAATCTGGACATGGCCCCAGATCGCGATCAACTCCGAGCAATGACGCAAAAAGAGAAGGAAACATTCAAAGAGTACGCCCAGCGTTGGAGGGAGGTGGCTGCCCAGATTGTCCCACCATTGGAAGAAAAGGAGATGACAAAGATCTTTCTGAAGACTTTGAGTCAGTTCTATTATGAGAAGATGGTTGCAAGTGCACCAACGGATTTCACTGAAATGGTCAACATGGGTGTGCGGCTAGAAGAAGGTGTCCGAGAGGGACGTTTGATTGTGGAAAGTGCCCCTGCCGCAAATAATGCCAAGAAGTTTGAGGCCACTTTGCGAAGAAAAAGGATCAAGATGTAGGAATGATAGCCCATGGTAAGCCTCAGCAAAATTTCATCCCATACCGTCAAGTTGCAAATGTTGCATCCACTACCCCAAACCCAGCATATCACCAACAGAGACCACATTACCCCTACCAATATCCACCACAACAATATCCTCCACAACCATATCATCAGCCACAATACCCTCAACAACAACAAAATCGCCCGCAAACCCCTCAACAACCATATCACTCACAAAACCGCCAGAAAACAACTTTTGATCCGATCCCAATAAAATACGCTGACCTACTCCCTGCTTTACTCGCCAGAAACCTTGTCCAGCTCAAGGCACCTCCCCGGACACCAGAAATTATACCTCCCTGGTACCGACATGACCAAACCTGCGCCTTTCACCAAGGGGCCCCGGGCCATGACACCGAAAACTGTTATATTCTGAAGAATGAAGTGCAAAGGTTAGTTCGGGCCAACCTTTTATCTTTCAAAGATCAAAATCCTAACGTTGAGGCAAACCCTCTGCCGAACCATGGGTCTGCCGTCAACATGATACAAGATTGTGATGAGGACGGTGTTATCCTGGATGTCCAGCATGTTCGAACTCCCCTAGTCCCCATACATATCAAGATGTGTGAGGCAGCTCTGTTTGACCACAATCATACAGCATGTGAAGTGTGTTCGGTGAACGCGAAAGGGTGTCAAAAGGTACAAGAGGACATACAAGGGCTGATAGACAGCAAGGAATTAATCGTCACGAGGAAAGACAAGGAAGTATGTGTTATCACTCCTGAGTTCCAACGTTTGGAAATAAGTTATAACAGTGGGAATCCAGCTGCTACTCCACTAGTGATCAGCTTGCCAGGGCCTATGCCGTATGCTTCTCTAAAAGCGGTCCCTTACAAGTATAGTGCCACGATGTTGGAAGGTGGGCAGGAGGTGCCTTTGCCCTCTTTAACTCCTGCGACTTCTGTGGACAACATTGCCAGTGACAGCAGGGTCCTGAGGAACGGACGTGTTATCCCCACTTTGTTTGCAAAGAAAGTAAATGATCCGATAATAGAACGGGTGACAGTGAACGACTCCGGTGCGAAGAAGGAAATAGGCCAATCCAGTGGGACCAGCAAAGATTCTGACCATGATGAAATTCTGAAGCTGATCCAGAAGAGTGAGTATAAGGTGGTAGACCAGTTGCTGCAAACTCCCTCCAAAATATCCATCTTGTCTTTGCTACTGAATTCCGAAGCTGTTGAGTCTTTAAGTGTTGGCTACATTGTTTGGCAAAACCAAAGTATGGAATAGAAGCTTTTCCTTATGATGAACTTTTCTTCAGTTACAAGTTTTCTCATTTGAAGCCATTCAGAAGCTAAAATCTACATCAGAAGCTGAAATGCTCATCAGGAGCACTGTAGCACTTCAGAAGCAGTTTCAGGTTCTGAAGCCAGCGTTGACTTCTGTTGACCACATCAGAAGCTGGGTTTGCTGGATTGTTTTTGCACGTATCTTGGGAGATTTAGCAAGGAATTATGTTTGTATAATTACTTCTAGAAGGCTGGTTTTATTGGAGAAGATATCTTTGAAGATTTGTTTTAAAGTTATGAAAATTTGTATTTTCTGTTTTAAATCTTTCAAAGATTTAATGCAGTTTTATTTGTTACATCATTGGATCAATCTTATTCCAGTAACAAATCAATTCAGAAGATTTGGAGGATAATTAAGAGGCTTGCTGAAGATTATAAAAGGAGGAGCTTGGCTATTGAAGACAGACGAATTTACAGAGTCATAATTCAGAGAATTGAGTCTGTGTTTTAACTTAGAGTTTATTTGTGCACCACTCAATGTTTTGAGTTGGTTTAGAGTTTTATAGAGTTGTGATTCATTCTAAGCCTCTAGGTACGAATGAAGTCTTTGTGTTTTTAGAGTTTTTCTGAAAAACAGAGTGTTTTTAATTAAGGGTTTCAGTAACAGGTTTGTTACTTGAATAGGAAGTTAGTGGTCTCTAATACTCAACGTGTTGGGTAGAATTCAAGACTAGGAGGAAGTTAATTGCTTAGGCTGGGAACTGGGAGTCAGTGTCTTGAGTCATAAGGATTAATTCCTATAGTGGAATTCCTTCCTGGATTGGTATCCCCCAGAGTAGGAGGTGTTTACTCCGAACTGGGTTAACAAACCTCTGTGTTCTTTAGCTTTCCTGCACTTTATATTCCTGCTGATTATTTGCTTTTATAAGTGTGCTAAGTTCTGATCAGAACCTGCTAAGTTTTTAATCAGAACCTGAACCTGTTAAGTATCTTTGCCTGGCCAGAATTTCAATTGGCATCAGAGCAGGCACCCTGCCTGTAATTTGGGTGAGATCCAGAGGAGTAGTTTCTGGCAAGCATGGATAGAGAAGGAGGATATGTCAATAGACCACCCCTACTAGATGGCACAAACTATGAATATTGGAAGTCAAGGATGTGTGCTTTTCTAAAGTCTATTGACAGCAGGACTTGGAAAGCTGTGATTAAAGGCTGGGATCATCCTGTGTATACAGACAAAGATGGTAATAAGACTGAGATTTTGAAACCTGAGGAGGAATGGACCAAAGCTGAAGATGACTTGTCTCTGGGAAATTCAAAAGCTTTGAATGCAATCTTTAATGGTGTGGACCAGAACATGTTCAGACTTATCAAACAGTGTACTGTTGCTAAGGAGGCCTGGGAAATTTTGAAGACAACTCATGAAGGAACCTCTAAAGTGAAGATGTCCAGATTGCAGCTGCTGACCACCAAATTTGAGAACCTGAAGATGAAGGAGGATGAATCCATTCAGGATTTTTACATGAATGTGCTGGACATGGCAAATTCTTTTGATTCACTTGGGGAGAAGATGTCTGATGAGAAGTTGGTGAGAAAAATCCTCAGGTCCCTACCCAGAAGATTTGACATGAAGGTCACTGCAATTGAGGAGGCTCATGATATTTCTGCCATGAAGCTTGAAGAACTGATTGGGTCATTACTCAATTTTGAAACTGCCTTTTGTAAACAGACTGAGAAGAAAGGAAAAGGTGTAGCCTTTAGTGTGAACTCTGAAGCTGATGATCAACAAGAGTCTGAAGAGGATGACTTATCAGAAGCTCTGGTGTTGCTGGGAAAACAATTCAACAAGATTCTGAAGAATGTTAACAGAAAAGCCAAAGCCAAAGGTCAGAATTTCAGATTCAATAACAAGAAGCAACAAACTGATGAGAAGAAGACCAAGTCTGAGGAGAAAAGTAACCAAGCCAAAGGTGTGCAGTGCTATGAGTGTGAAGGTTATGGACATATCAAAACTGAGTGTCCTACTTTTCTTAAGAAGCAGAAGAAAAGCCTAGCTGTTGCATGGTCTGATGATGGTTCTGAAGAAGATGATGATAGTGAATCTGATATGTGTGATACTGGTCTGGTTGTAAGGTCAGGAGCTATCTTGAAGAAGGAACCTGTTTTAGAGTCTGAGACCTTTTCAGAGTCTGACTCAGAGTCTGAAGCCTCATATGTGTCTGAAGCTACTAAAACCTCATATGATGAACTAACTGATAACTACAAGAAGCTGTATGCCAGAAGTGCTGAGGTTTGCAAACAAGTTTTGGATCAGAAGGAGACTATTCTTCAACTGGAGGCTGAAAAAGGTGAACTGTTAGTGCAGAATTCAGATTTAAAAGAAGAAGTGAACCAGTTAAATTCCCAACTTGAACATATGAAAAAGCAGGTTAGAATGATGAATACTGCTACTGATAAGTTGGAGGACATTTTGGGGAATCAGCAACAAGGAAAAACTGGTTTAGGTTTTGTTGATCAGACTCAGATTCCTAAACAGATGAGTTTTGTTCCTGCTACTCAAGCTCATGATTCTATGGCTGGAATATCAAAGAAGAGACCTCAGAAGCAAGCCCAGATGAAAGGTCAGAATCATATTCAGATGAGACATCAAAAGCAAGCTCAGAAGAGACCTCAGATGCTACCTCAGAAGCAACCCCAGAAGTACAACAGAAGAAGGAGGAATCATACCTGGACCTGTCATCATTGTGGTAAGAAGGGACATATCAAACCTTTTTGCTTTAAACTGTATGGCTATCCTGAACACTTTCAATATAGAAGAGTGCAACCAGCTGCACCAAGACACAGTGTTCAGAAGGTGTGGAAACCTAAGGTGCAGAATGTTGGCCTGATTGCTCATACCTCATTGAGAGCCACTTCAAAAGAAGACTGGTACTTTGACAGTGGTTGTTCACGGCACATGACTGGTGTGAAGAAGCTGCTGAGCAATATCAGATCATACTCCAGAAGTTATGTGACATTTGGAGATGGTGTAAAAGGTCAGATTCTGGGTATTGGTGATTTGATCAGAGAAGGCTTGCCCAGACTTAATGATGTGCTACTGGTGGAAGGATTAACCTCTAATCTGATCAGTATTAGCCAGCTGTGTGATCAGGATTTGAAAGTTAATTTCAACAAGCAGGAGTGTATTGTTACTGATCAGGATGGTAAAACTCAGATGAGGGGCTGCAGATCCAAAGACAACTGTTATTTGTGGGTTTCTGAAGAAGAAAGAAGTCTGACTTCTTGTCTTATGAGTTCAGAAGAGGAAGTCAAACTCTGGCACCAGAAACTGGGACATTTGCACTTGAAAGGCATGAAGAAAATCCTAAGTACTGAAGCTATCAGAGGTGTGCCTAATCTGAAGATCAATGAGGACAGTGTTTGTGGTGATTGTCAGATTGGTAAACAAACAAGAAAGTCTCATCCCAGATTAGTTCACCAGGTAACTACCAAAGTACTAGAACTTGTTCATATGGATTTAATGGGGCCTATGCAAGTAGAAAGTATTGGAGGAAAAAGATATGCCTTTGTAATGGTAGATGACTACTCAAGATATACATGGGTCAGCTTTGTTAGAGAAAAGTCTGACACTTTTGAAGTTTTCAAAGAGATGTGCATCCAACTACAAAGAGAGAAGGATAGTGGGATTATCAGAATCAGAAGTGATCATGGCAAAGAATTTGAAAACAAGAGCTTTTCAGAATTCTGTGCCTCTGAAGGTATAAAGCATGAGTTCTCTGCACCTATCACACCTCAGCAAAATGGTGTAGTTGAGAGGAAGAATAGGACATTAGCAGAATGTGCAAGGGTTATGCTGAATGCTAAGAAGTTGCCATATATGTTCTGGGCTGAAGCAATGAACACTGCTTGTTATATTCATAACAGAGTTACTTTGAAGAAGGGTACTACATCAACTCTGTATGAATTGTGGAAAGGGAGAAAACCAACTGTGAAATATTTCCATGTTTTTGGGAGCAGATGCTACATTTTGGCTGACAGGGAAAACAGAAGAAAACTGGATCCTAAGTCTGATGAGGGTATATTCCTGGGTTATTCAGTAAACAGCAGAGCTTATAGGGTGTTTAATTCAAGAACTAAAGTTGTGATGGAGTCCATTAATGTGGTAATTGATGATCTAACTGCTGAGAAAGATAGAAGTGAGTCTGAAGTTGTTCCAGAGTTAGAAGCTTCAGAAGAACAAACTTCAGAAGCAGAAAAGCATTCAGAGTCTGAAGAAGCAGAAGATCAACCAGATCAAGTTCCTAATGGTAAAGGGCCATCTATTAGAATTCAGAAGGATCATCCTAAGGAGCTTATCATTGGGAGTTTAGATCAAGGGGTCAGAACCAGGAGATCAGAACCAGCTGTTACTGATTCATGTTTTGTGTCTAAGTTTGAACCCAAAAATGTGAAAGAAGCCCTGACTGATGAATTTTGGATTGAAGCAATGCAAGATGAGTTGAATCAATTCAAAAGGAGTGAAGTGTGGGATCTAGTTCCAAGACCAGAAGGACTGAATGTGATTGGCACTAAGTGGATATTCAAGAATAAAACAGATGAAAATGGTACTGTTGTCAGAAACAAGGCAAGGTTGGTTGCTCAGGGTTATACTCAAGTTGAGGGACTTGATTTTGATGAGACATTTGCACCTGTGGCCAGACTAGAGTCCATAAGACTACTGTTGGGTGTTTCCTGCATTCTCAAGTTCAAATTATTCCAGATGGATGTGAAGAGTGCATTTCTGAATGGGTATCTGCAAGAAGAAGTATATGTGGAACAGCCTAAGGGTTTTGTGGATCCTAAGTTTCCAGATCATGTGTACAAGTTGAAGAAAGCCTTGTATGGACTCAAGCAAGCACCAAGAGCATGGTATGAAAGACTGACTCAGTTTCTTGTTGCTCAAGGATACAGAAAAGGTGGTTCTGATAAGACCTTGTTTGTTAAAGATGATAATGGGAGTCTGATGATTGCTCAGATTTATGTGGATGATATAGTGTTTGGAGGAATGTCTCAGAAGATGGTCAAACTGTTTGTACAGCAAATGCAATCAGAGTTTGAAATGAGTTTGGTTGGAGAGCTTACTTATTTTCTTGGATTACAAGTCAAACAAATGGAAGATACAATCTTCATCTCTCAGAGTAAATATGCCAAGAACATAGTGAAGAAGTTTGGAATGGAATCAGCTGCTCATAAGAAAACACCAGCTGCTACTCATCTGAAGCTAACCAAAGATGAACAAGGAGTATCAGTTGATCAAAGTCAGTACAGAAGCATGATAGGGAGCTTATTGTATTTAACTGCAAGCAGACCTGATATCACTTATGCTGTTGGAGTATGTGCAAGATATCAAGCTGATCCTAAGATGAGTCATCTGACACAAGTTAAAAGGATCCTGAAGTATGTGAATAGCACAAGTGACTATGGAATCATGTATTCACATAGTTCAAGTTCTGAACTGGTGGGTTTTTGTGATGCTGATTGGGCTGGAAGTGCTGATGACAGGAAGAGCACCTCAGGAGGTTGTTTCTTTTTGGGAAATAACTTAATTTCATGGTTTAGCAAGAAGCAAAACTGTGTGTCATTGTCAACTGCTGAAGCTGAGTACATTGCTGCTGGGAGTAGTTGCTCACAACTGGTTTGGATGAAACAGATGCTGGAGGAGTACAACATTGAGCAAGGAACTATGACATTGTTTTGTGACAATTTGAGTGCCATCAACATCTCTAAGAATCCAATTCAGCACAGCAGAACCAAACACATAGACATCAGACATCATTTTATCAGAAACCTTGTGGAGGATAAAGTTATTCAGCTGGAACATGTAGCTACTGAAGAACAAGTTGCAGACATTTTTACAAAGGCCTTGGATGCTAAGCAGATTGAAAACTTAAGGAGCAAGTTAGGTGTATGTTTGCATGAAGAGTTATAGCAATTACTGCAAACTGGATGTGAGGAAGATAGAGTACCTGCCAGTTGTGCCTATGCTACGTGTGATCCTGAACCTGAGTCTGAATCTGATAAGTTTTCCAGGATCTGTGTTACTTGTTTTGATTTTATTCCCTATATGAAGACTATGTTTTGTCAGAATTTTGTGGCTAAAAAGGGGGAGAAAATTATGTATTGTGTTGGCTCTGATACCAAAAGTCTTATGCAAAGTGTTGCTGCTCAGAAGTTCAAATTTCAGATGTTCAGTTTTCAGTGTTGTTCAGAAGATATTTGTGAAGCTCAGAGTTCAGAACAAATATAACAAGAGCTGTCAAGATGTCATTGAGGGGGAGTATATGTCTCAGGGGGAGTATAAGGTTGCTATGATCCTGAGTGTTTGTGGTCCTGAAGAACAAATATGTTCAGCTCCTGAAGTGTTGGCTCTGATATGCTCTGATACCATAAATTCAGAAGTAAGGGGGAGTTTGATGTATGCTGAGTGTATGCTGAGTTGCAGGGGGAGTGTGTGTGATGATCAGGAGTTGATCAGTAGCTCTGATACCTTGGAGTAGCTCTGATACCTTGTTTGTGATGATCAAGTGTTGATCAGTAGGTTATGTGTGCTTCAGGAGTCAGAAGCTGAAGATGTTGTTTAACATAGCTCAGAAAGTGTTTTGTCCGCTGCCTAAACTGATTGCTATGATATGTTATTGTGGAGTTCTTCATTGCTGAGCTGATTATAATGAAGATTGAAGAACTTGGATGGTTTTAGCCAAAAATTTGCCAAAGGGGGAGATTGTTGAGTCTTTAAGTGTTGGCTACATTGTTTGGCAAAACCAAAGTATGGAATAGAAGCTTTTCCTTATGATGAACTTTTCTTCAGTTACAAGTTTTCTCATTTGAAGCCATTCAGAAGCTAAAATCTACATCAGAAGCTGAAATGCTCATCAGGAGCACTGTAGCACTTCAGAAGCAGTTTCAGGTTCTGAAGCCAGCGTT
The DNA here is from genome assembly GCA_018208015.1 of Medicago ruthenica. NCBI lineage: Eukaryota > Viridiplantae > Streptophyta > Magnoliopsida > Fabales > Fabaceae > Medicago > Medicago ruthenica. The sequence continues at coordinate 86,441,422 of CM031377.1, read as the reverse complement.
GACTTCTGTTGACCACATCAGAAGCTGGGTTTGCTGGATTGTTTTTGCACGTATCTTGGGAGATTTAGCAAGGAATTATGTTTGTATAATTACTTCTAGAAGGCTGGTTTTATTGGAGAAGATATCTTTGAAGATTTGTTTTAAAGTTATGAAAATTTGTATTTTCTGTTTTAAATCTTTCAAAGATTTAATGCAGTTTTATTTGTTACATCATTGGATCAATCTTATTCCAGTAACAAATCAATTCAGAAGATTTGGAGGATAATTAAGAGGCTTGCTGAAGATTATAAAAGGAGGAGCTTGGCTATTGAAGACAGACGAATTTACAGAGTCATAATTCAGAGAATTGAGTCTGTGTTTTAACTTAGAGTTTATTTGTGCACCACTCAATGTTTTGAGTTGGATTAGAGTTTTATAGAGTTGTGATTCATTCTAAGCCTCTAGGTACGAATGAAGTCTTTGTGTTTTTAGAGTTTTTCTGAAAAACAGAGTGTTTTTAATTAAGGGTTTCAGTAACAGGTTTGTTACTTGAATAGGAAGTTAGTGGTCTCTAATACTCAACGTGTTGGGTAGAATTCAAGACTAGGAGGAAGTTAATTGCTTAGGCTGGGAACTGGGAGTCAGTGTCTTGAGTCATAAGGATTAATTCCTATAGTGGAATTCCTTCCTGGATTGGTATCCCCCAGAGTAGGAGGTGTTTACTCCGAACTGGGTTAACAAACCTCTGTGTTCTTTAGCTTTCCTGCACTTTATATTCCTGCTGATTATTTGCTTTTATAAGTGTGCTAAGTTCTGATCAGAACCTGCTAAGTTTTTAATCAGAACCTGAACCTGTTAAGTATCTTTGCCTGGCCAGAATTTCAGAAGCACACCGTGAAGCTCTAATGAAAGTGCTAGATCAAGCTTTTGTGGAGAAGGACGTGACTGTTAACCAGTTAGACAGTATAGTAGGAAACATTACTGCCTGCAATAATTTGAGTTTTAGTGATGAAGAGCTTCCTGAGGAGGGGAGGAACCACAATCTGGCGTTACATATATCGGTGAACTGCAAGTCTGATGCTCTGTCGAATGTACTTGTGGACACCTGTTCCTCTTTGAATGTGATGGCCAAATCCACATTAGATCAACTCTCCTATCAGGGGCCTCCCATGAGAAGAAGCGGGGTGGTTGTTAAAGCGTTTGATGGATCAAGAAAGTCTGTTATCGGGGAGGTTGATTTGCCCATCACAATTGGGCCGTCTGTTTTCCAGATTACATTTCAGGTGATGGATATCCGAGCTGCATACAGTTGTCTCTTGGGTAGGCCATGGATCCATGAAGCAGGGGCCGTGACATCAACCTTGCACCAAAAGCTGAAGTTTGTCAGGAATGGGAGATTGGTTACTGTGGGTGGAGAATAAGCTTTGCTGGTTAGTCATTTGTCAGCCTTTTCCTTCATTGGTGCTGATGAAACTGAAGGAACCTCTTTTCAAGGCCTGACTGTGGAAGATAAGGTGCCAGAGAAGGGTGAAGTGTCTTTTGCTACTTGGAAGAGCGCACAGAAGGTGGTGCAGGAAGGAACAGGTGTAGGATGGGGAAAGGTTGTGCAGTTGCCGGAAAGTAAAAATCGTGAAGGACTGGGATTTGCTGCAGGATCATCAAAGAACAGTACTGGGTCAAGCTCCATTAGTAACACCTTTTGTAGTGCCGGGTTCATCAATGACTCGCCAGAAACCAATGCTGTCTTGGAAGATGCTCCTGAAGAGATAGTACCTGCATTTGTCACACCTGGAAAACTTGTTCGTAACTGGGACGCGGTTGACATCCCTTCAGTAGTTCATGCGTCAAAGTAATGTGTCTTTGTTTTTCTGTTTGTTTGTTTTTTCAAAAAGATCCTTTCGTCTTGCCCAGGACGAAAGTGCAATCATGTAGGGCTATCGTGTTTCAAGTACTACTTTCATTAATAGAAAATGTGGTTTATCCCGATATTTATATTTATTGCTTTTTTTTTCTGGAAAATGGTAACACAAAAAACCCAAAATATTTTATTTTTTATTTCTTGTTTTCACTCAATTATAAAAAAAGTCTGCATTCTCCACTCATTCTCTAAAATCAACCATAAATCATATGCAGATTAAACATCATTGAGCCCGTTGAACATGGTAACCCTACACTCTCTCCCAACTTCGAATTCCCTGTCTACGAGGCCGAAGAAGAGGAGGAGGAGGAAATTCCAAATGAAATTGCTCGGTTGTTGGAACGTGAGAAGAAAACCATTCAGCCTCACGAAGAGTTAGTGGAGGTGATTAACCTGGGAACCGAGGAAGATAAGAAAGAAGTCAAGATTGGGGCATCGCTTGAAGCAACTGTCAAACGAAGAGTGATTGAATTACTTAAAGAATATGCCGATGTGTTCGCATGGTCGTACCAAGATATGCCCGGTTTGGATCCCCGTATTGTGGAGCACCGTTTGCCTTTGAAGCCCGAATGCCCACCAGTCAAGCAGAAACTGAGAAGAACTCGCCCTGATATGGCTCTCAAGATCAAAGAGGAAGTACAGAAGCAGATTAATGCAGGTTTTCTTGTCACATCAGAGTATCCTCAATGGTTAGCCAACATAGTGCCTGTTCCAAAGAAAGATGGCAAGGTCAGAATGTGTGTCGACTACCGGGATTTGAACAAGGCTAGTCCGAAAGATGATTTCCCTTTACCTCACATCGATGTATTGGTTGACAGCACTGCTAAGTCCAAAGTTTTCTCTTTCATGGACGGTTTCTCTGGATACAATCAGATCAAGATGGCAGTCGAAGACAGAGAAAAGACATCTTTCATCACGCCATGGGGCACCTTTTGTTACAGGGTGATGCCTTTCGGTTTGATAAATGCAGGGGTCACTTACCAAAGAGGCATGACTACTCTCTTTCATGACATGATGCACAAAGAGATAGAAGTGTACGTGGATGATATGATTGTTAAGTCAGGCACTGAAGAAGAACATGTCGAGTACTTGTTGAAGATGTTTCAACGGCTAAGGAAATATCAACTGCGGTTGAATCCCAACAAATGTACTTACGGTGTTAGATCTGGAAAACTCTTGGGTTTCATTGTTAGTCAGAAAGGTATCGAAGTAGACCCCGACAAGGTCAGAGCTATCAGAGAGATGCCAGTTCCACAAACAGAGAAACAAGTGAGAGGTTTTCTTGGGCGTTTGAATTACATCTCCCGTTTCATCTCGCACATGACAGCCACATGTGGGCCCATATTCAAGTTGCTTCGAAAAGATCAAGGTGTGGTTTGGACTGAAGATTGTCAAAAGGCTTTTGATAGTATCAAGAATTATTTGCTAGAACCTCCAATTCTTATCCCTCCAGTTGAAGGAAGGCCTCTGATCATGTACTTGACTGTGTTGGAAGATTCTATGGGTTGTGTGCTCGGACAACAAGATGAGACCGGAAGGAAAGAACATGCCATTTACTACTTGAGCAAGAAGTTTACAGATTGTGAGTCCAGGTACTCCCTGCTTGAGAAAACTTGTTGTGCATTAGCCTGGGCTGCCAAGCGTCTTCGTCACTACATGATTAACCACACCACCTGGTTAATATCCAAGATGGACCCAATCAAGTATATCTTTGAGAAACCCGCTCTGACAGGAAGAATTGCTCGTTGGCAAATGTTGTTGTCCGAGTATGATATCGAGTACCGCACTCAGAAGGCAATCAAGGGTAGTGTTCTTGCTGACCATTTGGCTCACCAACCAATTGAAGATTATCAACCCATCAAGTTCGACTTTCCTGATGAGGAAATTATGTATTTGAAGATGAAGGATTGTGATGAACCATTGCTTGGGGAAGGTCCAGATCCCGAGTCAAGATGGGGCATGATATTTGATGGGGCAGTGAATGTCTTCGGCAACGGAATTGGGGCAGTTATTATCACTCCTGAAGGTAATCATCTTCCTTTTGCTGCGAGGTTACAGTTCGATTGCACCAACAATATGGAAGAATATGAAGCATGTATCCTGGGCATTGAAGAAGCCATTGACTTGAGAATCAAGAACCTTGACATTTACGGGGATTCAGCTCTCGTAATCAACCAAATCAAAGGAGAATGGGAAACTCGCCACCCCGGCTTGATTCCATACAAAGATTATGCAAGGCGTTTGTTAACCTTCTTCAACAAAGTCGAGCTTTACCACATCCCTCGTGATGAGAACCAGATGGCGGATGCGTTAGCAACTTTATCCTCCATGTATAAAGTGAGTCACCGGAACAATTTGCCAACAATCAGAATTCAGCGCCTCGAGAGGCCCGCTCATGTGTTCGCAGTCGAAGAAGTTGTGGATGATAAGCCATGGTTCCATGATATCAAGTGTTTCCTCCAGAATCAAGAATATCCACCCGGAGCATCCAACAAAGACAAGAGAACATTAAGAAGATTGTCTGGTAACTTCTTTTTGAACGGTGATGTTTTATACAAAAGGAACTTTGACATGGTACTACTCAGATGCGTAGACAAGCAAGAAGCAGAACTTTTGATGCATGAGATACATGAAGGTTCCTTTGGAACTCACTCCAATGGACATGCAATGGCTAGGAAGTTGTTGAGAGCAGGTTATTACTGGATGACCATGGAAACAGATTGTTGCAAGCATGCCAGGAAGTGCCACAAATGCCAGATTTATGCTGACAGAATTCATGTACCACCAACTACACTTAATGTTCTTTCTTCTCCGTGGCCTTTCTCTATGTGGGGCATTGACATGATTGGTAGAATCGAACCAAAAGCTTCAAACGGACATCGTTTCATTCTAGTGGCTATTGATTACTTCACCAAGTGGGTTGAAGCAGCATCCTATGCAAATGTGACCAAGCAAGTGGTGGTCCGCTTTATCAAGAACCAGATCATCTGCCGTTATGGTGTGCCCAACAGAATCATTACAGATAATGGAACAAATTTGAACAACAAGATGATGAAAGATCTGTGTGAAGAATTCAAGATTGAGCATCACAATTCTTCTCCTTACAGACCTCAGATGAATGGCGCAGTTGAAGCTGCGAACAAAAACATCAAGAGGATAGTGCAGAAGATGGTGGTCACATATAAGGATTGGCATGAGATGCTACCGTATGCTTTACATGGATATCGCACTTCAGTGCGTACTTCAACAGGGGCAACCCCCTTTTCTTTGGTGTATGGTATGGAAGCAGTACTCCCTGTGGAAGTTGAGATTCCATCAATGAGAGTTCTAATGGAGGCCCAGTTATCAGAAGCTGAATGGTGCCAAAGCAGATATGATCAGTTGAATCTAATTGAAGAGAAACGCATGAATGCCTTGTGCCACAGACAACTTTATCAACAGAGGATGAAGCAAGCTTTTGACAAAAAGGTTCGTCCTCGGGTGTTTCAAGAAGGAGATCTTGTGCTCAAGAAGGTTTTATCTTTCCAACCCGATTCTAGGGGCAAGTGGACGCCAAATTACGAAGGCCCATATGTCGTCAAAAGAGCTTTCTCTGGTGGCGCATTAACTCTTACGACTATGGATGGTGATGAGCTCCCTCGTCCCGTGAACGCCGATGCAGTCAAGAAATACTTTGTCTAAAAAATAAAAGAACAGCTCGGTAAGTCGAAAACCCGAAAGGGCGGCTTAGGCAAAAAAGAGCGTCTCGGTGGATCGAAAACCCGAAAGGGCGGTCCAGGCAAAAATTAGAGACATCAAACAGAAAAATAATCATCATGATAGGTCGAAAACCCGAAAGGGCGATCTATGCAAAAGTTAAGGATCAAAAGACAAGGTAACTGCATTGGCCTGATCTCTATTCACTTGGGGCACAATCAAATGTCAAAGAAGCTCTGAATCTGAAGCATCCAAACAGTGGAATTCAAAGTTGTTAGGGAGGATAGTGGTTATTGTGTTCAATGTACCTTCAAATTATATTTACCATTTTCCAAATTTTGTAAGATCTGTGGAGCCATGCCATTGGCGGGTCACCACTCTTTCAAATAAATTTGAGCCTGTGGCCTTTCATTTGGAATTCCCATTTATTCAGCTTATAAAACCTTTTCTATTTTTGATGGTAGCATTTGAAACAAAATATTTTTCAAAATCATAAATATTTTTCATCTCTTTTTGAAAGGCACAAACAACAAAACACATTTTCTTTGAACTCGTGAATAAGTGAAGAGGGCGTCAACAGCTATCCTGAGAACGAATAAACTTTGCAGGCTGAACATGGTCAATTGCTTAAAAAAAATATATATATATACAAAAAGAAATGAAAAAAGAGAAAAGAAAAGAGCTCGGTAAGTCGAAAACCCGAAAGGGCGGCTTAGGCAAAAACGAGCGTCCCGGTGGATCGAAAACCCGAAAGGGCGGTCCAGGCAAAAATTAGGGGCATACAAAAGAATATTTTCCCGGTGGATCGAAAACCCGAAAGGGCGGTCCAGGCAAAAATTAGGGGCATACAAAAGAATATTTTCCCGGTGGATTGAAAACCCGAAAGGGCGGTCCAAGCAAAATTAGGGATTCAAAAAGAACAAAAAAAAAACAAAATAAGCATGACCACAGAAGCACCAGTTCTTCTACTATGGTTTTTGGATTGGCACGCTCTCCCCAGGAAGCGTTCACCTCATCAGTTGTTGCATATGTTGGGTTTTACCCCGTCAATGTTTTGATATGTCTCCAGTGGCATCACCCCCATGGAAGATTGCCAAGTGTTTGTGATGCGACGTCAGGGTCACTTTCCATATTACCTGCCCAATCGTGTCTCATCAAGTTTGTCATTCATACAATCATACAAGTCAGTCTTTCATGCAATCCTACAAGTCAGTCTTTCATACAATCGTACAAGTCAATCCCTCATACAATCACAAGTTAATCAGTCACACGGTCATACAAGTCGTGTCGTCATTCATGCATTCATACATTCATGCATGCACACATTCATGCATATACAATAAAAACAATATCATTCACACATGGTTGCATTAACCACCACGAGGCTTGCCTCAATTATCTTTTCCATATCAATCAATCATGGAAAATTTGTAACTTTCTCTTTCCCCAAGTGTCATCCCCAGTGTGTCTGGCCCCGAGATGTCACTCCCTCTCCGCCAAGTGGCAGTTCTTTATTGAACAGTTTGTGCACCTTTTACCTTATTTCTTGTTCGTCAATGGCCGTTCGGCAATAATCCGGACAGTTGGTATTTACCTTTATTTCTTGTTCGTCAATGGCAGTTCGGCAATAATCCGGACAGTTGACATTTACCTTTATTTCTTGTTGTCAATGGCAGTTCGGCAATAATCCGGACAGTTGACATTTTACCTTTATTTCTTGTCGTCAATGGCAGTTCGGCAATAATCCGGACAGTTGACATTTACCTTTATTTCTTGTCGTCAATGGCAGTTCGGCAATAATCCGAACAGTTGACATTTACCTTTATTTCTTGTTCGTCAATGGCCGTTCGGCAATAATCCGGACAGTTGACATTTACCTTTATTTCTTGTTCGTCAATGGCCGTTCGGCAATAATCCGGACAGTTGACCTTTTACCTTTTTTCTTGTCGTCAATGGCAGTTCGGCAATAATCCGGACAGTTGACGTTTACCTTTATTTCTTGTTGTCAATGGCAGTTCGGCAATAATCCGGACAGTTGACATTTACCTCTTTTCTTGTCGTCAATGGCCGTTCGGCAATAATCCGGACAGTTGACATTTACCTTTATTTCTTGTTCGTCAATGGCAGTTCGGCAATAACCCGAGCAGTTGACATTTATCTTTGCTTCTTGTCAGTTGACTAGTTCGGCAATAACCCGAGCAGTTGACATTTATCTTTGCTTCTTGTCAGTTGACTAGTTCGGCAATAACCCGAGCAGTTGACATTTATCTTTGTTTCTGGTCAGTTGACTAGTTCGGCAATAACCCGAACAGTCGACATTTATCTTTGTTCCTTTGTCGTCAGTGGCAGTTCGGCAATAACCCGAACAACTGACATTTATCCCCAGTGAAACCATGTGATCCCCCAGTGGAGTCGGACCCCGTTTCCTTTAACAGACTCGGGTATCCTTTTGTTTTGTTATCCCCAGTCGAGCCATCCTCGCCGTCTTGCATTCATACTTGCATCGCGAGCATTCACAACATTACATGCATATCATTACATGCATATCATTACATGCATAGCATTATATTCATAACATTTTGCATTTGAAACTGGTCAAAAATGGTGTACTCTGTATTTAAGTCTCTTCGACCCGTCGATTTCAAAATTTCACTTTTAAATCTCCGTAACGAAGAAACTTAAATAGGGGCATCTGTCATACCCCATTTTTGACTCGTTTTTATTTCATTCCTCTCGTCTTTTAGGCCAGAAATTTTCGTCGTTTCAGACGAAATTTCGGCAGGGAGGTATTTTAAAATACCTCATTTTTTTGTTCCGAAGGCGACCGTTTTCATTTATTATTATTATTATTATTATTATTCTTATTATTATTATTATTATTATTTATTTCTTTGTTTTTTTAATTTCTTTTTTGTTTATTTCTTTTTTCTCTTTTATTAGTCTTTTCCTTTTAATTTTCGTTTTTATTTTTATTCTGTTTTACTGTTTTCATTTTAGTTTTTAGTCCATTTTCAGTCTAATTTTGTCCAGGCCCAGAGGGGCATTCTTGTCATTTTTCATTTTTACCCTTTTTTACTATAAATAGCATTAATTGCACAGTACCCAATCAACAGTACACAGTACCAACAGTAAAAAAAAAGGTCAGAATAGCCAAGCCACCATAAACCACCAACACTGCCATAATCCGGCGACCGGAAAACAATATTCCGGCCACCGCGAATCCTTCCTCTTCTCATCTCTTTTCAAATGCAAACAGAACCCAAACCACAAGGCTCACAGAACCGTAACAAAACCACAATCAAAAAACTCTTCACTGATTCGGCCATAGAAACCCAGAACCCATCCAAAACAAAAATCGAGAACCGAATCTCACCCATAACAGAATCGCATCCAGGCATCAAAAAAACCCCAACACATCAAGCCGAAAACTACTGAACCGAACCAAGTAATTCCTCAAAGGTAGCTTCCTTTTTTGAAACTTTGAAGTTAGATCTAGACTCTTTTAAGAAGAATTCGAAAAAACTAAGCCCGGATTTGGAAAGGGAACAAAAATGGATTTCTAAAAACGTAAAAAAAATTTTGAAAAGGGGAATTTTTTTGCTCCGGCGCGGTGGTGCCGCCGGCGGCCACCGCGCCGGAAAAAGGACCCAGCCGCGTGTGAAAGAGAGAGAGGAGAGAGCTTTTACTTTTCTGAAATTAGGAGAGAGAAAGAAAAAGAATTATGAAGGATTTGTTAGTAAAAGCCTTTTTATATTGCTGCTTACTTGGGTACACGCATGCCTATTTGGTTCCAACGGACCATCAGGGTTGGACCGTTGGATCGTAGATCTAACGGCCAACGTTATACCCTGTTTTGATCAGATGCGTGACTCCCCTTTGGCTTTTCTGTAATCCTCTTTCTCTATGACCCTCGATTTTTAATCCAATGGCTGAAAGCTTTGTCTCTCTGTGATCAGATCTGGACGCTCTGTTTGATCAGACGGTCCAGATCTAATCTGTTTGGACCCATTTCCTTTCCTTTTTTTCTCTACTCAATTGCTTTCTGCACTCCCCTTTTAATTCTGCACCCCCCTTCTTCTTCTCTATTCTTTTTTTATTTTTGTTTCTTTTTCTAGCACTTTTATTTTTATTTTCTTTATTTTTTTTTTATGCACTTTATTTATTGTCTTTAATTTCCAGTACCCATGCATTTTTTTTTATTTTTATTTTTGCACCATATTTACTTTATGTCTTGCATTTTATTTTCTTTTTATTTTATGCATCATATTTATTTTATGCATCATATTTATTTTATTGTCTTGCATTTTTTATTTTCTTTATTTATTTTCCAGCACCATATTTATTTTATGCCTTGCATTTTAATTTCCAGCACCATATTTACTTTATGTCTTGCATTTTTATTTTCTTTTTATTTTATGCATCATATTTATTTTATTGTTTTGCATTTTTATTTTCTTTTAGCATCATATTTATTTTATGTCTTGTATTTTTAGTTTCTTTATTTTTTTTTTAGCATCATATTTATTTTATGTCTTGCATTTTATTTTCTTTATTTTATGCACCATATTTATTTATTGTTTTGCATTTCATGCATTTTTTTTATTTCTTTTTAGCATATTTACTTTAATGTAATTTTTATTATTTTTGTCATTTATTTTATTGCTATTAGAATGTATCTAGGTCCAATGTAATATATATAAATGAGAATATGCACCGACACCACATTTATTTTTTATGCTTTATGTCGAGGACGATAATGTAATTTGGACCGTATCCGAGGAAAAGGACCCTCACTTGATCCAACGTAATTTTGAGGGATCCGACGCGTCAGACCTTTCTCAGCATGACTAGTCTCTGGACCTTAGGACTTAATCAAAATTTTCATAAAGAAGTCAAAAAAGTCAAAACCCAAAAACATTTTATAATCAAAATTTCAAAAAATTAATCTTTTATCTTTGTTTTCTTAATCAAATCTTTAATCAATCTTTAATCAATCAAAACTTTTTCTTCAATTTAAAATCAAACAAACTCATTTCTTTTATTCTTCTATGCCTTTACGGCCTCTTATCTTTCTTAAAACTTTTTTTCGAACTTTAAAATCAACCAAAACCAATCACTCAGCTTTTTACCCCGAACTACGTGATTTTGATCCCGCTCGGGTACGTAGGCAAAAGACTTTGTCTTTCCAAATCAACAAAATAACAAAAACATTTTTCTTCTTTCTTTTTTCATCACTTTAATCCTTTTACACTTAAGCATTTATTTTACAAACAACTAATCAATTTAGCATAAAGATAAAAATAAGCAAGAGGTTCCTATAGAGTACTATAGACGTTTAGGGTGCTAATACCTTCCCTTTGCGTAACCAACCCCCGGACCTTTGATCTCTAAAAATAGGGTTTTTCGAACTTTCTCCCTTTTCCTCGGAAAAATAAAAGATCGGTGGTGAATCATAAAATTGCGAGTCAACGCTAATTAATAGCTTGATATCCAAAAATCACCGCGACACCACTTCAGTAACTGGCTTGACACTGACAGTGCCTCGGTAAATGCATATAATTGTTTCATCCTTCATCATCATGTAGATAGGACAAAAAGGTTGTTATTTGTTTGTGTGTAGGGCATATCTGTTCACTTGCCTCACCTTAATTCTTTCAGGTCATTGCCATTAATTTCTACATTTGACCGATTCGTAAGCATCAGCCCTTGAGAAATTCAATATATATAAATTGGTGGGGTGAATCAAATCTAAAATTTTAGTGTGATACAAATTTGTAATTTCTTCATATAATATTCTTGTTGAACATGAAACTTAGTCGATGATTCGGTAAATAGCTCTTATTAACGATTTACTTTTTCTTGAAAAGATTGCACCAATAGGAATGAGCTCCGTCTCTATGCTATGAATTCTTTAACTACTTCAAAGAGTATTAATTCTTTAAACGATTAGGCCAATAGAAATGAATTCCGTCTATATGTTATGAGTTCTTTAACTACTTCAAAGAGTATTAAGTGGGGAAAATATATTTTGAGAACTAAAATGCTAAGAAAAATATAATTAAAAAGTTAAAGGCATATAAACATAAAATAACTTATTTGATTGATCAGTTCAAAAAAAAGTTGTTTGATTGATTGATTGTGTCGATGGTAAAGTTTACAAGTGAAGTTATAAACCAAGATACTAGAGTCTATGTCCTATCATCAATGATCTTGACCAACTAAAATAGTGCCCTTAGCAACGACTCGACTATCGACTGTAGTCACATGATCGTGTGTATGCTTCCTAAAAAATAGTTGTGGGGTTATCCCTTATTTTCTTAAATAAATTAATTTAATGACAAGAAGTGGACGACATTAAGCCCTTTATAAAAAAAAAATGGACATCAAGGATGAATAATTGGCATGCTCTGAGTTAGAACCCTTCTTATTGCATCAATTAATAGATTGACCCTTGCAGCTTCAAGTTAAAATCAATTTTAACACCTTCAAAACAATTATACACCAGTAAAAAAATCAATTGATCAATTTTGACACCTTCAAAATTGAAACATATGCTTGAAGAATATGTCTAAAAAACAATTTTAGAATCAAAAGATCTAAATTCTAGCTTTAAGTTAGAATCAATTCTAAATACAAAATCAATTCTTCAAAAGAATAACCAAAATGTCAAAATCTGTTATAAAATTTATCCCCAATAATCAAACCAAACATACACTAATTTACACATAATTGAATATATATTTCTTGCAGTCAACAAATGGCGCATTCACGGCATTATTGATCGTTGGATCAAGATTAGATTTCTAGCAATTTTTTTTTATTTTTTTAAAAAAACTACTAAAATCTGATCTTTAATATCTGCAATGCTGGATCTCGATAAAATGGTCATCAATGTTAGAATGGTTTTTTATGACCGCAAGGAATCCATATTCTACAAAGTCCCCATAATATTGACTTGAACGTTAGAATTTCTCAGCAAACAGCCAAGCACCACCACGTGACAAAAGAGGTAAAACACCAACAGTGAAAGTATCGATCCCAAAACACAATCTTCTTTTTATTTTTTACAATAAAATAATCATTGCATGGTTCTCGTGGAAGAGCATAGCCTCCTCGTGGAAATAAAATAAAATAACGTTGGATTGGATTTGGATGTGTTGTTTGCAAGTAATAATATATTTGAATGCGTGCCACATGTGGCAGTGTTTGTTTATACAAAACTAATTATTTTAATTAAAAAAAACATTACACTTGCTTGAGACTTCGAATGCTACTATATCTTCAACTCTTGCATACTCTTCCTACTCATATTTTCAACTTTTGCATATTCTTTCTACTCATACTTACCAAATAAATCCAAGTCTTCATGGGTACAATTGCTAATGAAGATAGCAACAAACCTCTTCATATTGTAATGCTCCCATGGCTTACTATATTTAATTAGGTAATATTAGTATTACGAACCGAAGCGTACCGAAGCTCTATACCCCTACACGTACCGAATTCTTCTCATGTCGCGTACCGCGAACCCACACCCATACCGCGTACCGATGCGAATTGCGAATTAAGTGACTATGCGCTAAACCCTAAATAAACAAACAAATGTGTGTCTCCCTAACTTACTCGTGCACAATTTAGCGGAATAAATTAGTAGATGCGTGTTTCGCATGCCAATACCATCCATTTCTATTTCTTTCCTATAAGAATATGCCATCTTTTTCATGTATTGCAGCAACAGCTCCATAAAAAAAAAAACATCATCAATTCATTCATTCTTTTAAAAAAAACATTAATTCATACATGGATTACAAGAAAAACAAATCTCTTCATGTTGTCATGTTTCCGTGGATAGCCATGGGACACATGTACCCATGTTTTGAGGTTTCCAAGATTCTTGCACAAAATGGTCACTTTGTCACACTCATATCCACTCCTTCAATCATAGATCGTCTCCCTAAACTCTCACAAACCCTATCACCATTTGTTAACCTCATCAAACTTCCCTTATCACGTTACATTGACAAAAACCATCTTCCAACAAATGCAGATTCAACCATGGACATTCCCTCCAACAAACTCTATTTCCTTAAACTAGCATATGATTGTCTTCAAGAATCTGTTGCTGAAATACTAAAAAAATCAAATCCTGATTGGGTTTTCTATGATTTTGCAGCTAGTTGGTTACCACAGTTAGCAAAGAGTTTGAATTTGAACATATCATGTTGTTATTTCAGTCCTTGTCCTGCATGGAGCATATGTTTCTTTGATACACCAAAACAACAGCTTGGTGATGATGTTTCAGCATTTAGAACAAATGCAGAAGATTACTATGGTCCACCTAAATGGATTTCTTTTCCTACAAAGATTGGTTTAAGGCCTTATGAGGTAAGAAAATTGCTTGAAGATATCAAAGTTAATGAAACAGGGGCTTCCCCTGTTTTTGATCTAAACAGAGCAAATTCAGATTGTGACATGTTTGTTATTAGAAGCTCAAGAGATCTTGAAGGAGAATGGTTAGATTTTCTTGGTGAATTTTACAACAAACCTGTAATTCCTGTTGGATTGCTTCCACCAAGAAGAGATTCTTCTGATGAGGAAGATGATAGTCCTGATTGGATTCAAATCAAAGCATGGTTAGACACACAAAAAAGTTCATCTGTTGTTTACATTGCATTTGGGAGTGAGGTGAAATTGAGCCAAGAAAATCTCAATGAATTGGCTCTTGGGATTGAGAATTCTAAGTTACCTTTCTTTTGGGTTTTGAGGGATTTGAAAAATGGTTATGTTGAGTTACCTAATGGGTTTGAGGATAGGACAAAAGATCATGGTATAGTGTGGAAAAGTTGGGCCCCACAACCTAAGATCTTAGGTCATGGTTCAGTTGGTGGTTGTTTGACTCATTGTGGTTCTGGTTCAATGATTGAAAATCTTTATTTTGGACATGTTCTTGTTATGTTGCCTTTTTTATTGGATCAAGCTTTGTATTCAAGAGTGATGCAAGAGAAGAAAGTTGGAATTGAGATAGTGAGGAATGAGGAAGATGGATCATTTACAAGGAATTCAGTTGCTAAGGCTTTGAGATTTACTATGGTGGATGAAGAGGGAAGTGATTATAGGAAGAATGCTAAAGAGATAGGGAAGAAATTTAGTAACAAGGAGCTTCATAATCAATATATTCAAAACTTCATTTCTTCACTTCACAATCACAAGTCATAGGAATGTTTAGAAATATTAAGTAAACGTTCATTTGATTTGACATAGTAGAAGTCTTCTTACTTTTCTTCTCCAATATCACACCTATTTTTTGGTTTGAAATAAACATTTTGATTCAACTTGTGGAATTGCATGTGTTTTTGTGCCAATGAATTGAACTATTATAGCATGATTTGAAAAGAAATGAAGAACTGTGTTATTGTAGTTTTTTATGTATAGAGATATACATTTTTAGAATGTATGATAACATAATTTGTCCTTTATACAGTACTAACTAAGCTCTCTATTTGTTTGATAAATGAAGAAGACCCTACTTCATTCAAAGTGTAAGGATCAAGTCGTCATTATTTCTCTTATATTGAGCATAGAAAGCTCTCAAGTGTCATAAACAATTTATGTATATTTGATCTGCATTATAGTTTGATCCCCCCTTTACTTATATTATTTGGGTAAGTAGTAATTGGATATTGGGAAGATTTGATGTAAAGAGAAGAATATGTAGAGAAATGTTGGTTATCTCTTGTTTGGGTGATGTAGCAAGTTTTATCACACTTGCCACTTCAGTAACTGGCTTGACACTGACAGTGCCTCGGTAAATGCATATAATTGTTTCATCCTTCATCATCATGTAGATAGGACAAAAAGGTTGTTATTTGTTTGTGTGTAGGGCATTTCTGTTCAGTTGCCTCACCTTAATTCTTTCAGGTCATTGCCATTAATTTCTACATTTGACTGATTCGTAAGCATCAGCCCTTGAGAAATTCAATATATATAAATTGGTGGGGTGAATCAAATCTAAAATTTTAGTGTGATACAAATTTGTAATTTCTTCATATAATATTCTTGTTGAACATGAAACTTAGTCGATGATTCGGTAAATAGCTCTTATTAACGATTTACTTTTTCTTGAAAAGATTGCACCAATAGGAATGAGCTCCGTCTCTATGCTATGAATTCTTTAACTACTTCAAAGAGTATTAATTCTTTAAACGATTAGGCCAATAGAAATGAATTCCGTCTATATGTTATGAGTTCTTTAACTACTTCAAAGAGTATTAAGTGGGGAAAATATATTTTGAGAACTAAAATGCTAAGAAAAATATAATTAAAAAGTTAAAGGCATATAAACATAAAATAACTTGTTTGATTGATCAGTTCATAAAAAAGTTGTTTGATTGATTGATTGTGTCGATGGTAAAGTTTACAAGTGAAGTTATAAACCAAGATACTAGAGTCTATGTCCTATCATCAATGATCTTGACCAACTAAAATAGTGCCCTTAGCAATGACTCGACTATCGACTGTAGTCACATGATCGTGTGTATGCTTCCTAAAAAATAGTTGTGGGGTTATCCCTTATTTTCTTAAATAAATTAATTTAATGACAAGAAGTGGACGACATTAAGCCCTCTATAAAAAAAAATGGACATCAAGGATGAATAATTGGCATGCTCTGAGTTAGAACCCTTCTTATTGCATCAATTAATAGATTGACCCTTGCAGCTTCAAGTTAAAATCAATTTTAACACCTTCAAAACAATTATACACCAGTAAAAAAATCAATTGATCAATTTTGACACCTTCAAAATTGAAACATATGCTTGAAGAATATGTCTAAAAAACAATTTTAGAATCAAAAGATCTAAATTCTAGCTTTAAGTTAGAATCAATTCTAAATACAAAATCAATTCTTCAAAAGAATAACCAAAATGTCAAAATCTGTTATAAAATTTATCCCCAATAATCAAACCAAACATACACTAATTTACACATAATTGAATATATATTTCTTGCAGTCAACAAATGGCGCATTCACGGCATTATTGATCGTTGGATCAAGATTAGATTTCTAGCAATTTTTTTTTATTTTTTTAAAAAAACTACTAAAATCTGATCTTTAATATCTGCAATGCTGGATCTCGATAAAATGGTCATCAATGTTAGAATGGTTTTTTATGACCGCAAGGAATCCATATTCTACAAAGTCCCCATAATATTGACTTGAACGTTAGAATTTCTCAGCAAACAGCCAAGCACCACCACGTGACAAAAGAGGTAAAACACCAACAGTGAAAGTATCGATCCCAAAACACAATCTTCTTTTTATTTTTTACAATAAAATAATCATTGCATGGTTCTCGTGGAAGAGCATAGCCTCCTCGTGGAAATAAAATAAAATAACGTTGGATTGGATTTGGATGTGTTGTTTGCAAGTAATAATATATTTGAATGCGTGCCACATGTGGCAGTGTTTGTTTATACAAAACTAATTATTTTAATTAAAAAAAACATTACACTTGCTTGAGACTTCGAATGCTACTATATCTTCAACTCTTGCATACTCTTCCTACTCATATTTTCAACTTTTGCATATTCTTTCTACTCATACTTACCAAATAAATCCAAGTCTTCATGGGTACAATTGCTAATGAAGATAGCAACAAACCTCTTCATATTGTAATGCTCCCATGGCTAGCTATGGGCCACATATACCCTTACTTTGAAGTAGCCAAAATTCTAGCTTCAAAGGGTCACACTGTTACCTTTATCAACTCCCCTAAAAACATCGACCAAATGCCCAAAACACCCAAAACCATTGAACCATTTATCAAATTAGTTAGGTTGCCTTTACCACACGTAGAACAACTCCCACAAGGTGCAGAAAACACAATGGACATTCCACCAAACATGAACCGTTTCCTTAAACTAGCCTATGAAGGTCTCCAAGATGATGTTACTGAGATTCTAAAAACATCAAAACCTGATTGGGTTTTCTATGATTTTGCATCTGGTTGGTTAGCACCAATAGCCAAAAGCCTCAACATAGCTACTGCTCATTACAACATAACACCAGCTTGGAACAAATGTTTCTTTGATCCACCAAAGGATCAAGTCAAAACAAATTTCAAACTTGAAGACATGTGTGGCCCACCAAAATGGGTTCCTTTTGAAACAACCATTCATCTCAAACCTTATGAGATTATTAGAGCTTTTACAACTCTTAGAAATGAATCAGGTGGAATAGCTGGTTTTGATCTCAACAAAGCTTATTCAAGTTGTGATCTTTTTCTTCTCAGAACCTCAAGAGAACTTGAAGGTGAATGGTTAGATTATATCTCTGAACGGTACAAGGTTCCTGTCGTTCCTGTTGGGTTGCTTCCACCATCTATGCAGATAAGAGATGATGAAGAGGAAGAGAACAATCCTGATTGGGTGAAAATCAAAGGGTGGTTGGACTCAAGAGAATCATCTTCTGTTGTTTACATTGGATTTGGGAGTGAGTTGAAGTTGAGTCAGAATGATCTAACTGAGTTGGCTCATGGAATTGAGCTTTCTGGGTTGTCTTTCTTTTGGGCTTTGAAGAATCTAAAAGAGGGTACACTTGAATTACCTGAAGGATTCGAGGAAAGAACGAAAGAACGCGGAATTGTTTGGAAGACATGGGCACCTCAGCTTAAGATCTTAGCTCATGGAGCAATTGGTGGATGTATGAGTCATTGTGGTTCTGGTTCTGTTATTGAGAAGGTTCATTTTGGCCATGTTCTTGTGACACTGCCTTATTTGCTTGACCAATGTTTGTTTTCAAGGGCATTGGTGGAAAAGGAAGTGGCTGTTGAGGTACCAAGGAGTGAGGAAGATGGGTCTTTTACTAGGGACTCTGTGGCTCACTCATTGAGGTTGGCAATTGTGGATGAGGAAGGAAGTAGTTTCAGGAATAATGCTAAGGAGTTGGGGAAGGTTTTCAGTTCAAAAGATATTCATAATCAATATATTGATGATCTCATTGCTGCTCTTTACAAGTATAGGAATCCTTCCAATTCCAACAACTAGGTAGACTGAGTTCATATCATGTGTTTCCCTATTTTATTATAATTTTTGTTTTACAATAAAGGTTTATTAGTTTCCCCCCTTCTCAATTTTGTAACGAAAATGTTGGTTGGCCATCTCTATATATGGCACTTTTGTTTACAAAAAAATGTATCTCTAATCATTCTTCTCCTAATTTCTATATTGGTGAAATGGCCTGAGAGGACTGTATTTGATTGTCAAGTATAAACTTCTGCAATTGCATATCTCAAACATAACAGCAGAAGTAGACTAGAATTCAAATATGTGGCATGAAAGTTTTACATAAATAAAGATCATAAATGCTATGCATGTTTAAACAAAATAACGAGATCATAAACCAATTGAAAATGTGTTGGTCTGGGCTGAAGAAATTACAATCTCATAACTATGCTATTTTGTATTTAATTCTTGGATTCATGTGTGTCAAAAAAAAAAAATAATACTACCGAGGAAGGAATCTTGCATGACAGTGTCTCAGGAAATTTACCTTAGTTAGATGGCAAAAGATGCTCTGAATATTATAGTCAAGAAAACAAACAAAATTAGTGTTCAACTAAAGTGCAACTAAGAAACTCAAGAGCAGATATAAATAAATAATAGAAATGAAAACAAGACACTTTGACAAATGACAACGCTAAATTTCCATCTTATACCTCATCATTCTAGTTGTTATCAACCAAATCATTTTGGAACGACAGCTGAAGGTATTGATCTATGCAACTGCTGGTATAGATGTGAGAGATGTGATGAGAAATAAATAAACAGAACAGTTAATAAATTAACTAAAAGTTAAAATCAAAGGTAATTGAGCCTAAACATACGAGTAGTAGGCAAGTCTCATGAAGCTAGGAAGCTACAAGCCTGATTTAAGCTTACCAATAAAGAGGTGGAAATGAATGAAAAAGGAAGTTATGAAATAGAAAACAATCTGCCCATTTTTAAAAGTGTAGCTTCCAAAATACCTGTGATAGATGAATAAAAAATATATGACCTGTATGTAATTCACCGAAAATCAGAAAGGAAAGCTTTCCGTGTTTCATAGATGTAATAAAAAAGTACATTAGGCAGGTGCCCTGTTACTAGGAAACTTTGCTAAAATACATATTGCTTCCAAGATAAACCAATCTAACAATAAAGAACAGAACACAACTAATACTTCTGTTAGGCAGAAATCCTATACACCTAAACTACTCTTCCATTGTTCCGTTTATCTATAATGCTCCAAAATTTTAAATTTTAATAAGCATTTCTTGATAAACCAAAGGACCAATATGCATACAACAACTCAAATGTAAACATAAGAAATACCTTCCACAAAACAATATTGGAAAGAGGGGTAACAAATCCATATCTAATTAAAATACATTCATGATTAAGAAGGAGGTGTAGGAAGCAATGATGACAGTGGGAGCCTCTCCTTTCTAAGTTCCTTGACAATAGCAGCAAGTGCTTCAGGATTGACCCCAAGATCACAGAGGGCAATGAGAATAGAAAGTGCATGACGGTCTAAACCCGTGTCGAGTATATTGGACATTTGAAATGCCAGGTCCAAAGATTCTCGTGCACTTCTGGCAGCTTCTGGATCCATGCTTAAAGCTGAGATGTGAATAGGATATGTTTACCAGATCAGAATTGCGAAAAAGAAAACAACTAAACACAAGTCAAAATTACCCTGCAAACTACTGTCTGAAACCTATAGTCAAATGTTTTAAAAATGGGACTGAAAGTTGAACTGGCGAGACCCCCATTCGATGAATATAATGCTAAACTTCATGATAACTGATGCATGGTCATAACTTATAAAATAAAATCCATAACAAATAAACAAAAATATCCATGACAAATACATTAAAATCCATAACAAACATAAGTCTTCCTAATATATATTAAAACATCAAATCTCATGTGGATCATACGATCAATTATGGGTGCCTGGTGGATCAAGTGGACCAATATCACCACTACAAATAACACAACAGGATCAATGGGAAAATTGATATGAATAGGAAGAACAAAACACACAGTAGGATCAAAAACTTCATATAACATAAACTAAGTTAACTAACAAAGAGTATTGATAGTACAGCCTATTTCATCAACGTTCACAAACTTCATCCAACTTTACAGCCTATTAGTCCATTTAAAGTTGGAATATGTGATTGGCTCTTGGAATCGGACTGGAGTCCCATTTTCCTAAAAGTCCTCCTAACTTGCCTTACGTGAGAGATTCCGTTGATGCCACTGGTTTTCCAATATGGATCACATAATTAGGTGTCGCAATCCAACCTAATCAGGTGAAGTCAATAACGCCAAAAGACTAACATGTGCAATATGATTGATAAAACATGTCAGGTAAACTACTATTTTAAAAGTTGATTTGGTTATTTATAATAAAATTTGATGTTGGATCATGAATGAATATCTAACTACTCCTATTATAACTTAACGTTAAAAATACAACTAAAGTTATGAGTAATTTGATCTTGATTCAACATTTCATATTTGCATCTTTGTGAATGCATAAAATTCAATCATTACAGTTATGCATTAGTTGATTAGGTTTTGAACATATCATTTGTGTAGGTAGAGTACTTCGAGCAGGTTCTTAGAGAAGCACACGCTCGCCCAGGGATTCAGGGCATTGTAATGTGGACAGCATGGTCACCAAAAGACTGTAAGATTTGCTTACTAGATAACAATTTCAAGGAACCCACTTGTATCTGATGAGTGAAAGTGTGGTTCTTTTTTATAGGGTGACTAAATTTGAATTCTTAATCGCCATTAAAAAGAGAAACATTGAGGAACCCATTTTCTCAGTAGGCAAGATCTCAAAATATTTTGGTCATCATGGTGTCCACACTACAAGGTATCTAAGAACCTACTCGAAGTACTCTACCAACACAATTGATATGTTCAAAACCTAATGAATTAGTGCATAATTGTTACAAGCAGTCACAAAAATGCAAATCATTTGATATTGATTCAACATAACATATAACATTTTATTATAAGTAACAAAATCAAGTTATAAAACGGTAGTTAGAGAAATGATAGATTGGGTTGCAACATCTAATTATGCAAATTCATTCCAACTTTAAATAGGATTAATAATACTTAATCCCATTCTTGCAAATGAGTAAAGAAACAATTAATAAATTCATTGTTGCAATCGGGAAGCAGAAGGATCAATTGACTGACAAACCTGTTGGTGCGAAGGTGAAGGGCGTTTGCGGCGGTGAGAAGAAGTGAGAAAGAATAACCCAGATTGGGTAATGTGTGTGAATTAAGAAAGAGTGACTTTGATTAGTTTTTGTCCAAGAAGGTTAGACGAAGATGGACTAGGGAATAAAATGAATAAAATTAATGATCTCAATTGATTGAGGAAAACAAAGATAAATGCCTAAATTGAAACGTTTAATAGTTAGAGACCAATTTAAAAAACAAATTAAGTTAAATGATTGAATGATTAATTAAATCTTTTATTTTTTTTTTATTTCAATGTCACAAGAAAATAAAACCATTACTTTTCAAACTTCAAAATTTATATCTAAATGGCCAAAACGGCAAAACAAAAAGATAAAGTATTACATGAAATTAAATTAAAGAACATTAGTACATATATTCACGGAACTGAATTAAATTTATTTAATCACGTGTCAATTAACACTTTTAATTCATAAATAGTTAGTTAGTACATTATACTATAATTAATTTTTATTTTTTTACAAACTTATTTTTGACATACTTATAACATTGAAATATATTAATTAAATAAGAGAAAAGAAATATGCATTTTAGATTTCTTCTTAATGTCAAAACTCAATAATAAACACCTAATTCCTCTAAAACGACATCTAAAAGAATTTTATTAAACGAGTGTCGGATAGAGAAGCACTCAAAACATGGATTTGGATTCGCGACCTTTGAGGCAGAAAAGTCATGGTGACTTTATGTCTATCTCTCTCCTTAGGTCTCTCTCATTTTATCTACTATAATTTTTCTTTTATCTTTCATAAAATACACAGAAATACGCTTAAATCACGATGACTTTCCCGCCACTAAAGTCACTGAATCTCAATCTTCAAAACTCTTACACCTTTATCTAGTTTGGTGCTAAATAGGTGAAACACACATCATTCTGGTTGTTTTAAGCAATCATTTATTTCACACAATAAAACTTCAAAAACAACTCTTGCCAAAGATGGTTTTTATAAATGAATAATAATTTGAATTGTTGAAAACATCGGTGAAAACATCGCTTATATTATATAGTGATCAAATCATATAAATAACAAGTTATAGTAGAAAGTAGAAACTATAGATTTTGAATTCAAATTTGTGATTTCAATATAACGTTTCAAATCATGGAATTTTGTTACAGTTACCTCAAACTTATTTCTGGTCTCCTAAGAAAATTCTTTTCATAGGAAACCAAATAAGAAAAATGGAAATAAAACCTAACTCAATGTTGAGAGGATTTTCAAATCCTCACACTCAATGAATGCTTCAAGTTTCCAACATGAAGCATGTGGTCCCCCAATGGAACTTTTCTGTTTCCAAGTTCATCAACCACACTCAAATCATTGCAAACATCTACCTTGAAACTGACCATTCCTTGTGATTTTCCTGCCAATTGCACTTTTTCAAAACCCAACAAGTGTTTCTGAGGTGCATTGTGCACATTAGGAGGAGTAAAGAATAACAATACTGAATGGCTACTGCTCAATTTCCCCATATTCTTAACACTAAGGTGAATATCAAATGCCAAGTTTTGACAATGCTCATCGGCAACATCTAGTGACTTGCATTCCAAGGAACGGCATTCGTGATCCTCGGCTAAAGGAACAGATACCAACTGAGGCGCTTTAACTAATTTGTGTTCGACTGTGCCAAAGCTCATTCCATCTCCAAATGAGAAAACAGTTTCTCCTTTGTAAAATCTGTAAGTTCTACCAGGGTAACCAGTAGCAGGATCAGCCCTCATGTTCATGTTTGTCATCGGTACTTTTTCTACATATGACTGTGGATACCATGTCATTGGTAGCCTTCCACCTGCATCACAAAATCATCCACAACTGTCAATGTTGTATATCGTTTTGATTTTAAATAATGTCTGCAGGGGCACGGCATCAAGTTGTATCAGCAGCATTTGACTGTGATTTCTAATATTAGGGATTACGGCATAACCACAACAACGATTAAAAACATTTTGGAAAACTGTGAATGACTTACTTGGATTATAGGAGCCGAAAATGACATCAGCTATGGCAGCTCCACCAGCTTCGCCAGGGTAGCCAACCCACAAAATGCTTGTGATTTTATCATTAGTTTTGGCAAAGGAAACATCCATGCCTCCTCCAGACATTATGACAAGAATCACAGGACCCTTGGATACATTTGCAACTTCATTTACTAGTTGTTGCTGCTGTCCTGGAAGTAGAATATTAACTCTGTCAAGACTTTCTGCCTCTATAGCTAGATTTGCACCTACCACGATAATGGTTGCATCTGCAGACGCTGCAATCTTCGCGGCATCATCTATCTGAGCATTGGCACATTGCACATCCGGGCAGCCTGGAGTGTAACTCGTAGGAACAAATGCTGTTAGGCCTTGCAAGGGAGATGTATACTTGCAAGGGATGCCTGCAAAATTTCAGTAACTTGTCAAATGCTAACCACATGTATACATGCACCAGCACAATACTGATACTGACAAAACACATAGACATTTGTAATAATTTAAAAAATAAATAAATAAATTGAAGATGATCGAATGTAACCACATGTGTCAAAAGTGTGTCCGTGTCAAACACTGACACAATGGACGCATTTAAATAGATGTATTTCGTGATCAGTTAATATTGATACCTTCATAGTTTCCAATCATGACCCTTGTAGCGTTAGCATTAGGACCTATAACTGCCAATGATTTAATGGCTTTGGAACTTAGAGGCAATGATCCTGGACTATTTTTAAGCAACACAATCCCTTGCCTTGCAGCTTCACGAGCTAACTCTTGATTCTCTGGAGTGCAGACATCCTTTGGACCAAGGTTTCCATAAGGTTGCTTGATTGGATCACCATCAAAGAAACCAAGACGCATCAATGTTGCGAAATTGTTCGATACAGCATTGTTAATGGATGCTTCATCCACAAGCCCTTGCTTTACTGCCCCTCCTGTATATTGGCCAAGATAACTTCCACAGTCCAAATCTAAACCTGCACGAAATCAAAATTTACATACAACCAAGATAAGTAAACAACTAGAACAGCAACCCAGTCCGAAAGTAAAAACATACACAAAACACAAACACGCGATATTTGATCACATAGTTCGGCCAATTGTGCCTCCATTTCAGATTGCAGAGTGGCTGGCTGGAGTACCTTTCTATTAATTAAATTTCAGGTTTATAGAGTACAGTTCGTGTTTAAATACTACGACCATATCCAACAAGTGTAAATTGCAAATCAATAATTTTTCAATTAACTAACACAAAATGATTGGAAATCCAGCAGATATGTAAGTACAAATTTTCTCATATTTTGTTACCTGACAGTATGGTTTTGGCTGCAGCTTCTTCAGGAGTCTTGGTATAATGCTGATCTTTGAAAAGCACTTCTACTGAGTCACAATCAGAAACTATATATCTACATTCACCACATAATAATACTCATATTATTTAGTGTGAAAACAACATGAATAATGAAATCTAACTAAATGAGATTTAAGAGAATTCTAAGTTACCCATTTAATTTCCATTTGCCTCTGATAACTCCTTTAAGGAGATCAGGGTCTGCACAAGTTGGTTTTCCATTAACTTTATTGTAGGAACACATGACACTAGCAACATTCCCATCAATCACACAACTCTTAAATGGAGGTTGGAATGTGTCATCCAAATCTTGTTGACTCACCTAACAAAATCAACAAACAAAAAATGATTTTCTACATTCATAACCTTACAATCACTACTAAACACTGAAAGAGACACAAATACTAAACACAACACCGACACCGGAAATAATTTGAGAAAAATAAAGTGATTGAATGTAACCACACGTGTCAATATCGTGCAAGGGTCGGACACTAACTTGTGTCGGACACTCATGCACGCTTTCAACCTGAAGTGTCGGCTTGCTAGTAGTACAATCACATTAACTTACCACAGCATCGAAGGTGTAACGCTGAACACCTTTCCAATTATCAACATCATAAGCTGTGTAGTGTTTGCAACAAGCAGCAACCTTAAGCTTGTTGGAGTCACCATCATCAGTTTGTTGCAAACCTTTCACATATCCTGCTGCATATTTGCTACTTAACAAAGGGTCTTCCCCTGGTGTTTCTTGTCCCCTTCCCCATCTTGGATCTCTGAATATGTTAATGTTTGGTGACCAATATGTCAAACCAGCCAACCCTACATTGTACATTGCTCTTGCTTCATTTGAAACCACCTGAAATTACCATAAATTAACCCTTAACACCACTTTAACCCCTTTTATTTTTGTAGTTTATTTAGTGTATAACCTTAACTTTAAGTACTTGATAATTATGACAAAGTATATACTTCTGCAACAAAATAAATGAACTTTGCTTTTTCATTGGTTAAAGCAATTAATTGATCACTTTTGCTTCAATATGCAAGCTGGAAAAACATACAGTACTAATTTGGCAAGTTCAAACTGAGAACTCACCCATATTTTTGTTTCATTTATTATTGTATTGCTCAATTTAACATTTGTACCTAAAAGGCTTTAGCTTTTATGCAAAAGCAATAAAGAAAGAATAATGAAACAATATACAAATTCAACTCATTAACTACCACCATCTACTTCGTTTAATCACTAACTAATGCATTTAGTCTCATTGCTAAACCACCTACTATTAGTACTCAAACCTACAAAATTTAACAACAACTGATGAATAAATTAACAGCTTCTTTTAAATGACATTTCTCATTCAAACCCAAACCAAAATCTGAAATTTTCAAAAAGAACCACCAACTCCAATGAATAAAATTAACAACTTTTTATGTCTTTGTTCAATAAAAGGTTCTTAACAACTTTCCCAGTTTTTGAGGAGCTACTCCCAAGAAAGAAATTTTAGAAAAATAAGACTTTCTATATGGGTTCCACAATAATCTATCTAAAAAAGTATCCCAAAATGAATTAAACTATCGATTTTCAATACGATATTAATCACTTTTTTTTTTCTCGGACCATGTCGTCTGATTAATACTAATTGCATCGTTCTCAAACAAATAAATAAATAAAAACATGAAAAGAAAACTCACACTTCCAATGGCTTGAAAGAGGGAAGTATTGAAAGAAGCTGCTGTAAGAATAGGCATAGGAAAACTAGTAGCACCTGGAACCAAACTTGAAAAATGTGTGCCAGGACCAATGTTAGAGACTCCATGCAGTGCTTCAGACCACCATTCATACTTTGGTATCCCAAGTCTACTCACTTCAACAGCAGAGTTTCCAAGGTTACCTATCTTCTCTTGCAATGTTAGCCTCTTCACCAAGTCTGAAACCCTATCTTCCACAGACAATGACTTGTCACAGAATCCATAACTTGATACATTCGTGTTCTTGGTAACATCACAGGCAAAAACAGTTGATGTCTGACCATAAACATGGTTACAGTTCAACAAAACTGTCACATAGAAAATTAAGAAACAGAGGAAAACAGAGGAAACCTTTGGTTCTCTGTTTTTTGTGTTGGCCATAACTGTAATGTAACCTCTAAAAATCTTTAAAAACAACAAAACAAGCAAAAGGGTATGTTTTATTATGTTTATTTTCTATGAATAAAACGAAAAATGTGTCATTTATGAACACTTTGTTTTTTTGTGATGTGTGAATGAGAAGACGATTGAACTTTGAAAGAAACACCCTTTTGAATGCAGTTGTTGTTTTTTGGGGGAGAGCCAAAAAAACAACTAAAAGAATCAATGTATTGTATCTTAGGAATCTTAACTTTGGTCTCTGTGTGTGTCTATATATATATATATATATATATATATATATATATATATATATCCTTCTGCATTGTGCGTGCAATGTGGTTTTTTTAATTATTTTTTTCTATTTTAGTTAAGTTACTCCCTCCGTCTCTTTTTATACGAGTAGTTTACAAAAATCACGTGTATTAAGAAAAGTTGTTGGAGAAATAAAGTTGTCTCAAATTGACGTGACTATTACTATATTACCCTTAATTAAATATATATATATATATATTGAAGATTAACTTTTCATATACCAAGACAAATTGATAGTATTGATAAGGACATATTTGGAAAAAAGGTATATTTGTAAATTACTCCTATAAATAGAGACGGAGGGAGTATTATGTATAAAATAAAGTCAACATTTGCTTGCTACGGTAAATGACTCACGTGAGAACAGTACTTTTTTGGCATTTGTATTTGTTTTGGGGTTCAGTTAAAACAGATTGTGAAAAGTGAAAAAAGATTGCTACAAAAATAAAATTAATAAGACGGATCATATGGCACTGAAAAAAAAATCTGGTTCGTAAAATAATAATTGATGATTGCATGAAAAAGGGTTCTGTATATGTGAGGTAATTGTGAATCTTGTGAAGCTTAGTTGGGGTACTATTTTTTGTATATCCCAACTTGGACCTATGAAGCTTTTAGGCTGGATCTAATAATGATTTTAAGGGGTGTCATTTTCATGGATAATAAATTGCACTTGTGTTGGATATGATAATAAAGAAATTTACTCAATGGTTGTATAATAATAAATGAAGCAAATATTATGTGGTACCAAGTATAAGGTAATGTGTAAGTAGTTTATGACCTTTGTTTGTGTTAGCTGTTTGATCATAAAAATGCCATGTTGGATTGTTTGTTCATGTATGGTGTCCTCAAAATTTCGAGAGTAGTAACATTTGTTAATGATATAGACTAGAATTTAGGTGGTATCTAAAGTTTGAGTAGAGTATATGTTAGGACCAATTTCTTTATCACTAATAACTTTATTCGGTTGGTGGTTCAATTCTTGGAAACAAAGAGAAAATGATGGTATAGAAGAATAATAATTGAAATGTAGATAAGAAAATATCTCATAGTCATTGGAGACAGCAGGAATATGGGTGAAGTTGAAGGTCATGAAGCCCGTGTTTGTACAGGGGCTAAGCAACTTAAACTTGACTCAAATAAAATAAAAGATTAATTTGCTGAGAGTATAAAAGAATATTCATACATGCATTCAATTAAATTACATTAAAATATGTAAATTTATAGATAAGTTTTTAAAATGTTTATATGATATGATTTGATTGAAAGCATATGCAAAAAAGTTTACATTGTCGGTGTCTAGAAATTAAATCCACAAAATATACTATTTTTATGTGTCAAAAATCAATTTGGTCATATTATTGTCGAGGTTGAGTTCGAGGTTAATTCAATGTGCAATTTGATAATATTGATTTTGAGGTTGATTCGAAGATCATTCAATGAATGATGCCTTCCATTCAAATAAGACCGACATCACCTAATTTGGTCATATTATTGCAGCTTGTCGGTCTTTGTTTACAACTTCCTTCACAAACTTGCGGGTTGAGTTTATTATGCCACAAATCAATGCGATAGTTCATGCTCTTGCATAAGAGGCCACATTATTAACTAGTTTTACTATTCATTTTAATATCTCAAGTTGTATTGACTATCTTATTATCAATGAAATGTTATAAGCAACTTTATTTATAAAAAAAAATGTGTCAAAAACTCAAAATAGTTTTTACTATTGAAATAAATAATAATAATTTTCAATTGAATTAATTATTTTATATTAATAAAATTATTATTTTTATAGCTGAAAAAAATAAGTCATGATATTTTGAATTCATTTTAAGAAAAAATTATTTTTAAAAAGGAAATGTTAACTAGTACCTTCAGAGTACTCTTTTGACCAAAAGTAGCATGTTTTTATGAAATTCTTGTATTCAATGCATTTGAATTTGTAATATTTAACTTTTGGAATGAATAATTTCTAAATTTGGGATCCTTAAAGAGTGACTCAGAGAAACTCGTTAACAATACTTTTTAAAATAATTAATTAAAATCAAAAAAATAATAGTAAATAAATCATCGTCGAAAATCGAAATGCACACAAGTGAAAGGTGGGGTTACTATTCTCTACGTGATGGGCCCGCACAGTCTCACTTGGCCCAATCATAAAACCGTGAAGTCTAAGTTTGGGTCAGTGGGACCCATCCAGTAGCCTGCAGAAACAAGCAGATAATTGTAGGGGTATCTTGGTGGAGGAGACTGAGAGGGCCATCTCTTTGTGGGGTCAAATTTGATTCATTAACCAGTTCAATTGCTGAGGTATATCCTACCTGTAAAGCACCCAATGAATCATCATTATCCAGTTTTTAAAATTTATAGTTTTTCTTTTCAATTATCCCCCATCTTTAAAATTTGTGATCTAATAATTATTTCACATATGTTAATTAACAATTTTGATATTTAATTATTCATCGAGATAACATTCAACAACAATTTATATATTATCATTTATCTTTATATATTAAAATAAAAATATGATCAAAGTATGTTATGTTAATAGTTTCAGGTTTGACTTCGAGAAGGTACAACCAGACTCGTCGCTAATTTTAGTGTATATTGGCAAATTAAGTCGACTATTTTGAAATGGAGTAAGTGGTGTTAGTATTGTAGACCAAAATAATTGTTTGGTGTTGAGTTTGTAAATAAATTGAATATATTGGATAATTCAGATTTCAAAATGAGAACCATTTATAGGAATTTGAAAGAGAAATACGAGTTGCAAGTTGCAAGTTGCAAGTTGGTACAGCAGAGTGTCAGTACTAGTATACTACACTTTCGTGTAATAAAAATGGGCCAATGTTGTGTCTGAAATTCATTCATTGATGCCCCTAATTACCCGCCAAGCTTAACAAGAACAAGAATTATATTTATCTCAGAGTCTTATCACAACTTGTCTGCTAGCTAGTTTTTTGTTTAATAAGCCATTAAAATATGCAAATGAATAATTACGTTGAGCTAATTTGTCACACAATGACATAAGTCAATTGACAGACAAAAATAAGGAGTCTTGCTTTTTCGGTGATCCAGAAAGCAACTCAAGCTTATTCTGCTTACCGTCAACAACCGACGTGCTTCAATATTTGATTTCTTATTTTTAGATGCAAAAGCTGCTGAGTGTAAAATCAACCATTGATATTCCAACATCAATTTATTAATTCTAGAGGAAATTCAAATTAATACCATAAAAGGAGATGACTTTTTTATTTATGATCAAAAGAGAGGGAAAAAAACACACACAGAGACACGAGGCACCCTACACAACACAAGGGAACAAAAGAGTGGTTACTACATGGACAGATACTCTTCAACTAATAAGTCATTCTAGTTAGGTGATATTTGGTTTAATATTTTCTTACATTCTTTAATTATTACTACCTATAATTTGGGCACATTTGAAAAATCAACATTCAAAATTTTGTTGGGTATAACATCCAAGATTTAATCAATTATTATCATGTTTTTTATTTTTATATAGTTGATTACTTTTAAATGAGTTTAAATTTTAAATTAATTAAAATACCGGTATCAATCAAAACTTTAAAAAATTTGTTAAAAAAAAAGAACTTTAAAATACCAGAGTTTTCCTAAAAGACCTATAATTTGGGCAACTTGCTAGCTATAGCTTGTAGATCGGTCATTTTTCCACTTTCTCATTTGCTAATGAAGATATTCCCCAAAGTAGGTTTACTAGAAAGTTATGTTGAGGTGAGGTTTGAAGCAGGAGATCTTTTATCGCCTTTTTTATTCTGATAGCCGATGAAAGTTTAAATTTTATGATATGTTTGTAGGTGAATGGTAGCTTTATTTCGAGGTGTCTAGGCTAATTCTATTTCGAGGTGTTTGGATTGATTAAACATAATAGAGCGGAGTGAGATGAAACATAATTATACTTCAAATTAAATTGATTTTATTTTGTTTTTTGATGCATTTTTACTTCTAGTTGATACTTCAAATTAAATTGAATATACAAACCACCCAATAGCGCTTAGATAAGATAACACATGTCTCTTCTAACTTAACCAATGTCCTCGATTCAAATCCAACCTTAGGCATGCAGCAGCGTTAAAACTCTTAGGGAGAGTTTGCCGCCTATTTGAGTCCTACAATGCTTGAGGGATTAGTCTCCGCAGTTGCACGCGAATGATACCCAATTTACACAAAAAAAATTGAATATACAAACCGATTTAACAAATAGCAATGTCTCTTCGCGTGAAAAAGTAAAACTTTCTTATTTGAAAGGTTCATTCAGACCTCTCTCTCAATAATTTTAACGGACTAAAAATAATGTAAATTTACGTGAACAATCAAAGTAAATCTAGTAAATCCTTTTCTTCTAGTAACAAATATTATCTAAGTGCAAGTGCAAATGCAAATGCAAAAGTCAAAACAGATCCACTTTTTCATTACAACAGACAAGAAACTATTCCATAAAACATAGTACGCATTGAGGCGTGAATATATAGATTAGAGAACTCATGATGAAGGCACAGCGGCAGGTAAACGAAAAGATAAAGGAGAAGAATAAATGGTTCAATGAAATAAGAGAATCGGGGTAAAGTTGTAATTATATAATTATGAGGCTATTCCATTGCATATACCCTAAATTGGGGAATGAAAAATTGAAGAAATGAGTGGTATGAGATGGAATGGATTCCATTATGTTCCATTCCATTCATTTTTTACAAATTTAAACAATGAAATTTAACTTCATATCACTCTACTCCATTCTATTACATCAATCCAAACAAAGCTTTAATTTTAGGAGAAAAAGTTGAGAAAATGATAAAAGAGAATTTTCATAAAAGTTTTTTCATTGGGTCAATGTGAGAAACTCATAGTTGGAAGAAGCTGCAAGAGTTCTTAATTGTAAGGAAGGTTAAACACCTTTCAAATATCTTGGCATTTCAATTGGCAGCAAAATGCCAAGGTTATCTTTTTGGCATCCTTTGATGGAAATATTAAAAATGGATTATTTATTTGAAAGTATAGAGATTTGTCGATGGATGGCGCCTTATTCTCATTAAAGTTGTCTTGCCAACCTTATTGATCTACTTCCCTTTTTTCAAGACTCCCTCAAGTATTATTTTTCAAATTGAATATTTTTTAATGTTATTTTTATGGGGATGGGGTAGAGACAAAGCGTGAATTGATAAGAATCACTATGATGTTATGTCAATATAGACAAACATATATGAATTTACGTTCAATTAATTTTTAATCAAAATAAATTTAGATAAAACCAATTTTATTAAAATCAATTCTAGTCACTGCGAAATCAGTCACATGCTTTCAACCATGTTCAGCCTTCTAGTGGTTTACATTTGGTTAATAAGTTAAGAGAAAAGCTATGTAATATGGCTAGGGGTGTTCACGGGTTGGGTTGGGTACGGGTTGGCCAAATCCGTTACCCAACCCGTGACATACACTACGGGTTGGGTTCACGATAGAACCCGTTTTTTCTTATACATAACCGAACCGAACCAACCCAATTTGAACGGGTTGGTCCGGGTTGGGTTCACGGGTACCCAATTATACATACTCGTTTTTGAAACACTGAAGGTCAACTGAAATTGAATACAGACAAATGATTTTCTAATACAAAGTTGGGGAGAAATGTATAATACATCAATTTATATACAACTCATGACTCTTGCAATATCTAAATTCTATGAGGCACCTGTCACACGCAAATGACTACAAAAAAATGTATGAAGAATCCACGACATGATTTGTCTCTCTATACCAATTTTGAACTCAAAAAATTTCATTACTCCTATAAATATCTACTCACACAAAATAACTATTTCTAATTTGAGTAACTGATACTTTTCTTCAACTTTTATCTCTAAAATAATTTAAACCAAAACAAAAGACCAGGTTCTGCCATATTAATACTTATAGAAGACTGAGAACTTGCCATTTGCTGATATGTTAGTAGTATACTCATGGACCTAAGTTGGATTTGGGACTAACTTCGGATGAGAAGCTGCATAAACAGAAGAATTCACATCAGATGTTGAATATCTGGACGTAAACTCTCCGCTGCCCTTCCAATGAGTGCCAAAACATCTGGTCGAGGTTTGCTGCTAGCCTGCACAGGCCCTCCCTGCCCTTCATAGTGAATGACATGATAACTGAACACCAAGTGATAAAAATTAGTGGCAACGCAGAAAATAGGGATTTCAAAACTTGTTATAACTTCTGGTTAAATGCAGCCTTCCTGAATTTCAAGGCTGCATTTAATTTGCCAAGTGAAAATGGTGGATTGGTAGCTATGAGACATAATGAATCATTCAAATATAGTTACTTATTCTATGTTTGATTTTAATATAGCTATGAGACATAATGAACCAAACCGAATCATTCAAATATAGCTATGAGGCATAATGAATCATTCAAATAAAGTTGTACTGAAGGTATAGAGAAATCAAGTGAGAAATCAAAATTGGAGGTAGATGAGAAAGGATGATACCTGGTTGAACTTGAATGGAGGAACACAAAAATCGAGTTTTGGTGAGGCAAGCAGTGTGAAACTGAAGCAAGCAGTGTGTGTTTTGTGACTGTGAGGCAAGCACCAAGCAGCGTGAAAGAAACTGAAGCAAGCGGCGGCTAGGGTTGGTTTCTATGTTTAGAGAAAATGAAAATGTATTGGGCTAATGGGCTTGGACAATGTAAAGTTGGGTTGGGCTAAAAAAATGTCAAAAATCATCAAAATTCTAACGGGTCCACGGGTTGGGTCCACGGGTCCACGGGTCCACATAAGTAAACCCAATACCCAAACCAATCTACACGGGTCCTTGCGGGTTGGGTCGGGTTGGACCCGTAACTGACCGGGTACGGGTATAATTCGGTTTGGTTCGGTTTGGGTTACCGGGTTTGCGGGTCGACCCGTACCCATGAACACCCCTATAATATGGCTGACTTGTATTTAGAGCAATTTAAAAGAGTATAATAATTAAATATTTGGACATAATGAAAGGTTCGTTGCACATTTGATTGATCATGTTAAAATTTAATCTTGGTGATGGTTTAAGACAAAAACAAAAGGTTGTGGGTAAGGTATGGAACAATGGTGGACCAATTTTATGTGTTGATTGAGCATTGTAAGTAGTGGAATTTGCAGTTTGTGTGTGGGTCGGTTTGTTCCATTGTTTCAGAGGATCATGACTTTTTGTTTAAAGGTTGCCAACATTTCATCTTGACCTTGTAGTGCTAGGAGTGGCTTAGCAGAGGAGTACAACTTTTGATTATTATTATTTTTTATATATAATTTCTTGATATCAAGTGCATCCTTTCTTTGTATTTAAGTGCTTTGGTGTTTTTTTGTTACTATATATATCTAGCAAACTTTATATTTGTACTATTTCTCCTTTAGATTTTTTTTTTTATAAAATAAAATTAACTCATTTCATTCATTAAACTAGTTTCAAAGGGATGTAATCAAAATTTTGATAACCAGCTAAGACAATGACACTCTAGCTAACACGCGAGTAACATATTTAGTTTGTCTTCTATTAAAATCTATCCTAAAGTCTAATAGTATTTGCGATGAATCTTTACAAACATACAAACTAGAATTGAATTTGGATTGTGGATTGGGTTACACACAATTTTATCGATCACTAGCTTGCAATATAGTTTTATGGACACACTAGAATAATCTAAATTCCGTAACCAAATTATTGTTGAGCTTCAATTTCAAAGATGTTCTGAATTCGCAACGTTCCGCTAGCTCAACTTCTTCTCCGTTTGTCCTCGAGCTTGTGTTGATGGTTGATGTTGTAGTCGTCTCTCGTGAACATAGTTTTCTTTCTTGATTCCTTTTGTTTGTTTCTTTTACTTTCCATCTCCTAAAAAAATATGTACTATGAATAACAATATTATCCCAAGACACACGTACATCCTATATAAAGCATCTATTGTGCGTATACGTGATCATGGCTTAACTACCATTAATTAATTAATTATACTATTCTGGATCTTCAAATCTAGATATGGACTGCATGCACCCAATGCACTCTTCAATCATATCCTATAGTTTATTTAAAAGAATCGCAACCTCATGTGTTGTGTTCTTAATCAGTCCAATAATGAGATGATAACAACTGATATTAATTCTCCATAAAATGGTAGGCAGAACCGCCACATCCTATTTTTTTAGCTAGTTTGTCACGTTCCATATATTTTGGTCTAATCCAAATTAGTTGTATGTGATGTGATTCAGTGATTCTTCTAAAGAATTAGACAATCGCTACGTTACTATAATTAAAAGTAAGACTATGATTGATAATGAAATGTATCACATATGGTCATGGCCACTAAAAAGGTACGTACATGAGTGTCTTTCAATTTAATGGCTCATTTCAGCGTAGACAGCAAGTGTGATAGATAGATAGATGGACCTATTATGGACACGTGGCCTCAAACATATCTGGTGGTTGTGTATTGCTACATATATATTATATACTCAGTAAAAATGTGATATTGTTTGACAAAATATAATATAATTTTAACCTCCGATTCTTAGAGAAAAAAACTTTAATAATGGGGAGTTTGGTTTGAAGAAAAGTAAAGTATATTCCTATTAAAAATTGATTTTGGATTCTTTCAAACAATTCGTCGATCTTAGAGGTACTCATTAACCATCTAAACTGAATCATTTAGTTAATGAATGAAAAATATTGAACAAAGGTTATCTCTTTGTTTGGATACTTTCAGGGCCGTATCTGGGGCAAGGCGAGGAGGGCAACTGTCCTAGGCGTCAAAAAATAAATTCAAAATTTGGGCCCACAATATATAAAATTAGGGGTTCATTAAGTAAAAAAAATACTTAAAACTTAGTTTTTTGTTGGCCCATTTAGAATTTATCACATGATATTTCTAAAGGGAGTTTCAATCCTTAATTTGCAACAACAATGATATAGCAATGTATAACAAAATAGAAAGTCACGTGAGAGAAAGACAGAGTTGCTCCATCGGCGAGCATAATTCTGGTGCTATTATTTTATTCGTTTCGTTTCATTATTTTACTGTATAATGTTGCCGCGAAAACATGCATGATAGTGAAAAAAGAAAGAAAAAAAGAGCAACAAAATCACAAAAGGGAGCCATAGATAAATTTATTTGTAAATGAGTACAAGAGTTTTCGAATAATGATGGATTGGCAGTAGAAGATACTCTTGAACAATCTAATGAAAATTGGAATGGTAACAATCCGGTCAATCCCATCAATGATAATGTTTTTGATGTGTCAAATGTTAATGTAGGCATCGATGACCACTCATCCCTCCTTTAGATATCTATGATTCTAGAAATTGCGGTATTCTTGATGCTAAAACCAGAGACATTTTATTTGAAAAATGACCTATTAGGGAATTGAATATCACATTTCTTATAGATAGACTTTCTAGACATTTTTCATATTCTTACTTTTCCAGAAAGTTGAGTAATGGAGACACTTTTGAAAGAAAATAGTTGATTTACTATAAACATGTGGATAAAATAGGTTGTTTTTGTTGTAAATTATTCATGAAGTCCGATGTTTTATTCAATTATTTTTTAACGTAATAAAAACTATTATCTTCAAGAAAATTACTCACGCTTTTGGAATTCAAATTTTTTATATACATATTAGTTAGGGCCCAATAATTTGACCCACTTGTAGCTCCACAGTAGTACATGTGCTTCGCCAATGCCTTAACCTTCAAAATCCCAAACTTTATCAGGTTTGTGTACAATTTTCTTTGGAAAATCTTTTCTCACTGTCAACATGAGTTTTCTTAGTACACATTTAAAAAACATTGATTTTATACAGTCTAAATATAATTTTGATTCCGTAAATATAGATTAGATGGTAAAAAAACTGTTGATATATTTAGGCACAAATTCATACCTATAATAGTTGTCTTCTCTATACTTAGTGTATGTGAATTTCACGGTTAGAGTTTTCGAAAAAAAAAAAATACAATTTTAGACAATTTGTACAACTTAAATCAAGACTTACATTTCCAAAAACATGTGAAGTTCTCTATAATAAATGAGAGTAAAAATAGCGTCCAAATTTTTATCAACCTTGATCAAAAAATAAAAGCTTATCGATCGGGAACACTTAATAATTATGAGGAAAAAATGAAACCAATAACTTATTTTTGGTGGTTTCAAGGACCAAAGACCCAACAAAGAGAAACTAACTAGAAAGATGGGTCAATATCCAATTTAAGTACTTAAGCTCCTTTTTTGTGCTGGCCTAGAAGAGGATAAACCGCAAAATTTGACTCTACAATTCCACTTTTGAATCAAACACAACAACACATAAATGAGAATATGAATACAAGTCTTAACATTTAGGTAAATCCTTAGGAGGTGGAAGCATTTGAGTTCGAGGATTAGGACCATCTTTCACTAGAAACACCATACTCATTCCCCAAGTAGCATGTCGCTCTATGTGGCAATGCAGCAACCACATACCTGATCATAATAATCAAATATTTATATACAAATCAAATACAATGTTATATAATTTTAATTTGGTTTAAATACGTTTTTAGTCATAGCAAGTACTCCTATATCATTTTTATTTTTAGTCTTTGTAAATATATCACATTTTGCTTTTGGTCTTTGGTGATTTATTTTAGCTCTTGTAAAATTTATTTATACTAAAATTCGTTCGTGTAATACTTATTTTAGTCTTTACGTTGAAGGACTAAAATCAAATATTTTGCGATCAATTTCAATATGAATTACTTTTGAAAAAATTACTATTAAAATAAATGAAATGTTTGAAAAAGTTCACCTGGATTATTAGCCCTGAATCTGATAGCAACCCAACCATTATTTGGTACTCCAACTGTAGTTTCCTCTGGTGGATCAATAAGATTATAGTTTTTAGGATCTTTTTTAGGATCAAAATTCCCAAAACCCCAACCAACTACATAGAAACTATATCCATGCAAATGAACAGGGTGGTTATCACTTGCTAACACATTAGTCCCTTGCAGTACAAGCTCAACACTTGCATCATAGTCCAAAACCAACACCTTTGTGCCAAATGATGTACTCAAAAAATATTCTGGTAATTTATCAGCTGTGTAATTGAATTCCCTTTTTGGGATTCTTGGAAAATCCATTTCAAATACACCAGGGATTTTATAATAATAGGCACTTAGAAAATCAATATATGGATGCACAAGACTAATGTTGTTCACACTAGCTGCAAACCTTTTGCCGAACGGGCCGGTGCAGGGTTTATCCTGAGTACAGTTGAGCAAATTAACAGAAATTGTGAACAACAAATGTGTGTCAACTTTTGTAGGAACATTTATAGGGTGAGTTTTTGTAGCAAGGCTTCTGAATTTCTTTGTAAAGCTAGTTGATGCTTGTGTTTTGTTGTAAGGAGGAAGTTGAGGAAGAATTGGTTTTTTTTTGTGATGGTGATGAGAATCCCTATATATAAGTAAAGCTGTTGTGGTTGTGTTGTCAAAACCAGCACCAAAAGCACTAGAGTATGATCTTGCAGCCATGAAATAATGACCAAGAGGTTGATTTGCTTCCATTAGAATGTCCATAGATTGGCCAGGTGTGATCATTATGTAATCTGTTTTTATTGGTTTTAAGTATAATCCATCTTTACCAACTACTGTCAATTTGTGATTTTCAATGGCAAAGAAAAGTTCTTCATCCATTACTGCATTGATTATTCTAAGAAGATATGTTTTTCCATAGTCCACAATCATCTTGAAAGTATCTATAAATATCACAAGGAAAAATTAATGTTTAGGTAAGAAATTTTTGATACATAACATATGTAGAGTTTAATAATCATATATACCGACAAGAGGAATGTTAATGGCACATCCTTTAACACACTCTCTTTGATTCGTTAAACTTCATATGGTTTCCACCAAATTTTGTAAGTCTTATATAAATTTGGTGGGATTCTTGTGAATTTTAACCAATCAAAGAAAGTGTACTGAAAAGTGTGTGTTAAAGAGTGTGTTGTTGACATTATCCATACCTACAATTGTAAAAATTTTACACATATATTCAATTGACTATAGTACCATGTGGCAATTTTGATTTCTAAATTCCTTTGCACAAATATGTACCTTGTAATTCATATATGTAAAAATAGTGTAGGAGGGGAGTGCACCTTTTTTGGAGCAGGGATATAGATAACCAGGTTGACCATTTATGGTATATGCATTTGATAGAATTGGTTCTCCTCCAGTTTTGTTTGCTACATTTGGAATTTCCATAACTTGTTCTTTCCACCACTCTCCTACACAATGATGAAAATGTCAATATAAGAATTGGTCTAATAAACAAAAGATTAAATACAATTTTGATCTCGATATTTTGTCTTATTTTAGATTTTGGTCCTCAATTTTCAAAATGTCCAACATTTTTCCATCTATGCATTTATGGTTGATTTTTTATAATGTGATATAAAAATACTTATGTGGCAACTCAATTGACGACATAGAAATGAATTATTAAGTGAGAATTTACCTAGACAATGTCTTGAATCAAATTTAGTTGTATTTGTGATATAAATTAGTTTATATTTTGACAGAATTAAAATTAGTTAATACTAGTAAGCGATAATTTACTTAGATCTGTCATGCCATCAATTGAGTTGTTACATAAGTATCTCACTTGTCACATTATTCAAAATTCAACATCAAATTTCATAGGAGGAGAAGTAAAAAAATGAGGAACCAAAAACGTGAATGAAATAAAGTAAAATGATTAAAGTTGTATTAAGCCATAAAAACAAGGGTAAGGAGTGAGTACCTAGTATAATTGGAACCTCAGCATGGGGTTTAGGAAAGGGATAAGTGTGTCCAGGTTTGGGATAAATGATGACAGCTCCATGAACTGTAGCTCTTGCCCAACCATTATGTGCATGCCACCATATTGTTCCTTCTTCTGTTGTCAAATGTATAATTTGTTTGAACATATTTCCTGGTTTAATTGGGCACTGTGTTATGTATTCAGGTCCATCTGACCATGGATTCCTCACTTGTCTTGCCCCATGCCTGCAACCAAACACTTCCAATTAATCATATACTAGACCACGATGCATAAATACATGTACACCATTGATATAACCAAATTAGATAAGAGATAAAAACACTCATATAAGTTATACCATAGAAAGAGAATTTATTTAACCAAATACATAAAAGATAAAAACACTTAACATAAAGCATGTGAAGTATTCAACGGCTTTGCGATGATTATTTTATGTCGGAGAACCTAATTGGTTATTTTTAGTAGAGTCTCTCTTTCTAATCACGTTTTTTCTATCTACAAAGTTAGAATCTTAGACTTTACTTAAGATGTACGAGTCCAATTTAACTCAGGTTAACATGATGTTGGGACATTAGAAGGGATTAAATCAACAAACATCTAACATTAATAAGTTATAATATATATATATATATTTTAAAAATGAAGAAAAAATATTAATAATTGTGACGATAATGATGATTTTACAACTGTTTCAGGTGAGATTTGAACAATATTCTTTGAGTAGTGAAACTCTTATTATTGAACCGACATGTCTTAAACATTCGGTTATACTAATACTTAAATTACTCCATAATCAATATCATAAATCTAAGTGTGAATATGCATATTACACTCTAACAATGTCTATCTCATCATCTCGTCTATATCCAATTTATTAGTGAAAATAACAAGTTCTGAATCTGGCTCATCTATACTTCTATACTATAGATAAAGAAAATAAATCGTTGTGCCAACTTTTTCTTCTTTCAATTATACCCTTACGTAAATTTGACTATAAAAATGTTATTTTGAAAGTCTCATTCAAAAATATAAGAATTTATATTATATTTTTTTGAAAGATATTATATTTATTATAATGTTGATATCTTTGAAAAAGATAAGTAATTTGTTAGAATATGAAAGTGTAAAATATCTATTATCTATAGTTATAATTTTAATCCAAATCAAAATAATATTGATTAAAATTTTAAATAAATTATTGTTCGTAATTTATACACATTAGCACAATAAGAAGACGACACACTAGTAATTAAGAATAATGATAATAACTATGAGAAAGTCAATCCCTTCAAATGAATCTACTGCATTTCCAGTTTTGCACCAAATTTTCAGTTTACTCTCACACTCACACCCGTTATAAGTCTTACTCTTTCGTAAAGGAATGAATATTTTATGCACAAGAAACTAACAAATATTGATTTTGTCAAAATAACAAAAATTAGATTAGACTAGACTAGAGTTTAATTTTATACTGTAAAAATATTTTATATACAATTATGTGTTGTATTATTTTTTAACTAGTTTAAAAAAAATTATTATACTCATTAAATAATGTTGGTATCGACAACACATCATTGAATATAACCAGAAATCATTTTATCTGCATTTTTTTCATTTGTATGCGAGAAAAATAGTGTTATTTTCCGTCCAAATTGACAAACCCGGTAGGGTGTAATTTTAAAGAAATTAATGGGGGTAAAAGTAGCTCTCCCAAATTATGCCCAAAGAATACAAAGATGCACTAACCAATGTCCAAGTTGAACCCAAGTTTTTTATTTTTGAAAACAAATAACTTTGGTACATGTCAAATTACTAGATAAATGCTTAAACTAAAGTGTAAAAAAATGTACAAATTATATGGTTTGGGAAGCCACATACCAATGTA
Organism: Medicago ruthenica; assembly: GCA_018208015.1. Classification (NCBI taxonomy): domain Eukaryota; kingdom Viridiplantae; phylum Streptophyta; class Magnoliopsida; order Fabales; family Fabaceae; genus Medicago; species Medicago ruthenica. The sequence goes on along the minus strand of CM031377.1, from coordinate 86,398,974 downwards.
TTGTTATGTTATAATCTGCCTGGTTATAAACCTTGACTATAAGCGTATCTCCTCTATGAGCTTTCAATGTTGGACCAGGAAATTCCCCATTTACCGTCAAGATGTTCTTGGTATTACATAGTCTTGTGAAAGATGAAGATTTTACCTGCAGAAAACACATATAGTTTATTTACAAATTAATTGTGCATTACCACCATCATCATTAATTAGTGTGATAGAGAAGAGAAATTAAGAAACACATACCACAAATTTGTGATGGTGAACTTTTCCATTTGCAGCATGAATCAGAATAACATATAGTATAGAGAGTGCCAGAATTCTTAATGTCTTGAACTTGTTGTAGACCATCATTTGGCTAGGATCAAATGGCAATGCTACGGTCTCAAATGTTTATACTTACAAGGGCAATTATTATTCCCCTTCAAAAAAAAAGAGGAAAATTCTTTTTAGAATTTTCTTTATAATAATTAAGTTTTTTCGATTCTGTAATTAATTCAACAATTTACCTTCTATACAAATTTTTATTTTCCTTTCGAGACTATACAGATTTTGCTCACAAATGTAATTGGTATTTTTTTTGTTGTTGTACATTCCTTCTGCCTTTTTTGAGATTCGAATATTGGCTCACTTCGTTGTAAAAGTCTAGTATCTTTCACTACGTTCAATCTCAATTGGTTGTAAATGTTGAATATTTTTTTGGGTACAGTGTAACTGGTGAATTTTATCAAGCCTTTTTTGGATTATTCTTATAATATTAAGTATGAAATTTGCTTTAACTCTTTTTTTTTGACAAAATGAAATTTGTTTTAACTTCTTTAGCAAAAAAATTGAAATTTTTTTTAACTGTCTTACCTATGAAATTAATTAACTAAATTAGCCTGAATATTCAAACTTCATAAAAGGAAACTGAATCATTACCCAAAAGCTAATATATTAAAAATACTTATATATATAATTAAAAGTAAAACTAGAGCAGATTGAGAGTGGGTGAGAATGAAAGAGGTGGAGAAGGTTATTGTTTTAAAAATGAGAAAAAGAAGATATTTGGACAACTTAAGTTGTCAACCACCTAATATATGTACTATCTCATCTATCTTTTTTATTTTTAAGCAGTGTGGAAGCCTAAAATAAACTCTTCACTGTGCCCAAGCAGCAAGTGTATGGCAGGGAGTGTGTGTGGGTGGTGTAATTAGATGAAAACATTTCTTCTTAAAAAAAAAAATAGATTAAAACTTTTTCAAACAAGCTTAATTTAGAAAAGAAAAATTTCTTTTGAAGTTTGATAAAGTTTTGAAAACATGTTAAATTAATTAGATTGTAATTTCTTGCTTACAAATACTTTAAGATACATGTTAAAGAACTCAAGATAAAAACTTAATCTCTTTTTTTTTTTGAGCAAGATAGACATTATTTGAAATTGTGTATGTAATTCTTTGAAATTTTAAATTTTTTCTTTTAAACATAAATTTCAATATAATATTTTATTTTTAGTTCATTAACATGTGCACTTGTTAGCAATTTTTTTTTTCCTTAAACCAGGAGCAACATAAAATGGAGTAGTTGGTAACTTGATATATTTGTTTCCTAACTAATTGTGACAGTCAACCATGTGCACTGTGTATAGGCACAATGACTTTGTCAGAGCATTACTATTAAACCGTTAATTAGTGGGTTGATATGACGTACATGCTCTTTACTTGGTCCAATGGTTTACTTGGATTTTAAGAGTAGAATATGAATATCATATGGTCCAATTCTTGACAAATTGTTGCATGTAGCAATAACTATGAGGCTAGACTCTACCTATTTTTCTGCAGTCAAATATTTGTCCATATTCATGGAAGATCCCTGTTTTATTTGTCTACACCCTCTTCTTCTTCTTCTTCTTCTTCTTGTATCTTTTTTAAGGTGTCTAATTAGGGCTGGACATCGGTCGGTTTGGGTCGGTAGTCGGGCCCAAAACCTCAATCCAGCCAAGCCCACGGTTGAGATCATGTGGCCCAATTCCGACTGTTATAATTGTCGGTTTGTTCGGTTAAGACGAATTAACGGGTGGGTTGACTCGGTTAACTATGTGGCCCATAATATTTAAAATTACATAAAATTTAACAAAAAACATTACAATTTTGATTTAGACGTGCTGATATTTTAGAAACCATAACCATGATTTTTCCCTATAAAGAGACTTGAGAGTCCATTTTTATTATAAAGTCCAGTCATTACGTAAATATAATCTTAGGGCCACTCATGGCAAGGTCATTTAAAGTATCTATGCCCATTTTTCATTAGGCCATTCAATATAATTCAAGAAACCATGACCATAAATAAGAAACCTTTAGCAATAATGAAAGGATGGAATTTTTTGAACGGTTGTCGGAAACTGATGGAGAATATATATAGTGAGGTCCCTATATATATATATATATATATATATATATATATATATATATATATATATATATATATGCCAAATTTCTACTAGTCCTTAAGCATTTGGAGTGCCATCTAACACTAGATCAGTATACAGTAGATGATATAGTGGCACATAATTGATCACTTGTTATGTTAGAAGATGCTTAATTTTCAAGAATCATATTAAATTTTATCTAATAAGAGTTTAACTAATTAACTAATTAGAGGTATACACATGACTAACTCAAAACATAGACATATATGTAGAGAATCAAACTAAAAAAAGACACATATGTTGTTTGCATACACTTTTAAAAAGAAAAGAGAAAAAATAAGTTACACTCAATATCAAACAAATGACTTGTATACTAACATGCACTTGAAAAAAGGAAAGAGAAAGACAAAACAAACCAAAGCCACCACCTTGACTTCCTTGGCCAACTCCTTGTCTACTATTGTGTACTTGATCCATCTTTCTAAGTTACAAAGTCTAATCCTCCAACAACATAAAAAAAGAAGTTAAAAATCTACTTTCATCATTTAGAAATAATAAAGCCAATGAACAATAATAATAGTTACATAGGTAGAAGCAAAGAGAAACAAAAGCATTTTTAGAATCGAACTTATAACTTGCTTACATACACATACATACACACTTGCATATACACACATCACAAACACCCTTGCATATTGTCTTTTTTTTTTTTGAGGGACCCTTGCATATTGTCATAATCAAGCTTATGACTATGTTTTCAGAAAAATACACAAATAAAAAGTAATATGTTCTCCAAAAATATCAAAAAAATATTGTTTATCAATGTTTTCGGAAAAATACACAAACCAAAATGATATGTTCTCAAAAAAAAAATTGTTTATCAAAAACACTAAACTAAAAATGAAAGATCCAAAAATTGAAGCAGTAACCATTACCTTTTTATCTATAAGTGACTAAACTGTCATCCTTCCTTAAGCTGAAATAAGACATAACAGTATACAAAAAAAAATGTGTTAAGCATGTCAATAACATAGAAAATACTTAACCAGTACTAAATAATTAGCAGATTTGTTCATCATCTAAAAAAACTGATAAAAGAAGTAAACTAGAAGCTAGTTCAAAATAATTTTTTATCAACTGCAAAATAATTAACCAAAAGAAATAACAATATCCAGAGGCCAAAATAAACCAAACATACTTTTAAATTGTTGTTTGTTTTGTTTATCATTTGCAAAATCAGAGGAAATAACAATATTGCTTAATAAAAACCCTAATAATCTAAGAAAGAAAATGAAGACAAAGAAAGTGAAAACTGTGCGCTCTCGGAAAAAAACGCGAACGCTTCGAGGGTATAAGACCACTCGGAAAGAGGTGTGGAGTCGCCACCAAAATTTTTATTTGTAAAGGGGAACGTTGATAAACCCCTTTGTCGCGGTGATTTTCGGAGATCAAGCTATTAATTAGCGTTGACTCACTAATTTTATTCACGACTGAACTTTTAATTTTTTAAAATGAAAAGTGGAAAAAGTTCTAAATTACCACATTTTTAAAAATTAGGGTTCGGGGGTTAGTTACGTTTAGGGAAGGTGTTAGCACCCTAAACGTTCGTAGTACTCTACGAGAACCTCTTGATTTTATTTATTTATTTTGACTATAACTTGCTTATTATTTTTTTTTAAAAGGAAAAAAAAGGAATTAGAATAGTGAGGAGAAAATGTTTTTTTGTTTTTTATGATTTGGAAGGACAAAGTCCTTTGCCTACGTACCCGTGAGGGATCAAAACCTCGTAGTTCGGGGTAGAAATAACGGTTGATTTGTTTGGTGTTTTTTATTAGTTTTTTAAAAAAGTTTTAAAAATAAAAGCCAAGTGGCAAAATGGAATTGGTTTGTGTTTTTTATTTTTGAAAATGATTAAAGTGTAATTAAAGCAGATTAATGGTTATTTAAAGAAAATAAAAAGAAAAAACGGACACTTGATTGAGAATCAAGGTTTATTAAGAAAAGATTTTTTTGAGTTTTTCATTATTATTTGCATGTTTTTGTATTTTTTTGTTTTTAATAAACTAAGACTAAGAACATGTAACTAAAAAAAACTAAACGCGAAGAAATTCCGTGGTGACGTTGGATCACCACGAAACCCTTTTGAGATTAAGCTAACCTAATTTTTTGTATTTTTCCTTTTGTAAAGCGAAATAAAACAAAAATAAAAGACATAAAGCAAAATAAATAAAGTGAGTGTCAGTGCAAGTTCTCATTTATATTTACATTGTTCCTAAGTACATTCTAATAAAATTGACAAAATAAATAATAAAAGTAAAATTGCTAATATAATAAAATAAATATGCTGAAATAAGGGAATAAAAAGGCAAGAGATGCAAAAACAAAGAAATAAACATGTCACATAAAAGTAAAAGAATGCATGAGATGCTGAATTATAAAGCATTAAAATGAATAAAGTGAAAAAAATGCATGATAATTAACCTAAAGAAAACTACAAAATTGAGAAAATAAAATAAAGTAAAAAATTGAAGAGAATGCAAAAGAACAATAAGATGAAATGCATGAGGAATAAATAAAGGATGAGAAATGCAATAAATAAAAAGAAAATGCGAGAAAAAGAAATAAAACAAAAAAATAAAAATAAAGGGAAAGAGGGGTGCAGTAGCAGGGGAAGGGTTGTAAAGAGGCGGTGCGGTTTTGCGTAGTGGTTGTTTGGCTGTGGGTTTGGCCGTGTGTGTGGCTTTATGTGGTTGTGGTATGTGGTAGTTCAGATTAGTGTTAGTGGTTTGTAGGTGGTTAGGGAGGAGGTTCGAATTGATTGTGGTGGTGGTGGAGGGCCGAGTTTGTGGTTTTGATTATGGATTTTTGTGGTTCTGATGAAAAAAATGTTGGTACGGCTTCTGATGGGAGTTGTTTGTGTCTTTCTGATGAATTTTTCGGTTGGTAATTGGCTCCCCCTGCTACTGTTGACTGCTCTATAATATATACACTAATTGGCTATCAATTACTATAATAACGAATAAAAGACCATTAAGTGACACATTAAACACATTAAGTTTTTTTAAAAAAGAAAAGTCTCCTCCACACAAAGTCAGACTTAAAAGAAAGGTAACTAGTAAAAAATCAATAAAGATGTTTAAATAAAATATCACTAAAAAGGAAATAAAAATAAAGATAAGAATAAAAATAAAAACAAAAACAAAAACAAAAGACGGACCCGAATGAAACCAAAAAAATGAGGTATTTTAAAATACCTCTCTGTCGGAATTTCGTCTGAGACGACGAAAAATTCCGAAATAAAAAGACGAGTAAAAAAAAGAAATTTTAGGTCAAAAATTGGGGTATGACAGATGCCCCTATTTAAGTCTCTTCGTCCGGAGATTTGAAGAGAAAATCTTGAATTCGACGGATCGAAGGGACTTAAATACAGAGTACGCCAATTTTGGACCTAACAAAAAAGTATGAAATGCTCGTGATGCAAATGCAAATGCAAGACGGCGAAGCTGACCCGACTGGGGGGTGAAACAAAAGGATACCCGAGTTCGTTAAAGAAAGGGATCCGACTCCACTGGGGAATAACATGATTTCACTGGGGAAGGAGTTGTCTACTATCAACAAAGATGACAGCTTAAAGAAAACAGATGATATGTATTACCTACTATCGTATATTGATAGCTTAACAGAGGTAATATAAAAAGGAGACACCGTCTACTATCGTTGTATGGATAGCTTAAGGAAGACAGATGACATGTATTACCTACTATCGTGTATTGATAGCTTAAAAGAGGTAATATAAAAAGGAGACACCGTCTACTATCGTTGTATGGATAGCTTAAGGAAGACAGATGACATGTATTACCTACTATCGTGTATTGATAGCTTAAAAGAGGTAATATAAAAAGGAGACACCGTCTACTATCGTTGTATGGATAGCTTAAAGGAGGTGACATGTATTACCTACTATCGTGTATTGATAGCTTAAAAGAGGTAATATAAAAGGAGACACCGTCTACTATCGTTGTATGGATAGCTTAAAGGAGGTGACATGTATTACCTACTATCGTGTATTGATAGCTTAAAAGAGGTAATATAAAAGGAGACACCGTCTACTATCGTTGTATGGATAGCTTAAAGGAGGTGACATGTATTACCTACTATCGTGTATTGATAGCTTAAAAGAGGTAATATAAAAGGAGACACCGTCTACTATCGTTGTATGGATAGCTTAAAGGAGGTGACACGTATTACCTACTATCGTGTATTGATAGCTTAAAAGAGGTAATATAAAAAGGAGACACCGTCTACTATCGTTGTATGGATAGCTTAAAGGAGGTGACATGTATTACCTACTATCGTGTATTGATAGCTTAAAAGAGGTAATATAAAAGGAGACACCGTCTACTATCGTTGTATGGATAGCTTAAAGGAGGTGACATGTATTACCTACTATCGTGTATTGATAGCTTAAAAGAGGTAATATAAAAGGAGACACCGTCTACTATCGTTGTATGGATAGCTTAAAGGAGGTGACATGTATTACCTACTATCGTGTATTGATAGCTTAAAAGAGGTAATATAAAAGGAGACACCGTCTACTATCGTTGTATGGATAGCTTAAAGGAGGTGACATGTATTACCTACTATCGTGTATTGATAGCTTAAAAGAGGTAATATAAAAGGAGACACCGTCTACTATCGTTGTATGGATAGCTTAAAGGAGGTGACAAAATATTTTACCTACTACCATTGTGAGGGTAGCTTAAAGGAGGTAAGAGATAAATGTTAGCTGCTCGGGATGTAGCCGAACTTGCCACTGACGACACGATGGTAAAAGGTATGCACAAGCTGTTCATTAAAGAACTGTCACTTGGCGAAAAGAGGGTGACATCTTTGGACCAGACACACTGGGGATGACACTTGGGGAAAAAAGTTACAAATTGTTCATGATTGATTGACATGAAAAGCAAGACTCAGGGTGGTTAATGCAACCATGTATTGAATGATGTTATGTGCATGTTATGTATGCATGAATGTATGAATGTATGAATGATGAAGTGACTGTTTGAAGGATTGACTGGTAAGATTGTACGGAAGACTGACTTGTATGATTGTATAAAAGACCGACTTGATGAGACAAGATTGTACGGATAAGATGGAAAGTGACCCGACGTCGCATTACAAACACTCGGCAATCTTCAATGGGGATGATGCCACTGGGGACGTATCAAAACATTAACGGGGTAAAGCCCGGCATGCAACAACTGATGGGGAGCAAACACTTCCTGGGGGAATCGTGCTAATCCAAAGACCTGGCAGAAGAACTGGTGTTTCTGTGGTCATGCTTTTTGTTCTTTTTCCTTTTTTGAATCCCTAACTTTTGCCTGGACCGCCCTTTCGGGTTTTCAGTCCACCGGGAATATATTCTTTTGTATGCCCCTAATTTTTGCCTGGACCGCCCTTTCGGGTTTTCGATCCACCGGGACGCTCATTTTTGCCTAAGCCGCCCTTTCGGGTTTTCGACTTACCGAGCTTTTCTTTTCTCTTTTTCTTTTTTCTCTTTTTTTTCAAGCAATTGACCATGTTTAACCTGCAGAGTTTGTCTGTTCTCAGGATAACTGTTGACGTACACTTCACTTATTCATGAGTTCAGAGAGAAAGTGTTTGTTGTTTATGCTTTTCAAAAAATATTTATGATTTATTTTGAAAAAAAGTTTTGCTTCAGGTACTACCATCAAAAATAGAAGAAGTTTTATAAACAGAATAAATGGGAGTTCCAAATAAAGGGCACAGGCTCAAATTCATTTAACAGAGTGGTGGCCCGCCAATGGCGTGGCTCCACGGATCTCACAAAGTTTGGAAAATGGTAAATATAAGGGGAAGGTACATTGAACACAATAACCGTTATTCTCCCTAACAACTTTGAATTCCACCGTTTAGATGCTTCAGATTCAGAGTCTCTTTGACCGCTAATGTGCCCCAAGTGAGTCATGGCCAACCTGATACAGTTACTTTGTCTTTTGATCCTTAACTTTTGCATAGATCGCCCTTTCGGGTTTTCGACCTATCAGGATGATTATTCTCTGTTTCATGTCTCTAATTTTTGCCTGGACCGCCCTTTCGGGTTTTCAGTCCACCGAGACGCTCATTTTTGCCTAAGCCGCCCTTTCGGGTTTTCGACTCAGCGAGCTGTTCTTTTATTTTTAGACAAAGTATTGCTTGACTGTATCGGTGTTCACAAGACGCGGATGCTCATCACCATCCACAGTCGTAAGAGTCGTTGCACCACCGGAGAACGCTCTCTTGACGACATATGGACCTTCATAATTAGGCGTTCATTTGCCCCTGGAATCGGGTTGAAAAGATAGGATCTTCTTGAGCACAAGACCTCCTTCTTGGAACACACGGGTACTGCCCGTGACACAAAGCATTCATGCGTTTCTCTTATCATATTTGTTTTGACATCATTCAGCCTCTGATAACTTAGGTTCCATTAAAACTCTCATTGATGGAATCTTAATCTCCACAGGGAGTACTGCTTCCATGCAATACACTAAAGAGAAGGGGGGTTGCCCCTGTTGAGGTACGTACTGAAGTGCGATGTCCATGTAAAGCATACGGTAACATCCCATGCAGGTCCTTGTAAGTGGTTACCATCTTCTGCACCATCTTTTTGATGTATTTTCTTTCTTTGTTTTTTTTTTGCTTTTGTTCTTTTTTGATGTTTTTTTTTGTTTGATTTTTTTTTTTGCAGCTTCGATGGCACCATTCATCTGGGATTTTATCAGGGATACTGTAGTGGCAGCTCCTCGGAACCCAAGTTAATCATTTTGAGTGCTTCTTCCTGAGGCTTGAATGATGTTTTTTTTATATTCTAGTAACAGAGAGATCTTTTCGGGAATCTGCTCATCGTCCTCCTCTTCAGCTTCGTGAACAGGGAACTCAAAGTCGGGAGAGAGCATAGGGTTACAGTGTTCAACGGGCTTATTGATGCTTAGTCTGCATATGATTGATGATTGATTTTAGAAAATGAGTGAAAAATGCAGACATTTTGAAATTGATCTAAAATAAAATAAAATAAAATATTTTTTGGGTTTTTTGTGTTACCATTTTTCCAGAAAAAGCAGTAAAATAAAAATAAAAGTCGCGAAAGAAACGACAATTTTTCATTGATAGTGGTAACTTGAAGACAAAAGTAGAGCCCTGCATGATATCACTTTCGTATCGGGCGAAACGAAAGGATTTTTGAAAAGACAAGACAACGAAAACACATTACTTGAACCCATGAGTAATTGAGGGAATGTCAACAGCGACCCAATTGCGGCAAATCCCTCCTTGTGTTTGCACGACCAGATCCATTTTCTCTTTTTATTTGCACGAGTGTTGTAGGTGCGAGTCGGTTTGTAATGAATGCGCCGGGCCACTTTCTTTGACTGCGGCAGATTGACCTTTTTGTGATGAAACAAAGGATGAGACTCGATTTGGAAACTATGAATGCAGTATGATGCATGATTATGCTTATGCAAAAAAGAAGGGTTTGTTATCGAAGGACTTTGTTGAAGCAATTGTAAACATCATGGTTTGAACATTCTTTTGAGCATTAAAACATTACAAAACAGTTCCCTTTTTAGAAACCAAGCCAAGGGACCAATTCAAAAGTCTTTTAGTGGAAGCTAGATTTTTTTTAAAAAAAAAATCTGAAGACTCCTAGCTTCCTTAAATTCAACAAATCAGGGCTCTTGAAGGTGTACTTCCTAGTGCTCCTCTATGACGTTCACAAAAAAACTTGTTTAAGTCCTTCGGTAATTGGATGAAAAAATGAGTTTATGCATGGATGCATGTATGCATGATTATGCTAAAGAACGGAGAAAACATGGTGAGGTTAAGTCCAAAATGTTGGAGTCAAGGGTAAACACGCCATTTGGTAAGGACTATGGTTTCACATGTACCTGTATCACGGGTTCTACCAAGTTCCCAAAGTCATTGACCACTTCCGAATATTGTCGGATTACGGGACTGACTCCCGGTCCAACGACATTCGTAGGAAAGTCTCGTTTGAGTGTAGTATCGCGTATCAACCAATTCAAGACTACTCTTGATTAGCCACCGCACTACGTCCTAAAAGGCCAAGATGGGTTAAAGGTAACTAAAGGTCCTCAACTTCATAGGTCACTTGAAAATATCAATGCCGAACACGATTACTCATGCCAACATAGTAATACTTCCAAGATACCTCCATTGAGCGGGGTTATCACATGTGCCACATCCGAAACTCACTCTCGGAAAGACACTATGATTATACCACCATCCTATCTTATGTTTCCCTCAAGTCCGGGTGTAGGACTTATCTCACCACTCACGTAAAAGGAAAAAAACACATATGCACATATTTACGACCTTATTTTTGTTTTAAGCAAGTTATAGCACAAAATAATTAAATAAATTCAAGTTAGGCTCAACCCTCTTAGGGACATCCCCAGTGAAGTCGCCATTTCTGTCGCGGTGATTTTCGGAGATCAAGCTATTAATTAGCGTTGACTCACTAATTTTATTCACGACTGAACTTTTAATTTTTTAAAATGAAAAGTGGAAAAAGTTCTAAATTACCACATTTTTAAAAATTAGGGTTCGGGGGTTAGTTACGTTTAGGGAAGGTGTTAGCACCCTAAACGTTCGTAGTACTCTACGAGAACCTCTTGATTTTATTTATTTATTTTGACTGTAACTTGCTTATTATTTTTTTTTAAAAGGAAAAAAAAGGAATTAGAATAGTGAGGAGAAAATGTTTTTTTGTTTTTTATGATTTGGAAGGACAAAGTCCTTTGCCTACGTACCCGTGAGGGAACTAAACCTCGTAGTTCGGGGTAGAAATAACGGTTGATTTGTTTGGTGTTTTTTATTAGTTTTTTAAAAAAGTTTTAAAAATAAAAGCCAAGTGGCAAAATGGAATTGGTTTGTGTTTTTTATTTTTGAAAATGATTAAAGTGTAATTAAAGCAGATTAATGGTTATTTAAAGAAAATAAAAAGAAAAAACGGACACTTGATTGAGAATCAAGGTTTATTAAGAAAAGATTTTTTTTGAGTTTTTCATTATTATTTGCATGTTTTTGTATTTTTTTGTTTTTAATAAACTAAGACTAAGAACATGTAACTAAAAAAAACTAAACGCGAAGAAATTCCGTGGTGACGTTGGATCACCACGAAACCCTTTTGAGATTAAGCTAACCTAATTTTTTGTATTTTTCCTTTTGTAAAGCGAAATAAAACAAAAATAAAAGACATAAAGCAAAATAAATAAAGTGAGTGTCAGTGCAAGTTCTCATTTATATTTACATTGTTCCTAAGTACATTCTAATAAAATTGACAAAATAAATAATAAAAGTAAAATTGCTAATATAATAAAATAAATATGCTGAAATAAGGGAATAAAAAGGCAAGAGATGCAAAAACAAAGAAATAAACATGTCACATAAAAGTAAAAGAATGCATGAGATGCTGAATTATAAAGCATTAAAATGAATAAAGTGAAAAAAATGCATGATAATTAACCTAAAGAAAACTACAAAATTGAGAAAATAAAATAAAGTAAAAAATTGAAGAGAATGCAAAAGAACAATAAGATGAAATGCATGAGGAATAAATAAAGGATGAGAAATGCAATAAATAAAAAGAAAATGCGAGAAAAAGAAATAAAACAAAAAAATAAAAATAAAGGGAAAGAGGGGTGCAGTAGCAGGGGAAGGGTTGTAAAGAGGCGGTGCGGTTTTGCGTAGTGGTTGTTTGGCTGTGGGTTTGGCCGTGTGTGTGGCTTTATGTGGTTGTGGTATGTGGTAGTTCAGATTAGTGTTAGTGGTTTGTAGGTGGTTAGGGAGGAGGTTCGAATTGATTGTGGTGGTGGTGGAGGGCCGAGTTTGTGGTTTTGATTATGGATTTTTGTGGTTCTGATGAAAAAAATGTTGGTACGGCTTCTGATGGGAGTTGTTTGTGTCTTTCTGATGAATTTTTCGGTTGGTAATTGGCTCCCCCTGCTACTGTTGACTGCTCTATAATATATACACTAATTGGCTATCAATTACTATAATAACGAATAAAAGACCATTAAGTGACACATTAAACACATTAAGTTTTTTTTAAAAAGAAAAGTCTCCTCCACACAAAGTCAGACTTAAAAGAAAGGTAACTAGTAAAAAATCAATAAAGATGTTTAAATAAAATATCACTAAAAAGGAAATAAAAATAAAGATAAGAATAAAAATAAAAACAAAAACAAAAACAAAAGACGGACCCGAATGAAACCAAAAAAATGAGGTATTTTAAAATACCTCTCTGTCGGAATTTCGTCTGAGACGACGAAAAATTCCGAAATAAAAAGACGAAATAAAAAAAAGAAATTTTAGGTCAAAAATTGGGGTATGACAGCCTTGAGTTTTATTTTTAAAGGGAAACGATAATAAAACCCTTAACGATGAGGAAAGGAATGGTCATCGCAACCATTATCGGGTTCGGGAGTCGATTATGCAAGGGGAAGGTATTAGCACCCCTTACATCCGTTGTACTCAACGGGAACTTCCTAGTTAATTAAGGCTAAAGTGTTTTCAAAGTTTTGCTTGCATGCTTAAATATATATAAAGGGGAAAAAGACAAAGGGGGAAAAAGTTGTTTTTTATTATTGTGCTTGACAAGAACGGGGTCTTGCTCCTACGTATCTCCTGGTGCGATGGAGAATTCAAAGCTACGTAGTTCTTTGGTAGAAAACGTTTCTTTGTTGGTTGTTTTTTAAAGAACGATGTTAATGATCGTATTCTTACGATTAAACATAGCTTGTATGCTCGCGCGTGGGAGGCTTAAGCGTTTGTTTGTATTGCGTTTAGAATAGATAAAAAAACATGTCCGTTGGGGAAAAGAGGTTTCAATTGACCACGGGGGCCAAAAATTAGGTTGATTTGATCACAAGGGATCAAGAAAAGGTTCAATGGACTCAAAGGAGTCGAGCATTGATTCAATTGGTCACGGGGGACCAAGAAAAGGTTCAATGGACTCAAAGGAGTCGAGCATTGATTCAAAATGGTCACGGGGGACCAAGAAAAGGGTTCAATTGATCCAACGGGATCGAGAATTGATTCGATTGACTACGAGGAGTCAAGAAAGGGTTCAATTGACTCAACGGAGTCAAGAAAAGGTTCAATTGACTACGGGGAGTCAAGAAAGGGTTCAATTGATCCAACGGGATCGAGAATTGATTCGATTGACTACGGGGAGTCAAGAAAGGGTTCAATTGATCCAACGGGATTGAGAATTGATTCGATTGACTACGGGGAGTCAAGAAAGGGTTCAATTGGTCACGGGGGACCAAGAATAGGTTTGGTGTGTTGGATTTGTTTTATGTTTTGAAAATAGAATGACGATTGTCCGAACAACGAGACATACGTCAAGTATTCGTGCAACCGGGGAATGGATAGACATACGTCAAACCATTCCTTTTTCATTCAAGTTTATTGTTGAAACTTAAAATGTATTTTTTTGGTGAAGTTTGAAAAGAATGACGATTGTCTAAACAACGAGACATACGTCAAGTGTTTGTTCAATCGGGGAATGGAGAGACATACATCAAACCATTCCTTTTTCATTCAAGTTTGTTATTGAAACTTAAGAAATCCCAAAGTAATCAAAACACTTGGTTTAAAACTTATGAACAAGTTTGTTGTTCAAGCATGAACAAATTTGGTTCAAGTTTATGATTGAAACTTATTTAAAAATGAACAAGTTTATGAAAAATGCACAAGTTTATGAAAAATGAACAAGATGTTGTTCAAACTTATGATTAAAAAAATGAACAAGATGTTCAAGTTGTTTTTGAAACTTAAATGAACAAAGGTTGTTATTCAAGTTTGATTTTGAAACTCAATGAACATAACTTGTTGCTCAAATTTGTTTTGAAACTTAATGAACAAGTTAATGTTCAAATGCTTTGGAAACTTGATGAACAAGTTATTGTTCAAACTTATGAAATTTCAAAATAAAAGCCAAAACACTTGTAATACTTTGAACCAAATGAGTTTTAATCCTTTTCAACAAAAGTTCAAAAGAAAAGTCAGGTTCTGAACCTTACAAATATGCCCAGAAGTGCTTTTGAACCTTAAAAAATGCCCATAAATGCTTCAGAAGCTGAAATTCAGCTTCTGAGTGAACAGTACTTCAGAAGCTCAATTTCAGAGTCTGAAGTACTGTTCAGACGCACTGTTCATGGGTTGACTTTTGTTGACTCTCAGAAGCACTGTTCATGTGTTGACTTTTGTTGACTCTCAGAAGCACTGTTCATCAAACGCACTATTAATGCGTTGACTTTTGTTGACCTTCAGACTTTGAACTTCAGAAGCTGAACAGTGCGTCTGAAGCACTGTTCAGACTCTGAACTTCAGAGTCTGAGGCACTGTTCAGAAGCTGCTTCTGAACAGTAGTTCAAAAGCTGCTTCTGAACTGATTTCAGGACCTCTAAGGGTAAAAACCTTCGAATTCAGTGATAAAAAGGATTAAACCACTTCTGTCTTTGTGTTTTGCAAGGTTTGGGATTACTTTGAAGTTTCAAAAGATGTTTTTAGTTTGAAAATGAATTAAACAACACTAATAATGCAGAAACTGAATGCTGAATCAAAAGGGACAGCAGCACAAATGCAAACTGTAATGCAGATGCAAGATATCAAAGGTTCAGAATGACTTACAAATTTCCAGCTGATGCTTGGGATGCAAGAAACTGAACAAGGATTTGAATGATTGTGGTTTTTGAATATGGAATGATGAGGAATAAGAAACAGCAATAACAGATGATGTTTTTGCTGTTATTCCTTACTTTGGTGTGATGTTTATGGAGGTTTGATAGCTGGTCTGGATTGCTGATATGATTTGTGATTGTTTGCAAAGAAAGAACAGAAAACAGAGCTTCTGGCTAATGTTTCTATTGATTCTGAGTTTGTTCTAAAATTCCCTAAAAACAAACTGCTTAATTGTGCTAGGATCAGGTTGAATTGGATTAAACAAACTGTGTGGAAATTATGTGTTGAAACTGTGTTTTCTTCTGAATTTGCTAACTGAAACTCTGTGTTTTTCTCTCAACAATTGCTCAAAGATTCAATTCTGAATATCAAAAACTCTGTCTGAATTGTGTATCAAAAGAACCCGTCCTTAATCCTTCAGCATTGTGCTTCTTATATAGGCCAAATGAGATCAATTGCAATGATGAAAATCCCCTAGAACCAGGCTGCTTTGTGGGCTATGATCAGGACTTTGGCTATGCATTTAATGCAAAAGGAAGGAAGTGACCCTGACTTGTGATCATGGTCAAGACTTTGGCTAATTTCAGAAACCAATGGGGCTGAAATTGACAGGAATTGCTGGAATCAAGGGTGCTGTCTGTGCAGGTTGCAACTTGCAATGCCCTTTGAGATTGATCCTTGCAATTTTGAGAAGACAAACAGGAAAAGGTAGTGAGCTGTTTGCAGAGCTTGGGGAGAAACAAAGGAAAACGTGTGCTGCAATGAGAAGAAAGAAGAAATGCTGGAACAGGGTCAGCATCTTCAGAATCTGGGCAGGCTGCTTTGCAATCAGGGCAAGCTATTTTGCAGCTATGTTTGACTGGTTTTGGGTGGAGAAGAAAGGGCAAGGTGCTTGCTGGAAAGGAGGGGTCAAGGTGCAGAGCAAGTGGGGAAGAAGAAGTGTGTTGGGCACGTGCTAGCTCTTCTCTTCTTTCTTCTTTCTTCTGCTTCTGAAGACACGTGCATGGCACGTGCTTCTTCCTTTCCTTCTTTTCTTCTCCGGGTCTGAACCATTGGGTTGGGCCCGTGTATTGCTTCCCTTTCTTTTTTTGCTTTCTTTCCCCTCCGTTTTGGTTTTGCTTCTTTTGTTTCTCTTTTTTTTTTATAAACTTAAAAGTAATAAATGTAATAATAATAATAATAGTAATAATGAAAATAAAAATGATAATAATAATGATAATAAAAGTAAAAGAAATATAATAAATAATAATAAATATTATTATTATTTATTATTTATTTCTAAAAAGAAAATAAAGATTGACTTCTCTCTTTTTTTTGAAAAAGCTAGGACAAAATTGGGGTACAACAGCTACCCCTACTTAATTGTATCTTTGAATAGAGAACGTGAGTGCCAAAGGCATCAGGTAAACTCTTTGTGAAGAGCAATTAAGTAAAAAAGGATCCAAATTTTGTCCTTTAAAGTGAGAAAAGACTGTAGTAAATGATGAAAATATTGAAATGCGAACGCAATGGACACAAAAGTAAATGCCGGGTCAGCTTTGGGTTGGTTACTGGTGCATAAACTAGAAATGAAATAGACAAGTCGTCGCCTCGGGGGGTGCTTAGATCTAGAAGACAAGTCGTCGCCTCGGGGGGGTGCTTAGACTCGCTTTGGGAATAAAAAAATAGATCGTCGCCTTGGGGGGTGCTTAGATCTGACAAGTCGTCGCCTTGGTGGGTGCTTAGATCTGACAAGTCGTCGCCTCGGTGGGTGCTTAGACTGAAAAGGTAAAAAGATCGTCGCCTCGGTGGGTGCTTAGATCTGACAAGTCGTCGCCTCAGTGGGTGCTTAGACTGAAAAGGTAAAAAGATCGTCGCCTCGGTGGGTGCTTAGATCTGACAAGTTGTCGCCTCGGGGGGTGCTTATACTGAAAAGGTAAAAAGATCGTCGCCTCGGTGGGTGCTTAGATCTGACAAGTCGTCGCCTCGGTGGGTGCTTAGACTGAAAAAGTAAAAAGATCGTCGCCTCGGTGGGTGCTTAGATCTGACAAGTCGTCGCCTCGGTGGGTGCTTAGACTGAAAAGGTAAATAGATCGTCGCCTCGGTGGGTGCTTAGATCTGACAAGTCGTCGCCTCGGTGGGTGCTTAGACTGAAAAGGTAAAAAGATCGTCGCCTCGGTGGATGCTTAGATCTGACAAGTCGTCGCCTCGGTGGGTGCTTAGACTGAAAAGGTAAAAAGATCGTCGCCTCGATGGGTGCTTAGATCTGAAAAGTCGTTGCCTCGGTGGGTGCTTAGACTCTCTGGGGAAATAAAAAAGATAGATCGTGACCTCGGGGGGTGCTTAGATCTAACAGACAAGTCGTCGCCTCGGTGGGTGCTTAGACTGCTGTAGGGATAAATGTAATCGTCTCTAGACGTGGCTAGTACATTGATTGTTGAGAAGGAAAACATGATTGTTGATGCATGATATGCTTCATATTGTCTTATGCAGAGCAAGTGGGGAAGAAGAAGTGTGTTGGGACGTGCTAGCTCTTCTCTTCTTTCTTCTTTCTTCTGCTTCTGAAGACACGTGCAGGGCACGTGCTTCTTCCTTTCCTTCTTTTCTTCTCCGGGTCTGAACCATTGGGTTGGGCCCGTGTATTGCTTCCCTTTCTTTTTTTTGCTTTCTTTCCCCTCCCTTTTGGTTTTGCTTCTTTTGTTTCTCTTCTTTTTTTTTATAAACTTAAAAGTAATAAATGTAATAATAATAATAATAATAATAATAATAATAATAATAATAATAATAATGAAAATAAAAATGATAATAATAATGATAATAAAAGTAAAAGAAATATAATAAATAATAATAAATATTATTATTATTTATTATTTATTTCTAAAAAGAAAATAAAGATTGACTTCTCTCTTTTTTTTTGAAAAAGCTAGGACAAAATTGGGGTACAACAAAAACAGAACATAGTCTGTTTCGTTGAAAGGAAGTGAAAACAAAGAAAATGAAGAACATAAATAAACACATAACTGAAACATACGATGTAAGACGGTGGATCTTCACCGGGGTGAAAAGAGGAGTCGAACGACGGCGTGATGAGTGAACTTCAACGGCGGACGACAATGTTGTGGACTGAGTGAGTATTGAGTGTGGAACTAGAACGGCGCAACAGCTGCTGAGAGTGGAATGAATCTAGGGTTTTCTGTGTGTGAAGAGAGAATCAAAAGCATATATATTGGGGGTAAAAACGACACCGTTTTTGTGTTACGGCTGTTTTTTAGGAACATGCACATGGTATATAATATGACTATATGTATTGGGCCGGTCGGTTTGGATTACCGTTGGGCCAATAAATCTCAACCGAACCAGCCCATTTCCATCCACCCAAACCCATTTTTGTTAACCCGTGTACCGTTAAACCCGTTTAACCCGCCCGATTCGGTTTACACTGGACCGGTTAGTTCAGTTTGGGTCGGTTAGTCCATTTTTGTCCAGCCCTAGCGTCTATCTCTATCAATTTCAACTTTTTGTTCACAAGTCATGACACACATGTTTGTAAGTGTTTTCAAGTATTTGGCAAATAGTTTAATAGTCTAAGTCTCGGTGCAAGAACTTGATAAAAGTCATATGTTTCAAATGATTTGATTATTATTAGTAGTCGACATTGTAATTTTTTTTACACTAAATGTATATGAATTAAATCATTTGGCAAAGAGTTTAACATGGTTTGTCGTTGTAAAAAGTCTTATGTGACTTTTAAAGTTACTAGACTCCAACCCGTGCGGTGCACGGGTTTCGTAGAATTTCGTATATAAATATCAAATTGATTATATTTTTACTTACAGATTCAGTACTTTGTTATGAAACGATCGAAAAAAAACAAAAGAAAAGGTGCAAAAATTACACAAATTTAAGTTATTAACTTTATTTTGTTACCAAATAATATTACCAGTTTGTGTTCCCGAATTCCTTCTTTCTCAACCTTCATATTTGATTATATTTATGTTAAAAGAACAACTAAAATAAGTAAATTGAAAATAGTACATGTTTCAAAAGTCAAAGTGATAAAACAAAGTAATTTTATAATCTAGTGTAGTGATTTTTGCAAATAAAAAGGCAGAATAAATAACTTCAAGTAATTAATATAATATAGGAGAAACAAAGAGGTAGACAAAATTACACTAAAAAGTGAAGTTTCTAATGATAAAATTATCATCTGAATTAGTCAAATTATCAACAATTTTAAAGATGCAACTTTATTATCGTAGCTCGTAGTAAGCGTACACCAAGAAACAGATCTTAACCGCAAGGGCTGTTAAATCTATAAAAAGGAAAAACAACTGTTATGTGATAACCGAAAGAAAAAAATAATAAAAAGAAACTGTTATGTGGTAATTGAAAGAAAAAATAATAATGAAAAAGGACCGTTATAATGAAAAGGAACTGCTATCAAAAAAGGAATTGCAATGACGTTAGTGACTTTTAAAAAAATGACATTTTTATGTGCTACCTGATTCAATTCCTTGCATACCTTTTTTTTTCATAAAATTTAATTAGGTCCGTCAAAAAGGGCGGGGTTATGGATATTAGGTTCAACTGCATGATAGTGAAAGAGATGGAAGTGAGTGAGAAATGATTTAGAGATTGTGAGATTGAAAGAAAGAGGACCCGAATTTGTGTTGGATACATCAATTGCATGTCATAAAAACATTAGTACCTTGGTGGTAAGAGTTGTGATTTGGAAGCATGTGGTACTTGGTTCGATCCCCACGGGGAGAAGCATATTTTTTTTGTAATTTTTCGTACACAATTTTATTAATTTATTATTTATTCAATTAAATATATTTTTAAGGCATCGTACAAAATTATTTATGTTGTAAATTAGTCGCATCTGTGATAGATATATAAAATGAAAGCAATTATAAGTCATAGAAAACTTTAGTGATCTAGTGGTAATATTTGTGAGATGTTAGAGCTTGGTTTGTGGTTCAACTAGGTCAAGACTACCTAACATTTAGTATTATAATGATAATGATATCATTATAAAAGTCAATGTTTCTAATGGTATGACAGTTATGATTAAATGATTGTATAATATTTTTTTTTATAATGACACTGTATATAAATTAAATCTTCTGATAAATAGTTTAATTTTCATGCATTGTCATCGTAGAAAATCTTACACCGATTAATTGAGATCGTAAAATACTTTAAATATTTGAAATGCATTACTAGTATTAGTTGTATACTTGTATGTTTAGAAAAAGAGCTTTATCCCCACGTGCTTTGTTTTGAAGCCAACAGAGATTTTCTTTTTACAAGGTTAAAGGATCAAACAAAAAAACAACATAGCATAAAGAAAGAAAACTATAATTTACAGAACTAAGTTATTAATTTATTATAGAGTCTGCAGAGAGGAGGTCCATGAGGCTGAATAAAGGAGCATTTCCCTTTCTTCTAAGAGGCTAAATTGATGTGGATGCCTCTAGATTTGGTTCCCAAACACATGTTATAAAAAAAAAGAGTTCGAAATAAAATGTTTTGTATCAATGTATAGAAAACGGTTACATACATAAAAATTCATGAGATGAATACCTTACACCTTATTTTCTAATGCCCAATCACAAGTTAATATATTTATCTTTTTTGTTTTACTAAAAGTTAATAATTTCATCTTATCAATCACACATTTTTGAAAATATGTTTATTAATCAAAGCTATTTTTTGTGTAAAACAATCATAAAGGACAAGTGTATAAAACCATAGAGTATAACTAGAGGTGCTCATGGATTCGGGTGACCAATTCAACACAATGATCTAAACCAATTTAATATGTATTTTACTTGAACGCGTTCAAGTTCGGGTCCAACTTAAACCAATCCGTTCAAACCCACGAAGTAGTTTGGTTCGGGTTTATAATTTCAATTTTGTGAATCAGCAACCCAACCCGTTAAAAAAATATGATTTTTTAATTTTGTGTGAATATAGTTTGAACTTTTATATGTTGATTTGAACGATTTTCAATTTGTGCATCCGCCCTTGAGTAGATTTGTCATTCAATTATATTTGGGGGTAATAGTCATTTTGGTCCCTGAAAGTGTAACAGGTAGTCACAATAGTCCCTCAATATACCAAAATTTCAAAATAGTTCATGATTGTGCACAATGTTAGTCAAAATAGTCTCTTACGTTAAAATGTCTTGTTAATATTGCCATATTTGTCCCTCAGTATACTTACTTATCGTCATATTAGTCCATATAAATATTTAATCATTGTCATATCAGTCTCTGTATGAATAGAGTTAATGTCAGCGTTGAGGGACTATTTCAATGTCAAAGACTATTTTGACTAACGAAGTGCACAATCAGAGACTATTTTAGAATTTTGATACATTGAGTGACTATTGTGCCTACTCGTTACACATTCATGGACTAAAGTGACTATTACCCCTTATATTTATTTTGGGACTTTTTCAAAATTATTTTGCATGAACTCAATGACCCGACTAAGGTTAACCCAGTAATCATCATATTGGGTTAGTTCGAATTTGAAATTAAAAATACGGGTTTTTAACCTTATCCAACCAATAAAATTTGATCGAATTGGGTAATGAGTTTGGCTAAAACATATCCAACTCGACCCATACACACTCTTAATTGTATAATATATCTACTCATGGGCGGAGACACACTATATAGCCTCAGTTGTTGAACTTTTCTAAAAAAACTTAATTATATAATACTCTTTATGACTGTCGCGGTGATTTTCGGAGATCAAGCTATTGATTAGCGTTGACTCACTAATTTTATTTCACGACTGAACTTTTAATTTTTCAAAAGAAAAGGGGAAAAAGTTCTAAATTACCACATTTTAAAAGATTTAGGGTTCGGGGGTTAGTTACGTTTAGGGAAGGTGTTAGCACCCTAAACGTTCGTAGTACTCTACGAGAACCTCTTGATTTTATTTATTTATTTTGGCTATAACTTGCTTATTTTTTAAAAGGAAAGAAGGAATTAGAATTGTGAGAAAAAAATTGTTTTTTATTTTTTATGATTTGGAAGGACAAGGTCCTTTGCCTACGTACCCGTGAGGGATCAAAACCTTGTAGTTCGGGGTAAAAATGACGGTTGATTTGTTTTGTATTTTTTATTGGTTTTAAAAAAGTTTTAAAGATAAAATAAAGGCCAAGCGGCAAAATGAGATTGGTTTGTGTTTTTTATTTTTGAAAATGATTAAAGTGTAAATAAGGTAGATTAATGATTAATTAAGAAAATAAAAGAAGAAAAAGGGACACTTGATTGAAAATCAAGGTTTGTTTAAGAAAAGATTTTTTTGTGATTTTTTATTGTTATTTGCATGTTTTTGTTATTTTTGTTTTTAATTAACTAAGACTAAAAAAAAATAACCAAAAAAACTAATCGCGAGGAATTTCCATGGTGACGTTGGATCACCACGAAATTCTTTGGAAAGAAACTAACCTAATATTTTTGTATTTTTTTTTGTAAAGCGGAGTAAAAAATAAAAGACATAAAGCAGAATAAATAAAACGTGAGTGTCGGTGCATATTCTCATTTATATTTACATTGTACCTAAATACATTCTAATAAAATAAAAACGAAATAATAAATAAAAGGTAAAATTGCAAATGCAATAAAATAAATATGCTAAATATAAACAAAGAAATAAAGATGCATGAAATAAAAGAAAAATAATAATAATGAAAAAAAAATGCATGAAATACTATGAGATAAATATCATGAAATAAAATGCATGAAAATAAATAAGGAATTAAAAAGTAAAACGCAAGAAATGATAAAGAAAATAAAAAGGAAGAAGGGGGGTGCTGAGAGTAGAAAGGGGGGTGCAGGAAGAAAACGGGAAGAAGAAAGCTGAGAAAGGAGTTCTGGGCCGCGGTTAAGCCTGTTGGGCTGAAAGGGGGGAAAACCGGACCGGTCCGGTTTAAGCGAACCGAACCGGTTCGGTGCTTTTAAAAAGAGAAAAGGCCGGTTTTTCTCTCATTTTGCAAAAGGGTTTCTCTCTCTTCTCTTCCTCTCCCTCTCCCTTCTCTCAAACAAACACTCTGACCTCTCTCACTAAAGCGCCGCCGGAAAAGACTCTCCGGCGTGGTGGTTGGCCCGGCCCAGAGGGCGGCGCCACCGCGCCGGAGCAACAAACTCCCTTTTAAAAAAAGTTTTAATTTTTCTTACTTCCCTCTCCCTCCCCTTCACGAATTCGGTGCTGATTTTTTCCAAA
Source organism: Medicago ruthenica (assembly GCA_018208015.1). Lineage (NCBI taxonomy): Eukaryota > Viridiplantae > Streptophyta > Magnoliopsida > Fabales > Fabaceae > Medicago > Medicago ruthenica. The sequence goes on along the minus strand of CM031377.1, from coordinate 86,375,576 downwards.
AAAAATTCAAAAGCAGTAGATCTAAGTTAGAAATCTCGAAAAAAAGAATCTACCTTTTCTCTTTTGATTCGGACTTGGGGTTTTGGTGTTTGTTGTTCTTGGTGTTTGGATGGTTTTCGGATTAATAGGTTTTGGGTTTGTGGGTTTTCGGATTTAGAGAGTTTTGGGTTTGTGACGGAGACCGTGGGTTGAGGGCGGTTTATTATGCGTGGCTGGGTTGTGGGGTGGTGTTTGGGAGAGGTTTTTTCGTGCGTGTGGGTGAGTGGGGCTGCGGATTGTGGGCTGTGGCCGTTTATGTTTGGTGTGTTGGGAGGTTGTTACGGTGGTTTTAGGGTGGCTGCGCGGTTGTATGGTGGTTTAGAGGGGAGACCGTGAGTTGTTGTTTGTTTTGATTGGGACTGGCCGCGGCTTTGTGGTTCTCAGGGAAGAAAGTGGTCGTGGTTGTGTGAAGGAAGTGGCTGTGGGTGAGTGTGAGTGTGATAGGGCTGTGTTTGTATGGTGGTGGTTGTGGGTAGGCCGTGTGTGGCTGCTGATGACTAATTGGTTTCTGATCAGTTTTGGATCGGTTTTGTAATGTTGGCTGTGTGTTTTTGATTTTTGAATTCGGTCCCCCTTTTTGGCTACTGACTGCCTTCCTTTTATCTGCTGCTAACTCAATGCCAAATACTAAATTGTCATTATTGACCATAATAATCAATAAGTAACAATTTAAATTGAGCAAAGTCTCCTCCATGAAAATAATGACAAATTAAAAACCAATTAAAGTCTTAGCAAAGTCAGACTAAAAAAATTAAACAAGTAACTAAAAAATAAATAAAAATGCTAAATAAAATAACAATAAAAATATTTAAAAGAATAAAAATAAAAATAAAAAAACAAAAACCGAAAGACGGACTCGAATGAAATGAGGTATTTTAAAATACCTCTTTGTCGAAATTTCGTCTGAGACGACGAAAAATTCCGGACCAAAAGACGAGTAAAAAAGAAATTTTATGTCAAAAATTGGGGTATGACAATGACCTATTAGGAGTATCACGTTTGATTTTTCACACAAATTAAGAAGTTATAAATTAAAGATATAATAATTTTATTAAATTAATCTTATTTAAGTATTATTGTATTCACATTTATCATAAATACAAAGTAAATGATATTGATTTAGAAGTCACACTAACCATGAGAATTGGACGTCATATCAATAAATCATATTACATATAAAAAGGCAAAATCGCTTAAAAAAGTTAAAGATCAACATCATACAATCATAATATTTAAAGTACCAAAAACAAAATTAAACCTTAATATAGTAAAATGTGAAAATAACATTTATTTTAAAACAATTTAATTTTACAAATGTGACACACATGACAATGGGACAGTGAATACTATTTATATGATATATTATACCTAGAGCATATTAACAACTTTTCAAAAGAAAAAAGAGCACATTGATAAAACTAGAAAGCCTACAACTATTGGACTTGGATCCTCTCATGCATACATTCTTCTCCAACAAAATTAGTGAGTGAGTGGAGAGTGATGATAAGGGAAAATTAAGAGATGATAAAGAAAGAGAGAATATTTAAGAAAGATAGAAATAATTAAAATATATTGTAGAGAAATTGTGGGAGAGCATCCACGCCCTACATCGATTGCCTATTTTTAATGCCACGTTTTCTAATTCTAGAGAGTAGCAATGATTCTTTTCACTTTTAGTAAAAAAAGAGGGTAAAATACCAACAAAATTATTCAAATACAATTATCTATGATTCTTAACTCATTTTTTGATCAAATGATCAACACTACCCTTTATAATTTGAAATGATTTATCAATTCTATTCACTACTTTTATTTCAAAATAATAGTCATTTTTGCATATAAAAATATTCAAAACAAGTATTGTTTTATTTGCACTAATTCTAAGGGGAATGGATCCTCTGCAGTGACTGCAGGGTCCAGTTAAATCCAAGCCTTTGAAAAAAATTTAATGCTTAAAAATATAAATATTAAAAACTTGAAATTAAGATAGATAATATATTTAATGGTATAGATTCTACACTGTAGAAAACTGGAGAAAAACACACAGGAGAGAATCCATTCCCAATTCTAAGTCATTGCATGACTCTATATATTTATGACAATGACTAACAATCAATAGTTAATAAGGACTTTATTGAAGAGTTAAATGTTATAATAGTCCGACTATGTATCATAGGAGGAATTATAGGGTCTACGCTTTTGACTTTCAACGGTTGGGATTTTATAGGATATGTTTATTAGTTTTATTAGCCTCTTATTAGCCTTCCTTAGTTAGCCTCCTCTGGTTACTATATATCCATGTACATTTTCTTTGTTTATCAATATACATAAATATATGCATTTTCAATATGACATCAGAGCTAAAAGATCCTGAGAAAACCGAATCGGAGAAGAAATCTCATACATCCGATAACGGTAACAACTCATCGATTCTCACACTAAGCTCACCATACTATATATCTTAGTTCCTCAGATAACCCAGGAACACCCCTAGTAGCAGCCTTACTCAATGGCGAAAACTATTGAACATGGTCGTGTTCGATGAAAACTGCACTCCGTGCAAAGATGAAACTAGGCTTCATTGACGGAATAATCACAAACCCGGTAAAGCAGAATGCAGATTACCAAAACTGGGAGATAGCGGACTCCATGTTGATGGCATGGATCATAAACGCGACAGATCAGAAACTTCACGACAGTATCTCACATGCAACCACCGCGAGAGACGTTTGGCTGGATCTCGAAGAGCGTTTTGCTCAAGCAAAAGCACCTAGAATTTCCCAATTGTGGCGCAAACTGTGTCTAATGCAGAAAGATGAAGGTTTGAGTGTGACCGAATTTTACACTCAATTCAAGAGCCTCTATGATGAATTAAATGAACTTCAACCGCTGCCATCATGCACACGTGGAGCTTCGAAAGAATTGATGAAAAGAGAAGAAGATCAACAACTCCACCTATTCCTGAGAGGTTTAGACAGTGAGCAATATAATCACGTCAAGACCACCATCTTGAACTCTGATCCACTGCCCTCACTCAGGCGTGCTCTCAATCATATCCTAAGGGAGGAGGTGCGTTACAATACCGAAAGGGAGAAAGGAAATGTAAAAGTAGAGCAAGGAGCTACTTTTTATTCCAACAATGAACATAGGCAGAAAATAGATGGACCAAGACCCACCTGTGATCATTGTGGGAAGGGTGGTCACATCAAAGCTAAATGTTTTGAAATAGTTGGATACCTTGCACACTGGGACACTTGCAGAACACTAACACAGCGCAGGAGCAAAAAACCAGGAGGAAGAGCTGCCACTGTTCAGGCAGATCAGAATCAAATTTTTGAGGATGCAGAAGTGACAAACACATGTCATGCTCTACATGAGATGTGATTCAAGGAGACAGAACCGTCAGTCATGGCTGGTAATAAATAGATCCAATGGGTCTTGGACAGTGGGGTGTCTCATCACATGACCTCATCTTCCTTCATACTAGAGGATATAAGAGTTCTTGAGAAACCCTTTTACATCACCGTCCCAACAGGGGAGGCAGTGCTTGTGGAGAGGATTGGGAATCTCATACTTGATAAATATATCAAGCTAGTCGATGTGTTGATTGTTCCTATATTTAGTTGCGATCTTATTTCAATACATAGACTGGCGCGTGATATGAAATGTATGGTCACTTATCATTCTGATTCTTGTGTTATTCAGGACCTAGCCACTAGGAGGATGATTGGTTCGGGTAGCTTGCAAAATAAAGTTTATGTGCTCAAAGAAGTGGAGCAAGGAACGGCTTATGCTACAAACCAAGGAGACGACACTACTCTTTGGCACTGCAAAATGGGTCATCCCTCAACTTAGTCTCTTCAGCAATTGTCTGGTTTAATTAAATGTAGTTTTGATTTCAATAAAACAAACTGTTGTTACATAGGTCACAAGTCCAAGCAATGTAGACTCTCTTTTACACAAAACATGAATAAAGCTAAAAGACCTTTTGATTTAGTTCATTGTGATTTGTGGGGAAAGTATAATACTACTTCGAGTAATGGATCACACTATTTTCTAACGTTAGTTGATGATAATACCCGAGCAACTTGGGTGTATCTAATGAAACACAAGAGCCAAACCACCAATATACTTGTGAACTTTTACAATATGATAGAGACACAGTTTAACACAAAAATCAAGAGAATTCGCAGGGACAATGGAACCTAGTTTACAAACTCAAAAGTACAATCCTTCCTCATGGATAAAGGGATACTTCATGAAACTTCATGTGTGGCTACACCGCAGCAAAGTACGCGGGTTGAAAGAAAACACATACACATATTGAATGTTGCAAGAGCTTTGAGGTTCCAAGCAAATCTTCCCATTCACTTCTGGGAATAATGCATACTAGTAGCAACTCACATCATTAACAAGACACCGACTGTGGCCAACAAAGGGATCACACCTTTTGAAAAATTGTTTGGGAAGCCACTGAGTTATGATCACCTGAGAGTTTTGGGTGTCTATGTTATGTTGGAACAAGTTTGAAATCCAGAGACAAATTTGACCCAAGAGCTGAGAAGTGAATCTTTGTTGGTTACCCGCAAGGCTAGAAAGGTTGGAGAATCTACAGTTTAAGGACTCGTGAATTCTACACCTCACGAAATGTTATATTTTATGAGCACATATTTCCCTACATTGAGTCTCAAACAAATAAGATCAAAGAGGCACCCACTCAAATTTTTCACGACGTCTCTGAATCACACCAAGATGAGAGTCATGAGAACGAGACGAACGATGAGGAGCGAGATGGTCAAGAAGACTCGTCACAAATTCTGGGGGAGATGATACAAGAAGGCAGAATTGATGAAAGGGATGAAACCCAACAACAAAGTGGCTTCATTGATCTCCCACCACGTAACAGGCGACCACCTGGATATCTTGCGGACTACCATCGCCCTACAATAAGCAAGAACCCCTCAAGCAAGCACCCAGACCAGTCACACTCTTCAGGTAAAGCCTATGCTATCAGTAATTTTATCAATGATAGATATTTTTCCCAGAGACATCAGGTCTATCTTGCAACAATTAGTAGCATTCAAGAACCAAAGAATTACCAAGAGGTTGCAACGCATCCCGAGTGGCAAAAGGCCATGGCAGCAGAAATCAAAGCCTTGGAAGACAACAAAACTTGGGATGTTATGCTACCACTGATGGGAAAGAAGGTAGTCGGATGCAGATGGGTCTACAAGGTAAAGTACAAAGCTTCCAGAGAAGTTGAGAAATACAAGACAAGGCTTGTAGCAAAGGGGTTCACTCAAATAGAAGGAGAAGATTTCAACGAGACCTTTGCTCTTGTAGCTAAAATGACGACAATTCAATGTATTCTTTCGGTTGCTGTAGCAAAGGGATGGGAGCTCCACCAAATGGATGTAAGCAACGCATTCCTAACGGGGATCTCGAAGAAGAAGTCTGCATGCAAGTTCCCGATGGATACCAAGTTCCCAAGAAAGGAATGTTTTGTCGTCTGAGAAAATCCTTGTATGGGTTGAAACAAGCTTCGCGAAATTGGTACTAAAAACTCTCTCAATCACTCATAAACTATGGTTTCCAAGAATCCGATGCAGATCATAGTTTATTCACTTACATTGAAGAACACAAATTCTTGGTTGTTTTAGTGTTTGTGGACGATCTGGTAGTTGCAGGAAATAATAGCTCTACATGCAACGAATTCAAGCAATATCTAAAGGATTGTTTTCACATGAAGGACCTTGGATCTCTAAAATATTTCCTAGGTCTTGAGTTAGCACGAGGAGCAACTGGGCTATTCATTTGCCAACGAAAATGCACTCTAGATATTTTAAGCGAGTGCAAAATACTTGACTGTAAACCATCCTCATTTCCAATGGAGCAAAATCAGAAACTTACTTTGGATACGGGTCCAATTTTCGCAAATCCGCCTCGTTACAGAAGACCGGTTGGCCGTCTAATCTATCTGACCATTACACGACCAGAGATCACTTATTCAGTTCACATATTGAGCTAGTTTATGCAAGCTCCTCAGCAGGCTCATTGGGATGCAGCCATGCGTGTACTAAGGTATTTAAAATCATCGCTGGGACAAGGTATCATCCTACCTAAGGACAATGATCTCCAACTAGTAGGATATTGTGATTCGGATTGGGCATCATGCCCTTTAACTCGAAGATCCACCACAGGTTACTTGATGAAATTAGGATATGCTCCAATATCATGGAAGACGAAGAAGCAAATCACCGTGTCAAAGTCACCAAGTGAGGCAGAATATCGAGCCATGAACCAAGCTATTAGTGAGATCATATGGTTGCACAGTCTATTATCCAGTTTACAAATTCAGTATGATTGTCCTACTGTTTTGCATTGTGATAATCAAGCCGCAATCCACGTTGCAGCAAACCCAGTATTCCACGAAAGGACAAAACACATTGAAACAGATTGCCACTTCATTCGTACTCATCTGCAGAGAGGCGTAATTTCCACCACCTATATCCACACCAAAAAACAATAGGCTGATATATTCACGAAAGCATTAGCATCCAAGCAGTTTCAAGATCAGTGTCAAGTTGGGTGTCCATAACCCTCACACTCCAACTTGAGGGGGAGTATTGAAGAGTTAAATGCTATAATAGTCAGACTATGTGTCATAGAAGGAATTATAGGGTATACGCTTTTGACTTTCAACAGTTGAGATTTTTATAAGATATGTATTTATTAGTTTTATTAGCCTCTTATTAGCCTTCCTTACTTAGCCTCCTCTAGTTACTATATATCCATGTACATTTTCTTTGTTTATCAATATACAGAAACATATGCATTTTCAAGAGACTTCTCTCTCAAATATTTTTGTTTATCAAACACTTTTGCAACCCTAAAATAGCTAACCCTAACCCTAATTTTTGGTTTTGAAAAAAATTTATGAAAAACAATTTCTGCTGAGAGTTGAACCCCAGACCAAGTTCTGGTAGATCACAACCATTACCACTAGATCACTAAAGTTTTTTGTGACTTATAGTTGCTTTCATTTTATTTATCTAGCACAAATGCGAGTTCACTTTAAGTCATTCTCACAACCCTGAATTCCAACATCATTTGAACACGAATTGAACGTCATTCACACACATCATGCGATTCAACTTCATTTTCAAAATAACAACATCCCGCCACCGTTGCAACTGCCACTTCAACAGCACATGCCGCCGTAACTGCCACCGCCGGAAAATCACTTTCTCTCACTGATCCACACACATCACGCCGCCGCCGCAACTGCCACCTCACCAACAACTGACTGCCGTAATTGTCATTGCCGATAACTCGCTTTCTCTCACCGATTCACACCATCTTTCATCGAATTGACAAAAAATTATGACCAATGTTGATATTGATTGTCTGAATTTTGTTAATTTCGACTCCTTAACATTAGGGTTTGAAAATTATTGATTTTGTTATGTGATTGTGTGAATTTTAGCTTTTTCTTCATTATTCTTTTTTTCATACTAAATGTTAAGTAGTGTTGCTCTAACCCTAATGATTAGCCCTACTTTTTAGTTATAAAAATTTATGAAAAAAACTTCGGATGGGGATCAATTCAAGTACCACATGCTTTCAATTCACAACTCTTACCACCAAGGTACTGATGTTTTTTATGACATGTGATTGTTTCAATGTTGTGTATTCAACACAAATCTCGGGTCCTCTTTCTTTCAATCTCACAATTCCTAAATCATTTCTCACTCACTTTCATCTCTCTCACCATCTTGCAATTGAACCTAATAACCATAACACCACCCTTTTTGACGGACCTAATTAATTTTTATGAAAAAAAAATATGCAAGGAATTGAATCAGATAACACATGAAAATGTCATTTTTTTTAAAAGTCACTAACGCCATTGCAATTCCTTTTTTGATAGTAGTTCCTTTTCATTATTAGCGGTTCCTTTTTATTATTATTATTTTTTATTTCAATTACCACGTAACGTTCCTTTTTATTTTTTTTTTCTTTCGGTTACTAAATAACAATTCCTTTTCCTTATTTTTTTCTTTCGATTAACAACTTTTGCGGTTAGGATCAATTTCTTGGTGCTAGCTTTTGTATATATTTTTTCTTTTGATTTGTCATTTTTATTGCAGTCCATCTTTTATTTTTGTTACTTTTTGAGATAGTTTGATAACATAATACTGAATATAACTATAAAAGTAATAATATAGTCATTTGATAGTTATATATGAAGCTATACAAAACCTGTGCATCGTACAGGTTAGAGTCTAGTTGAATTTAGTTTTAGCCCACGGGAGAGAGTGAAAACCTAATAAATAATATTAAAATATCAATATTAAAACAATTCATGTAGAAAAATAATTTCCTTTAAAAAATTGTAGAATAATAAATTATTAAAGTCATATGTATCACATGGAACGTAATGCTTAGTATTATTCGAAGTTTCTTTTTTTGTTGGCGAAAAGCATTAAAGTAAAAACTGATTGTTTTTTTTCAAAGGTAATGATTCTTTTGAGAGGATTCAAAGTAATGCTTAGTAATAGTATTTTTCAAAGTTGAGACAAACTTGTAAAAAAAAAAAACAGTTGAGACAAGCTTTAAAATTTAAATAATATATCCCTATAAAAAGGGTAAGCGAGAACGGGGAAAGTAAGTAAAACAATTGCCTATTATCAAAAAGAAAAAAAAAAAGTAAAACAATGGAAAGGAAGAAAGACAAGAACTTAATATTTTTTTAGACTAAATAATTAATTTGATCCTTGAACGTGTGATGCACTATTATTGTAATCCTTGAATGTATCAAAATTGTAAATGCATCATCAAATTTTATGAACTAATTTGAGTAATATAAAACATATTTAAAGATGAAAATGATTAAATAAACACATATTTAAGGATCAAAACAACTAACAATAAGAAACAATTGAGGTATATTTAATATTTTGATATAATAAGAGATTATAATGATAGTGTTTCACACATTCACTGATCAAAATCATTGTTTGCTCTATCCGTTTATTTATTTTGATCGAAGAATATTATTTGTTTATTCATTTTCGCAGAAGAAAGACAACAAGCTAAATAGTTTTGTCAAAAAAAGCCTAAATAGTTGATCAGTAGTTGCGACTAAATAAAATTTTATATTTAGAGTTGAAAATTAAGAATATATTGGTAAAAAATAATTAATACAGTTCCAAATTAAAAAACTCTTATAAATAGGACAACAAAAGAATGTTATATTTAAATACAAAAGTAGTACTCATCTCTCTTCAATTAGATGTCATTTTTTAGTTTTACATTAAATGAGTGATTAATAGTGTTAATTTTAATGGTAAAATATGTTTCATTTATTAAAACATTATTATTAATTATAGTTAGTGGAGTAATAGTTAATTATTTTTTTTGTGGTGCAATAGATAAGAATATGGTAGTGAAAAATATCAATAAATGTTTTATTGATATTAAGGGTCCGTTTGGTTCAACGGAGGGGAATGGAGGGGAGGAAAAATATTTTAATTAAATATATGTTTGGTTCAAAAGAGAGGAGGAGAGAGATTTTAATTAAAAATATGTTTGGTTCACAAGGGAAGGGGAGAGATTTTAAAATTAATTTACTGTTTTACCCTTAAACTTAATTAAATACACGAAAATACTTGTTTTTACGATTTCATATATCGACGAAAGACCGACTCACAATTTATGTTGGAGGAGATCTGAAGCGGTTGACAACAACAAAGTAGCAGTACGGTAGGAAGAGTGGTTTTTACAGGTAACAAATATGAGTGATAGATAACATAATAATAAAAGTTGTTACAAAGATAATATAACCTAATAATAGTAAATAACATAATAATAAAAGCTGTTAAAAGGATAATATAACCTAATAATAGTAAAAGTTGTTACAAGCATAATATAACATTTTTTTTGTTACACAAGCATAATATAACCTAATAATAATAAATATTGTTACAAGGATAATATAATCTAATAATAATTTTTTTGAGGAATAACCTAATAATAATAAAAGTTGTTATCACGATAATATTGAGATTTTAAATTAATATAAGGATCATTTTGGCATGCAATAAAATTTTAAAGAGATCATCTTCCTTCTCTTCCGAAAAATTCTCATTTAGGGGAAGCAAAAAGTGAGTCTCGAAGGGATTTTGCTTCCCTCCCCTCTCCTTCTATAATTTGAACCAAACACGTCAAATTAAAATATTTTTTCTCTTCCCCTCCAAAATTCTCGAACCAAACTGACCCTAAAACTATAAAAGAGATAAATAATTTAAAAAAAAGAAGTAAAAGTAAAAATAACATTTAATTTGGAACGGGAATATGACTTACAAATAAGAATTTAATTCTGGTAACAAGATTCAAACTACGTAATCTTGTTATTAATGGTTAAGTAGAAATCAACATGTATGTAAGTAGGTACACTTATACTAGTCTTAGGTAAATATGGTCCTTAAATGAATCCAATGAGTGACACAAACAGTAGTTACTTTATCTTGTTTTAACGTTTGAACATTGAAAGGTTCTCTCTTTCTTCTTACATGGAAGCAGAAGTGGTGTGGGGACAAGTCACAGCCGTGCATGCGTGCATCTTTGACCCTACTCTCTCTCCTCTTAATTAATCATATTTCTCATTATATAATCACCCCTCATTAATCATTATTATTCAAATTAACAAACAAAAATCACAATTATTTAATTTAATTTTGATAAAAAAAAGAAAGAAAAAGAAGAATACTCTGGAGTGATTTTACAAAATTATCTCTTATCAATGATATGGAAAAAAGATTAAAGAAATAGAAAGAAAAAAGAGTAATAAATGGTAAATGTATGATAAGAAACAAATCATTAATGATGTATTAATATTGTAAATTGACTTATGATAAAACATAAATATTTTTTACAAAAAGATTTATAATAAAATGCGGAGAGACTTATAATTAAAGAGAAATGTTAACTTTAGAATATATCCAAAAACACTTCAACGAGATTTTAACCTTCTCGTCCATCAATGCAAATCTATTGAGAAAAAACTTTACCATCTAGTGTAGTCCTACTTGGTTGCAAATCTATTGAGAAAAAACTTTACCATCTAGTGTAGTCCTACTTGATTCGAGATGTTAGACTTACAATTGTGTGTTCAGATATTTGAATATTTCACACCAAATAAAAGTTAGGGTAATGCTAACTTTTGTCTTTAGGACACACATTAAAAAACCCAAAAGAAGAAATATTCTTTTAAATTTTGTGTATTCAATCCATTAAAAAGTTAAAAATTAATTTAATACATACATTCTAATAAACTACTTCTATATTTGATTCATTAACTTGCGTCTTATGGACACAAGTTAATATTTCTCTAAAAGTTAAAGAAGAAATATCTAAAATCACTTTGATATGATAAATGTCTATTTCCACTTAACCAAATGTCCGCATTCGAATTCAAGTATGAGAATCAATCAATATTAAATCTATCAATTAAAAACTTTATTATTTATTACACATTATGATTTTACTCGGCTCTACTCGTGAAATTAATCTTAGCATATGTGAGATATGGGGTTAGACCAAAAAGAGTAGAAGAAATTTCTGAGTAAAGAAAGGATGCAACATTCGTTGACCCCAGCTTTCTCTTTCTCTTTCTCTTTCTCTTCTTCTCCTTAACCTTCTCTCTCTCTCTCTCTCTCTCTCTCTCTAAAAAACTGTTCTTTCTTTCTCTGCATTTTCACCTCAAACTACCCATACCCATCTCATCTTTTTGCTTCCATTTCAAACCAACAACGCTACCAACAAATAAAGAACAAATTTTGAACCTACCCATCATTCAATTTTCATCAAATTATCAACTTCACTAACCATTTTTCATTTGGTCAACGTGGTCAAAGTATTGTGTAGTTTGATGATTTGTATTGTCTAGATCAATAAAGGGTTTGTTTTTGTTATCAAGCAATCAAATCAGTTGTATATGAATGATTATGAAGGTGTGTTGTTGTAGTTGAAGAAAAATGGAACAAGTGACTTCATCATCTTCTAAAGCTTTGTTTCTTTTTTGGGCTATTTTGGTGTTTGATTTGGTGCTTAAAGCTTCTTCTAATGTGGAAGGTGGGTGGTGGTTACTTTGGTATTTACTATATTAAGCCTTTAATTGATTGTTTCATAAATGTTTCTATATGTGTTTTAATTTACTATGATTAGGAAAATTATTCACCTAGTTTTGATCTATACTAGGTTGCCCTTTAGCTTTATTGTTACTGTTCATATGTTTGATTGAAGAATTATACTGGAGATGACATCATAGTAGCTTTAGTAATATTCCAACTCAAATATTCTGTAGATAGGATCATATGATTGAGGAATTTTAGTAAATTTCATATATGGTGATGGTGTTCTGCATCACTAATTTCATACCTTGATTGTTTAGTGGTGAGTGCTTAATCCAAAACTTAGGGAATTCACAGATGACCAGAATTGATGGTAATTCTGTGTGACATAATCTATAGGACTTCATTATATTAGTTAGCCTAGTATTTAAGTTTAAGCTAATAAGTCTGATTAGTGAAAATTGAGGTTCATGTTACGGTCCTCGGTGTATCATTATTTCACAATGCATCGTGGATGCCAACACTTACTTTTTATAGATATGATAATGTTAGTTTTCAGGGCTTGAACCCTGAACCTCGTGCTTACTTGGTCTCCTACTCTACACAAGTTATTATTTTGCAACTGAAGATTGGTTCTTTTTAGCACAGGTGATGCACTGAATGCATTGAAGAGCAACTTGAATGATCCTAACAATGTTCTTCAAAGTTGGGATGCTACCCTTGTCAATCCCTGCACGTGGTTTCATGTTACATGCAACGGTGATAACAGTGTAACCCGTGTGTAAGTTGATATCTCATTTTTACTTGTGTTTTATGAATGTGAATGTTTGTCTATGTAGTGAATTTTTTGTGTGCGCATTTGAACAGTGATCTTGGAAATGCGGACCTTTCTGGTACACTGGTTTCCCAACTGGGTGATCTCTCAAATTTACAGTACTTGTAAGTTGTGATTCAGATATGTTATTGTTGAGTAAATTTGACTGTTTATGAGCGGATTAAGATCAACCTTGTTTCTTGATTGATACTCTTGTATTTTAGAACTGTAGAAAGTCTCAATCTATATAAGTGAGAACTGTACTGCTACCATATCTTTTATCGTTGAAGACTGAATCATGAAACTTTATATATCTTCATAAGCTTTCCTTGATATCATCTGGGTTTTGAAGATAGTTGTCTAAATTTCTGAAGGAAAGATTATAAACTTCACTGTATACATGGCTATCTATTTTGGTTTGTCCGGTCACGTTCACAACATGTCAGCTAGTTCATACAAATCACATGAATGTGATTTTTCACCTTTCAATTATTTGTTGGACTTTTTTGTTTGTACAAGTATGAACTTTCTTCCCTTTTCAATGGCAGGGAGCTTTATAGTAATAATATAACAGGAAAAATCCCAGAAGAGCTAGGAAATTTGACAAACTTGGTGAGCTTGGATCTTTACTTGAACCATTTAAGTGGTACCATACCGACTACATTGGGCAACCTTCAAAAACTACGTTTCCTGTATGACATACTTTCCTTATTCTCATATCTTTGATCTGCAAAATTTATTTATGTTGGTTTCAATTTTTTTTCTTCCTTTACCTCGTTCAACATTCATTTTTTTTTTTTTTGCTTCCCGATGCAATATGTGGTAGATTTTAGAGCTTCTACAACACGACCATTCCATTTCCAGCAAAGCTGTAATATACAAAAATGCATGCCTAAAAAGTATAGTCCTATTTTCGTTATTGCTGCTGGTGGTGGTTATTATTACTGGATGCAATTGTGTGATTATGTGCCAACTTGTTTCAATCTATGCCTATCAAAGATGTAACCAATTCAATGTAATACTTTTTTTATTTAGGGAAATGCTAACCAATGCCCCTGGGGCACTAGTTAAGAAAACCAATATAGAAATATTGTTTTGGGAAGTGTGGAAAAGTTGTATATTCAACTTTTTTAAAGTCAACTATTTATTGTTTTCAATAAAAAATTTTACTTTTAACTTTCTTAACTAGTGCCCCTGCTAGTTAGCACAACCCTTTTATTTATATACACCCTTATGGGCTAAGGAGGTGGTGAAGGCTGGTTGAAGTTTCTTCAAATTTCGGATTTAACTGGTTTATAGAAAAGCTTGATTTAGCATACCCCATATCTGATTTTTTTTTTAATCAAATAATCTTGATTAAATGTGATAATCCAACACTCTACCATTGCCATTTCAAATAATTAAAGCTATGAGCTTCATAGTATTTTATAGGACTTGTTACAATATATGAAATAGATTGTAATTAAGACTTCACTTTATGAATGTATCAGCCTTGAATGTGATATAATCATATAATTTCCATTTTTGACAAATTCACTTTGCACAGTAGAATGTTGATATCCCTTCCTATAAACACTTTTTTTTTATGCATTTGATAACTAGTTGCCTATCATGACTTATTATTCTACTATATCGGTTGTATATGACAAACTAATTATTCATCTTGCTCTCCAAAATAGGCGTCTCAATAATAACACCTTGACTGGCCACATTCCCATGTCTTTGACAAATGTTTCTACACTGCAAGTTCTGTGAGTGTTACTCCTTTATTTTGATTTGTCATGAGTTATAGAGTTAAAGTAGAATCCTATTTCCTATTTATACTAGATTCATATATTTCCATGTGTAAATTGACGCAACGGCTATCTTGGAATACAGTGATCTTTCAAACAACGGTCTAGAAGGAACTGTCCCAGTGAATGGTACATTTTCATTATTTACTCCTATCAGGTCGGTGCAGATAATTATTTTCTTATTTGGTCTTCTTGTTGACAGTTGACCTGAAACTTTGCTAATGCCATGTGTTCCATTTTACAGTTATCAAAATAATCCTCGCTTGATACAACCAAAAAATGCTCCTGCACCACTTTCTCCACCAGCACCAACTTCTTCAGGTTCATTGATGTCTGTTTTTGATTGAATTATTTTCAATTGTTAAAGAATAGCCCTTTTCAAAAAAATTGTTAAAGAATAACTTGAACGGAAAGCTTCAATTCAGAATATAACCCTAGCTTGCTCACAACTCTCTTGAATTCAAGTTAGGCTCAACTTTTTCCAAAAAATTGATTTAAGACGGAAAAATAACCAAACTAGATCAACTTGAAATCAATATTATGTTAAAAAACCACTTGACCTAAAAGTTTGAGCTGTAAAACAAAAGCTAAGGATAGTATTCTACAACTCATAAAATTGAGGCTATGCCAAACAAGTTTTCTATTTCAGTTGTTGCCACTGTTACTTTTAGAATCCACCTCTGACCTTTCTCTTATCTTACCTACCATTATCTCTTTTGCCCCTTTTCCTCCAAAGAACAAGGAGAAATGATGTCATAATTGATAGTCATTGACTGTGGCTTTTTCCAAACATAATACAAACGTTTTTATTTTTTATTCTGTGACAATTTATTGTTTCAAGTTATATTTATTATTAACCTTTTAATCCTTTTTGCAGGTGGTAGTAATACTGGAGCTATTGCTGGAGGAGTTGCTGCTGGTGCTGCTCTGTTGTTTGCCGCTCCTGCAATTGCACTTGCTTATTGGCGAAAAAGAAAACCACAGGATCATTTCTTTGACGTTCCTGGTTAGTTAAATAACATAAAACATGGTTATACATGCTGACAAATGCTGTGTTTTATATTTATTATTGATGAACCAACATTTTTTGTCTTTTACCCCGGTAGCTGAGGAGGATCCTGAAGTTCACCTTGGTCAACTTAAAAGGTTTTCTCTACGTGAGCTGCTAGTAGCAACAGATAACTTCAGTAACAAAAATATTCTAGGTAGAGGTGGATTCGGAAAGGTTTATAAAGGACGCTTAGCTGATGGCACACTTGTAGCTGTAAAAAGACTTAAAGAGGAACGTACACAAGGTGGGGAGCTGCAATTTCAAACAGAAGTTGAAATGATCAGTATGGCCGTGCATCGTAATTTGCTTCGGCTTCGTGGATTTTGCATGACATCTACTGAACGTTTGCTTGTGTATCCTTACATGGCCAACGGAAGTGTAGCATCATGTTTACGAGGTGCTCCATCTTTTCTCTCATATATTCTTTTCTGGCAGAAATGCTATAAGTACAAGTGTTCGATGCAAAATATGTTTCTGATTTATTATCGAAAAAATAAAAATTAATCTTTCCTAGATATTATCTGGAAGCTATATAAAGACAGAACACGGGAATTCATATATAGCTCAAATTTTCAAATAGAAATGAACGCTCTTACTGTTGAAAATCAAAACTTTCAGGTTCATATTAAAACTGTGTTTTTGTGTATTGATTTTGATGTTGTAGAACGTAATGAGGTTGATCCTCCGCTTGAGTGGCCAATGCGGAAGAATATTGCACTGGGATCTGCCAGAGGGCTTGCTTACTTGCATGATCACTGTGACCCTAAGATTATTCATCGTGATGTGAAAGCTGCAAATATATTGTTGGATGAGGAATTTGAAGCAGTTGTGGGAGATTTCGGTTTAGCAAAGCTTATGGATTACAAAGATACCCATGTTACTACTGCTGTTCGTGGTACGATTGGGCATATAGCACCTGAGTACCTGTCAACTGGAAAGTCTTCAGAAAAGACCGATGTTTTTGGATATGGTGTGATGCTTCTTGAACTAATAACTGGACAAAGGGCTTTTGATCTAGCACGTCTTGCCAATGATGATGATGTTATGTTGCTTGATTGGGTAGGTTTTCAATTACCTTTAAATATGTCATTAGTACTTATGACATGCATTAATCTCTTCACAATGTTCTATATGCTCAAGCATCAGAGTGTATCATTATCCCTTGCTCAATTCTTGATATTTGTTCGTATTCATGTTTTATGAAAGTCCCTACTCCCTTCTTCGATGACAACAACTTTACATTGTACTAATTTTAAAAGGGAGGATTACCCCATTTAGGTCATTGTTGCACTGCATAGGCTTGTTAGACCTCTTATTAGTAAACATTATGAGAGGCAGTATAGAGGTTCAAAACAAATGGTCTGAATCAATTATAACAGTTATTATATTATTAGGCCGCAGTTATGTGTTAAGCAACAGTTGTATTATTAGAGAGTTATTGAATAAATAGGGAAACTAAAGGAAAATTCAGGAGACAATTATTTGCGATTGGATATTGATTGGGAGAGACCGAGCTCTCTATTTTTTTGAAGGAAGAGACCAAGACCCAATGTTATTTATTATTTTCCTTTGTCAGTTTATTATATTTCTGTCCAGATTGTGAGTGTTTGTGTGTCTGTCTATTGCACTATAATATTTTCTGTTTTGAAAATCATTCTCCATGGCTAAAGTAATAGATTCACTGTTTATTCATTAATTTTATGAATCATAGATACCAGTTTCTAACAAGGCTATATGTAATATCAACACCAATGACTAATCATTGTTAGCAACTGTGTGACATTGTTTTGAATGCAGGTTAAAGGACTTCTCAAAGACAAGAAGTTGGAAACACTTGTAGATGCCGAATTAAAAGGAGATTATGAAGATGATGAAGTAGAGCAGTTAATCCAAGTTGCTTTACTATGCACACAAGGGTCCCCTATGGAAAGACCTAAGATGTCTGAGGTGGTTAGAATGCTAGAAGGCGATGGTTTGGCCGAAAAATGGGAGCAATGGCAGAAAGAAGAGACATACCGACAAGATTTTAACAACAACCACATGCATCACCCTAATGCAAATTGGATAGTAGTAGATTCAACTTCACATATCCAGCCAGATGAACTCTCAGGCCCTAGATGATCCGTTTGAAGATTCTGTCATATCCACTAGTGAATACACAATCCTTCTTCCTCTGCCTGAAAGAGATAAACTTTCATGATTTGTGCATATGCTTTTCACCATCTCTTCTACTTAGTCTTTTCTTTCGATCTTCTTGAAATTATCTTGTATCTTCACGTTACATGGTCATTGATCAGGTTATGATTATTTAAGAAAAAAGTTTGTAATTTTTATTGGGTTGTCAAGTTGCAGGATAAAGCTTAGGACACAAGCAACCAATACTTCTGTCATTGTATGTATGAGAAACTAGTATAGAGCTTTTATGAAAATATATGCAATTTTATTTTTATCGTTATTGTATTTTAGAATTTGTTTTTCTTTTGAATTGGAAATAAAATAAGTAGTACAGTACTTCAGTGGTTGCTATGTTTTCGACATTTAATAATGGTTGGCATTACACTTTCTCTGCAAATATATGTTTGGAAGATAATTGAATCGGTTGTTCAATTTCTCATTGGAATTTCTCTAGTAACTATATTACTAACAGCTTGTGAAAAAATTAAATTATTCCTATTATTATATGGATTAGTCTTTCATTTCATAAGCTTAAATCTGATCTTTGTATTGATTTTGACATTCTTGAAAACAGATTTTCAATCAATTTAACCAAAAATAAGTTAACCTTTTTTTTTTTGAAGAACAAAAATAAGTTAACCTGAAATGCTCATTGTGATGGTAGTAGACCAATAATTTTGATGTATGATAAAATTTCAAAATATGGTAGAAAAGAAGAGTTTGTATGCCTAATAACCTATGGAGCAAGTTTTCCATGGTCACAAGACTGTCACAAGTCTTAGGCACACTCACAAGAAGAAATTAGAATTAATTTTTAAAATAATTGAAAGAATAAAAGGTAGAATTAATATTTTGTGAGTCTTCTTAAGAGGTTTATATTTGGTTTTGTGACCATACGATACAAGAATAATCCTAACATATGAGATAAAATGATGCAAGTTGGCCACATGCATTTAAGATTATGACCGTGAATAAACTATCAATTTTGTTTTAAACTATCATTCTCTCTTCAATTTAGTCTATAAACAATATAAATATAACAAGTGATTCTTAAAGTAAATAAAACCTATCAATTTAGTCTCTATTAAATTGACATATTTTTATATATTTTAAGGAATAAATTGAAAATTTTCATATACTTATATAGTTTAAGACTAAATTGAGAAGAAAATAATAGTAAAGAGATTTAATTAATTATATATTCTTCTACAATCTCTTTCAAGTAAATAAATACCAACTTTCTTGATGATCACAGTATCTTATGATGAGGTTGTCACAGGTGAACCTGAACCCACTCTAGCTAGCTTGGTTATATACGGTATACCATGATATCTTGAACAGTGTGGACTCTATAAAACATGGAGAGAGTAAGTTCAGCTTCTAAAGTTTCCTTTCTTTTTGGGCTATTTTGGTGCTTCATTTGCTCCTTAAAGCTTCTTCAAATATGGAAAGTGAGTGGTTACTTTTGTCTTTACTCTATCATCACACAGTTATTTTATTTTTTTAATAAGCACAATCTTTTAATTGTTCATCACACACGCAACTCTCACGACCTGAGTTCGAACCCGACTGAAGGTGTCTAGTCTAATAATATTGGTATTGTCAGTTGAGCTAGGCCTTAGCATCCACTGGTTGCCCTTTAGCATTATCGGAATTAGGCATATGTTTGATTGAAAAATAAACTTCACATTAAACTTGGAGTAGTAGCTTTTGTAATATTCAAATCCAAATATTCTGTAGTTTTGCTAAATAAGATAGGATCATATGATTGGAGTATTTTAGTGATATTCATATATGATGTTGGTGTTGTGTGCATCACTAGAATAGGTTGTTTCTTGATTGTTCGGTGCTTACTCTCAAACATCACCGATTAAACAGAACCGGTGATGATAATACTGTGATTGTGTAAGACTTCATTATTATATCAGAGAATGGCTTTTCAATATGGTTTGTTTTTGTTAATTTTATTTTTCTTCTTCTTCTCACATTTGCTTTAATTTATAGTATTATAGTTGGCCTAGTATTTAGGTGTATGCTACTAAGGCTGTCTAATGAAAGTCGAGGTTCAAGTTACTGAATATTATTAAGGATGTTTGAAACTTAATATTGCTTCCTTTTAGCATAGGGGATACCCTTATTGCATTGAAGAGCAACTTAAATGATCCTAACAATGTTTTTCAAGTTACATGCAATGATGATAAAAGTGTGATCCGTATGTAAGTTGATATTTCATCTTTACCTGTAGTTTTATGAATGTCTGTCCACGTAGTGAATAAACTTTTATTTTTTTGCATTTGGACAGTGATCTTGAAAATGCACACCTTTCTGGTACCTTGATTTCAAAACTTGGCGATCTCTCAAATTTGCAGTACTTGTAAGCTGTAACTCAGATATGATAGATATTGTTGAGTAAATTTGACTGGAAAATTGTTCTTCTCCCTTTTAAAATTACTCATTCCCTTAACTCAGTGGGAGTTAACTCCCGCTCGGCATTTTCCAGCGGAAGTTAACTCATGCTGACACTTTTAAGATCGATTGAACCGGCTTAAAAAGTGATTGAACCGATCTTAAAAGTGCCAACGTGAGTTAACTTCTGCTGAAAAATGCCGAGCGTGAGTTAACTCCCACTGAGTTAAGGGAATGAGTAATTTTGAAGGGGAGAAGAGCAATTTTCATTTGACTGTTATTGGGCAGATTAAGCTCAATCTTGTTTCTAGATTGATACTCTTGTAAGTTGTGAGTAAGATATGAATTTTCTATTTTGTTTTCAAGGATCTGAACTTTCTCCTCATTTCAATGGCAGGGAACTTTCTAGTAATAATATAACAGGAAAAATCCCAGAAGAGCTAGCTAGGAAATTTGACAAACTTAGTGAGCTTGGATCTATACTTGAGCAATTTAAGTGGTACCATACCGAATACATTGGGAAACCTTCACAAACTACGTTTCCTGTATGACATGCTTTCCTTATTCTCATATCTTTGATCTGCAAAATTTATTTATGTTGGTTTCAAATTTTTTCTTCTTTTACAACAAGATCATTACATATTCAGCAAAGCTGCAATATATAAAAATTTATGCCTAAAAAGTATAGTCCTATTTTCATTATTGCTGTTGCTGCTGGTTATTATTACATGATGCAATAGTGTTATTATATAACAATTGAATGAAAGATTTAAGGTATTTCAGTAAAGACTTGACTTGAGACTATTGACCATGTTGGGGATGTATTTTATTTTGGGTCTATTACTACTGCAGGTTTTCCACCCTTGAATTAGATGAAGGAAACCTTAACAGTATCTGTTACATGTTTTGATCAACTTGATCTCTTCCTATCAAAGACGTAACCAATTCAACGTCATACTTCTTCAAGTTTCTGATTTGACTTGTTTATAGTAAAGCTTGATTTAGCATAACAGTATGTTTTTTCTTAAATCAAATAATCTTGATCAGATGTGATAATCCATCACTCTACCATTGCACATTTCAAATAATTAAAGCTACGATACCAATAGTATTTTAAAGGACTTGTTACAAGATATGAAATATCTTATAATATCTTGATAGTATGTTGTAGTATCCCAATTAATCTTATAGGGTTAGTTTAGTATATTCTAACAGGATTGCCGTCCGATAGTTTGCATGGTCTTTCCGTGCATTTTTTCTTTTTCTTTCCTGCATTAAAGCGAATTTGCTTTAGCCGATGTGTAACAATTTCTAATATAATTATCTAATTCATTCATGTATTTGGAACTAAGACTTTAATTTATATGAATGTATTTGTTATTTATGCCTTGAGTGAGATATGTTTTCCATTTTTTACAATTTCACTTTGCATAATAGAATTTTGTTATCTATCTACCCTTTTTTTTTTTTTTTATGCATTTGGTGACTAGTTGCCTATTATGATTTATACCCTACTTTATCAGTTATATATAGCAAACTGATTACTCATCTTGCTCTCCAAAATAGCCATCTCAATAATAACAACTTGACTGGAGGCATTCCCATTTCTTTGACAAATGTTACTACTCTGCAAGTTCTGTAAGTGTTCCTCCTTTATTTAGATTTCCCATGAGTGATAGTAGGAGTAGATTCTCTTTTTTTTTGTTGAAGAAATCAAAGTAGATTACTATTTGTACTAGAATCATTTATTTTCATGTGTAAATTTGACACAACGGCAATCTTGGAATACAGCGACCTCTCAAACAACAATCTAGAAGGGGATATCCCAGTTGTCCTACTCCATTTTTTGACTCAATTTCGTCTCGTTTTACTCGTCTTTTAAAACCGAGAATTGTCGTCGTTTCAAGCAAAATTTCGGCAGAGAGGTATTTTAAAATAC
This sequence comes from Medicago ruthenica, assembly GCA_018208015.1. Classification (NCBI taxonomy): domain Eukaryota; kingdom Viridiplantae; phylum Streptophyta; class Magnoliopsida; order Fabales; family Fabaceae; genus Medicago; species Medicago ruthenica. The sequence goes on along the minus strand of CM031377.1, from coordinate 86,353,225 downwards.
CTCATTTTTGTTCCGAAGGCGACCGTTTAATTATTATTATTTTTTTTATTTATTAATTTTTTATTTATTTTCAAACTTGTTAGTTTATTATTATTTATTTTATGGTTTTTTATTTTTATTATTTTATATTTATTTTCGTTTTTTATTATTTGACATTATTATTTAATTGTTTTTTTATTTATTTTCATTTCCATCTGATCCATTCCTGTCTAGACACCCCAAGGGCATTTTTGTCCAAAAAATACACAGAACCCTAATTTTGGGCCCTATAAAAACAACAGTAAGGGCACTGTTCACGAGGTCAAGAAAAACCCAACAAAAAACCCTAATTTCTACATACCAGCCACGACACACAGATTCACCATCCTTTTTTTCGTTTCCTTTTTTATTCCAACAACAAAAACACAATAAGCATAAATCGAATCACCAGAATCAAAACAACAATCCAATTCCAAATTCCAATAACCAGTAACCACAAAATCCAACCATAACCAAAAACAACCACAAAACATCAGAACCAACAAACCATACACAAAAATCCATCATAAGTCCGAAACCAACTCATCATAAAACCAATAATCAGAATCAAAAAAGAAGCAAAAGCCGTAACCAAAACAGAATCCGAACCCAAAAAAAAGAGGTAGTTTTCGAAAACTTTATGAACTTAGATCTATGATTTTTGTGAAAGATTTTGAAAAAACTAAGTTTAAATTCATAAAAAGGAAGAAAAAAGATGTTTGAAATGTAAAAAAATAAAATTGAAAAGGAGTTTTTTTTACTACGGCACGGTGGCGCTGCCGGCGGCCGCCGCGCCGGAGAAACTTTCCAGCCGCTGGAAATTTCAGAGAAGGAAGGAGGAAGAGAGAAAGAAGAGAGAGGGAGAGAGGTGGAAAATGGAAAAAAAATCAGAAAAAACAAATATATACTCTCTCATTTTACTAAGCCCAATTCGGCCCAGAGTCACTTCTTCCCCTCCTCCCTTCAGATTGCTTCCTGCACCCCCTTTCTGCTTCCTGCACCCCTTTCTTTTATTTATTTTATTTGTTTTTTTTTTATCATTTCTTGCATTTTATTATTTAATCTCTATTCATTTTCATGCATTTTATTTTATTGCCTATATCTTCCAGTACCTCATGCATTTTTATTATTTTATTTTTGCAACATATTTAATTCTTGTCTTGCATATCATACATTTTTTTTATTATGCAACATATTTATTTTTGTCTTGTATTTCATGCATTTTTATTTTCTTTATTTATTCTATGCAACATATTTATTTTTCGTCTTGCATTTCATGCATTTTTATTTTCCTTTTTTTATTTTACGCAACATGTTTATTTAATGCAAAATCATCCCATGCATTTTTATTTTATTTATTTTTGTTTATTTCGCTCATTTATTTATTTTTATGCACTTGTGATTTATTTTTATTTATTTATTGCTTTATTATCATTTTATTTTATTATTAATGCTTAGAATGTATTTAGGGACAATGTAAAATATAAATAAGAATATTGCACCGACACACTCACATTTATTTACTCCGCTTTATGTCGAAAACGGTAAAAAATGTAATAATGACCGTATCCGAGGAAAAGAGCCATCACTTGATCCAACGTCTTTTTGAGGGATCCGGCGCGATTCAGATTATCTCATTTTACTCTAGTCTTGGACCTTAGGAATTAACCAAAATTTAAAAAAAAAAGTCAAATAGTCAAAATAAAAAACATTTCATACAATCAAAAATTCAGAAAAATCAACCTTGGATTTCAAACCAAGTGCCTCTTCTTTTCTTAATCAAGCTTTAATCAATTTTAATTACTTCAAACTTTTTCATCAATTTAAAATCAATCAAACTCACAATTTTTACCCTTCTATGCCTTTTCGGCCTCTTATCTTTCTCAAACTTTTTTCAAACTTTAAAATCAATCAAAACAAATCACTCGGCTTTTTACCCCGAACTACATGATTTTGATCCCATTCGGGTATGTAGGCAAAAGACTTTGTCTTTCCAAATCAACAAAATAACAAAAACATTTTCCTTCCTTCTTTTTCATCACTTTAATCTTTTTCACACTTAAGCATTTATTTACAAACAAATAATAATTTAGCATAAAGATAATTAAAAACAAGAGGTTCCTATAGAGTACTGTAGACGTTTAGGGTGCTAATACCTTCCCTTTGCGTAACCAACCCCCAGACCTTGATCTCTAAAAAATAGGGTTTTTTTTCGAACTTTCTCCCTTTTTCTCGGAAAAATAAAAGCTCGGTGGTGAACTTAAAATTGCGAGTCAACGCTAACTAATAGCTTGATATCCAAAAATCACCGCAACACCAGTGAATGGTTCATTTTTATTATTTATATCTTCGAGGTCAGTGCAAATCGTTATGTTCTTATCTATGTCTTATTGTTGACAGACAACCTGAAATTTTGCTAATTCCGAGCGTTCGAATTCACAGTTATCAAAATAATCCTCGCTTGAAACAACCAAAAACCATTCATGCACCACTTTGTCCACCGTCACCAGCTTCTTCAGGTACATTGATGTCTGTTTTTATTGACAGTGATTTTAAATTGTTAAAGAATAACTTGAGCTGAAAGCTTCAATTCAGAAAATAACTCTAGCTTGCTCATAACTCTCTTGAATTGAAACCAAACTCAAAGTGCGTCTATTTTATGAATAGAGTTAAAATTTCTAATTGAACTGTAATCCCTTTTGCAGGTAACAGTAATACTTGAGCTATTGCTGGAGGAGTTGCTGCAGGTGTTGCTCTGTTGTTTGCAGCCCCTGCAATTGCACTTGTTTATTGGCAAAAAAGAAAACAACAGGGTCTTCTCTTTGACGTTCTTGGTTAGTTGAATAACAGAAAAGATGGTATACATGCTGATAAACCAACATTGTGTCTTTTACCGCAGTAGCTGAGCAGGATCCTGAAGTTCACCTTGGTCAGCTTAAAAGGTTTTCGCTACGTGAGCTGCTAGTAGCAACTAATAACTTCAGTAACAAAAACATTCTAGGTAGAGGTGGATTCGGAAAGGTTTATAAAGGACGCCTAGCTGATGGTACTCTTGTAGCTGTAAAAAGACTTAAAGAGGAACACACACAGGGTGGGGAGCTGCAATTTCAAACAGAAGTTGAAATTATTAGCATGGCTGTGCATCCTAATTTGCTTCGGCTTCGTGGTTTTTGCATGACATCTACTGAACGCTTGCTTGTGTATCCTTACATGGCCAATGGAAGTGTAGCATCGTGTTTAAGAGGTGCCTCTAATAGCTCAGTGTTTGAATTGCTTAGTCTAGTCATAATTTACTTTCCTTCCTTGTGTATAAGTGTTTTCTGTCATTTTACCGAAATAAGTGATATCCACATAGATCTGGTTTTCTGTCACATCTTTCTGTGATTTCGTTGGAATATTTTATTATTTAATTATATTCCGATATCATTATGTGGGCAAATATCGTAATAATAATTATATTAGCTATTTATCAATTTAGAGCCTTAATTGATTAGTGATCAATTTAAGTAATAAGGCTAATTAGATTTCTATTTAGATAATTAATTAATTAATTGATATGGACTCAATATGGGTGGATGTCCGGATGGCCCATTAACGGAAAAATGGGAAACCCTAATGGTCATCCAATATAAAAGAGGCTATGGTCCCCAATACACCGTACACAGCAAACTCTCTCTTCTCCCCATCTGAAGAGAACTTGAGGCATAAAGGTACCGGTTGAGGAAGAACCAAATCAGCCGCCGCTAACACTATTGTGTGTTTCAGATCATCTCCTCTCTATGTTATCGTTGTTGAGAGGGCTGCCATCAAAGCTTAATCCAGGTATTCCTAATCCCTAATTCGTATCCTTAATAAATCAAACATGTCGTAGATCCTATCATAATCATGTTCAATGTTTTTGTTTGCTTCCGCTATTGATTCATAATTATTGAACATGTTTTATGAAATCTATTTTTATTTAGACCTGATTTTTCCAACAAGTGGTATCAGAGCGGTCTTCATGTTTGTTTTATCAGATTTGTTTGTTTTATTAGATCACGTATTCATTCAGTTATATGTTTGATGCCCATTACTATGTTGGCTTGAATATTATGCTCGTACAATAAAGTTTTCTTCTTTTTTTTTTTTTCTCTTTATGGTAAAGTGCATATATTATCTTAAAGATGTGTGCTTGCGTCAATGGTTTCATGGCAATTTCTTTATGGTAAATAGCAGTTTTTTCTTTAATTGGAATCCATAATTTTATGCCGTGAAATCGGATAGAGGAATATTTTAAGCTATTTGTTTTTTTGATATATTTGTGGTTGGTTCCTATGTTTATGGATCCAATTATGTACCATCAATTAGGAAGACAAACTGTTTATTTGTTTTCTATATAGAACTGATTGGCAATTGTTGGGTTCTACATTATGTTTTTCATGGCCACAAACAGAAAATCAGTTAATTGTGTAAAAGTTTTTTGCACAATCACATATCCAATGACCTTATTAATTTTTCTTGGTTGATTTGAATTTTCTTATTTACCGGTCGTAAGTTCAGTTAAAATAAAATAAAAAAAATCGTAAATTTCATATTTAAAATGTGAAATTGTATTACGATTTAAGTTTTTTTGTTAAAAAGATTTGGATATGTATTTGATAAAGATTTGAATTTTATTTGAATTTTGGTTATTTGATTTTAAATCAAATTTTTGTTTAATATTATATTCAAATATTCGTATCATATCTTATAAGTTGATTTCTTATTGAAATTAAAATTGATTCATATAATTTGTACATAAAGCTTATTTTGAGAAATAAGGCAAATATAAATTTGTTATATATATTTGGTTATTATATATATCGGAAAGATTTGTTGTCTTTTACAGGTGAATCTCAAAATATTGTGATAGTTTGTTAGTAAGAATTTGATTCTTTAAAGTTTGGGAAATAATAATTCTAGTTTTGTTTATTTATTTATAGACATATAAAGTTTATTTCCTTTATTTGAGAAAACAACTATGTTAGAGTTATGTTTTATTTTGTTTAAAGAATCATTATGTACATGTGAATCAATTGTCGCATGAATACTTTTTGGTATATATAAGATTCAATTTCCTTTTGATTTGAAATTGAATATTTTGCTTATAGCATGATTATGATGTTTGTGTTTGTGTTTTATTAAGTTTCTACAATAATATATTTATTAATCATGCAATTTGGATCATTTTCATGTTATGTTTGTTTTTGCTTTTATGCAATACCTGTAAATGTATTGACATGCACACATTGGTGTGATATTTTGACTTGCATCTTCTTTTGACTTATTGTGAGTTTGTCTTCACACTTAAGGGTTGTCGAGTGACCTTATAGTTACTTAGCGACATAATGGACTAATTCGGCCTACATTATGTCAGTAGTGCCTTGTAAATTTAAAGACCATTCCCATTTAAAAACATTCAATTTATTGTGAATTGTCTAGTAATTGCAGTTGTTTTGGTTGAAGCAACATGTTGCCAAAGTAACCTCTGTTGCGTAGATTTAATTCAACTGAACTTACAAAAGACGTAGTATGCAATTATTCATGCGAGTTGTAGTCGGCCCCAAGGAAGGCACAACTTGGCCGGATAATTACATGCATGTGACAGTAAATGTGTGGTGATTATAAAGTAATTTTCCATGTAAATAATAGGATACCCTAAGGTGACTATTATTTGACAGGACTTATCACCTCATTTAATATATATTAAAATTATCTAGTAATTGCAGTTGAGTCGGTTGAAACAATAATGTTGCCCAAGTAACCTCTGTTGCGTAGATTCGACTCAACTGAAGTTACAAAAGATGTAGTGTGTAATTATTTATGCGAGTTGTCGTCGGCCCCAAGGAAGGCACAACTTGGCCGAATAGTTACATACCTGTGGTGGTAAATATGTGGTGGTTATAAAGTATTTTTCCATGTGGATAATAGGATGCCCGAAGGTGACTATTATTTGACGGGACTTATCACCAATGTTTGATCATTGCGTTGAGAGTATCGCTTGCAGTTAATTTTTACAATCCGAAGATTGGGAATTAATGGTGCGCTTGGTATCTTGTTAAGGTCTTTTATTTACAAATAAAGATGCACGTTTCTATAATATTTTATTGACATGTGTGATAATGTTGTGTGAGTGTAAACTTATTTATACATTTAAGAGTTTACATTCACACAAATATAATGGTAAACTTATGACAATTATAAGAATTTATTCTTTGTCAAAGTAAATTGTCATTGTTTGATCATTGCTGTAAAATACCACTAGCAATTGATATTATTGTTTAAAGACTTGATATTAATGGTGCACTAGGTATTTTTGTGAGCGTTTTTGCTTCTCTTGTTCTCTTTAAGCTAATACAGTTTATGTATCTGTTAATTTGAGTTAAATTTTTAACTCTTTAAAGTTTTAACTTTTAGGAATTAAAGAATAATACTAACATTGTTCTTGGATCTAGACCTTATATAAGGGTGGTGAAACTCGCATTCTCTTGCAAATTCAGTATCTAATGTGAGAATCAAGTTTGACAAGTGAGTATACACCAAATCTTATAGGTCTTATGCGATTATAAAGTTAAAAGATCAGAAATCTTATCAGTGTTATTTAAGTTGACATTTTTTGTCATATTTTCTTTGCTTAAACTAAGGTGCTTTTAAAGCAATATAGAGAAAGACAATATCTCATTGGAGACTGATATTTCATTAAGATTATTAGGCAAAGAAATTATTGAGCACATTATGTAAATATTTAATCTTGCTGAGACATTACAATTAATTTCGACTGTCAGATGACTTGTTCGAAAATTCAGTAATTTCGACTATCATATGACTTGTTCGAAAATTCAGCATTTAGTATTCTCTTTGCACAATTAAGTTTATAACTGTTAAAGTTAGAAATGATCCTTTAAAGGATCAATTCATAAAGTGTGCAAATAAAGAAAAGCTGAAGCAAGAGAAAATAAAATAGTGCTCATTCGGAAAATACCTCAAAGGATAAGGGCAAATAAAGAAAGGTAATCTTGACTGACTTATACCCAATGATGTTGAAAGATATATCAATTTAGAATGGACAAAGTCGATAAAGATTGTTTTATTCATTTTAAACTAATTTTAGATTGTCGTTACTAGCTTATTTTTGTATTTAAAAGACGATTTGGTGAATCATTATTTGAATTAATTTTTGTTTTAATTTCTCCTTGACTAAATCAAGATATTTTTAGTTTTATTTTCAAATGATGACTCAATGTGTCTTTTAAGTTTAGTTATTAGAGTCAATTCAGTTATGACTTGTGACATTCTATAATTGTTTAAGGGTTTGAAAACTATAAGTTTTTCGTCCCACAACTTAAGGAAATTTGAGACATAAATTGTTAACTTTCCTTGAGGATATTGAGTTTGGGGGAGAGATATGGTAATAGAACAAAATTGAATGAGGAAGACTTAGTTCTAAACTAATTCATATAGTTACTATTATTATAGTACATTTGGATCCTCATGAGGACATTATTGTTCCTCCTCTCCATCAAGTTAAGAAGTTAATTCATATAGATCAAACTCAACACCCTCAAGAACTAGGGCATCTGGTGTCATAAGGAATTGACTAATAAGAGAAATTCTATTTAGTATATTTGAAAGACTCTATTAAGACAGTCATGATACTATTTTGCTTATTATAATTTTGGAACTGCATAAGATGGATTTCAATATAGTGTTTCTTAATGGTGACATTAATGATATAATATGGTGCAACGGAATAAAGCTTTTGTGTCAATTGATACAAAGTAGATGGTTTGCAAAGTCATGAAATCCACTTATAAGTTAAGAAATTTGTCTCTTTAGTGTTACCACAAATTCTCATAAAGTAATTGTCTCATTTGGTTTTGAGATAATATTAAGTAGAGTTGTGGATTTAGTAAGCTCAGTGGGAGTAAATTTATATTCCTATTTTAATGTGTCAATTTTATTTTATTTAGTCAACTATGATATATGTTAGTAATGTGAAACCAAGGAAATCTCTAACAAAAGTTAGTGATGAAAGATCCTGGGGACACCTCTTTTGTATTAGACATTTCAATACTTAGAGATTCTTCTCAAGGTATTATTCGGATATCACAAAAGAGTTATATCAGTAAAGTTGAAAATAAATTGACATTAAAGTTAATAAATTTTTTGGATGATCTCAATCATCGAGAGACTTTTCAGTCTCAAATATTGCCCATTAGGAAACTTATGAATTCAGAAATTTAAGTATTTTCCTACACTTTTCCTATAGGATTTTTATGTACGATTTTATTATACGCATTTGGAAATAGCGTATATAATAAGATTGTTTGGCAGATATTTGAGCAATTCAAAGTTTGAATTGTTGAAAATGCGACCATAAGGATTCTTTAAAGAGAACAAGAGAGCTTATTCTCACATCAGGGATCTGACAATTTGGAGATCATTAGTGTGTTAGACTCTGACTTTTGGATGTGTGTATATAATACACATCCTAACCCAGGAAATGACTGTAAGTATTTATGTCACTTGGTTGCATAGTAAAAGGGTATTGAAAAACCATTTAAGTTATATAGTGACATAATGTAGTCATATAATGTTTTAATAACAAAGTTTATAAGGTTCATCCCCTTATAAATTATTGTTGTTAAATGATAGAACATTAGAGACAAAATTTATGCTAGGTGACCCACTGATCAAAGACATGACACATAAAGTCTTTCATATGGTTGTTGTCATTAAGGATGTCTTAGATTAGTGGGAGTCTCTTTTATTCTATGTTCTATACTTCTGTTTTGATATCGATACAGACTTTATGTTATGATTTTCTGCAGAAATAAAGTTCATGAGGTTATGTTTGTTATAACCATTTCTGTATCATTTTGTGCAAATATTGAATTTGCAAACTTCAGTTTGATCTCACTAAAATTTTTCAGTTGGACCAGTTGGAAATAGACATGATTTAGAGATCACATCACATGAAATTTCCATGCCACTCATCCATATCGATCTATGTCATCAAGTGCATTGATATGGTGGTTGTCGGGGTTCCGTCACATTATACGTCAGTGACGACAGCCGCGGTGGTCCCATTATTAATGTATGAGGTGGACCAGATTGTAAAGTTGAAATCTAAAGATAAATAGCATTCAGACGCGCGCCTAAAGAATTATGGTATAATTATTAAGATATGTAGCCCAAGTGAGAGATTGTTGGAATATTTTATTATTTAATTATATTCCGATATCATTATGTGGGCAAATATCGTAATAATAATTATATTAGCTATTTATCAATTTAGAGCCTTAATTGATTAGTGATCAATTTAAGTAATAAGGCTAATTAGATTTCTATTTAGATAATTAATTAATTAATTGATATGGACTCAATATGGGTGGATGTCCGGATGGCCCATTAACGGAATAATGGGAAACCCTAATGGTCATCCAATATAAAAGAGGGTATGGTCCCCAATACACCGTGCTGTAAGGCGGAGCGAATCCGGAAAGATTGCCTCAGTTCGGATTGTTCTCTGCAACTCGGGAACATGAAGTTGGAATCGCTAGTAATCGCGGATCAGCACAGCAAACTCTCTCTTCTCCCCATCTGAAGAGAACTTGAGGCATAAAGGTACCGGTTGAGGAAGAACCAAATCAGCCGCCGCTAACGCTATTGTGTGTTTCAGATCATCTCCTCTCTATGTTATCGTTGTTGAGAGGGCTGCCATCAAAGCTTAATCCAGGTATTCCTAATCCCTAATTCGTATCCTTAATAAATCAAACATGTCGTAGTTCCTATCATAATCATGTTCAATGTTTTTGTTTGCTTCCGCTATTGATTCATAATTATTGAACATGTTTTATGAAATCTGTTTTTATTTAGACCTGATTTTTCCAACAATTATTACTGATAAACCAACATTGTGTCTTTTACCGCAGTAGCTGAGCAGGATCCTGAAGTTCACCTTGGTCAGCTTAAAAGGTTTTCGCTACGTGAGCTGCTAGTAGCAACTAATAACTTCAGTAACAAAAACATTCTAGGTAGAGGTGGATTCGGAAAGGTTGATAAAGGACGCCTAGCTGATGGTACTCTTGTAGCTGTAAAAAGACTTAAAGAGGAACACACACAGGGTGGGGAGCTGCAATTTCAAACAGAAGTTGAAATTATCAGCATGGCTGTGCATCCTAATTTGCTTTGGCTTCGTGGTTTTTGCATGACATCTACTGAACGCTTGCTTGTGTATCCTTACATGGCCAATGGAAGTGTAGCATCGTGTTTAAGAGGTGCCTCTAATAGCTCAGTGTTTGAATTGCTTAGTCTAGTCATAATTTACTTTCCTTCCTTGTGTATAAGTGTTTTCTGTCATTTTACCGAAATAATTGATATCCACATAGATCTGGTTTTCTGTCACATCTTTCTGTGATTTCGTCGTCTGAGCACGACATTGTTTTAATCGTCATCTTGGTGCGACGTTGTTTGGTTTTCCATATTGTTGCGGTGTTTATTTGGTTCAAATTGATATAGCATCTTCGACTCATTACATATTCAATAATTTATTTGGGCGTCAATGTTACAAAGCCGGAGATATGAATATTCTGATCACTTTGTTTTTGTCACTTTGGCAGGTATTGTACCGTATTATGATATTAACTTAGATGTTGTGAGTTTGTTCGTAGATTCATCATTTTCTATTTCAACAATGTTGGATCTGTATTGTTTTCAATGTATTATACCAATTTGAATGAAATAATATTTTTTTAGTAAAAAAATAACTCATATCTGTTTTTAGTTTATTTTGATTTATCATTTTTTTTTGGTAGAAATTTTGATTTATCATTGAGAAAATAACATTAGTATTTCCTTGATATTAGCTGGCAGCTACACAAACACAAACAGGGAAATTCTTAAATAGCTCAAATTTTCAAGTATAAATGAATGCTCTTACTGTTGAGTTTCAAAATGTGCAGTTTCATATTATAACTGCGTCTATGTATATTGATTGGGTTGTTGTAGAACGCAATGAATCTCAACCGCCGCTTGAGTGGCCAATGCGGAAGAATATTGCGCTGGGAGCTGCCAGGGGGCTTGCTTACTTGCATGATCATTGTGACCTTAAGATTATTCATGGTGATGTAAAAGCTGCAAATATATTGTTGGACGATGAATTTGAAGCAGTTGTTGGAGATTTCGGTTTAGCAAAGCTTATGGATTACAAAGATACCCATGTTACTACTGCTGTTCGCGGTACAATTGGGCATATAGCACCTGAGTACTATTCATCCGGAAAGTGTTCGGAAAAGACTGATGTTTTTGGATATGGTGTGATGCTTCTCGAACTAATATCTGGACAGATGCTTTTCGATATAGCACGTCTTGCCAATGATGATGATGTGATGTTGCTTGATTGGGTAGGTTTTCAATTCATTTTCAATATGTCATAACTCGTAAGTAATTGAAGAATGTCGGTTAACCATGATGAGAAAGCTGCTTTCTTTTCTTGAATAGCATTATTATGTGATTCTTTTCTTTAATCAAGTTTTTTATTGTGTTATAAATTGAAAATAATAACTTTTTATTTTCAAAAAACTTTAGGATCTGTCAAACGTAAAATCGGTTAACCATGTGTTATTTTTCGTTAAATTTTGCCTCCAACACCATTTCATGCATTAATCTCTTCACAATGTTCTGTATGCAGGTTAAAAGACATCTCAAAGACAAGAAGTTAGAAACACTTGTAGATGCCGAATTAAAGGGAAATTATGACGATGATGAGGTAGAGCAGTTAATCCAAGTTGCTTTACTATGCACACAAGGGTCCCCTATGGAAAGACCTAAGATGTCAGAGGTTGTTAGAATGCTAGAAGGCGATGGTTTGGCGGAAAAATGGGAGCAATGGCAGAAAGAAGAGACGTACCGACAAGATTTTAACAACAACCACATGCATCACCCTAATGCAAATTGGATAGTAGTAGATTCAACTTCACATATCCAGCCAGATGAACTTTCAGGTCCTAGATGATCCGTTTGAAGATTCTGCATATCCACTCGTGAATACACAATCCTTCTTCTGCCTGAAAGAGATAAACTTTCATGATTTATGCATATGCTTTTCACCATCTCTTTTACTTAATCTTTTCTTTTTAATCTTCTTGAAATTATCTTGTATGTTCAGGTTACATGTCCATTGATCAGGTTATGATTATTTAAGAAAGAAGTTTACAATTTTTATTGCGTAGGACACAAGCAACCAACACTTTTGTCATTGTATGTATGAGAAACTAGTATAGAGCTTTTATGAAAATATATGCAATTTTATTTTTATCGTCACTGTATTTCAGAATTTGTTTTTATTTTGACTTGGAAATAAAATAAGTAGTACAGAACTTCAGTGGTTGCTATGTTTTTTACTAACTATTGCTAGCAGCTTGTGCCCAAATTAATTAATCATATTATTATATAGAATCTTTCATTTCATAATCTCGAACCTACTTTGGCATTGTGGTATCCTATATATATATATATATATATATTGTTTTGTTAATTGAAAATTTAGATTAAGGGGGTAACGCGTATGCAAGATCCGAGAGAAACATAAATTTTTAGTGAAAGTTTACAATGAAGCTTATTTGAATTTCAAATTGTTCTCAAGTCACATTTAGTGTGACTAGGAAGTCTTTTCACCCAATTAGAAGAACCGAAGAAACTTTGCTAATGCCCTGTCTTCGACTTCACGGTCACTTGAAACTAGGGTTGGAAATGAGTCGAGTCAAATCGAATTTCGACTAAGAATTGGTACAACTTGATATTCGACTGAAGTTTGAAACAATCATTTTATTTAGTTTGAGTGCGGCTCGTTTAAAGTTCACGGGCAACTTGATTCGGTTCACTAGGTTCAACTCGTCTTCTAAAATCACTTAATTCAAAATTTATTTTTTTATTAAAAAAATAAAAAATATATACATCTTTGACCTTTTAATTTATTCTTATTATTATTTTTTCTAATACCTTTTAACTTTTCTTTTAAAAAGGGAACAATTGAATTAAAATAAAAGTTATCACAAACCGATATTGTTTAAAGGGCACAAACAATTACAAAGTTTATACATGCACAAATATGCAAATAAATATAGAAAACTAAACACATATCAAGCTATAAAGAACGGAAAACAATAATATAACAAAGCACACTAAAACTAGTACATGTAATTTCACTCACGCACGCATGAACCAAATGAGCGTAACTATATATAATTCAAATTTAGCTCCTTTTGTTAACAAACTTAATTTTCAACTCAAGTTCAGTTCATTTGGTTCATGAATCAAGTTCAACGAGTTAATAAAATCGAGTTGAATTGTAAACTTTGTTCGAGTTGGCTCAGTTTGTTGCCAACTTATTTGGCATGAATATGCTACTGCAATCTAACGTTTATGTAGAATATAATGACAATCAAGTGTACTTTACTACTACAAATGTGTGTCATTAAAACTATATAACCATTTGGTTTAATTGCTTACAGTTATAAAACAAAGTATCCAACCGTTCTTGGGTCTTTATGGCCATCAATATATATCATTGATTGTGCTATGAGAATGTGGCAACGGTAATATGAGGAAATTCTTCTAGTATATGGCCACTTGCACCATATATAAAAAAGATGTATGGAAACAATGGTAGGAGGTAATATATAAGTTGTCAAAAATCAAGTTCATTGATTTATATTCTACTATGAATTATTTTAGGTATTGTTTGTGAAACTCCAACGTGTTGGCCTCGAGTGTACAAGTTCAGACACGTAGTTGTGTAAATCTTGGGAAGCAAAAACGGATCGGAGGTCTACTAAAATTTGCTTTCAGGGCAATGACTTTTGTCACGACACAATAACACTCTTCTATCTTTCCTATATTTGAAATTTATTTCCTATTAATATTTCCAACACTATAACGACTGAGCAAGTGGTTATAGAAGATTGAGATGAAGATTTATACCAAGCAAACCAACTAGTGTGGTTAAAGTGTAGTGCACCAGAAGTGCATACATTGGATTGGAAAAGACTTACGTACTGTTCCATACAAACGGTACATGATGTATTGTACTGATGGATAAGAAAACCACCTAAAATAGAGTATGCCAGCTAGATCTCAAACGATGTTGTTTATTAAAAGTAATGTGAAGAACCGGTCAAACAGTGCTTAAGGCACTGCAGCTAAGTCTGCCCATTTCTTTGGAAAAGACTTACGTACTGTTCCATACAAACGGTGTCACGACCCAACCTCTAGCCGTGACCGGTGCACAGACCGATACCTAAAGTCTGGCCAGCCTAACACAAACCAAACTTGACAAATACATAAACAAATATCTTTTGAATACCAGTACACTGTGAAACTGAAATTTATTAGAAATTTTGACAGAGTATCTTCTGTATTTTCGACATTTTCAAAACTAGAACCCTGTTTACAAACATATGTCATCAGCCAGAATATGATAGACATCATATCTAAGGTTATACATCCCAAATTAAAAGTATTCTTGTACTCAAATAGCTGCAGATACACCAATGACTCAAGATAATCATATACAAAAGAGTAGTTCATCAAGGAGTGGAGGCCTACCAAAAGTGTGACGTTGCTGGATCTTTAATCTCTTAGAAACTTACACTCAGTTGACTGTAAATCTGGAAAAATGTAAGATGATGGGGTAAGTCACAAAGACTTAAGGAGAAGACAACAACCACTACCAACTAGAAGGAAAATACACAAAGGCACGAATAATTAACTTTCTCAAATCTAATATTAATTTACAAAACTAGTAACCGTATAAAATCCAATTAATCTGCAATTGTTTGTACGCATAAAAATTCACACATTTGTAAATACTTCCAATCAAATAAGATTATTTCAAAAGAAAATCCAATTTCATAAAGAGGTAAAAATCCAATATCGTAATTAAATTATTGATGAAAATTATAATAAAAGCCTTTAAAGAAAGTATAGAAAACTCAATTTAGTGAAAATAATCTAAATGGGTCAATCGAGAACCAGCTTCATCTCGTTGATAGCTCTTTCTTACTAGAATGATCTTTCCTTTAGTGCTCCTTCTAACGGATAGCTCTTTTCTCTTGACTCAAAACAAAATGTAAAACAATTTAAATTAGGGAGTTTATATCTCGCTGGTAGCCCTCTCCTCCTAATGGCGGCCTTTCCATAGGGACGGCTCCATCTAACAGAGTAACTCTACCTAACCGAAATCACATACTAGGTGCACCTAGGTCGTCGTCATTATAACCGTGACATCAAAACACATCTCTAAACCATATTTCACAACATATCGAAACTTATGTCCAAAATACGTACGATCAAAACTTAATTGAAAATCTAATACTTTATAAATTATGAGCAAGTTCAAATCCAAAAAGTGTAAATATAAATATCAAAAAATTCAAAAACATATACTACCTCCGTCCCTAATTATAAAACCATTTTGAGAATTTTTTTTCTTCCCTTTTTATAAGACCCCTTTGTTATTTCCAACTACATTAATTATTTCTTTATCTGCATACCCTTATTTATTATACATTTTTTTTCTTCAACCAACAATAAATAGCATGTTGAAAACATAAACAAACTCTTTCTCTTAAAGGATAAAATTGAAAAAACAATAGTAATTACAAACAAATTTAATACAAATATCAACTTTCTTAATTCCGATGATTTTTTCAAAAGGGTCTTATAAATAGGGACGGATATAGTACTTCAAAACCACATTCCGCAACATAGCAAAACTTGTACCAAAAACTTCATACAATCAAATTCTCCATTTCAATTCCTCTACTTTATAAATCACAAGTAGACTCAATTAGGGTATAATCAAATTTGATAACTTTGAATTTATATAACGATGACGAGAAAAATGTTCAAAGGTTGTGTTTCCCCATTTTAGTAAATACTTTGACATAGAAAATAAACAAACTACCAATAATAACAATAACTAGACTGCCGACCCGTGCGACACACGGGTCTATTATATTATTTTAATATCATAGTTAATCATTATTATAAATAAGCAATAATTAACTAAGACATAGTGAGAAATACCGATAAAAAAACATATTAGTGAGAATTATTACCTTCGTTTCTTATCATACGAAAAAAAAAATCAAATTTTTTTTGGTCATATTTATAAAAAAAACCACAAATTTTAAAATATATTTATTTTTTAAAAGACTTTTGTAACCCTCATTTAATATATATATATGTCTTTTTAATATTAGTGGGTATATTCAATTCATCACAAATTTATAAAGGTATATTTGTAAAAATATTCAAAAGTTTACAACAACAAATATTTGTTTTGAATCTGAGGTTCTATGATTTTTCTTCTTATAATAAGGGTAGGAGGGAGGAAGTATATTAAAATTATTAGAAGTAACATAGATAGTCAATACTATGTAAAGGTACTTTCAACTTGTTTATGTTTATTATAAATGATGAAAAACATCTGTATAAACCTCATTTTATGTTACACTTAACATTTTTAAAGTCGTCACAAAAATCCCAGGGAGGATAAATACACATCTTGTTGATTCATATGGGTAGCATTGGTAGAATTCACACCTTAATTATCCCACTAACCATCAATTAAAATTAGTTATATTTTGACTCTTTGATGCAATCATCAAATCGTGGAGGACATGTAAGAGCCATGACAACTAAAATGTTAAATCTACCAAATCAAAATAGATGGTTTGCAAGTTGATAGGTAATATAGTGGGTAAAAAACATAAAACATGTTGCTCTTCTAAAACTTGAAAGATTCGAGGGTATATAAGAGAAGACCACCTTTAATAAATAATTCAACTTCTGCTGTACAAACAACAAATCAATGAGAAGGCCACCTTTAACCATTAATTCAACATCAAACTGGATTTTTAGATGATAAAGAAATTTATAAGAGAAGGACACCTATAATAATTAATTCAACACATTACACAACTTATTATCTCTCCAAAAACTGCAAAACATTTAAGTATCAATGAAAATTTTACCAAACACGGCAAGATTATAAGTTGTTACGCCCGAATTTAAGTGTTCTAAATGCATGTATACATTATAATCTCTTTCATATAATTTGATTCTTTATTCGGTTTGATAATTGACTGAACATATAATATGTTCACACATGTTGCTACCATTCATGTAAACATTGTAATAGACCAAAGAATACACAAAACAGCAAAACACTTGTGGCAATAGACCAAAGAATACACAAAACAGAAATAGACCAACATGACAACTACCAAAAAACTACAAAATCAAATTCAACTCTGAAAACCAAAACCTGCTAGCACCTAAAAACAACAACAAACTGTCAACTAAAAAACCAGTGCCAAGTGAAACTGCAGCAGGACCACAAAACGCACAAAATAGCCTCAACAAATATCAAGCAAACCCGACTATGTAAAACACAACAGCAACCGCACAGACAGCTACCAACCGGAAAACCAACTCGAGAAAAATTTCACAACGGACCTGCAGGGCGCAACCCTGAGCTGTAGGAAACAACTCAAAATGCAGCCAACACCCAAAAAAAGCAAAGAGACCTACAGCCAAAACAGAAACACACAAAATATACGTGTAACCGTAGGTATAAGTTCACTCATAGTAATTCATCTAGATCATAAAAACTCAACTTTTGTAGCCTTTGTCGTTTTTTTATCACTTGTTTTTCCTTTTGAAAGCTCAATAATAGAACTGACATGACACTTGACTTTCGGTTGGCCCAGGATCTGATTTGAGAGAAAGGAAACGATGGTAAGTTAACACATAAAAGGAAGTAAACAAAATATGAAAATACCAACGTCTGACAATATTTTGAATTTGGTTTACGACCAACTTAAAAATCAACAAAGATAATAATCAATACTCAACAGCTCTGAAGGCCCGATACTCCAAAAATGGTGAAGAATCGTGTCCGACACGTATCCGATACCGATACGTCTCGATACGTCCCGATACGCATATCGGAGAAGTATCGGCCAATTAATATTTATTTTTTTGAAAAAAAATGACCGATACGTGTCGGATACGGCTAACTTATACTCCGATACGGCTAACTTATACTCCGACACCGATACTTCTCTTACATATTTCATTTAAAAAAAAAATAAAAGAATAAGAAACAAAAATACATTAAACCGACAACGCTATCAAAAACATTTGTCTCTTCTGACCCCCAAAAAATAGTGTTTCTCGTCAACCACTAAACGATAATTATTATCTTCTCTCTAATGCTATGTTTCTTCTGTTCTTCTCCCTATAATATCTTCTTCTCTTCTTTTGATCTTCTCTCTAATTGGGGAAAAATGTTGTTTTTAAATTATTTGTTTTCAATCCCAAATAGTGTTAACTATTAAGTAGTCAACATCATACAATGATGTTCTTTTTTTATAGTACTAATGATGTTCTTCATAAATTGGATAGTACTAATGATGTTTAGCTATATTTAAATTTGTGCAGAAAAAATATGTAATTGTCACTAGTTTTGATCATTTTTATTGATGTTGATGTTTGTTTATTATCATTTTTAGTTATGTTTATACAGTGTGCACTTATACTATTAGTTTTAAATTTAATTTTTTAATAACGTATCGAGGCCGTATCGTATCAGGAGTTTTGAAAAATTTATCGCCGTATCGGTATCGTATCGTATACGTATCGTGTCAGGTATCGGGGCTTCATAGCTCAACAGAGACTTGAAAATTCCCAACAAAAAAAAATCAAGACCAACTTCAGCTGCCACGTTGGGAATTATATTCTCTTGCAAAACAACCACATGTGCTTGTGCAATTTTATAGAGTAAATTGCACTCCAAATCACAACATTAAGCAAACTGAATTTGTCACTATGAATATGGACATTTAAAAACATTTGCATTTTCCCTGGTTGCATTAGTGGAACCATTATAAAAAATCATTATAACAAAATTATTCCAAAACAAATAAATAATGCAGGTCACTCTTATACAATGTGTCAGAGCTATACATAAGATGGGGAAAATGGAAGGTTTTGAGGAGATCTCACCTATGAGAAAACAAATGTCTCGAATAATTTACCAAAGAATGCAATTAATCATGTACTAAAATAAGTTATATTAGTATTTGTGAAGGAACATAGAGTAAATATAATACATCCACATAGATTAAAAAAATGTTTGTGTTGAAGATGAGTACGTAATTTCAAGGCTCACCTGAAATAAGGGTTTTTTTCTCAATTGGATAGCAGCATTAGAGAAAATAGAAGAATCATAAGTCACCCAAAAGCAAAAATCATCTAAACCATGTAAGAAAACCAGAGAGAGAATCCATTGAAATCAAAATAGATCTACTCAAAGAAATATAAACATTCTTGCCCTAAACTATAAGTCTATACACGAAAAAAAAAAGGACTGAAATGTGTTCATCATCTCCCTTTCCTTCATCTTTTTCTTGTAACCTAAAGTAAAAAGGGAGTGAAATGAAACTTTTTTTAGAAGAGAAGAATACACAAAAGATAGGTGGGATTTAATGAAATAGAGGAGGAATGGAAGAGTTCTTACTGTCAGCAGAAGAAGTCTTGAGGAGATTGAATGAAGAAGGTTTGCAACCGATTTCGTTTTGGGGAAGGGGCTTTTTTGGTGATGAAGGGTACATTTGGGGTTCAGAGTGAGTCGATGGGATGGATGGAATGGCGGTAGAGAAGGATGAGTGAGTGAGGAGAGAAGCACTTATGATATTAAGAGGGAGAGAGAATTCAATGAAAATGTGTCATTCATGGTTTTTTAGTGGGAGACTTCCACTTGGTATATGCAAGGAACTGTTATAATTAATTGTGTGTATGTTACCAATGTTCCTTTTTTTCTTCCAATGTTAATAGATAGTGGAATTCAGCATTGGGAATACGCAAGACATTATTCATGAGGGTAGTGGGCTATATTAACAGTCACATTAAAACTAAGTGTAAGTAGTGTTCGAATGATCAATTTTTAATGAGCATTTGAGAGGGAATTTTTGAATTTTAAATTGAAATGATGATTAGGATAAGGACTCGGGAGTAATTAATACGTGAGCAAAGGGAGGGAAAAAATTAGGGTGAAATTAGGGTGGAATTAAGGTTATAGACAGCTTGACCAGGTAAGCTTTAGTAATAAGAGATAATTAAAATATGCAATAATGATCGTTATCAACTCACAATTATGACAATTGGCGTTGTAAAAACTTCCGGAGCCGCAACCAAAGCAACAACTATCAGCTCTAGTGTTTATTAAAGAATCAAACAATTTTGTTGGTATCTAGAGATGAAGAAAGAACACTGATTCTGCAGAAAATACAGCAACATTTTCATTCTCCTATCTCCTTCTAAATGAACGAATTTTGGTCTCTAAACCTTTGTTCTAGTTCCAACATTCAAGTATTAACCTTTCTCTAGCTTCCTTCAAGTTTACAGCTGCCAAATCAACTCCTAAATATCATATGAAATGGCTCAATTTAGACCCCAAAGACAGAAACGAAATTGAGGTTGGCTTGTGTATTTACCCAAGAAAACTCAATTAGCAACTTTCAAGAGATGAGTATTCTTCTCCCTTTTCTAGAGCACTAACCCTAACTCAAAATTTATACCCTAGAGCACTTGTAGAATTTGGGGATAACTTTGCTTGAATATGAAATTTTTCTCATGAGGGTTTGATTTCTAAAAAGAATTTGGTGATTTAAAGAAAAGAAGAGGAAAAATGGAAGAAGGGTGTAGAAGAGTGTGGAAAATGAGAGGGATCGAAGTGCTAGAGTGAGAGGGGTTAGAAGAAAAAAAAATAGAGGGGAAAAAGTAGCCTCGTGTGTATTGGTTAGTTGGGATTTTTTTTAATTTCTATTTTAATAATAATAATCATGGAAACAATGTGTTTCAAACGGTACATGTTGTATTGTACTAATGGATAAGAAAACCGCCTAAAATAGAGTATGCCAGCTAGATCTCAAACGATGTCGTTTATTAAAAGTAATGTGAAGAACTAGTCGAACAATGCTTAAGGCACTGTAGCTAAGTCTTGCCCATTTCTTTGGAAAAGACTTACGTACTGTTCCATACAAACAGTACATGTTGTATTGTACTAATGGATAAGAAAATCGTCTAAAATAGAGTATGCCAACTAGATCTCAAACAATGTCGTTTATTAAAAGTAATGTGAAGAACCAGTCGAACAGTGCTTAAGGCACTATATCTAAGTCTTGCCCTATTTCTTTTTGCCCTTCAACTCAGTCTTCTATAACCACTTGCTCATTAATACCAACAGTTTTAGTATTCTTGGTGGTGTCTTTGCGGCACCTCTGAGCATTGTGGTAGGTCAACTTTCCTATCATCATCTTTATAAATTTAAAATTGCAAATTTTCTACTAACTTTATCTATCGATCATTTTGCAGATACATGTAGTTCAGATTCAGAGTGTGCGGCTGATGCCATTTACTCTATCACTCTCACTTACGGTGAGTGTAGTGATATGATTTTCGTATGAATTCTTACTGGAGAATATTAATATCTATCAAAGTATTTATTTAATTAAATTAATAAAAATAATTACAATTATCATGTATATAAATTACATCTTTGACGTTTTAACTTTTCTTTTAAAAAGGAAAAGTTGGAATTAAAATAAATGAAAGTTATCAAAAATATATATTGTTTAAAGAACATACATAAATACAAAATTTATCCATGCATAAATATACAAATATATATATAGAAAACTAAACACATAGCAAGTTACATGACTCGAAATGAAAACATTACAAAATATCTTGTTTAAATGCAGAGAACCAAGACTATTATTTAATTAATTACATTTAGTCGTCTACCCATGCTTGCAATCCACAATCAAATAGTAAACTATTCCCATACTACTAATTACCAATTATAACTAATCAAATTGAAGCCTATGGAAGGAACTCACCTCAAGAGTAGACTCCACTTCAAGCCAGACGCCCCAAATTCTCCAACTTGCCTTCAAAGCTCCTTGTCTTCCTCCAATCCTTCAATATCAGTCCCTACTAATCCAGAACATCAACTTCAGTCCTTATCTCTACATGCAACAACCAAAATCAACCAAAGCGGGGAAAAATGGAGTTTAGGGAAAAATAAAGGTTTAGGTTTAAATACAAAATTTATACATGCATAAATATACAAATATATATAGAAAACTAAACATATAGCAAGCTACAAAGAACCAAACCAATAATACAAAAAAGCACTCTGAAACCAGTACATGTAATTCCACAAACACATGCACGCATGCACGCGCGCACACACAAACATACATATAATAGAGCTAACTTATAAACCAAATGAGTGGACCTATATATAATTCAAGTTCAACTCATTTAGTTAACGATCTTCATCTCAATATTGTTGTTATTCTTGATTTCTTCTTCAATCAAAACACTCTCACTTGCATCCATCGAATATCAATAAAGTCAGCATGGTGATCTATGTTGATATCACATGATGTTGTTTTCCTTCATTTCTTCAATGATTATCGGTTTTCTTACTTCTAGTGGAAACTGATTTTGTGTGTTAAACTAATGTCACTAATATTGAATGATTTTCTGGATTTGGGTGATTTTTTAGGTGGGGATTGCCTGTTAGTCATTAAACTTGAATGGAACTACTAGACACATTGTTTAACTCTTTTTCTCTTTATTTTTTATTTTTACATATAATCAATGCGCTTGCTTATCGTTACTTGTTGACCACTTGCTTAGGCTTATTAGGTAATTATACTCAAAATATCATCATCGTCACATCCTTTGATCACCATTATATATAGCTATAAGTATTTTTATATAACAAAAAAAAAAAAACTAACATATTTTTTATATGGTTTCGTATGTTTCTTTTCCTTCTTGTTGATGTAGAAAAATATACGTTTTTGTAATTGTGGGTATATTCCTGTGAAAGTCAGTTTGAAATAGTGTATTCATGCAAACTAAAATTAATTTTGACTTATTCACACACACACAAATATATATATATATATATATATATATATATATATATATATATATGGAAATGTTAACTAGTGCCCTTGGGGCACTGGTTAAAGACTTTAAATGATAACTTTTTATGAAAGTTTGTGTAATAAAGTGCATTGAAAGTTGAAAATTATAACATTTTTAAAGAATAATTACTTTATTTAGAATGCTTAAAGAGTGCCTTAACAACACCCATATATATATATATATATATATATATTTGACCATGATTTTTTTTGATAATATTTAAATTTTTTCTCAAAGAAAAAGATTGAATTAAAATAAAATGTATCACATACATTGTTTAAAGGACCGACACAAATACAAAGTTTATATATGCGTAAATATTCAAATAAATATTGAAAACTAAACACATAGCAAGCTACAAAGAACCAAAAACAATGATACATAAAAAAACTAGTACATGTAATTCCACACACGCACACGCGCACATGTTTGCACACACACATACATATACATATAGATATAATCGAACCAACTTATAAATGAGCCAAAGTATATATAGTTCAAGTTCCGCTCATTTAGTTCACGAACTTAATTTTCCGCCAGGTTCAGTTTATTTGGTTCATCAACCAAGTTAAAAACGAATTAATTATCATCAAGTCAAATTCTAAACTTTGTTAGAGTTGACTCGATTCATTATCAGACCTACTTGAAACAACCGAAAATCATTCTTCGCCGGTTTCTCCATCGTCACCAACTTCTTCATGTTCAATGATGCTTGCTTTTTTTATTGACATTGATTTTAAATTGTTAAAGAATTACTTGAACTGAAAGCTTCAATTCAGAACATAATTCTAGTTTGCTCATAACTCTCTTGAATTGAAATCAAGCTCAATTTTTTTCTTTTCGAAAATTTAATTTTAAGAATGGATAAAATAACCAAACTAGGTCAACTTGATATTGATGTCATGTTAAAAAACCACTTGACCTAAAAGTTTGAGTTTTTAGGCAAGGGATGGGGAAGGTTTTTCTACGGCTATGTCAAACAAATTTGGTATTGACTTAGGACCTCGAAATGTGTTGAAATGTGCTTCTGCTTAGTACCAATTTGGGTGAGTTAATTTAACTTCTTAAAAAAAATAGTGATCAATTTCACTTGTACATTGATCATTTTTTCATTAGCCCAAAAAATGCAAGGAGAAAATATGTGATAGTTGGTTGATACAAATTGAATAAAACATATCCAAAAACCAAAGTATGCCATTGCCATTGATATGAGGAAGCAATACTTCTTATAACTTCTATATTTCATATATTAGAATACAACCTTGGTCTTTATATAGACTCAGAGTTTTCTGCTATTCCAGGAAGACAAACAACTAATAGTAAATACTATTAATAGGCCACTATCTCTTGGCCTTTCCAACTACAACAGACTCTTAATCTTTCCACTAACTTATTAATAGAAACCCACTAACTATAACATTAAAGTTTATTCAACAAAACTCCTCTGTAAACTTAAATGTTATTATTTTTTTCTTATCCATCATGCCTATCAATTTCTTGCCTCTGTCGAAAATCTCTTTCGATAATGGTTTTGTGAAAATATCTGCTGCTTGATCCTTGCTTGCTACATGCCTCAATTCGACACTTCCTTCCTTCACATGTTCTCGAATGAAGTGAAAGCGAACGTCAATGTGTTTGCTTCTTTCATGGTTTACTGGATTCTTTGCTAACTCAATTGCTGATTTGTTGTCCACTTGTATTACTGTTGCACCTTCCTGTTTTAGCTCCATTTTGCTCATCAATCTTCTAAGCCATATTGCATGACAAACGCACCTAGATGCTGCTACATATTCAGCTTCACATGTCGAAAGTGTTACTATCTGTTGCTTCTTAGAAAGCCAAGTAAATGCGGTATTTCCCATGAAGAACACATATCCAGAAGTGCTTTTTCGATCATCTATATCTCCGCACCAATCACTGTCAGAATAACCAACCAACTTGTAGTCTTCTGTTCTTGAGTAAAACATTCCAAATGACACTGTTCCTTGGATGTACCTTAGGATTCGCTTCAATGCCTTCCAATGTGAATATACTGGCTCCTCCATGAATCGACTTACAATACCGACACTTAATGAAATGTCCGGCCTTGTACATGTGAGATAGCGAAGACTACCTACCAAACTTCGATATTTGCTTACTTCGACACGTTCTCCTCCATCAAATTTCGACAACTTTGCACCTGGTTCCATTGGTGTCGAAGTTGGATTACAGCTTTCCATCTTGTATTTTTTCAAGATTTCCTTTGCATATTTTTCTTGTGAAATAAAAATTCCTGTTTCGTCTTGTTGAACCTCCAGACCAAGAAAAAATCTCATCAAACCTAAGTCTGTCATCTCGAATTCATGTGTCATTGTGCTTTTGAATTCTTCTATCATCTGATCATTACTGCCCAGAAAAATAAGATCATCGACATAGAGTGCAACAAGTAATATATTACCTCCATTTTTCTTCACATAGAGGGCATGTTCATACGGACATTGCTCGAACCCATTCTCCTTGAAATATGTGTCGATACGTGTGTTCCATGCCCGCGGTGCTTGCTTCAGCCCATACAGCGCTTTCTTCAACTTCAGCACCTTCTTCTCTTCTCCAACCCTCATATACCCGAGTGGTTGTTCGACATAGACTTCTTCGTTGAGTACACCATTCAGAAATGCTGTCTTGACATCCATTTGAAATATCGGCCATTTGAATTGAGCAGCTTGAGAAATGAGCAATCGAATTGTCTCCATTCTTGCAACAGGTGCAAACACTTCGTCATAGTCAATTCCTGCTTTCTGTTTGTATCCCTTCGCAACAAGTCGCGCTTTGTATCGTTCTATTTTTCCTTGAGCGTTCATCTTTTTCTTGAACACCCACTTTACACCAATGGGTTGACTTCCTTTTGGCATTTCCACTAGCTCCCAAGTGTTGTTGCGGTCTATTGCTCTAATCTCTTCGTCCATGGCATTTTTCCACTTCTTGTCTCGTAACGCTTCTTCGAAACTGATGTTTTCAGCATCTGCCAGAAGGCATACAAGGTGTACCTCATCTGTCGACTCATACAAGTCTTGCAAACTTCGCATTCTGGGCTGTAGAGGTTCATCTTCATTTTCAGAATCTTCATGTTCTGTTGAAATGTTTGTTGGTACAGCGACAAATGATTCTTCAACTTCGACGATAACTTCTGTCGAATTGTTCCAGTCCCACTTGCTCGCTTCGTTTATTCGAACATCTCTACTCACTATCACTTTCTTGCTTATGGGATCGAATAACTTGTACCCTTTTGTCTTCTCATCATACCCAATTAATATGTACTTCTGACTTTTGTCTTCGAGTTTCGTTCTTCGCTGATCTGGTACATGTGCATAAGCCACACTACCAAATACTTTGAGATGAGAAACTGTTGGCTTCTGTCCGCTCCATGCTTCTTGTGGTGTTTGATCTTCTAACTTCGAATGTGGACATCGATTCTGAACATAAATGGCACATTGTACAGCTTCTGCCCAGAATTCTTTCGGCATGTTCTTGCTTTTAAGCATTGATCGAATCATGTCAAGAACTATTCGATTCTTTCTTTCAGCCACACCGTTTTGCTGAGGTGAATATGGTGCAGTTAGGAATCTCCTTATGCCCTGCTCTTCACAATACTTCATAAAGGCTGTCGAGGTATACTCACCACCTCTGTCAGATCGAACTGCTTTGATGTGTCTGTCAGTTGCCTTCTCCACCATTACTTTGAACTTTTTGAACATCTCGAATGCTTCAGACTTTTCTTTCAAGAAATAAACCCAGGTCTTTCGTGAGAAATCATCGATAAAGGAAATGAAGTACCTTTTGCCGCTGAAAGATTCCGGAGTGATTGGCCCACATATGTCGGTATGAATCAATTCGAGAATATGTTTAGCTTGATATTCTGCCTTCTTTTGAAATGAGGTTCTTGTTTGTTTGCTAAGCACACATTCTTCACAAAACTTTCCTTCATAATCCATGTCTGGCAGTCCGTGCACCATGTTCCTTTTCGCCAACCTTCTCAAACCAGCATGATGTAGATGACCAAAGCGTAGATGCCATAGTGACGCTTTGTCTTGCACATTGATTTGCAAACATTTTTCTCGAACGTTCCTCAGATTCAGTTTGTACATTCGATTTCTTTCCATTTCGACACGAGCAATCAGATTTCCCAGTTTGTCCTTCAAATGCAATATCCGATCTTTTATAAGCATCGAATAACCTTTTTCTGTAAGTTGTCCCAAACTCAAGATGTTGGTCTTGAGATCTGGTATATAATAAACATCTTGAATTGATCCAATCAAGCCATCCTTCTTTAAGTAACAGATTGTACCCTTGCCTTCGACCTTCACTTTCGATGCATCTCCGAAAGACACATTACCATCTTCAATCTTTTGCATTTCTTTAAACAAGTGTTTGTGACCACACATGTGATTACTTGCTCCTGAGTCAAGATACCAAACATTGTCATCATTGGTGTTGATTTCATTTTGAGCCATCAAGAGAAAGCCTTCATTCACTTCAGCTCCCAAAGATAGATTGATTGTTTCTTCTACCTTCTTTTCGATTCGACAATCTTTTGCAAGATGTCCCACTTTATCACAGTTATAGCATTTGTAGGAATTGCAATCCTTCGCGTAATGACCATACTTCCCACACTTGTAGCATTCGAAGTTGGAGTGGTTCGACCGACCACCTCTGCTTTGACCACGTCCTCTGCCACGCCAATTTTGCTGGTTCGACTGTCCTCTCTCAAAGTTGCTGCCTCGACCACTTCGACCACTGTCACGACCTCCACGGCCACGTCCTCTTCCTCGAAAGTTTTGAGAAAAGAGTACCTTTTCGTCTTTGATCGACTCCTTGGTTTGATTTGCTTCCTCGACTGCTTCTTCCTTCTTTTTCATCTTACGTTGTTCGTGTGCTTCGAGAGAACCAGCGAGTTCTTCGACTGAGAGCGTCGAAAGGTCCTTCGACTCTTCTATTGCACACACAATATTCTCAAATTTATCTGTTACAGATCTCAGAATCTTTTCAACAACTCGTGCATCAGTTACTGTTTCGCCATTTCTGGTGAGTTGGTTCGCCACCTTTTGTACACGCGTGATGTAGTCAGATACTGTTTCTGATTCCTTCATCTGCATCCTCTCTAATTCGCCACGAAGAGTTTGGAGTCGAACTTGCTTTACTCGATCTGCTCCTTTGAACACTTTCTCTAACGTGTCCCATGCTTCTTTCGCCGTAGTCGAACCGGCAATCTTTTCAAAACCTGATTCGTCAACAGCCCTGAACAGCATGTATAGTGCTGTTTTATCCTTCGATCGCGTCTCTTTCAACGCCTTGTTTTGAGCTGTCGAATATGCCGTAGTATCTGTTGGTTCTTTAAACCCATCTTCGGTCACCTCCCACGCGTCTAGAGATCCAAGAAGAGCTTTCATTTGGATACTCCAGTTTTCGTAATTTGACTTCGTTAGCCGCGGCAACGGCATTTGATTCATCATGTTTGCCATAAGCTCTGATGCCAATTTGATATGAGGAAGCAATACTTCTTATAACTTCTATATTTCATATATTAGAATACAACCTTGGTCTTTATATAGACTCAGAGTTTTCTGCTATTCCAGGAAGACAAACAACTAATAGTAAATACTATTAATAGGCCACTATCTCTTGGCCTTTCCAACTACAACAGACTCTTAATCTTTCCACTAACTTATTAATAGAAACCCACTAACTATAACATTAAAGTTTATTCAACAAAACTCCTCTGTAAACTTAAATGTTATTATTTTTTTCTTATCCATCATGCCTATCAATTTCTTGCCTCTGTCGAAAATCTCTTTCGATAATGGTTTTGTGAAAATATCTGCTGCTTGATCCTTGCTTGCTACATGCCTCAATTCGACACTTCCTTCCTTCACATGTTCTCGAATGAAGTGAAAGCGAACGTCAATGTGTTTGCTTCTTTCATGGTTTACTGGATTCTTTGCTAACTCAATTGCTGATTTGTTGTCCACTTGTATTACTGTTGCACCTTCCTGTTTTAGCTCCATTTTGCTCATCAATCTTCTAAGCCATATTGCATGACAAACGCACCTAGATGCTGCTACATATTCAGCTTCACATGTCGAAAGTGTTACTATCTGTTGCTTCTTAGAAAGCCAAGTAAATGCGGTATTTCCCATGAAGAACACATATCCAGAAGTGCTTTTTCGATCATCTATATCTCCGCACCAATCACTGTCAGAATAACCAACCAACTTGTAGTCTTCTGTTCTTGAGTAAAACATTCCAAATGACACTGTTCCTTGGATGTACCTTAGGATTCGCTTCAATGCCTTCCAATGTGAATATACTGGCTCCTCCATGAATCGACTTACAATACCGACACTTAATGAAATGTCCGGCCTTGTACATGTGAGATAGCGAAGACTACCTACCAAACTTCGATATTTGCTTACTTCGACACGTTCTCCTCCATCAAATTTCGACAACTTTGCACCTGGTTCCATTGGTGTCGAAGTTGGATTACAGCTTTCCATCTTGTATTTTTTCAAGATTTCCTTTGCATATTTTTCTTGTGAAATAAAAATTCCTGTTTCGTCTTGTTGAACCTCCAGACCAAGAAAAAATCTCATCAAACCTAAGTCTGTCATCTCGAATTCATGTGTCATTGTGCTTTTGAATTCTTCTATCATCTGATCATTACTGCCCAGAAAAATAAGATCATCGACATAGAGTGCAACAAGTAATATATTACCTCCATTTTTCTTCACATAGAGGGCATGTTCATACGGACATTGCTCGAACCCATTCTCCTTGAAATATGTGTCGATACGTGTGTTCCATGCCCGCGGTGCTTGCTTCAGCCCATACAGCGCTTTCTTCAACTTCAGCACCTTCTTCTCTTCTCCAACCCTCATATACCCGAGTGGTTGTTCGACATAGACTTCTTCGTTGAGTACACCATTCAGAAATGCTGTCTTGACATCCATTTGAAATATCGGCCATTTGAATTGAGCAGCTTGAGAAATGAGCAATCGAATTGTCTCCATTCTTGCAACAGGTGCAAACACTTCGTCATAGTCAATTCCTGCTTTCTGTTTGTATCCCTTCGCAACAAGTCGCGCTTTGTATCGTTCTATTTTTCCTTGAGCGTTCATCTTTTTCTTGAACACCCACTTTACACCAATGGGTTGACTTCCTTTTGGCATTTCCACTAGCTCCCAAGTGTTGTTGCGGTCTATTGCTCTAATCTCTTCGTCCATGGCATTTTTCCACTTCTTGTCTCGTAACGCTTCTTCGAAACTGATGTTTTCAGCATCTGCCAGAAGGCATACAAGGTGTACCTCATCTGTCGACTCATACAAGTCTTGCAAACTTCGCATTCTGGGCTGTAGAGGTTCATCTTCATTTTCAGAATCTTCATGTTCTGTTGAAATGTTTGTTGGTACAGCGACAAATGATTCTTCAACTTCGACGATAACTTCTGTCGAATTGTTCCAGTCCCACTTGCTCGCTTCGTTTATTCGAACATCTCTACTCACTATCACTTTCTTGCTTATGGGATCGAATAACTTGTACCCTTTTGTCTTCTCATCATACCCAATTAATATGTACTTCTGACTTTTGTCTTCGAGTTTCGTTCTTCGCTGATCTGGTACATGTGCATAAGCCACACTACCAAATACTTTGAGATGAGAAACTGTTGGCTTCTGTCCGCTCCATGCTTCTTGTGGTGTTTGATCTTCTAACTTCGAATGTGGACATCGATTCTGAACATAAATGGCACATTGTACAGCTTCTGCCCAGAATTCTTTCGGCATGTTCTTGCTTTTAAGCATTGATCGAATCATGTCAAGAACTATTCGATTCTTTCTTTCAGCCACACCGTTTTGCTGAGGTGAATATGGTGCAGTTAGGAATCTCCTTATGCCCTGCTCTTCACAATACTTCATAAAGGCTGTCGAGGTATACTCACCACCTCTGTCAGATCGAACTGCTTTGATGTGTCTGTCAGTTGCCTTCTCCACCATTACTTTGAACTTTTTGAACATCTCGAATGCTTCAGACTTTTCTTTCAAGAAATAAACCCAGGTCTTTCGTGAGAAATCATCGATAAAGGAAATGAAGTACCTTTTGCCGCTGAAAGATTCCGGAGTGATTGGCCCACATATGTCGGTATGAATCAATTCGAGAATATGTTTAGCTTGATATTCTGCCTTCTTTTGAAATGAGGTTCTTGTTTGTTTGCTAAGCACACATTCTTCACAAAACTTTCCTTCATAATCCATGTCTGGCAGTCCGTGCACCATGTTCCTTTTCGCCAACCTTCTCAAACCAGCATGATGTAGATGACCAAAGCGTAGATGCCATAGTGACGCTTTGTCTTGCACATTGATTTGCAAACATTTTTCTCGAACGTTCCTCAGATTCAGTTTGTACATTCGATTTCTTTCCATTTCGACACGAGCAATCAGATTTCCCAGTTTGTCCTTCAAATGCAATATCCGATCTTTTATAAGCATCGAATAACCTTTTTCTGTAAGTTGTCCCAAACTCAAGATGTTGGTCTTGAGATCTGGTATATAATAAACATCTTGAATTGATCCAATCAAGCCATCCTTCTTTAAGTAACAGATTGTACCCTTGCCTTCGACCTTCACTTTCGATGCATCTCCGAAAGACACATTACCATCTTCAATCTTTTGCATTTCTTTAAACAAGTGTTTGTGACCACACATGTGATTACTTGCTCCTGAGTCAAGATACCAAACATTGTCATCATTGGTGTTGATTTCATTTTGAGCCATCAAGAGAAAGCCTTCATTCACTTCAGCTCCCAAAGATAGATTGATTGTTTCTTCTACCTTCTTTTCGATTCGACAATCTTTTGCAAGATGTCCCACTTTATCACAGTTATAGCATTTGTAGGAATTGCAATCCTTCGCGTAATGACCATACTTCCCACACTTGTAGCATTCGAAGTTGGAGTGGTTCGACCGACCACCTCTGCTTTGACCACGTCCTCTGCCACGCCAATTTTGCTGGTTCGACTGTCCTCTCTCAAAGTTGCTGCCTCGACCACTTCGACCACTGTCACGACCTCCACGGCCACGTCCTCTTCCTCGAAAGTTTTGAGAAAAGAGTACCTTTTCGTCTTTGATCGACTCCTTGGTTTGATTTGCTTCCTCGACTGCTTCTTCCTTCTTTTTCATCTTACGTTGTTCGTGTGCTTCGAGAGAACCAGCGAGTTCTTCGACTGAGAGCGTCGAAAGGTCCTTCGACTCTTCTATTGCACACACAATATTCTCAAATTTATCTGTTACAGATCTCAGAATCTTTTCAACAACTCGTGCATCAGTTACTGTTTCGCCATTTCTGGTGAGTTGGTTCGCCACCTTTTGTACACGCGTGATGTAGTCAGATACTGTTTCTGATTCCTTCATCTGCATCCTCTCTAATTCGCCACGAAGAGTTTGGAGTCGAACTTGCTTTACTCGATCTGCTCCTTTGAACACTTTCTCTAACGTGTCCCATGCTTCTTTCGCCGTAGTCGAACCGGCAATCTTTTCAAAACCTGATTCGTCAACAGCCCTGAACAGCATGTATAGTGCTGTTTTATCCTTCGATCGCGTCTCTTTCAACGCCTTGTTTTGAGCTGTCGAATATGCCGTAGTATCTGTTGGTTCTTTAAACCCATCTTCGGTCACCTCCCACGCGTCTAGAGATCCAAGAAGAGCTTTCATTTGGATACTCCAGTTTTCGTAATTTGACTTCGTTAGCCGCGGCAACGGCATTTGATTCATCATGTTTGCCATAAGCTCTGATGCCAATTTGATATGAGGAAGCAATACTTCTTATAACTTCTATATTTCATATATTAGAATACAACCTTGGTCTTTATATAGACTCAGAGTTTTCTGCTATTCCAGGAAGACAAACAACTAATAGTAAATACTATTAATAGGCCACTATCTCTTGGCCTTTCCAACTACAACAGACTCTTAATCTTTCCACTAACTTATTAATAGAAACCCACTAACTATAACATTAAAGTTTATTCAACAGCCATATCTTGATCACAGTTACTGTATGAGTTACTTGACGGGTAAACCTGCCTAACCTTTGGATTAATTGAAGTCATAGGATCTTATGGTGGGGTTGGGGTTGTTACACTAGATCATGAGCTTGAACCCACTCTATATATTACCAACCATATCTTTGAACAGTGTGGACTCTAAAACATGGAGAGAGTGACTTCAACCTCTAAAGCTTCCTTTCTTTTTTCGGCTATTTTTGTGTTTCATTTGTTGCTTAAAGTTTCTTCAAATGTGGAAAGTGAGTGGTTACTTTTGTTTTTACTCTATCACAGGCTTCTTTTTTTTTTTTTTATTATTATTATTATTATTATTATTATTATTATTATAAGCTTTTAATTGTTCAATAAATGTTTCTATCCGTTAAATAGGGTTTTAAATATTTACCATGATTATGAAACTCAGACACACAACTGCAAGGTCGGGTCAGTCTAACAGTATCGGCATTGCCACTTGAGCATGTGATTGAAGAATTTTAGTAAAATTTATATATGATGTTGGTGTTATGCATCACTAGATTAGGCTGTTTCTTGATTGTTCAGTGGTTAGTGCATGATCACAAACCTAGGCAATTCGCGGATGAACATAATTTGTCATGTTAATATTAGGGATGTTTACATATGAAGATTGCTTTTTTTTAGCATAGGTGATGCACTGAATGCATTGAAGAGCAACTTGAATGATCCTAACAATGTTTTTCAAAGCTGGGATGCTACCAATGTCAATCCCTGCGCGTGGTTTCAACTTTCATGTTACATGCAATGGTGATAACGCTGTGATCCGTGTGTAAGTTGATATGTCATCTTTACCTGTAGTTTGAATGTCCGGCTGTTGAATAATTAATTCTTTTTTGCTTCTTGCATTTGGACAGTAATCTTCGAAATGTGAACCTTTCTGGAACACTGGTTTCACAACTTGGTGATCTCTCAAATTTGCAGTACTTGTAAGTTGCAAATCAGATATGATATTATTGAGTAAATTTGTCGCTTTCTAAGAAGATTAAGCTCAGCCTTGTTTCTTGATTGATACTCTAGTATTTTCTTTCTTGTTGTTTGCTTTAAAGGATCTTATAAGTAACCAGTTGTGGTTGACACAAAAGGTTAGACTTTTCGCTCACACCAGTAGTGACTTGGGTTCTAGTCCGGAATTCCACAATTGGTGGCATATTGCAACTGAACTCTTAATTCATCGACTTACTTATCGCTTTCTGATTGCATTTTGCTTTTTTGCTACAATATCAAAACTCAAATGCCTGCTTCCCCAACTCTATTTGATTATAGAATGTATAAATCTATATAAGGAGGACTATACTTCTTCCACATCTTTTATCCTTGAAGACCGAATCACTAAAACTTTGATATCTTCATAAGCTTTACTTTATATCATCTAGGTTTTAGGGATGGTTGTCTAAATATCTCAAGCAAAGTTTGTAATTTCCACTATAAGAGGCCATTCATTTCGAGTTGTCTGGTCGAATTAACAACATATCAGCTTCATACAAATCATATGAATGTGATTTGTCACCTTTCAATTATTTGTTGGACTTTTTTGTTTGCTCAAATCTGAACTTTCTTCACTTTTCAATGGCAGAGAAATTTTTAATAATAATATGGCAGGAAGAATTCCAGAAGAGCTAGGAAATTTGACAAACTTGGTGAGCTTGGATCTTTACTTGAACAATTTAAGTGGTACCATACCGAATACATTGGGCAACCTTAAAAAACTATGCTTCCTGTATGACATACTTTCATTATTTTCATATCTTTGATCTGCAAAATTTATTTATCTTATAGGACTAGTTTCATATATTCGAACAGGACTGGTGCCCAATTGTTTGTATCATTGTATGGTCTTTTCGTGCATTTTTTCTTCTTTTCTGCATTAAAGGGAATTTGTTTTAGCCAATGTGTAAAAATCTCTAATATGATTATCTAATTCATTCATGTACTTGGAAGTTGGAACTAAGACTTTAATTTATGAATGTATCAGTTATTGCTTGAGTGAGATATAATTTCCATTTCTGACAAACTCGCTTTGCATAGTAGAACTTTGTTATCTACCCTTCATTTTTATGCATTTGTTAACTATTTTCCTATCATAATATATCACTCTATCAGTTGTATATAGAAAACTAATTATTTATCTTCCTCTCCAAAATAGGCGTCTCAATAATAACAGTTTGACTGGAATCATTCCTATTTCTTTGACAAATGTTACCACACTGGAAGCTCTGTGAGTGTTACTCCTTTAGATTTCGCAAGAGTTATAGTCAAAGTAGATTCTTATTTTTTGTTGAAGAAATCAAAGTAGATTGCTATTTAAGCTACAGTCATATATTTGCATGTGCAAATTGACAGTCATATATTTGCATGTGTAAATTGACACAACGGCAATCTTGGAATACAGTGATGTCTCAAACAACAATCTAGAAGGGGATATCCCAGTAAATGGGTCATTTTTGTTATTTACCCCTATCAGGTCAGTGCAAATAATGATTTTATTATCTATGTGTTATTGTTGACAGATGACCTGAAACTTTGCTAACGCCCTTTGTTCAACTTCACAGTTATCGAAATAATCCTCGCTTGAAACAACCAAAAATCATTCTTGCGCCACTCTCTCCACCGTCATCAGCTTCTTCAGGTTCAGTGATGTCTGTTTTTCGTTGACAATAACTTGAACAGAATGCTCCAATTCTGAATATAATTTTAGCTTACTAATAACTCTCTTGAATGGAAACCAAACTAAGTCAACTTCATATTGATGTCATGTTAAAAAACCACTTGACCTAAAAGTTTGAGTTTTTAAGCAAGGGCTAAGGATGGTTTTTCCACAGCTCATAAAATTACGGCTATGTCAAACAAGTATTCATTTTCACTTGTACAATGATCTCATATTTGATACTCATTGATCATATTGCTTTTTCCAAATGCTTATTGTGTAAATATGGAAAAGAGTGATCTGATTTTTGAAACGTGATCTTGGAAAGCATACACAACCTTAGGTGCATTAAGCCGAGTTGCATTTCCTTTGTGCTTAAAAGCCTGTTTAGATAAATAACTTAACTAAACGCTTATAGCATAAGCGTTTATCATATAAGTGCTTATGTAGAAGCCTTTTTCATACCAAAAGATAAAATAAAGGCAAAATATTTTCATATAAGCTATCCCAGAGTAGTTATGAAAATATGCTGAAAATAGCTTATAGACATACCATAGGTTACTTCTATAAGAGCTCCTAAACAGTCTCACAAGTGCTTATGCCAGTACATAAACTCAAATAAGTCAGCCCAAACAGGCCCTAAATCTTCTTGATGTTGCTATTCCTCATTGTTAAATTTTAGAGAAGAAAATATTAATTGTATTGAAGTTTGGGATTTTTTTCTTCAATCAGTCACAACCTGTTTTTTGCAGGACCAGTAATACTGGAGCTATTGCTGGAGGAGTAGCTGCTGGTGCTGCTCTGTTGTTTGCAGCCCCTGCAATTGCACTTGCTTATTGGCGAAAAAGAAAACCACGGGATCATTTCTTTAACGTTCCTGGTTAGTTAAATAACAGAAAAGATGGTATACATGCTGATAAATGCTCTATTTTATCGTTACTATTACTGGTGAACCAACATTTTAATTCTCTTTTACCGCGGCAGCTGTAGAGGATCCTGAACACCTTGTTCAGATTACAAGGTTTTCTCTACGTGAACTGCTAGCAGCAACAGATAACTTCAGTAACAAAAACATTCTAGGTAGAGGTAGATTTGGAAACATTCTAGGTAGAGGTAGATTTGGGAAGGTTTACAAAGGTCGCTTAACTGATGGCACTCTTGTAGCAATACGAAGACTTAAAGAGGAACGCAGCCCGGGTGGAGAGCTGCAATTTCAAACTGAAGTTGAATTGATCAGCATGGCTGTGCATCATAATTTGCTTCGCCTTCGTGGTTTTTGCATGACATCTACTGAACGCTTGCTTGTATATCCTTACATGGCTAATGGAAGTGTAGCATCGTGTTTACGAGGTGTCCTATCTTATCTCTCATATATCCTTTTCTGGCATCAATGTTTTAAGTGTTAGTGTTCAACGTCAAATTTGTTTCCGATTTATTAGTAAAAAAACAACAATTTGTATTTCGTTGGTATTAGCTGGAAGCTATGTAAACACAGACATGGAAATTCTTAAATAGCTCGAATTTTCAAATGAAAATTAATGGTCTTAATGTTGAATTTCAAAAGTTCCAGTTTCAAACTTGTTGTGAAAAACGATGTCAAGAACAAAGTATAAACTGTTTCTCCGGTGATTCAGAAACACAAGGGTAAGGGAAAAGAATGGAAAAAAAAAACAAGAAGAACAACAAGGATTGGTTATAACTGCTATTCTTTACTTTCTCTTTGAAACAAGATTACAAGTGTTACAAGAATAACAAATAACCCTCTCACCCTAAATTAGGATTTGCCGTCATCAGTGATGAGAGACTAGTATGCTATTTATAATAAACCTAACATACTAACTAATGGGCTTTTTCACAATTACCCATTACAAGCTAACTTGGGGTACAAGCTAACTTAAACAATTGGACATAACAAACAGGCCCAATTCGATATGCTAACAAACCTAGCAATATCGTCTAATGCATGTTAGAACAACTTCGACTACAACACGCACTACCCTAGAGTTCGTTCCAATATCTCACAAATCTCCACCTTGGAACAAACTCTAATATTAATGAACCAGCTAGCTTTCTTCTTGCAGCTTTACCAACTGCATACAGTGGAAAAACTTGCAACTTGGCAATGTCTTGGTGATCATATCAGCAGCATTGTGATCTGTCGAAACCTTCAGTACTTGGACTTCTCCACGCTCGATTACTCCTCTGACGAAATGCAGCCTCACATCAATGTGCTTCGTTCGCTCATGATAGGCTGAATTCTTTGACAGATGTATTGCACTTTGACTATCACATTTAACAGTGATAGTTCGACCTTGAAGTTTCAGCTCCTTAGCAAAGCCTTCAAGCCACAGTGCTTCTTTCACAGCTTCAGTGAGGGCAATATACTCTGCTTCAGTAGTTGACAATGCTACAACCTTCTGAAGTGTTGCTTTCCAACTAATTGCCGTGCCAAACATAGTGAAAACATATCCAGAAATAGATTTTCTGGAATCCATACAACCTGCATAATCAGAGTCGACATATCCTTCGATTACTGCTTTACTATCTTCACCCAAGGCTCCACCATAAATCAGGACTCTGTTCAGAGACCCATTTATGTACCTTAGAATCCACTTCAATGCTTGCCAGTGAGCCTTTCCAGGATTCGACATGTACCTGCTTACAAGACTTACTGCATATGCTATGTCAGGTCTAGTACAAACCATAGCATACATCAAAGAACCTACTATATTAGCATATGGAATGCTATTCATATAAGCTCTTTCGTCATCAGTACTGGGACACTGATCTATACTCAGCTTGAATTGAGGGTTTGTCGGAGTCACAACAGGCTTTGAATTCGACATACCAAACTTGTAGAGAATCTTCCGTAGGTATGCCTCTTGAGATAAGCATAATTTCGACTGCTTTCTATCTCTTCGGATGTCAATCCCAAGAATCCTGGATGCAGCTCCCAGATCCTTCATGTCGAATTCCTTATTGAGTTCAGCCTTCACCCTCATTACATCTTCGACATTGTTGCTTGCTATGAGAATATCATCCACATAGAGCAACAGAATAACAAATGAATTACCAGGTCGAAATCTGAAGTAAACACAGTGGTCGAACTGACTTCTAATGAAACTTATCCGTGCCATGAACTTGTCGAACCTCCTATTCCACTGTCGAGGAGATTGTTTCAGTCCATATAAATATCTCTGTAGTTTGCACACATAATCTTCCTTCCCCTTTTTGACATACCCTTCAGGTTGCCTCATCAGGATTGTTTCATCTAGATCACCATACAAGAACGCAGTCTTTACATCCATTTGTTCCAGTTCAAGGTCGAACTGTGCCACCATGGCAAGCAACATTCGAATGGATCTGTGCTTCACAACAGGAGAAAACACATCATTGAAATCGACACCTTCTTTCTGAGTGAAACCCCTAGCGACCAACCTTGCCTTGTATCTTTTCGACGCCACTCCTTCAATTCCTTCCTTAACTTTGAAAATCCATTTACAGCTGACTAACCTTGCTCCAACAGGTTTCTCGATCAGTTCCCAAGTGTTATTATCATGAAGAGATTTCATCTCATCATCCATGGCCTTCAGCCATTCAGTCTTATTTCGACTCCTCAGAACTTCCTTATAGTCTCTAGGTTCTTCATCTAGAACCTCACTTGCAGAGATTAAGACATAAGCTATAAGATCTGCATATCCAAGTCTCTGAGGTGGCTTGATGACTCTTCTCTGCCTATCTCTTGCCAACAAGTAGTCATCAACAGTTTCCTCAACTTCCTCAGTATCTACTTCTTCTTCGACTTCATCTGGGATACGCAATTCAGCATCACCATGCTCCACCTCAACAGGAATCTCTCCCTGTTCCAGCTCTTCGTCAGAAATTTCTGCACTTCGATCAACATCATCAGTTTTCTTGAAAGCCATTTCAGCTTCATTGAAAACTACATCTCGACTGGTGATACACCTCCTGTGACCTGGCTCTAGGCACCATAGCCTATAAGCTTTGACTCCTTCAGGGTATCCCATGAACATGCATTTTAGAGCTCTAGGTTCGACCTTGTCTTGCCTAATGTGAGCATAGGCTACGCAGCCAAATACTCTCAGTTTGTCGAGATCTGGTGGATGTCCCGACCAAACTTCTTCAGGTGTCTTCATATCTAACGCAGTCGAAGGACATCTATTTATCAGATATGCCGCTGTCGAAACAGCCTCAGCCCAAAACACCTTCTTTAACCCAGCACTAGTCAACATGCATCTAACTCTTTCCAAAATAGTTCGATTAAACCTTTCAGCCAAACCGTTTTGTTGTGGAGTACCTGCAGTAGTTCTGTGCCTTGCAATACCAGAGGCAGCACAAAAACTGTCGAACGCCTCATTGCAAAATTCAAGGCCATTGTCGGTTCTCAACCTCTTAACCTTCCTGCCAGTTTGATTTTCGACCAGAGTCTTCCAACCTTTGAAATTCTCAAAAGTTTCATCCTTAGTCTTCTGGATGAATACCCATAACTTTCTGGAATAGTCATCAACTATGGATAGAAAGTACCTTGCTCCTGAATGTGATGGACACCTTGCAGGCCCCCAAAGATCAGCATGGATGTAATCAAGGGATCCATGTGTTCTTTGTTTACCTTTGTTGAACTTCACTCTACAAGATTTTCCAAGTACACAGGGTTCACAAAACTTCAGCTTTTCGACTTTGTCTCCACCAAGCAGATTTTGTTTCCCTAGTTCGACCAGACCCCTTTCACTGACATGGCCCAATCTCATGTGCCAAATTTCTGTCTTCGACAAAGGTTTCGTGGATGCAACATTTGTCGAACCACTTACAACTTCAGCCTCAAGGGCATACAAGCCTTGTTTCTTCACGCCTCTCAAGACTTCCTTCGACCCCTTCATGACTCTAAGGATACTTTTCTCTCCTTGAAAAACATATCCTTTCTTGTCGAATTCATCAAGAGAAATCAAATTCCTCTTCAAATCAGGTACATACCTAACTTCAGTCAATAACCTTATTGACTCATCATGGAGCTTGAATCTCACAGATCCAACACCAGCAATCTTGCAAGCTTTGTTGTTTCCCAGCAATACAGATCCACCATCTTGCTCACATAGTTCCTCGAA
The DNA here is from genome assembly GCA_018208015.1 of Medicago ruthenica. Taxonomy (NCBI): domain Eukaryota; kingdom Viridiplantae; phylum Streptophyta; class Magnoliopsida; order Fabales; family Fabaceae; genus Medicago; species Medicago ruthenica. Next base: position 86,312,238 of record CM031377.1, on the reverse strand, counting down.
CACGTCTTTGTTTGGAGTCATGTGCCAAGTGCAACCTGAATCCATAATCCACTCCTTCGTTGAGTCGCTGCTTGAAACCACAAGAACATCAGATGAGTCGAAATCATCTTGTGCAATGGCTATGTTGCCATTATCCTTACCTCCATGATCCTTCAGGCGTTCAGGGCACACCTTTCTTGTGTGACCCTCCTTCTTACAATGATAGCATCGAATACCAGATGCCTCGCCACTGTAAGACTTCTGCTGACTTTTACCTTTCTTCTTGTCGAACTTACCATCCTTTCGCAAGAATTTTCCCTTGACGGCCAAACCTTCACCAACCGTCGAAGGTTTATGCTCCTTTCGTTCGTTCAAGTCCTTCGAATACAAGGCTGATTGAACTTCTTCAAAGGCCAGGGACTCCCTTCCATACAAGAGAGTTTCTTTGAAGTGAGCATGTGTTCTGGGCAAAGCGCACAACAGCAACAGCGCTTGATCTTCATCATCGATCTTCACATCAATATTTTCCAGATCAAGAATCAGCTTGTTGAACATATCCAACTGCTCAGCCAACACTTTGTCTTCACTCATCTTGAATGAATACAAAGCCTGCTTCAGGTAGAGTCGATTTACCAGCGATTTGGTCATGTACAAACTTTCAAGTTTCACCCATAACCCTGCTGCCGTCGTCTCCTTTGATACATGTCGTAGAACCTTATCACCAAGGCTCAGCAAGATTGCGCTGTGGGCTTTCTCTATCATGGCCGTCTTCTCCTTCTCCGTTAACGCAGCATCCATGGCTGCGACTCCCTTCAAAGCTTCTAAACAACCCTGCTGAACCAGTAGGGCTTTCATCTTCAAGCGCCACAGACCAAAATCGTTCACTCCGATGAACTTTTCAATCTCATACTTTGTTGAAGGCATCTTCTCCACGCTCACCGCACCAATTTGTTGTGAAAAACGATGTCAAGAACAAAGTATAAACTGTTTCTCCGGTGATTCAGAAACACAAGGGTAAGGGAAAAGAATGGAAAAAAAAAACAAGAAGAACAACAAGGATTGGTTATAACTGCTATTCTTTACTTTCTCTTTGAAACAAGATTACAAGTGTTACAAGAATAACAAATAACCCTCTCACCCTAAATTAGGATTTGCCGTCATCAGTGATGAGAGACTAGTATGCTATTTATAATAAACCTAACATACTAACTAATGGGCTTTTTCACAATTACCCATTACAAGCTAACTTAGGGTACAAGCTAACTTAAACAATTGGACATAACAAACAGGCCCAATTCGATATGCTAACAAACCTAGCAATATCGTCTAATGCATGTTAGAACAACTTCGACTACAACACGCACTACCCTAGAGTTCGTTCCAATATCTCACAAAACTAAAACCGCGTCTATGTATATTGATTCTGTTGTTGTAGAACGTAATGACTCTCAACCTCCACTTGAGTGGCCAATGCAGAAGAATATTGCGCTTGGATCTGCCAGGGGGATTGCTTACTTGCATTATAGTTGTGACCCTAAGATTATTCACCATGATGTGAAAGCTGCAAATATATTGTTGGATGAGGAATTTGAAGCAGTTGTTGGAGATTTTGGTTATGCAATGCTTATGGATTACAAAGATACCCATGATACTACTGTTGTCTTTGGTATGATTGCGCATATAGCACCTGAGTATCTCTTAACTGGAAGGTCTTCAGAAAAGACCGATGTTTTTGCATATGGTGTGATGCTTCTTGAACTTATAACTGGACCGAGGGCTTCTGACCTAGCACGTCTTGTCAATGATGATGATGTGATGTTGCTTGATTTGGTAGGTTTTCCTTTAACTTTAAATATGTTTTTAGTAGTTGAATAAATTTTTAGTTAAATCCTGCATTCAACATCGCGGCATGCATTAATCTCTTTACAATGTTTTATATGCTCAAGTATCATTACTTAGTGTATCATCATTCCTTTCTCAATACTCGATATTTGTTTTATTGATATTTTATGAAAGTCCTTACTCCCTTCTTCAACAACCAAAACTTTATGTTTTACTAATTTTTTAAGGGAGGGTTACTTTTATTTTGCTTAGATATTTTTTGGTCCCTATGATATCCCATTATATCGTATTAGTCTTGTTAATTTTTGTGAAATATTGGAACGAACTCTAGGGTAGTGCGTGTTGTAGTCGAAGTTGTTCTAACATGCATTAGACGATATTGCTAGGTTTGTTAGCATATCGAATTGGGCCTGTTTGTTATGTCCAATTGTTTAAGTTAGCTTGTACCCTAAGTTAGCTTGTAATGGGTAATTGTGAAAAAGCCCATTAGTTAGTATGTTAGGTTTATTATAAATAGCATACTAGTCTCTCATCACTGATGACGGCAAATCCTAATTTAGGGTGAGAGGGTTATTTGTTATTCTTGTAACACTTGTAATCTTGTTTCAAAGAGAAAGTAAAGAATAGCAGTTATAACCAATCATTGTTGTTCTTCTTGTTTTTTTTTCCATTCTTTTCCCTTACCCTTGTGTTTCTGAATCACCGGAGAAACAGTTTATACTTTGTTCTTGACATCGTTTTTCACAACAAATTGGTGCGGTGAGCGTGGAGAAGATGCCTTCAACAAAGTATGAGATTGAAAAGTTCACCGGAGTGAACGATTTTGGTCTGTGGCGCTTGAAGATGAAAGCCCTACTGGTTCAGCAGGGTTGTTTAGAAGCTTTGAAGGGAGTCGCAGCCATGGATGCTGCGTTAACGGAGAAGGAGAAGACGGCCATGATAGAGAAAGCCCACAGCGCAATCTTGCTGAGCCTTGGTGATAAGGTTCTACGACAGGTATCAAAGGAGACGACGGCAGCAGGGTTATGGGTGAAACTTGAAAGTTTGTACATGACCAAATCGCTGGTAAATCGACTCTACCTGAAGCAGGCTTTGTATTCATTCAAGATGAGTGAAGACAAAGTGTTGGCTGAGCAGTTAGATATGTTCAACAAGCTGATTCTTGATCTGGAAAATATTGATGTAAAGATCGATGATGAAGATCAAGCGCTGTTGCTGTTGTGCGCTTTGCCCAGAACACATGCTCACTTCAAAGAAACTCTCTTGTATGGAAGGGAGTCCCTGACCTTTGAAGAAGTTCAATCAGCCTTGTATTCGAAGGACTTGAACGAACGAAAGGAGCATAAACCTTCGACTGTTGGTGAAGGTTTGGCCGTCAAGGGAAAATTCTTGCGAAAGGATGGTAAGTTCGACAAGAAGAAAGGTAAAAGTCAGCAGAAGTCTTACAGTGGCGAGGCATCTGGTATTCGATGCTATCATTGTAAGAAGGAGGGTCACACAAGAAAGGTGTGCCCTGAACGCCTGAAGGATCATGGAGGTAAGGATAATGGCAACATAGCCATTGCACAAGATGATTTCGACTCATCTGATGTTCTTGTGGTTTCAAGCAGCGACTCAACGAAGGAGTGGATTATGGATTCAGGTTGCACTTGGCACATGACTCCAAACAAAGACGTGTTCGAGGAACTATGTGAGCAAGATGGTGGATCTGTATTGCTGGGAAACAACAAAGCTTGCAAGATTGCTGGTATTGGATCTGTGAGATTCAAGCTCCATGATGAGTCAATAAGGTTATTGACTAAAGTTAGGTATGTACCTGATTTGAAGAGGAATTTGATTTCTCTTGGTGAATTCGACAAGAAAGGATATGTTTTCCAAGGAGAGAAAAGTATCCTTAGAGTCATGAAGGGGTCGAAGGAAGTCTTGAGAGGCGTGAAGAAACAAGGCTTGTATGCCCTTGAGGCTGAAGTTGTAAGTGGTTCGACAAATGTTGCATCCACGAAACCTTTGTCGAAGACAGAAATTTGGCACATGAGATTGGGCCATGTCAGTGAAAGGGGTCTGGTCGAACTAGGGAAACAAAATCTGCTTGGTGGAGACAAAGTCGAAAAGCTGAAGTTTTGTGAACCCTGTGTACTTGGAAAATCTTGTAGAGTGAAGTTCAACAAAGGTAAACAAAGAACACATGGATCCCTTGATTACATCCATGCTGATCTTTGGGGGCCTGCAAGGTGTCCATCACATTCAGGAGCGAGGTACTTTCTATCCATAGTTGATGACTATTCCAGAAAGTTATGGGTATTCATCCAGAAGACTAAGGATGAAACTTTTGAGAATTTCAAAGGTTGGAAGACTCTGGTCGAAAATCAAACTGGTAGGAAGGTTAAGAGGTTGAGAACCGACAATGGCCTTGAATTTTGCAATGAGGCGTTCGACAGTTTTTGTGCTGCCTCTGGTATTGCAAGGCACAGAACTACTGCAGGTACTCCACAACAAAACGGTTTGGCTGAAAGGTTTAATCGAACTATTTTGGAAAGAGTTAGATGCATGTTGACTAGTGCTGGGTTAAAGAAGGTGTTTTGGGCTGAGGCTGTTTCGACAGCGGCATATCTGATAAATAGATGTCCTTCGACTGCGTTAGATATGAAGACACCTGAAGAAGTTTGGTCGGGACATCCACCAGATCTCGACAAACTGAGAGTATTTGGCTGCGTAGCCTATGCTCACATTAGGCAAGACAAGGTCGAACCTAGAGCTCTAAAATGCATGTTCATGGGATACCCTGAAGGAGTCAAAGCTTATAGGCTATGGTGCCTAGAGCCAGGTCACAGGAGGTGTATCACCAGTCGAGATGTAGTTTTCAATGAAGCTGAAATGGCTTTCAAGAAAACTGATGATGTTGATCGAAGTGCAGAAATTTCTGACGAAGAGCTGGAACAGGGAGAGATTCCTGTTGAGGTGGAGCATGGTGATGCTGAATTGCGTATCCCAGATGAAGTCGAAGAAGAAGTAGATACTGAGGAAGTTGAGGAAACTGTTGATGACTACTTGTTGGCAAGAGATAGGCAGAGAAGAGTCATCAAGCCACCTCAGAGACTTGGATATGCAGATCTTATAGCTTATGCCTTAATCTCTGCAAGTGAGGTTCTAGATGAAGAACCTAGAGACTATAAGGAAGTTCTGAGGAGTCGAAATAAGACTGAATGGCTGAAGGCCATGGATGATGAGATGAAATCTCTTCATGATAATAACACTTGGGAACTGACCGAGAAACCTGTTGGAGCAAGGTTAGTCAGGTGTAAATGGATTTTCAAAGTTAAGGAAGGAATTGAAGGAGTGGCGTCGAAAAGATACAAGGCAAGGTTGGTCGCTAGGGGTTTCACTCAGAAAGAAGGTGTCGATTTCAATGATGTGTTTTCTCCTGTTGTGAAGCACAGATCCATTCGAATGTTGCTTGCCATGGTGGCACAGTTCGACCTTGAACTGGAACAAATGGATGTAAAGACTGCGTTCTTGTATGGTGATCTAGATGAAACAATCCTGATGAGGCAACCTGAAGGGTATGTCGAAAAGGGGAAGGAAGATTATGTGTGCAAACTACAGAGATCTTTATATGGACTGAAACAATCTCCTCGACAGTGGAATAGGAGGTTCGACAAGTTCATGACACGGATAAGTTTCATTAGAAGTCAGTTCGACCACTGTGTTTACTTCAGATTTCGACCTGGTAATTCATTTGTTATTTTGTTGCTTTATGTGGATGATATTCTCATAGCAAGCAACAAAGTCGAAGATGTAATGAGGGTGAAGGCTGAACTCAATAAGGAGTTCGACATGAAGGATCTGGGAGCTGCATCCAGGATTCTTGGGATTGACATCCGAAGAGATAGAAAGCAGTCGAAATTATGCTTATCTCAAGAGGCATACCTACGGAAGATTCTCTACAAGTTTGGTATGTCGAATTCAAAGCCTGTTGTGACTCCGACAAACCCTCAATTCAAGCTGAGTATAGATCAGTGTCCCAGTACTGATGACGAAAGAGCTTATATGAATAGCATTCCATATGCTAATATAGTAGGTTCTTTGATGTATGATATGGTTTGTACTAGACCTGACATAGCATATGCAGTAAGTCTTGTAAGCAGGTACATGTCGAATCCTGGAAAGGCTCACTGGCAAGCATTGAAGTGGATTCTAAGGTACATAAATGGGTCTCTGAACAGAGTCCTGATTTATGGTGGAGCCTTGGGTGAAGATAGTAAAGCAGTAATCGAAGGATATGTCGACTCTGATTATGCAGGTTGTATGGATTCCAGAAAATCTATTTCTGGATATGTTTTCACTATGTTTGGCATGGCAATTAGTTGGAAAGCAACACTTCAGAAGGTTGTAGCATTGTCAACTACTGAAGCAGAGTATATTGCCCTCACTGAAGCTGTGAAAGAAGCACTGTGGCTTGAAGGTTTTGCTAAGGAGCTGAAACTTCAAGGTCGAACTATCACTGTTAAATGTGATAGTCAAAGTGCAATACATCTGTCGAAGAATTCAGCCTATCATGAGCGAACGAAGCACATTGATGTGAGGCTGCATTTCGTCAGAGGAGTAATCGAGCGTGGAGAAGTCCAAGTGCTGAAGGTTTCGACAGATCACAATGCTGCTGATATGATCACCAAGACATTGCCAAGTTGCAAGTTTTTCCACTGTATGCAGTTGGTAAAGCTGCATGAAGAAAGCTAGCTGGTTCATTAATATTAGAGTTTGTTCCAAGGTGGAGATTTGTGAAATATTGGAACGAACTCTAGGGTAGTGCGTGTTGTAATCGAAGTTGTTCTAACATGCATTAGTCGATATTGCTAGGTTTGTTAGCATATCGAATTGGGCTTGTTTGTTATGTCCAATTGTTTAAGTTAGCTTGTACCCTAAGTTAGCTTGTAATGGGTAATTGTGAAAAAGCCCATTAGTTAGTATGTTAGGTTTATTATAAATAGCATACTAGTCTCTCATCTCTAACACGGCGGCTAATCCTAATTTAGGGTGAGAGGGTTATTTGTTATTCTTGTAACGCTTGTAATCTTGTTTTAAAGAGAAAGTAAAGAATAGCAGTTATAACCAATCCTTGTTGTTCTTCTTGTTTTTCCATTCTTTTCCCTTACCCTTGTGTTTCTTAATCACCGGTGAAACAGTTTATACTTTGTTCTTGACATCGTTTTTCACAACAATTTTTTTCTTGATTCCATCCCTATAACGTATATATATTTTTTCATCTTGGTCCTCATTGTTTTCTTTTAGACTCTGTAATTTTTAATTTTATTCCTAGTTACATTATATGATTCCTTTTCTTTTTAGTCTCTATAATATTGTTGTGTGTTTTAGTTCCTATCATGCAGAATATGAACCAAATATTATATGGAATAAAACAAACAAACAAACAAGAAGGTATTATTGTAGAGACTTAAACCAAAAGGAGGACAAAAATGTTAGAAAATAGAGCAGGGGTTATTTTGGGAAAAAAAATTAAAAAGTATTTATAAGCCGCGTCGCTTAGGCTATAATGTCATATCAACAGAAATGACTAATCAATCATTGTTGGCAACTGTCTGAAATTGTTTTGAATGCAGATTAAAGGACTACTTGTTAATAATCTTGATTTGTTGGGAAGAGGCTGCTGCACTTGAAACCTGAAATGATTAATGGTTATGCACGAAAACTCAAAGCGTATGGGGTTGCCACACTAACCTTTAGGTTCGATTCGCCCCCACCAATAACTTTATATTGGATGCAATAGGAATGTCCAGCGAATCCCCTTCAGGATACTATGAGTTCCTTGATGTGTATTGCATAATCACACCAAGCGTATCTCCTAACAATATTTGACAGAAATATGTTTCCAACAATTCACTCATGCATTAGAGAATTGATGGATGATTTAGAGTATGAGAATGAGGGAGAATTTGACTGTAATTGATGTCAAAAACGTGCTCCTTCTGATACACAAATGCCATGCATTTATAGTGCATCATATGCCCCTTCATATGAGAGAATGCAACTTTTAATCAAAAGTTACAACCATATACATACAACTTTTGGCTTGAATCAATGCAATGATTCATGATTTATCAGTAAATGATAACTTCCCAATGTATACAAGTCATTCCCATGAAGAGTTACAACTTTTGGAACCCAAAACTATGAGAAAAAGTGCAGAAAAACACATCCAGTCCCGTGGTAATCGATTACCATGTGTAATTTTCTGTTTTTCAGTTTTTCTCACCTATTTTGGAAATCTCCAACAATCCCCCACCATTTTCAAAATACTAAATCCCATAAAACTGGAAATTCCATGGTTTCAGATAATGGTATCTCACGATTTGAACCATTACTTAGTAAATTAAGTTTTCGCTCATTCCCAAATAGTATGGTAGGCAAGCTTTGAACCAACTATTCATTAGAACAAGTGTACATAATTTACACATAGAATCTCAATATCATTAATAAAGAGAACTGTAAGATGACACATTAATAAGGCCTTGTGTCATATATCCCTTTTCATGAAAACTTAAGAGTCAAGCCCTTGAACTCCGTGAAGCGGCCAAACTTCATTCTCACATAGGTAGACTATATCGGAAATGCCCCATAAGTATGCATTTCAGCAAATGTATGCTATATGTCCATTAAGAGAAAAATCTCAACCTACCATTTTTTAATCTTATGGTCCAAGTACTTTTAACCTTGGGATGTATCTATTAACAAGTACTTCAATTACTCTAATAATGTACTTTCACCATTGAACCCAAGACTTGATGTTACTCAAGTGTGGGTTGAGTTTCCATTATTGGTAATCAATTAGATATGGGCTTGAGTCCCATCCCCAATGATGTCTTCAACACCATGTCTCTTGTCAAACCTTTCGTCAAAGGATCTGCAAGATTCTTTTCTGTTCTTACGAACATGATGGATATTACTCCATTAGAAATCAAGTCTCTTACATAGCTATGTCTTAAACCAATATGCCTTGATTTCCCATTGTATACTTGACTATAGGCCTTTGATAGTGTGGATTGACTATCACAATGTATGGATACTGGTGCCATTGGCTTTTGCCAGACTGGTATCTCATACAACAAATTCCTTAGCCATTCTGCCTCTTTACTTCCTGCAGCCAATGCAATAAATTCTGCAGCCATGGTGGAGTCGGCAATGCATGTCTGTTTCTTTGAACCCCAAGAAACTGCACCTCCACCAAGGTTGAAGATCCATCCACTTGTGGAAGCATGATCCTCAACATAAGTTACCCAACTAGCATCTGTGTATCCTTCCAAAACTGAAGGGTCTCCACTATACGTTAAACAATAATTCATTGTTCCTTTCAAGTATTTTAATACTCGTTTCACAGCATGCCAATGTTCTTTACTTGGATTGCTAGTATACCGACTTAACCTTCCAACAGCATATGCTATATCAGGTCTTGTACAGGTCATGGCATACATCAAGCATCCGATTACTTTTGCATATTCATGTTGTGCCACCGGACAACCTTTGTTTGGTTGCAAACTAACAGTTTGGTCAAATGGGGTAGAGACCGGATTACAATCTAAATGATTGAATTTCTGAAGCACCTTTTCTATATAATGAGATTGGGATAAACCAATGTGGTTACCATCTCTTATGATTTTAATTCCTAAAATCACATCTGCTTCGCCTAAATCTTTCATATCAAAATTTTTGGATAAGAAAGCTTTAGTCTTTTCTACCTCATCTAAACTTGTGCCAAAAATTAACATATCATCTACATATAAACAAATCATGACACCTTTTCCATTGTGGAATTTACTGTAAATACACTTGTCAGATTCATTTATAATGTATCTATTGGCTAACACAACTTGATCAAATTTTTGGTGCCATTGTTTGGGTGCTTGTTTCAACCCATATAAAGACTTAGTTAATTTACACACTTTATCTTCTTGACCTTTGATCACAAACCCTTCTGGTTGTTTCATATATACCTCTTCATCCAACTCTCCATTTAGGAAAGCAGTTTTAACATCCATTTGATGGATAACAAACTTATGGATGGATGCTAGTGCAATTAGCACTCTAATTGATGCAATTCTTGCAACAGGTGCATATGTATCAAAATAATCAATTCCTTCTTTTTGTGTAAACCCTTTGGCAACTAGTCTAGCCTTGAATTTATCAATGGTACCATCAACTTTCATTTTCCTTTTAAAGATCCATTTACAACCTATTGGTTTGGATCCGGGTGGGAGATCTACTACTTTCCAAGTTTTATTACCCATAATTGAATCCATTTCTTCCTGGATAGCTTCTTTCCAAAAGGCTGAATCTTGAGACTTTATAGCCTCTTCATATGTCACTGGATCACTCTCAAGGTTAAAGCAAATTGGTCCATAACTATTTATGGATGTACCAGTTCCTTCTATAAGAAACATGAAGAAGTCAGGTCCAAAATCTTTTTCTTTTCGGATCCTCTTACTCCTTCTAAGTTCTGAACCATCCAATGTATCTACATTTGATTCATTGTTTTCTAAATTTGGTACATTAGAATGAACAATGTCCTTGGGATAAGAGAATGATTTAAATCTATCTTCTTGAAAAATTGCATCTCTTGACTCAATTACTGTATTGACAGAATATGAGTCATTCGATTCAATAACCAAGAATCTGTATGCTTTGCTATTTTCTGCATAGCCTAAGAATACACATTCAATTCCTCTTTCACCCAACTTCTTTCTTTTTGGTTCAGGCACTTTCACAATTGCTCTACAACCCCAAACTTTTAAATAATTAAGATTTGGCTTCCTTTGTTTCCAAAGTTCATATGGGGTTATTTTGTTCCTTTTGTTTGGAACCCTATTGAGGATATAACATGCTGTAAGCATTGCTTCACCCCAATATCCTTTAGATAATCCAGAATAGGACAACATGGCATTAACCATTTCTACCAAAGTCCTATTCTTCCTTTCTGCTATTCCATTTTGTTGTGGGGTGTATGGTGCAGTAACTTGATGCACAATACCGGTGGATTCAAAATAACTCGGATGATAGAATTCTCCTCCCCTATCGCTTCTAAAGCATTTAATGAAAGTTTCATGTTGAAGTTCTACTTGTGCTTTAAACATTTTGAATTTATCTAAGACTTCATCTTTTGAATGCATTAAATAAACATAGCAAAATCGAGTGCAATCATCAATGAAAGTAACAAAGTACTTTTTACCACCAATGGTGGGCCAACCATGTAAATCACATACATCTGAATGAATTAAATCTAGCACCCTAGAACTTCTTTTAACACTTTTAAAAGGTTGTCTTGTAATTTTAGTCAACATGCAAGTAGTACATGAATCAAAGTTTTTATCAAGATTAGGAATTAGATTTGATTTCATCATATCCTCCAATTTTCTAAAATTAACATGTCCCAATCGCATATGCCATAAATCACAAGACTCAACAATATAAGCAGAAATCATATCATTATTATTAATATTTGCAATATTACATTTGAACATATTCTCACACAAATATCCCTTTCCTACAAACATACCCCCTTTTGAGAGGATAAATTTATCTCCCTCAAATACAGATTTGAACCCATTCTTATTAAGTAATGGTACAGAAATCAAGTTCTTCCTAACTTCAGGAACATAAAATACATCTTTAAGAGTAAGTGTCTTTCCAGAAGTGAATTCAATCTCTATGGTTCCTTTTCCTTGGACTTGCACAGTTGAAGCATTTCCCATGTACAAAACACTCTCATCTTCATTGATGGTCTTAAACAATTCCTTGTTTTTGCACACATGACGAGTAGCACCAGAGTCTATCCACCAAGAATCAACATCTTCAATCATGTTGATTTCAGAAATGACCGCAACAAGATCATCATTTGTTGCACTTGAATTCTTTTCTTTGTTCTTCTTTTTCAAGAACCTGCACTCATTCTTAAAGTGTCCTTCTTTCCCACAAAAATAACATTTACCTTTCTTTTTCTTTTTAATGTTATTACCATTGTGGTTTTGAGACTCATCATTTTCATGATTTCTCTTTTTGGAAGTCTTACTTGATTTTCCCTCTTCCACAACATGCACCTTCTCTTGAGTAATTTGATTTTTAATACCTTCTTGTTTTCGGTATTCTTCTTCTAAACGAAGGTGATTTCCAAATTGCTCAAGAGAGATATCTTCCTTCTTATGTTTCATGGATCGTTTAAAATCTTTCCATGAAGGAGGGAGTTTGTCAATTATGGATGACACAATGATAGTTTCATCCATATGCATGTTATGTTGTTTGTAGTTGTTAAGAATACGTTCAATATCATATAATTGTTCCATAACAGGCTTACCATCTACCATTTTGTAATTATTAAATTGTGAGACAAGGAATTTCTTACTTGTAGCGTCTTCACGCATGTATCTGGTTTCCAATTTGTCCCACAAATCCTTTGCCGATGGGCTGCTCTGGTAGATATCGAACAGAGAATCAGACATACCATTCAAGATATGTCCCAAGCAGATGTAGTCATCGTTGTCCCACTTCTGTCTTTCTCTGGTCTCAGCAATGGTTTCATCATCTTTCTCCACGGGCCTTGCCATGTTCAGAACGTAAGCCACCTTCAATGTTGTGAGAAGAAACTTCATTTTCTTCTGCCAACGGATGAAGTTTCCTCCATCAAACTTTTCCAACTTAACAAAGTCAGAGGTCATTTCTTTCAATGAAGCAGCCATAAAATCGAACCTAAAGATTGTTAATAATCTTGATTTGTTGGGAAGAGGCTGCTGCACTTGAAACCTGAAATGATTAATGGTTATGCACGAAAACTCAAAGCGTATGGGGTTGCCACACTAACCTTTAGGTTCGATTCGCCCCCACCAATAACTTTATATTGGATGCAATAGGAATGTCCAGCGAATCCCCTTCAGGATACTATGAGTTCCTTGATGTGTATTGCACAATCACACCAAGCGTATCTCCTAACAATATTTGACAGAAATATGTTTCCAACAATTCACTCATGCATTAGAGAATTGATGGATGATTTAGAGTATGAGAATGAGGGAGAATTTGACTGTAATTGATGTCAAAAACGTGCTCCTTCTGATACACAAATGCCATGCATTTATAGTGCATCATATGCCCCTTCATATGAGAGAATGCAACTTTTAATCAAAAGTTACAACCATATACATACAACTTTTGGCTTGAATCAATGCAATGATTCATGATTTATCAGTAAATGATAACTTCCCAATGTATACAAGTCATTCCCATGAAGAGTTACAACTTTTGGAACCCAAAACTATGAGAAAAAGTGCAGAAAAACACATCCAGTCCCGTGGTAATCGATTACCATGTGTAATTTTCTGTTTTTCAGTTTTTCTCACCTATTTTGGAAATCTCCAACACTACTTAAAGAGAAGAAGTTTGAAACACTGGTAGATGCAGAGTTAGAGGGAAATTATGATGATGATGAGGTAGAGCAGTTAATCCAAGTTTCTTTACTATGCACACAAGTGTCACCTATGGAAAGACCTAAGATGTCTGAGGTGGTGAGAATGCTAGAAGGTGATGGTTTGGCTGAAAAATGGAAGCAATGGCAGAAAGAAGAGAAGTACCGACAAGATTTTAGAAACAACCGCATGCATCATCACCCTTCTAATGCAAATTGGATAATAGTAGTAGATTCAACTTCACATATCCAGCCAGATGAACTCTCAGGTCCTAGATGATCCTTTCAATATTCGATCATATGGACAAGTGAATATGTAATCCTTCCTCTTCCCGAAAGAGATACACTTCGTGATTTGTGTATAACATTCTATCATATGCTTTTCATTTTCTTGAAATTATCCTGTATGTTCAGGTTACATATCCATTGATCAGGTTATGATTATTTAAGAAAGAAGTTTGTAATTTTTATTGGAATGTCAAGTTGCAGGATAAAGCTTAGGACACAAGCAACCAACACTTTTGTCATTGTATGTATGAGAAACTAGTATAGAGCTTCTATTAAAATATATGCAATTTTGTTTTTCTTTAGACCTGAAAATTAAATAAGTTGGTTTAGGGAATTCCAGTGATGAAAGTACCAACAAAGGGGTTTGAAGTTTGCTTGGTAGAAAGTAAATCCAGAAAATCATTTCAATCTAAATTTCCTATAAGATCAAAGGAGGTACTAGGAGTTGTACTTGTACATTTTGATGTATGTGGATCATTTGAAGTTCCTTTACTTAGAGTTAATCTCTACTTTATTTCAATTGTACAAGAATTGAGTGGAATGATGTGAGTCTACTTGATTAAAACAAATTGTGAAACACTGTAAGTGTTTAGAAGAATCAAGATAGTGATTGAAAAACAAAGTATTGCTTTATCTATCTTTTTTAACGTGTGACCACTTGAAGATTGTTTCTTTCATTCTGGCAGCGGTGGTCCACAATGGGCGAAGTTGAAAGCCAAACCATTGGATTAAGTGAAGTCATAAGATCTTATGGTGAGGTTGTCACATTGGAAGAGGACAGTTTGAGAAAAAAAATTGACTAGCGTAGTACATCTTTGACTCTCAATTTCATTTCACTTTATTTCTAACTAATCACACTTCATTATCAATATTATATTACTATCTTGTTAACATGTCCCACAAGTTCAACAATTTTTAAAATATAAATATTGTGTTGAAAAACAATCATATTTTTTTAAGAAATCTTTATCCAAGATAATAATTTAATATTTCTTAATTAACATGTGTCCTAAATTAAATATTATTCATGCAAAGAAAACAAACAAAAGCCATACATACTTTAATAATGAACTTTACCAACTCATTTTTTGTTTGGTCAAAATGTTGTGGAGTTTGATGATGGGTTTCTTGTAGATCAAGAGAGAGAGAAAGAGGGTTTGTGTTTTGTTGTTAGGGAATCAAATCAATTGCTTATATGAATACAAACATGGAGCAAGTGACTTCATCTTATAAAGCTTCCTTTCTTTTTATGGCTATTTTGGTGCTTCATTTGCTGCTTAAAGCTTCTTCCAATGAAGAAAGTAAGTGTTTATTTTAATTGTTTCATAAATGTTTCTATCTGTTAAATTGGTGAAAATTCACCTATTTTGATATACTAGGTTGCCCTTTAGCTTTTTAGTGTTGCTCTGATCATATGCTATGTTTGTTTGGTTCCACAATGGGAACTTCAGAACATGAGTTTGCAACTGTCATATGCTATTTTTTTTATGTTTAATTTTTTTATTTTGGGAATCAGTTTTGAGCTTAAGAAACTATTTGCAGCTTTTACATTTTAACACCTTGCAACTTTTGGTATGAATACCCACAAAATGAATTTTGAATGAGCTAAAATATCCAAACAAAATGAATTCACAAAAATCACTTTTGCGCATCCAAACACAAACCACTTTACATTTAACTCACTTTTAACTAAAATCAACTATTGAAGAATAAAACCTGAGATGAATACATAATAGACTTTGGAGTAGCTTTTGTAATATTTCAACCCAAATATTCTGTATCTGCTAATATTTTTGCTAGGAAGATAGGATCGTATGATTGAAGAATTTTAGTAAATTTCATATATAGTGATGGTATTCTGCACCACAACCTAGATTGGGTAGTTTCTTGATTGTTCAGTCGTTAGTGCTTAGTCCCGAGCCTAGGCAATTCACGTATGAACAGAATTGGTGATGATAATACTTTGTGACATAATCATAGGCTGGGTTTGACAGCCTATACTGTATAGAAGACTTCATAATAGAAGAACTCACCTCCTCCCACTCATGTTAATATTAAGGATGTTTGCAACTAAAGATTGCTTCTTTTTAGAACAGGTGATGCACTTTTTGCATTCAAGAGCAACTTAAATGATCCTAAAAATGCTCTTGAAAGTTGGAATCCTGCCCTTGTCAATCCCTGCACGTGGTTTTATGTTACATGCAGTGGTGGTAGAGTAATCCGTGTGTAAGTCGTTATGCCCTTTTTTCCTGTGGTTTTATGAATCTTTGTTAATGTAATGAACTGTTTATTATTATTAATTTTTTTTTGTATTTGGACAGTGATCTTGCAAATGAAAACCTTTCTGGTAAACTGGTTTCAAATCTTGGTGTTCTCTCAAATTTGCAGTACTTGTAAGTTGTGAATCAGATATGATATTGTTGAGTGAATTTGACTGTTTTTTGAGCAGATTAAGCTCAACCTTGCACAAATCTGAATTTTCTTCCCTTTTCAATGGAAGGGTACTTTATAATAATAATATAACAGGAACAATCCCAGAAGAGCTAGGAAATTTGACAAACTTGGTGAACTTGGATCTTTACTTGAACAATTTAAGTGGTACCATACCGAATACATTGGGCAACCTTCAAAAACTACGCTTCCTGTATGACATACTTTCATCACTCTCATATCTTTGATCTGCAAAATTTATTTATGTTGGTTTCAATTTTTTTTTCTTCCTTTACCTTGTTCAAAATCCTTGTGTGTTTTCCGATGCAAAATGTAGTAGATTTTGTAGGCTCTTCAACATGATCATTACACTTATAGCAAAGCTGCAATATACAAAAGTGCATGCTTAAAAAAGTAGTCCTATTTTCATTATCGCTGCTGCTGGTTATTATTATGTGATGCAAGCAATAGTGTGATTATATGCCAATTGAATGAAATATTTAAGGTATTTCTAATATTTAGTAAATACATAAAGCTACTGACCAATATGGCGGAGTTGGGCCTTATGTCAAGATGAAATTTTATTTAGGGTCAACTAATATTGCAGTTTTCCTCCCTTGAATACGATGAAAGAAATCTTAACAGTATCTGTTACATGTTTTTTGATTAATTCAATCTCTCTCTCTCTCTCTCTATCAGAGATTTAACTAATTTAACGTAATAATTGTTTATTTATACACATACTAATACACTGAGGGGGTGGTGAAGGCCGCTTGAAGCTTCTTCAAGTTTCTGATTTGACTGGTTTACAGTAAAGCTTGTTTTAGCATGGCTATATCTGTTTTTATAATCAAATAACCTTGATTAGATGTGATAATCCAACACTCTACCCCTGCACATTTCAAAGAATTAAATCTATGAGTCTGATGGTATTTCTAAAGGTCTGTTTATAATATCTGAAATATCTTATGATATATTGCGCCCAATTGTTTGCGTGTTCTTTCCATGCATATTTTCTTCTTTTCTTTGACTTTTTTTGCATTAAAGGGAATTTTCTCTACCTGATGTGTAATTATTCATTCATTTACTCGGAACTAAAACTTAAAGGGGAGTTTTTATGCATTTGATAACTAGTTACCTATGATGATTTATTACTCTATTTTATTTATGTTGCCCTCCAAAATAGGCGTCTCAATAATAACAGCTTGACTGGAGTCATTCCCCTTTCTTTGACAAATGTTACTACGCTGCAAGTTCTGTGAGTGTTACTCCTTCATTTAGATTTCCTATGAGTTATGGTCTATTTTTTTTTTGTTGTTGAAGAAATCAATGTTGATTCTTATTTATACTAGAATCATATATTTCCATGTATAAATTGACATAACGGCCATCTTGGAATACAGTGATGTCTCAAACAACAATCTAGAAGGGGATTTCCCAGTGGATGGTTCATTTTCATTATTTACCCCTATCAGGTCAGTGCAAATAATTATGTTCATATCTATGTCTTATTGTTGACAGATGGCCTGAAACTTTGCTAATGCCCTGCGTTCCACTTTACAGTTATCATAATAATCCTCGCATGAAAAAACAAAATAACATTCCAGTGCCTCTTTCTCCACCATCACCAGCTTCTTCAGGTTCATTGATGTCTGTTATTTGTTGACAGTCATTTTTAAATTGTTAAAGAATTACTTGGACTGAAAGCTTTGATTCAGAATATTAACTCTAGCTTCTTCATAACTCTCTTGAATTGTAACCGAACTCAGCTTTTTTTTAGAATGTTTAATTTCAAGACGGCATAAAAAAACCAAACTAGGTCACTTGATATAGATGTCATGTGAAAAAACCACTTGACCTAAAAGCTTGAGTTGTTAAGCAAGGGCTAAGGATGGTTTTTCTAGAGTTCGTTAAAATTAAGGCCATGTCAAACCAGTATTCTATATTTCTTGTACTTTGCCATTGTTTTGAAACTGACTCTAACCTTTCACCTACCTACATTAAATCTTAAGCCCCTTTTCCCCCATAGAACATAGAGAAAAGATTTGATAAATGATAGACATTGACTATATTGCTTTTTCCAAATGTTAATTCCGTAATTATGGAAAAGGATGTACTGATTTTTGAGAAGTGATCTCTGAAAGAAGACAACTTTAGTTCCTCTAGCTTTGCTGCATTTCCTTCATGCTTACATATTCTCGATGTTGCTGTGCCTCATGGTTAAATTTAGAGGAAAACATAATTGTATTGAACTTTGAGATTTTTGTTTCCAATCAATCACAGTCTATTTTTTAATAAGAGTTATTGTTTCTAATTAAACTGTTAATCCTTTTTTCAGGTAGCTCGAATACTGGAGCTATTGCTGGAGGAGTTGCTGCTGCTGCTGCTCTGTTGTTTGCCGCCCCTGCAATTGCACTTGTTTACTGGAAAAAAAGAAAACCACAGGATCATTTCTTTGACGTTCCTGGTTAGTTAAATAACAGAAAAGATTGTATGCATGCTGATAAAAGCTGCATTTTAAAGTTTTTACTTATGAACCAACATTTTGTCTTTCTTTTACCGGCAGCTGAGGAGGCTCCTGAAGTTCACCTTGGTCAGCTTAAAAGGTTTTCGCTACGTGAGCTGCTAGTAGCAACAGATAACTTCAGCAACGAAAACATTATAGGTAGAGGTGGATTCGCAAGGGTTTATAAAGGACGCTTAGCTGATGGCACTCTTGTAGCAGTAAAAAGATTTAAAGAGGAACGTGCAAAGGGTGGGGAGCTGCAATTTCAGACAGAAGTAGAAATGATCGGCATGGCTGTGCATCGCAATTTGCTTCGTCTTCGTGGTTTTTGTGTGACATCTACTGAACGTTTGCTTGTGTATCCTTTAATGGCTAATGGAAGTGTAGCATCGTGTTTACGAGGTGCCGCTATTAGTTCAGAATTTGAGTTGTTTTTATTTATTCATAATTTTCTTTCCTTGTGGATAAATATTTTCTCTCATACACCCTTTTCTGTTAGACATGCTATAAGTGTTGGTGTTCAATGTCTAATCTGTTTCTGGTTAATTTTGGTTTATCATTGAAAACATAACAATTAGTATTTCCTAACTATTTGCTGGCAGTTACACAAATACAAATATGAAAATTCTTAAGTAACCTCAAATTTTCAAATGCACATGAATGCACTGGTATACTGTTAAATTCCAAAATTTGCAGTTTCATATTATAACTGCATCTATGTATATTGATTGTGTTGTCGTAGAACGTAATGACTCTCAACCGCCGCTTGAGTGGCCAATGCGAAAGAATATTGCGCTGGGAGCTGCCAGGGGGCTTGCTTACTTGCATGATCAATGTGACCCTAAGATTATTCATCGTGATGTGAAAGCTGCAAATATATTGTTGGATGATGAATTTGAAGCAGTTGTTGGAGATTTCGGTTTAGCAAGGCTTATGGCTTACAAAGATACCCATGTCACTACTGCTGTTCAAGGTACACTTGGGCATATACCACCTGAGTACCTGTCAACCGGAAAGTCTTCAGAAAAGACTGATGTTTTCGGATATGGTACGATGCTTCTTGAACTGACAACTGGACAGAGGGCTTTTGATCTAGCACGTCTTGCCAGTGATGATGATGTGATGTTGCTTGATTGGGTAGGTTTTCAATTACCTTTTATACATGTCATTAGTTTTTGGTTAAATTCTGCCTCCAACACCGTAGCATGAATTAATATCTTCATAATGTACTATACGCTCAACATTCATTATTTAGTTTATCATTATCCCTTGCTGAATGATAAATAAAGGTTAATAAATAGTGTGCATGATGCAACACCCATTGCACTTGTGCATGTTAGAATTAGCCATAATGTAATACCAACACCAAGGACTAATCATTGTTGTCAACTGACTGACATTGTTTTGAATCCAGGTTAAAGGACATCTCATAGACAAGAAGTTGGAAACACTGGTAGATGCAGAGTTAAAGGGAAATTATGATATTGAAGAGATAGAAAAGGTAATCCAAGTTGCTTTACTATGCACACAAGGGTCCCCTATGGAAAGGCCTAAGATGTCTGAGGTGGTTAGAATGCTAGAAGGTGATGATTTGTCCGAAAAATGGGAGCAATGGCAGAAAGAAGAGAGGAACCGACAGGATTTTAACAACAACCACATGCATCACTTTAATGCAAATTGGATAGTAGTAGACTCAACTTCACATATTCAGGCTGATGAACTTTCGGGTCCTAGATGATCCCTAGTGAATACACAATCTGTCCTCTGCCTGGAAGTGATAAACTTCTTGATTTGTGCATATGATTTTCACCATTTCTTCTACTTAATCTTCTTGAAATTTGTATGTTCAGGTTACATGTCCATTGATCAGGTTATGATTATTTAAGAAAGAAGTTTATGATTTTTATTGCGTAAGACACAAGCAACCAACACTTTTGTCATTGTATGTATGAGAGAAACTAGTTAGTGTAGAGCTTTTATGGAAATATATGCAACTTTATTTATCGTTCTCAGATAATAAGTAATTACTGTGTTTCAGTATTTTTTCTTTCTACATGGACTTGGAAATAAGTAGTACATCAGGGGGTTGCTATGTTTATTCTTTTAGTAATGGTTGTCATTGTATTTTCTCTGCAAATGTATGTTTGGAATATAATGAAATCTGTTTTTCAATTTCTCTTTCGAATCTCAGATTTGGCCAATTATGGATTGTTACACCAAACACTACTAACAGCTTGATTCCAAATTAAATAATCGTATATTTATATGGAACCTCTCATTTCACAAGCTTTAACCTACTTTGGCAGTGTTGTATCCTATAACTTTTTTCGGTTTTGTTAATTGAAAAATTAAATTAGGACAGGTACTACTTATGCAAGGTCGAAGAGAACTAGAAGTTTCAGTGGGAGTTTACAATGTAACTTATTTAGCTTACCAGTGAGAAAATTTTGAATCTGATCTCAAGATACATTTATTGGGAATAGGAATTCTTATCTTCTATGTTGATCCATACTGATGATATCCTATAATTTAACATATACTTGCTGTAACGTGTACTTTCTACACACAATTATTTCGACTAATCACTTAAGATAACTAAAAGTCTTTAAATAAATGACATCTCCCATATGTTTTTTCATAAGCACCGACCAAAGTCAAACGGTTAAACGACTAAAGTATATACCACAGGTCTCACAGTTGTTGTGAACAATCTAAATTTAATTTCTGAATACTTTTAAAATAACTACATTAAATAAAGTAAATTAGAATTAAATTTTAATTATATTTTGAAAAAAATTGATAATTATATACGAGATCTGAGGGAGTACGTTGATAAATCCTTGATATATGAAAATAATAGTATAAACTAATGAAATGAAATTAACAAAATATTATTTGAAGGTTGTGTTCCATATAAATTCTCAAATAAAGATGTTGGAAGGGTAGAATATTTATACTAAATTTTATAGCTAATTTTCTATATCCTTTACAAAATTCGACAATTAAATCGACATTTACACCTAAAAGTATCGTTTTGCAGAGTCATGAAAGAACCTATTGTTCATAAAACTGAAAAACACACACACAAACCATAGGTACTTGCATATTATACATACACTTAATGAAAGATATCATTAAGCATCATCAGTTGATAATTCTTCGAAGTATATACCCACCCTACTGACGATATTGCAGAGCAGCGTCCTCTACCTTCTGCCAGTCGCACCAATGCGAGGTTTTCCCTTGACCTCAGATTCCTGCCTCCCACAGGAACACATCAGTAACAGATGATAGAAGAATATTCTTTTAGATATTAAGTCCAGGAACTTGGTATGATACATGTGTATGATATAACAGCTATGAGAATATGCAATTAATATATCACTATATTAATCAATAGATGATTATCAAAACTTACAAAAAATACATAATAGAAAAGATACACATCTTTCTTTTGACTATCATTAGTCCTATCCTTTTTTTTTGCTTCGAATCATTAGTCCTATCTAAAGGTTAAGATTTGACTATATTCAATAGCCTACGACTTACTAATACTAACTATCATTTTTATCTCCCCCCATTATCATCATTCACAAAATTATAAATTCCAACTCAAATTCACCATCAAGAAGACCTCCACCACCACCACCACTGTTAAGCAATGTTGTTAATGGCAGACGATGATTTACGGCGCATGGAAAAAGTCCGGCTTAAAAATGTGTGATTGCGCCCATTGGCGGCAGCTGGCGCAAATTATCTAACAACAGCTGGCACAAAATTCATCGTGTCATTCCGACACAGTACCACCATGGCAACTATTTAACCACACTCATATTAGGTGGATCATATACATCTCCACCAATGTCCAACACCCTTGCCTTTCTCGTGGTATGTCCCTTATCTTTCTTAAACAAAAGTCAAAGGTTGAAATACACAAACCAAATTGTTATTTCTTTTGGAAAGCACTATATTTCTATTCAGGTAATAAATAAAGGAGCATGTACTCCTATTCTTCTCAGATCGTGAAGAAGAATAAGACCAGAGAAGAAACTCTTTTTGGAGTTAAATCCCAAATGTATCAATCAATAGTTCTTTTGAAAATAAAAATGGAGAAAACAATTTTGGAAACATATGCCAGAGTTTGGTATGCATATAAGTATAAGATATGGGTGGAACATAAATATTTTAGCAATTTTGGAGTATATGGACTTCATAGGAGCAGCCGAACCTGTGGCAAGTGCAGGAAAATGTACGGCTTTGCTGTTGCCGGATTATGATTTTCTGCCCCTTTACTCCAGTCATAGCAGACCTACAAGCAGGACATCAGTATATCAAATCCACATGCTTTAACCATATAAGTAATAGAAACAGTTCCATTAATATAGCTCAAATACCAGCCTTTTGAATTCAAAATCCTTTTATCAGCAAATTATGAACTACAATTAGAAAGGAATTTGCCAACAGAAATTTCCATTGCAAGATTACCATCATAAAAGAGAATAAATTTAACATCCCATGAAAGACTAACAGAAGTTCTAGTAAGGAAAGTGGATCAAATGAAAGGTTGTCTAATTACATGGGGTAGAAAAAATCCTAATGGCCGAAGAAACTATAAAAGAATCCAGTTATAAAAGACATTTCTCTAATTGATTTAAATAAAATTTTATTTTTAATAAAACCAAATGGTTTTGATTGATCAATGCATTAGAACCACACCCTAGTAGCAATAAAGCTTGTAACTATAATACATGAAATTTAGAAAAATCTAACACGGATGAGTATAATAGTGCATCTTGATCTCTATCTTTTTTCAACTCAGTTTCTATTAGTTATGGCAAGCAAATAAATGAAGCTTGGTGTCTCTTCCTCCCCCCTCCACATACAAAAAGACAGCTACTGCTCGCAAACATGTGTCCTATATATAACACTTGGGAAGTAAAAACTGTGATGCTTCTTAGTTCTCAAAGCAAGTCCATTAACAGATATGAGATCTCTGACTCCTCTCTTGCAGTTTCAATTTAAATCTGACATATTTTTCTTCCCTTTTTAATAGTATGAGGTTCAGAAAGTTTGATGGTTCTAGTTGGAAGGACAAAGGTTTAGCTTAAAAGGCAGGAGAGATATAGAAGGGAAAAGCATGGAGCTTGGTTAACAATTGGGAACTAAGCATTTCCTCTGTTATGGAAAATCCTTTTTTTTATGATAAGAAAGGGAAATATAGTTTTTTTTCTTTGTTCTCATTCAATATTCAATAAATGGGGCATTATTCTCTTCACTGTTTATGGAACCTCTTTTTCTAAATTACCATATTCTATTTGTAGGCTCAAAAACCTGCTTCGAAAATTCTGAACAGTTGTCGTGCATTTTGACATCCTCTCATGCACATACTGCCCTTAAGGAATGTTTTTACAAGGTATCTTCATAACTAATTGAGCAAGAATAAAAAAAGCAGCAGACCAAAATAAATCTCAATTTAAAATGATATAGTGAAAAAGTATGTGTGATAGATAAAGATTGCCAAAACTTATTCAACCATGTCAAAAACTTATGCAGAGTGAGATAACGGGCATACTGAGTAAGCAAATATTGAACCATCATTGTTAAAGGCACTGCAAGGAACGGGTTGGCTGCATCTTAACATGGCCTGAAATAAGAGATCACATTAAATAAGCATGTTTTATGCCAAAATATCACTATAATATGCATTGGTTGGGAATTGAATGAGTAATAATAGAGATTGAAATAACCTTAAGCCTCTGTTTACTATCCTTGTCCCAAAAATTAAAAGCACCATCAGAACCAGCAGTAGCAAATGTGTGGTGTACCTAAAAAAATATAAAATAAAAATTATGGGGGAAGAATGACAATAGACTAAAGCGAATATACTTTGTCAGTGATATCGTGTGTCCATAATTGCTGTACATTTGGGTCTAGAGGTGCCAAAAGAAAGGCAAGTATTTGCTACAAAATTTTAGGGAGACCAACAGATGATAATTAAGGAGTAGTTAATAGATATATAACAATCAGCCATGCATTTGTCAAAACTCAATATAATTGGTGTGGTCGGAAAAAAAAAAAAAAAAACCTCAATATAATTGAAGCAAAGAAGTTTGTTCGAAATTACACAATTGTAGGTATAGGATACTAGAGATACGTAAACAAAAAATGTAATCGATAAAAAGAATCAATATATCACGGAACTGTAGATCTTCGTTGAAATAGAAGTCATAAGCATTTATACTACTGCACATCTACATTCCAAACAAAAATTTCATGAATTGAAAATACAGGGAAAGCAGAAATTTTTAACTTAATTCACTGCATTATTAATTTGCAATGTGTCATTGTCAGTAAGACAATCGCGGAACCGAGTGTTAAGACCAAAATAATAAAATGTGTTAAAAGCATAGAGTTTATATAAAGAGAGGCTCCCTAAATGTGAGGAAACATAAATTGAGGAATAAAAATCGGTAATAAATTAAGCAGTAAGAGTTTGATTTCAATTACATAGCTAAATTGCATTTTAACGATTCCTGATGGCATCACATGATATCAAATTTCCAAAAGGAAAACAATATATATTCATTACAGAAATTTCATGCATGGTTGGTTTTCAATTTCATGATTCATTTCCATAAGAATTTAGATTTCTATAAATCGGCACTACAGGACACTTGCATATTCAAATGGGTACCAGCAATCAGCATACCCTATATATATAATCAGAGAATCAATTCCTCAAAAATTTAAGATTTACAGCAGGCTTTCCCTAGCACTTGGAATTGATAGGTTCTTTCAAGACCAATGTGAAGTCTGTTTCTCCAGAGATATTGGCATGGAGAGATTTTCGATATAGTTGAATAACGTCGGAAAAAAAGCAATGGTAATTCATCAATATATCATATAACTTCTTCTATTATAAAAATTCAGAGGTTTAGTATGGGATGACAGAGTATCCTGCACCTACAACTTGAAGGAACTCTATTATGAGTTTCTTTATCATTTTTTTTTTGTTGACAAAATTAGTTTCTTCATCATTAAAAAAAGATGATAAAAATGTTTTTCAGTAGTGTAAATAAACCAGAAACAGGTGCAATTGACACCGTAGAATTTATTGAAAAAGAGAAAGGTGAAAAGATCATACCTATTATTGAAAATACAAAGATAACAACAGTGCACAACAATGTAAAGTAAATCATATTAAAGCAGAATAGTAAGGCCAAGATGGAACCATAAATCTTACAGGATGGAAGTTTAAAGAGTTGACTGAGTATATTTCATTCCCCTCTCTGTGGCATTTGAAAGTGAAGTTTTTAGCCTGCTGACTATCATCCAAATGATGCACTCCAACTCTTCCTTCTATTGATCCAACCTACAGCACAGCAAGTATAGTCTCAGTCTCAACAGCCCAAATTAATTGGTCTAGATTGCAAGTAAATGGTCTGTGTTTAGATACAATTCATGACAGGATATTATGGCATTGTTTGATCCACATAAACAATTCCACCTATTGGTAACAAGCTTCAGTTGTTGTTGTCGGACAAGTGAAGAGTTACACAGGAAAGGGAATCTGGAAGACAGATGATTTGCAAATTATTCTTTAAAACAGATACACGTCATAGATACTTTAGAGAAATAGATGAACATTAGATTTTGTCATAAGTTCGAAAAGGATAGAAAATGGAGTAAACTTCAAAATTTCCTTATTTCTTTTGACATTTTCAGAGAAACTAATCTTTATTAGTTCATACTATTATCACAACCAAAGTAATCATCAAGTTACAAGATATCATTCGTGCTCCTGCACATTCTAATTTTGGTAGGAAAATTTATATTGCTTTGATTCCGGCAAAGAAAGGTGCAGAGCTGAAAGGATTTTTCTAGTCAACAGAAAGATGCGCGAAAGAGATTTAAAAAAATCAATAAAAATAGGTTATAGAGAAAATGTTTTTCCACAGATACTAAACAGAGTGGCCTATTGGGAAGAATCGGATATCATTTTCACAGGTAAAACGACGATAGGAAATAAGATTTGTTGAATGCGGAAAAGCAAAAAAGATGTAAAAGAAGTGAGGAATGATGCATACCAAGAAACCTTGTTGATCAGGGAACGCAGCGAGGCACCTTGTCTGATACTTTAAGGGTGAAACAATTCTCTTAAACTCAACCTGTTGCAAATGAACAATGGTCAAAGTTAAAAGATACTTGCAATACTGAAAGCATTAAAAGAATGATCAACCGAATAAATAGTGACCAGCTGGCCATACATAAGTGAACATATTGAATGCCCACAATGGAGAATATGAAATAGGATGCAAAACTCCAACAAACATGAATTCAACCAACAAATTAATAAAGACTTATGTCTATCAAAAAGTTAGAAGTGTGAAGTGATGTCCCTAAGCTTTCAGGTGACTAAAGCACCAGTGTATTGTTAAATGGTCATCACACAATGAAGCAAACAGCAGAGGAGAAGAGAAGAAAGAATTGCACCTTTGGAACCAAAATTGTGCTTCTAACATGTCAGTTCAAGCCCAACGGTATTGTGCAATCACAAATTGTCATTTGAATCATAAAAGCAAATCTAGCCACACAAGTACATACAAACACAGACAAATGTGTCGTTTGAATATGCAGCTTCTTCAGAGAACTTTTGAAAAGGAAAAAAAACTTTTTCCACTCTTAATAATTTCTCAAAGAGGCTTGCTAGGGAAACTTGTTCCCTCTTTTCTACTATTTTTCAAAGCTCATTTATCAACTGTATCTACATCTCAGTGCACTTCCCCACTTCTCTGGTGTGGTAAGCCGATTTATGGCCACTTACGACATTGGCTAAATTTCCAAATCATATGAAATAGGTAACAGCATCTGTTTTGTGGTTTTGTACTTGGACGTGTTGGTAGACACAATCTCCTTGCCTTTCTTTACAAGCCCCAAGCTCCTTACTTGACCTATGTATTGATGTTTATATTTGTATGGTCGGAAATCTCCTATTTTAGGGGAGACTCTGTCCAATTTTCTAAAACACTATGGTATTTGAACTTGTGGTGCTATGTCATCCATTGAGATTGCAATATTACATGAGTGAATACTTGCATTTAATGTCAATTGGGTTAGGATGTTTAATCCTGAACTAATAACAGGCCCTGAAATTTGGTTGTGTTTGTTTTCTTCCTTTTGGATGATAAAATATCCTCATGTAATTTCTCTGGATCCTCTTTAATCATGTTATACCCGTGAAAAAAGAAACGCAACCTCTATGAAATATGCAGATAAAACAGCCCCAATGTCACAAGTTAATTACAAGACTGAAAGCAAATACGAATAATAGAAAGTATGTTCAAATAGTGAGAGTGTTACCTGAGGATTTTGCAAATTGTAAACAATAATATTTCTATCAGCAGTGCCAACTACCATCAGAGGATGTTTCACTGTCATTGCATAGCAGCGCTCTGGGAGTTGTTGTGTGTGCACTGGATTTGGCTGCCTTGTATCCCAATACCTAAAAGTGGCCAGGAAAAGTCATGTGGAGGGGAAGAAAACCCCAGATAAAGTAAAATAGTAAGCTCCATAACATATCTAATCAGAAAGACGTAAATCGCAATACATATCAGCACCACTAAATGCTAAAGCATGCACTATAATCTATAATGAGCGACAATAGGTAATAATTGGATAAAAGACACGGTGTATGTAGGAGGCTACCGAAACTGCTTAGTAAAGGCTTATAACCGGGAAAAAAATTAAAAAAAGGAAGAACAAGAGATATTTTATAACTCATAAATAAGATATTCTTCTAAAACAACAAAGTAATCCTACATGGTTGCACAAACTTCAGATTGGAACACTTATTTCTGACATTCCTATCCAGAAGTAATTAAATCAATTCTAATTCCAATAGAAGACAACCTAAGAGACATGCGAGACTATATAATATGAAAACGATAATTTAAATTTCGTAAAGGAAGTGAATGCTGGTACATTACTTTACAGTCTTGTCCCAGCTTCCTGTGGCTAAAAGGTTCATCTCGGGAATCCAAGCAATATCTTTGATGGGTGCATCGTGCATGGCTACAGTAATTGGTTGTCCTCCAGACAACAGAGGCCACATTTTAACTTGCTTGTCACATCCACCAGAGAAGACAGTTGTGCCATCATCCTTCCAAGCAGAGCACAAAACCTATGCAAAAAGATATGCAGTATAAACTGATGATATGTAGACAACTATAACAGAATTCTGTTTCTGATAATAGAAGATAATAGAAGTTATAAAGCCTGACACAAAACCTAACCTCCCCCTAACACTGCCAGACCAATAAAAACAAAATTATATAAGTGTTCCATAAACTGCCAACATCAACTTATAAAACTAACAGCTGCATAAACAGTCGCATAGAAGTTATTAAAGTGAAGTCTTAACATTGCAATTATTAAAACTAAATCCTACAATTTTTTTATTTAAAAAAAAAAACTTTCGAGGCAAATGGGTCTATGACTATGGGACCTTGCTCTGGCTACAAAGCCTTATCATCACCTTCTGTTGGGACGCTTGCTTTGTCGTCAAGGAAAACAATGCAGATATGGTTCCAAGCAACTATTTACAACTTCAGCTTGACCATTTACTTAGGGTTGATAGAAAGAGAACATCTTTAAAACTATACCCTATGATCGAAATAGTGCCTACAAAAAATGTCCAACAGATAGTGTACCATGACCATCGTTGCTCAAAATGGATTGTAGAACCCGAGGCAACTATGGTAGTGACACGGATGTGCCAATGGAATAAGTGCCCATAACCGACTGTGGGCTTTTATTACAATATCACGATTACATCTAAAGGGAACACCAATGTACCATTGTACCCTATCTAAAAGGGGTACGCCTTAGAATCCCGCTCAAACCAATAATTACTAAAATACATGTAGTGCTGCATTGCAGTTATTAAAACTAAGTAACTATTTCATAAACTGCCACATAACAGTAATTAAAATTTATAACTAAATCCCAATATAGCAATTATTAAAACTGAGTCCTATGTTTCCTAGAATAGACTTTCTAGATGATAGTTTCAGTGGGGCTTGGTCCAAAATATCAGGAAAATGAACAAGATTATGAAAACCACAAGCGTAAAATTTGATACTATCAATCAATTGATCTACATAATCAACTCAACAGTCAATTCATGTTATTATTCATTAGTTGCATCAATCTGCACAAAACATGGAAATGAAAGAGCACACATAATCCAACCTCAAAATCGTATGTAACCAAGGCTCCTAAAACACACACACAAACACATCACTACACGGATACAAATAGCTTAATATGTAAAAAAAGAAACTGTACTGTGCTGAATAAATGAGAATAAATGAGCAATCACAGAAATACATCATCATCGCCTAACAAAAATCGCACACAAGATACAACTATTTACTTGGTTTAAACAAATCACATATGGAAATCATTGTCAGTCTTCACTACTCTTATTCTTGTCCTCTCCCCCTACCATCACCATATTCTACTTTAGATTCGCAATTGAGTCCATCATCCATATAACCAAACACAAACTCATGAACACATTAATAATAAAGAATTTAATTAGTATCCTCAATCAGTGTCCAATTATTTTACACATGCATCCAATGATGTTGTCATATTTATTAATTGACCTGGCAACACATCATTGGATGCATGTGTAAAATAATTGTACATGGACAGTTCATATATACTAATTAATATCACAAAACTTAACGGTTTAATTTAAATACACCGTCAGTGTAAAATGTTGACTTTTGTGAATCAATCATAATCATGAGATCATTATAACTACTTCAAAAGTCGCACATATGATTATTAGTAACGAATTACTACAACACAATGTATGAAAATTAAAGTGAACGAGTTAAATAAATTACCGGATGATCATGCGCAATAGAAGCCTTAGGCATAGTGGCAACATTATTTGCTCCATCGCGTGCAACCTCCCAACACCGAACCTACAAAAAAGAAGTCAAAAAAATAGTTGATAATAATTGCAAGAACAGAAAAAGTAATAGAAAATTCAATTCAATTGCATTGCATTGAAGAAGAAGAAGAAGAAGAATACCTGATTATCCCAAGAAGTAGCAACGAGTAAGTTGGATTTGGGACTGAAATTGAGACTGGAAACAGAATCAGTTGGAGGCTGATTCACCTCAATGGATTTGTTGGGGTTAGGGTTTGGATTTGTGTTGTTCGATAAGAAATTCGACATTGATTCATTCAATTCAATGCATTCAACGCAACACTGATAATTGGAGGGAGAAAGAGAGAGAAAAGGTTTTGTGTCAGTGTGGGAAGGCGTAGGGTATCAAATCATATACATACGACCCTGCGTTACTACTACGCTTTGCTTTCTTGCTTCTACGATTTTCTTTTCTTTCCACCGTCAGTGTATAATCTCTAAATATTATGTACTGTAAATGTATATTTTTTCGCCATAATTACTCTCTTTTTTTTTAAGGACGCCATAATTACTCTTGTCTACCGTCGGAAAATATATAGCTACATTTCTAGTAGTGTTGACTAGGATCTTGAAGTAGCATTTTTAAGGTTTTAAATTCAATTCTTCTGATGTCAATTTAAAAAGATTATTTTTTTTTGTCAAATAAAAAGATTAATTTAACTTCTTAAAAAAATATCATGTGACGTTAAAAAATCACTCATCTACTAATGTTATAAAACTAGTATGTTAAAAAAATATTATTTTAAATTAAATTAAAAATTAGTTTATACAAAATAAACATTTCACATATTTGTGTATATTTTTTCGTTATTTAACATTTTTTTTGAAGGATTTTCGTTATTTAACATATAAGTCAACATAATTTTAAAGTAAATTTAGTATAAATTACAAAGTAATTAATTGAAATATTGTATAATTTTTGTAAAAAAATATATATTATATAGTTGTAATAACGTATGTAAACTTAGATTGACTAAGTTGGTAAGTAATTGACTCACTTGTAAGGTTGTGACTTCAACTCCGATTGTCAATGTGAGTACCTCTATGACATGTGATCTATAAGTACATTTATAAACGCTATTTGAACCTTGAGGTCTGCTCTGACCCTGGTGAGCTACCGGACTGAACTCACATAAACTAATATGTAACAAAAAAAATGGTATGCAAAATCTATCAGGGTCATTTCCCTTGATCTAAATTTTCTTCTACATTGTCATCATCGTCTCCAATTGAAAGTATCCATTTGGCAAAATTTGTAATTTTCTCCAACTCTGCTGGTACGGAAGATACCCTAATCTCATATTCATAATAAGCCTCAACACAAAAAACAATTTGCCAATAGAATAGATGAATCAATTGAAGAAACAATAGCATCATTTCTTAATCTTTTCCGGATTATAGGCAATGTATGTCTAAAATCACTACCCAAAATTATTGTCATTTTGCCAAACGTTTCTACTTATTGTCAAGATCCATTTTTCAATGATGTCACGCATTAAAGGGTCGACTACTTCAAAAAATATTGTTGCATCGTTAGTGCATCATCACAAATTAATAATTTCGCTTGACGAAGTAGTTCTGCCTTAGGACTATCTTTTTTCATAGGTAACGTTGATAACTCGTTGATCTCAATAAGGATTATACGCGTCGAGTCTGGAGTTCTTCCACCCGCTAATAATAGAGTTCCAATTCCACTCGAAGAACCGCTAAAAACAATTAACCCTTTAAATATAACAGATTTAGACAGTGTTCAAAACAAAACAATTCCATGACAAATTGTTATCATCATACTTGCCCATACAAACGACAATCGGCAAACCAATGACATATGAAATAAAAATAACCGAGATTTTTTATCCATCCAAAATCACCCCATCATACATCGTAGTATCTGAAATAGTATGCCTCCCAATCATATTAAATTGGTTATCAGTAACTTGAGTCTCTTTTTTTAGTATCTGTTTTATCACTTTTTTCTATAACTTCAAGGTATGACTCATAAGTTTAAGCCCTTATAATTTGTGAAATGTTGTATATACCTCTTATTCTTATTGATCAGAATTAAAGTGTTTTTTCGGATCTCATTCGACATTCGCTTTGACCTCGTAATATTGTAAAAAAAAGATTTGGTGAGCCGCACAATGCCTATATCTCCATGACTTTTCCACGCTTCAATAGGTATGTTGTCAGGTCCGTCTGTCACGTTGTTACTCATCTTGTTCAACGCTTATTTTATCTCATGTTTTTAAACTTGATGTTAGTAGTTATAGTTTTGATGATCCTCTTTAATGTTTAGCCTTCTAGAGTCCGGTAAGATCTCATATCCTTTGTTGAATAAGTTTTGGAAACACTTCTTCTAGCTATTCTTTATATCTCTTTCCTTCACAAAAAAAAACTTACCTTTTTCCTCTTGAGTACAATTCACTTGATCCATGTCTTTTGTCTTTATTTCTCGTCACATAGCAAACTTATATATAGATTTTCATCATTCTTTGGTGCCTATGAATTGGTATAACTCATCAAAAGTTTGCGCCCTTGCTTCTCTCCCCACCTTTTTGGTCTATTTATTAGCTCTCTTATAATTTTTCCATGTTTCAGCATTTTTAAACCTAGACCAATCTTTAAAACAATCCCTTTTAATTTTCACTTTACTTCGATCATTTTCTCTCCACCACCTAGATTCTTTACCCCTTATGTTCAAAACCTCTTGATTCTTCCATATTCTCTTTTTCTACTTTTCAAATCTCATGTGCCATGCTATCCCACATGTCATTTCCGCTTCCTTGTAGCTTCCCAAAACATCCATCTAAAATCTTGTGTTGGAAAATCCTTTGTTTTCGCCCTTTTATATGCCACTGTTTGATCTTATGATCTACATGTGGATTTTTCTCTAAGCTAGTCTCTTAACCTTTACATCCATAACTAATACTCTATATTGGGTAGTCAAGTTGTCTCTCCCGGTATGACTTTAGAGTCCAAATAAATATTTATGTTTGATTTCCTAACAAGAAAGAAATCTATCTGAGAATATGACACCCCACTCTTGTATGTGATAAGATGGTCTTCTCTTTTCGTAAAGCATGTATTAGCTATAGCAAGATCAAAAGCCGACGAAATAAACTAAGAAGAATCTACCCTCCGCATTTATCTCCATGAATCAATATACCCCCATGTTATCCCTTGAAACACTCCCTACATAAGAATTTAGACCCTATCCTCAAAAAAATATTTTCTCTTAACGGTATATCCTGAATAAGTATTCTAAATTGTCCCAAAACTTTCCTTTAAGGTTTGATTTTAGTAATGTTTAATAAGTATATCCTGAATCAATATTTTTTTAAGGATAAAATGACAACAAATGTTTTACGATTTTGATTTTAAATGTATATAAAGTTTTGTAAATGAATGATCGTCATATTTAGGAAAGCACTTGTATATTTTAATGTATTTTTATTTAAGTACTACACAATTTTTTTTTGGAGGTGAACAATCTCATATTCGCAGTTTTTGAAAGATAATAATGTAGAACATTCTCATATCTCATACACAATTATTTTTAATTTGATTTGATTCAAACAAATAAATGACAACAAATAAAACTTGTCAAAAAAAAAAAAGACAACAAATAAATGGTGATAAATAATTTTGACATGCAGTTACTATTGAAAAATGCAAAGAAATAATTGGTAAAACATTAATTTGAATTGGAAACACATGATTGAAAAAATAGACATACGACCTTGTTTAATCCTGACGGACAAACACACGATTGATTCTCAAAATCATATATAAAAATTGAATCGAAAACTAACTTAATTTTAGAAATAAAAAATAGTAACAAATGGAAGAAAAAAAATCTCAATTCTATAATAAAATATGATTACCACAATGACATGATATTACCAATATTCTTTGATCATGTTCTATCAAATCATGATTCATAAAAAACAATTGTCAAGTATAACCACTATTATAAAAATAAACCTTAAAAAATTAGGCGAACAATTCGAACATGATATTCCAATTTTCGAATCATATTTTGGTTTCATTTGATTGTGTATAATAACAAAGAACAAAGACAAAAATTATAAAAAATTGATTGTGCATAATAACAAAGAACAAAGACAAAAGTTATAAAAAAAGTGGAAAAATCTATTTGAGTGCAATCTGGTTAAAAAGAGAAACAAAGAACAAACAATATAAAATAAATAAGAGTAAATGTGAATTAACGAATTGTGTTTTATTTGGTCAAAAGAAAAGAGTGCAATTTGATTAAAAAGAGAAACAAAGAACAAACAATATAAAATAAATGAGAGTAAATGTGAATTAAAGAATTGTGTTTTATTATGTCAAAAGAAAAAAATGCATTTAATAATGAAAGATATTTTGATTTTATTATTGAAACTGAATAAGGATGAATATATATATATATATATATATATATATATATATATATATATATATATAGAGAGAGAGAGAGAGAGAGAGAGAGAAAGAGAGAGAAGGGATCCATTGACTCAAAGAGTAAGTATTAAGAGTTACTCCAAATTCTAACCTTTGATATTAATATGAATTAATAGTTGTGATCAATTGATATTAATTCTTATTGTGAACATTTTATATTCCCTTCTCTTGAACAATACATGAGATACACCAATGGAAATCTCAAATAAACAACATATCACATCAAGAAATAATTTCTATTGAATTCAATAGAAGACTGTTCTATTTTTCAGGCCTCTAAAAGACCATGATGGCAATTGAATGATATATTATTTTTATTCGTAATCAAAACCTAAGAATGTAAGAAAGACATTGGATAAAAATCATAAAGGTATTTTACAAAAAAAAAAAAAACTACAAAGGTATCACCGAAACCGAATCACATCCCGAAGTTCTTCTAAAGTCAATTCTTTGGGGGGTCGATGATTCTTTTAGGTTGGTATATCACAATGAATAAAAAATCATCTATTGTTCATACACCACTTTTGTTTGAGAAGAAAAGAAGGAGTATATAAACTTAATAATGAGGATTAATAGCAATTGATCACAACCATTAATTAGAATTAAAATTAATGGATAGGATTTGGAGTAACTTTTAATATTTACTCTTGGAGTCAATGGATTCCTTCTTTATATATATATATATAATCAGGATCCGTTGACACCAGGTGTAAGGGCTAAGACTTACACCAAATCTCAATTGTTTAACATAATATATCAAATGGCTCGTAACACTCCAACTATCAAATTAAAAAATCCCTAAAGGATGCAACACATGTGATTACTTCTTCTTTCTCTTCTCCCATTGTGATTGAACAGTGCGTCCATACTTGGAGTCTTCTTCGGTCTTCTCCTGTAATGTTTATCCTTTAAATTTCGATAGCTTTCTATAGACTTCATTCCTATCAATTTGTGTGGTTTATAAAAAGAGAGATGGAGAATTAGCCAATCAATGTGTCAATTAGACAATCAAAGACGAAACATCAATGATCAATGCGTTAATTTCTTTCTTCTCCCGTAAATGTGTTTTTAATCCCAGTGCGTTGATTGAGACTTCAATTATCAATGATAAGATTAGACAATCAAGGTGTCAATTTATATAAATTCATGACCTTAGAAATATATATTGATTTCGTCAATTTCAGTAGCCATTGATACTTAAAATGCTTTTTAATTTGTTCTAGAATTTGGGATAATTTTTGTCCAATGGAACCTAATTGATATTTATAACTTCCAATTCCAATTGAATCTGCACCATCCTCTCACATTTGGGGTAGTCTTGTTGCATATACTTATGAATTCAAGAGATCGATATCAAAAAGTTTGTTACTAGTCTGCAAATCTAGATTTAAACCGTAGTGAGGCACGCTGATGAATTAGGTTTCCTTGACACTTTTTTTTTTGTCTAGTAGCCTAGTGGCTGGAGCTCACACATTTAAATGTGGAGAAGTGGGGTGTCCGGGGTTCGAACCCCGGTCCCTGCATAAATTATGCAATGTCTCTACCAACTGAGCTAAGCTCACGGGGACGGTTTCCTTGACACTTTACGGTAAAAAGAAATGAAACGGAAGAAAGTAATCACATGTGTTACCTCACTTAGGGATTTTTTAATTTGATAGATGGAGTGTTATGAGCCATTGGATATCTTATGTTTAGTGGTTGAGATTTGGTGTAAGTCTTATCACTTACACCTGGTGTCAACGGATCCTGACTTATATATATATATATGAGACAACCGTTATTGAGGGGGATAAATTATTAAAATAGTTGTTAAGAAAAAAGGCGTGTTAATGGTATGAAAAATAATTAATTTCGCGAAAAAAATGTAAATTTATACATGTGTATTCATATATTCGATTTATTCATGTATGTGTAACATACAATCAATTAATAATTACAAATCTTGGAAATAAAATGCGCATTCACAATCCATAACACTAAAATTTTTAATAGAATAATATTGTTTTCACTCAATTCTTTCTCATTCTTGTATATGAAAAAAAACAATTAACGAAATAGTTTGACTGTTATTTCTTATACACTAAATTCAAACGTCTCATTATCTCATAGACTTTTGTAATGCTTCATAATATGACTCTTCTTTCTCATAAGCGGCTTCCTATGAGTCACCATTTTTAGGGTATGTTTGGTAAAAATAGCGGATAGCTGATAAACTAGTTGATAGCTTATAGCGTATGACTGATGACTGATGGTTGATAGCTGATAGCTTATAGCTGATGACTTATGGCTGATAAGCTAATTGAAATGTTTGGTAAAATTAGCGGTTCAACTAGCTGATAGATGTAAAATGACATAAAATGACATTTTTATATCATTCAATTTTTTATGAAGACAAGAACAACATACATTAATAATAATAATAATAATAATAACAACAACAACAATATCATTGTCATTTAAGTACGAATTAAGATAATCTTAACTACAATTATATTAATCCAAAACAATAATAAAAATAAGTCTGTACTGGCTGAGAGGACAATCTAAAAACTAGGGTTTTGGGATCTGTTTTGGTCATGTCTTGGGAATGATCCCAAGGTTACTATTTGTAGCCTGAATTTGGGCTTAACTGGTCATGGTTTTGGGCCCAATTCGTTTGGGGTCAAAACCATGGCTAGAGTGCCCTATTTGATCCAGGAGCTCTTTTAGGGGGTGCCTTTAGCACGACCCCCTAAGGTTATGTGAGATCTTCATGTGAGCTTCGTGTCCTTCTGGAGGGTGCCTAGCCCTACTTTAGGGCTCCAAGCCTTAAATGGCGAGATTGACGATCCAAAGTCTATCGTCTAATATTCCATAATAAAGCAGCAATATTGTTACGAAGAAGCAGTATAACTCATTTTTATCTCTCTTTGTATGATCGTTGGTATTCCCTGTATTTAATACATTTATTTTTTATTTTAAATTATAATAAAACATGAGGGGTAAAACTGGTATTTAAATAAAATAGTAAGGGTGAAAGGGGAAGAAAAAACAATAAGCTATAAGCTCAAACGCTACTTGAATAGCGTCTGAAAAATAGGCTATAAGTTCCTGAAATAAGTTATAAGCTCCTGACGAAAAGACTGTTACCAAACAGATCTTTTTTTGCCAGACAAGTTTATAAGCTATAAGCTATAAGACATAAGCTTGTTTTTGTGTCTTGCCAAACAGACTCTTAATCACTTCATCTCCCTATCTGAAATAAAAAACAATAAAAGATATAAAAATAAAAGCTTTTTGTAATCTAATAAAAGAAAATAGAATGAAGACAACAACATGTGTTAATGAGAATAAGAGATTAACAATTTTCAATCATGTTCAAACCAAAAGTCTAACAACATGAACAATGAAAATTGAATTGATTTTGGGAATAAAAGCCATGTAAAATAATATGAAAAAACAAAACAAAACAAAGAACAATTCAACAAAAAAAAGGGCATCCCTTCCCAAAAAAAATAGGGGTTTAGGGTAGACTTTCAAAACTGTATTGTATTTTGAAAGTGGTGTGAAAAATGTGAGTATCATAAACAATACTTATAGGAAAAAAACATAAGTAATACCAATAATCACTCCATTGATTAATGAATATAGAAAATGTGAAAAAATATTCATTAATTTTCAAAAAGTTACACATTTCAAAAAAAAGTTAGAAACAAAATCAAATTAAATTAAGTTGTATCAAAAGCTAATGGTTATTACTAAATCTAATTTAATTATTTTAATTTCAACCACTTTAACCAAAATATATTTTATTATTTACGTATATCAATTATTGGATCTCTTTGAAATTAAAATATTTAAATATAAATTATTCTATTATTTTTTATTTCAATCTGTGAATTTAAAATATTCATTAATTTTCTAAATGAAGAAAACATAATATTTTTTTGGTTACAAAGAAAACATAATATGAATATTGAAGAAAACATATTGATTCGTGATTGATTTATAAATTTTACAACATATTGATTTCTGTTTGATTTCTAAATTTTCTAATCATTATAAAATATCAAATATTTTTTAATCTTATAAAATTTATGATATTGTACTTGTATGAATATATGATAATATTCATTTGAAAAAATGATTATATAACAATATGACATTCAAATTTAAAAACTACCATGCATAAACAATGTTTCCTTTTAAGGCTAGGATGAATATGGTGAGAGTATTTTGGTTGGAAGCATTGTGGTGTCATTTGAGAAAAAAACCCACAAATGTATAGTATATAGATAGATATAGATATAGATATGAACATATATATATATATATATATATATATATATAAACATATATAAACATGTGTTTCATTCCTAATATCATAACATGTATTTTTTTAATATATATATATATATATATATATGTGTGTGTGTGTGTGTGTGTGTGTGTGTGTGTGTGTACTTGCAAAAAAAAAGTAAATAAATTAAGTGATCAAAAAACATAGTTACATCGTTTTGATCGCTTTCTCTCCTAGGGCATCCATCGTTTTTCATCTAGGGTTGCCATTTTCTCATTCAATTCTACCCTTGTGAGAGCTTTTTTCCAATTGTTTGCTTGTCAAGTTGTTTGCTGTTTTCTTTCGTGATTTTTATGTGTACATATGATAGGTGGTGATTTGTTCTCAGAACTATTGTTTTCATGATTTTTTACTCATCTGTAGGAGTGTTATTACTACACAGGAATATGATAAGCAAGGAGGAATGGTTGTTTGGGGGGAGCAGGAGGCTTTTTGTGTTTCCTTGTGGTAGTAATGCTCTTAGGGTTTGGCCTTGTGTTGGGTATTGCCATGATAAACAGGATGCTTTCCCAGTGGTTGCTTCATTCCATCTACTCTATACTACAGTTATGGTTTTGAAAGGTTTGGTAGGCTCCCCACTGTATTCCAGATGCGCTTTTTGTGCTGCTATCCAACATATGTGTATGGATTCATGTGTTACGGTTGGTATTTCTCATCAGCAGCCTATCACTGTTTCACCACAACAGGTCAGGATTTGTCTGTTTTCTTGCATATCAGTTTCTTGTCCAAGAAGCATCCTGGTAGCTTGCTGTAGGCTCTTGAATATTGGGTTCAATAATAAGTTCCTTGGCTATATTGGGCGCAAAAATAAGTTTATTTGTTATCAAAATTTAATGACTTGGTTTCTAAATAAATTTATTGAGTCGACATATATTTGTTTTTTATATTTGAAGCTAAATATTTGGTTCCAAAATATGATTCCTTGCTGTCAGTTTGAATTTGAAGGTTATTCATTTATATTTTTGCACCATATTTTGGCTATGGGAGATTTTTATGTGGAGATTGGCTGCCACAATATCTTATTTGGTTTCATATTTCTTTTGGTTATTCATCTCAATTTTATGATTGGAGGCTTTATTCCTATATTTTTATTTCATATCTTGGTTAGTGGCGGCTGGGTTCTGATAATTGATGGCAAAAATATCCATATTTGATCCCAAATTATATTGGAGATTCAGACTCAATTTATGTTTCACAAAGGAAGATTGTTTTGGTTTTTATCACTGGATTTTGTCTCTTTTTTTCAGCAGAAGCTTCTAGTTCCTTGGCATTATGAGTCTATAAATGTAGTTCACTACCAGAGAGCTCTCCACACTCAAATCAATTGCAAGTATCAATTTTCTTTCTTCTATTGCCTTCTTATTTTCTTGCTAAAAGCTGGCCGAAGTGGGGTGCCTACTCCGAAAGTTAGTACAATTGGTGTGGTTCAGTGTGTAGCCCCTGAAGGGCCAAAGCAACTCAAAAGGATTCAAATGGAAGAGCTAGAAGATATTGTTGATATGGCGAAGGAAGGTGTTGAGATGACATGTTCTAATGCTTCAGATGGTGGTCATGATACAACAAGCAAGGATATTGTTATGAGGGATAGGAGACTAGGTGGGACTAATATTGTAATGGCGGGACCTGAACCCCAGGCCCACCAAAGGAAATAAGTCTAATATGGTGAAACTGTCGGGATTTAGGTAGCCCGAGTACAATTCCTAATTTAAAGTACCTAGTCCGGACTTATAAACCGGAAGCAATAATCCTGTCTGAAACAATGACAATGTCTAATAAAATTGAAGAATTAAAATATATGTTGGCTTTTGATTACTGTTTTTCTGTCGACCGTATTGGTAGAAGTGGCGGTTTGGCGTGTTTATGGAAAAATAATTTTAATTGCACCATTACGATTTTCTCCCAAAATCATATTGATATGGAGATTAATGACTCTTTGAGGGGCAGATGGAGGCTGACTGGATTTTATGGTATGCTAGAAGGTGGTAGAAGGAGAGAGTCTTGGAATTTACTTCGGCATTTATCTAATCTTTCCCAACTTCCTTGGTGCATCATTGGTGATTTCAATGATATTTTATCAGCTGATGAAAAGAAAGGCAGGCCTGATCGTCAACCTTGGCTTATTCAAGGATTCCGGCAAGCTGTTTAGATGTTGGACTAGCCGATATTCATATGGATGGGTACGCTTTCACTTGGTTTAAAAGTTTAGGAACCGATCGAGTTGTGGAGGAAAAATTGGATAGAGCTATGTCAAATGATAGTTGGTTTGATAAATTTCAGAATGCAAAGCTTGAATGTCTTACTACCACCTCTTCCGATCATTACCCCCTTTTGCTAGATTGTGCTCCACAACCCGCTCCTAGTTGTGGAAATAATCGCTTTCGTTTTGAGAATGTGTGGCTTGTTGAACCCGAGTTTGGTCCTTTTGTTTCTCAAAGATGGCAGGATTATGGTGAGCGTCCTTTTGTGAATAAACTCAAACAATGTGCTGTGGATTTATCTAAATGAAGTATGAATATTAATCAAAACACTCGACAAGAGATCCGCAAGACTCAACGCAAGCTTGAAGTTGTCCGTTCGCGTGTGGATGCCTCCAATGTGAGTTATTTCAACATGTTACGGCATAGGCTGGACCAATTGTTAATCAAAGATGATATTTTTTGGAAACAACGTGCTAAGACCTTTTGGTACCGCGATGGGGATCTTAATACGAAGTTCTTTCATGCAGCAGCTACCACTAGACGAAAGCTCAATAGAATTGAATATCTTGAAGATGAGAATCGGTTCGAATGTAGGTCGGAAGGCGGTCTGAAGCATATAACACGTGATTGTTTCATGCATCTTTTTCAAAAATCACCAAGTTCTCATGCTAGTGTCATTAATTTGGTTCCAACTTCAATCACCGGTGATGATAATGCTATGTTGACTGCGGCTTTTACCTTAGAGGAATTCAAACAAGCAGCTTTCTCTATGCAAGCAGATAAGTGTCCAGGGCCGGATGGCTTTAACCCAGGTTTCTACCATCATTTTTGGGATACTTGTGGTCATGAAGTTTTTTAGGCTGGCTGTCAATGGTTAGCAAATGGTGCTTTCCCGCCAAATGTAAATTCTACTAATATTATTCTTATACGAAAAGGTGATTCTCAGACTTCCATGAAGGATTGGCGGCCTATTGCTCTATGTAATGTTGTGTATAAAATTGTCGCCAAGGTGCTTGCTAATAGGCTTAAACAGGTGCTTGATAAATGTATATCTATCAATTAGTCAGCATTTGTCCCAGGTAGGTCCATATTAGATAATGCAATGGTGGCCATTGAAATTGTTCACTATATGAAGGCAAAGGCTAAAGGAAAGAGTGGAGATGTTGCTCTTAAACTAGATATCAGTAAAGCGTATGATAGATCAGATTGGGATTACC
The DNA here is from genome assembly GCA_018208015.1 of Medicago ruthenica. Classification (NCBI taxonomy): domain Eukaryota; kingdom Viridiplantae; phylum Streptophyta; class Magnoliopsida; order Fabales; family Fabaceae; genus Medicago; species Medicago ruthenica. Next base: position 86,269,507 of record CM031377.1, on the reverse strand, counting down.
TTCGTGATATTCTGCTCCAAATGGGTTTCTCCTCCAAATGGGTTAGCTGGATTATGCTTTGTGTTGAGACGGTTGATTACTCGGTCTTGGTTAATGGTGCATCGATAGGTCCTATTGTGCCAGGGCGTGGTCTTCGTCAGGGTGATCCACTCTCACCTTATCTGTTCATCATTTGTGCTGAAGGTCTTTCTTCCCTTATTCGTGAAGCTGAACGTCGTCATGATATTAGAGGTACTATGATCTGCAAAGATGCACCTATTATTTATCACCTTCTCTTTGCAGATGATTGTTTTCTCTTCTTTAGAGCTTGTGAACGTGAGACTGTTTGTATGAAAAATATTTTGGCTACTTATGAAGCGGCTTCGGGGCAAGCCATTAATCTTCAGAAGTCAGAATTATTTTGCAGTCGTAATACTCCGGATGATCTCAAGAATCTCACTATTTCTACTCTTGGTGTTCGTCAAGTTCTGGGTACAGGTAAATATATTGGGTTGCCATCTATGATTGGTCGTGGCAAATATGCAACTTTTAAATTTATCAAGGATCTTATTTGGAATAAAATCAATTCCTGGAGTAGTAGATGTCTCTCGCAGGCTGGGAGGGAGGTTCTCATTAAATCTGTTTTGCAATCTATTCCTTCATATGTGATGAGTATTTTTCTTCTTCCGGGATCCCTTATTAATGAAATTGAAATGTTAAATTCCTTTTGGTGGGGTCATAATTCTGCGAATTCTCGAGGATTGCATTGGTTATCTTGGGAACGTCTTTCAGTTCCTAAAGTGTTCGGAGGCATGGGTGTAAAGAGCCTTAAGGCATTCAATATGGCTATGATAGGTGTTAAGTGCCAGAAAGTGGTTACAATGCTCATTTAATTAAGGCACTTATGTTACTTGTTTTACAAGTTATCTTAGGATAAGCTCATATTTATGGTTCAAATGCTATATTTGTGATCCTAAGTCTTACCCCATGTTATTATGCAGGAATTTCATGCTTGAACCTGAGCTGAGTAAAGGATTATGAAGTTTTGATCAAAGCCATCGCTAGAAGCGCACGCTTCCTCGCTACAAGCGAGGATAGGCAGGGAATTTGGAGACTTCATCGCTTCAAGCGCCAGATGCCACGCTACTAGCGAGCTTAGGCAGGGAAATTGGAGAGTCCATCGCTACAAGCGATGGACCGGTCGCTTCAAGCGACCAAGGGCGGTTTAAGGCTCCATGCTGACGTGGAGCATTCCCATTGGTCAACAAACTTCATCGCTACAAGCGACCAGCTCATCGCTTGTAGCGAGCGTGCAAAATTTCAGTTTTATAAAAGCATTTTGAGCTCCATTTTCAGAAAGAACTGGATCATTGACTACTTCCATTTTAGGGATTGCTTTTAATTCAGTTTAGCAATAGTGTAGGACTTAGTTTTAGGGCTAGAAGCTATGATCTTCAAGGAGCAAAAGGATTGAATTGTGGAATCAACCAAAGGCTTTGGGAAATCAAGACTTGGGTTATGATCTTCATCTTTTCTTTTAACTTTTGTATAGTTGTCATGAAAATGAACAACTAACTTCCATTTGTTGGGATTGGAGGTAATCTTTCTAGCTTTGATGTAATACATGATTATGTGAATATATGATCTTAGCAATTTATGTGTTTATGAAGTTATTCTTGTTTTTCACTCTCATGCTTGATTCAATTGATATTGACAAATACTTTTGAATCTATGTTTAAGAATAATCTTCTATCAAAATAAGAAAATCTAGAAATGGATTTGGGTTTTGATAATCGCATAAAGTTTCGGATCGTAATGCTTTCGGATCGTTTGATTGATTGGGAAATCGTCAATTAAACGATACGATCGATCTCACGATGTCATTTGGGAAATCAATGACGTTGTCGAGCGATACGTGATATTTTCACTAAAACGCTAAATTCATATGCATGATTTATAGATTATATTCTTTGCAAGATTGATGAACTCCAATTCCAACGCTTTTATTCCCTATTAGTTGTCATTTTATTTCCGCAATTAAATTCAATTAGTTTATGAACACAAGTTACGAAACCCTTAACTCAAAACAATACCGATTGTTGAACGGTTCGAAGTAACGCACCTAATCCCTGAGGAGACGATAATTGAAAATACTTACTTTTGTTGATTGAAGTACTACTTCAACAAAATGGCGCCGTTGCCGGGGATTAGTGTTAAGTTATCTTGAGCATCGCAATAATTGATAGTGTTTTGAGCTTTTGTATATATCTTGTTAATATCTTTTGTACATTATCAACTGTTGGTGAATTAACCCTCTTTGCAAAGCAAAGAAAATTTTCTTGTTAGTTACACTTGTTTCAGATTCTCAACATTGGAACAAATCATGGCTGATCATCATGATTATTTCAACTACTATAATCCATACGAATATGAATCATATCAACAACATCAACAATATCCGTCTGAAGATGAACAAATTGCAAGAACGGAAAATATTTTGAATATGTTCATGCAACAATCCATGATCAATATGCAAAATACCAACCATAGATTGAGAGCCTTATCATGCCAATTGGAGATTTTGCAAGTTCAATTCAATTTTCTACCAAGAATCATGGATGTTCAGACCAACAATCAATCCGTTTTGGAATTCGGAGAGATTGTTGAAGACGATATTGATGAGAGTGAGGAAGAGACGTTATTTGAAGGATGTGGTATAAGGACATTAATGGAAGAATTAGAGATACCACACAAGGATGAACTTCCTCAAGAAAGGTCAAATTCTGAAGAGGCCAGCGATGTTGATAGCAAGGAAGAAATGGATATTGAGAAGATGAGACAGTTTCTTAACAAGGAAGAAACTTGTGAAAATGAGGGGATGAAAGTGAGCAAGGCTGAACCATAATTGGTAAAAGATGACTTATGTTCCTTGCTCAACTTATTCTGGATAGGGAGGTTATGGACTCCACATCAGCTGTTCTGCAAGTTCATGGAATTCCTCCCACAGAAAAGGAGTACTAAAGCTGATGTGCTTTCCGTCTCGTTTTGGCCACCCTAACGAAAAAGGCGTCGAGCTAACGACGTAAAACAAGCGCTTGTTGGGAGGCAACCCAACTGTGTATGTTTATTGTTTTTAATTAGTATTTTAGTTTTTAACATCCATTCATGCATATACGGATAGTGGCAAAAACTCAAAATTTCATTTTTCTGTTTTCTGTCATGGTCGCTACAGCGACAGATTCCATCGCTGCAGCGATGAACTATACACTACGTCGCTGTAGCGACGTATGGTCGCTTGTAGCGAGGCCTTTCTAACTTTGCGCTTGTAGCGCCAGTTTACGCTAGTAGCGATGGGCTTAACAGCCTGTCGCTGTAGCGACAGGTCGCGCGCTTGTAGCGATGACAGGATAACTGACAGTGCAGTTACCCAGGCCACTATAACCTTTCCCCTACCCCCCCAACCACCTAATTAATACCATATCCGTTATACTTTCTCATTTTCGCAACCCACTTCATCAGAAACATACCTCCATTCCATTCTTTAGTATTTCTGCATTATATTTCATATTTCTGCATTTTCCTGCAAATCTTGCAAATTGATTCTGTACTTCTGTAATCTGCACTCAATCTCCAAATCAGGTATGTTCTTCGTAACTTTCTGTCCATGTTTGTAGCTTTATACATGTTAGAATGTGCCAGCATGCGTTTTAAGAACTTAGGGTTTTAGGGTTTTCAATGTTTTAAAATTAGGATAAGCCTTTTTGAATACCCATGATTATCTGTAGTTAAAGCTATAGAAAATGAACTAGAATCACTTAGTAAACTGTCCTCTCATCATCTTTTGCATGAAAATCGTATTTTTGAAAAACTTTTTTGTACAAATTCAAAATAAATTTAGGGTTTTTGATGATGAGGAAGTTTTAGTGATTTTTATTCATTTGTATTAGCTTTAGGGTTATTTTCGCATGCCACAAGTAGATTAGAATCAAGAAAAATCATTTTTTGAAATGGGTTGACCCTCGCTAGACAGCGCTTGTAGCGCAGGAAGCCAGAAAATTCTGGGTTCGCTCGCTACAAGCGACCAACCTGTCGCTGTAGCGACGAGACCCAGATGCAGTTTTATTTTTCTTTTGTTCTAAGACTAACTTGAATCCTACCTGTTTTTGTCTGTTAAATCTTATTGTGTAGGAATGGCACCTAAATCATCATCGAAGAGATCACGTAATGTTGAGGGTTCATCATCCATACCTAAACCAAACCCTCCACCACATGATTCCAGCAGATTCCTAAGCTTGCGTAACCAAGAGCGTTACGCAGAGCTCAAGACCAGAAGGATATGGTCCGAGAAACAGTTTTGTGTGCTTATCATGAGCATCAAAGAGCGGGGAACTGGGATCATGATTTAATAGCACGGGAAATCTTCCAAGAGGGGAGAACTTATGATGTGAGCAAGGCTTCGGGTAAGCCTTTTAGAGCTTTCAGAGACCACATGACCACACCAGCTCAGGTAATACTTACCCTCATCCTTTATAACATAAGGCCAAAGTCTCACACTTCATCTACTACCTTAGATGTCACACCTTTGCTCCACTATATCCTCAGCAACCGTCAGGTTGACGTTGCGAGGATTATAGCGAATGAGATGAGGGTTGTGGCAGAGAGTGGTATCCTGCCGCCAGGCAAACCTAAATGCCCATTGACCTTCCCTGGTTTGATAATGGGATTGTGTAGAAAAGCTAGGATACACATGCCTACCCAAGTGGATGAAGAGATAAAAAACCCTATTGATGACAGGTACATCAATAGGTATTGCTCCGCCCCCTCTCCTACTGCTCCCCCTTCTTTCTCTGCCGGACCTTCCACTTCAGCTGGACCTTCTACAGTACCACCACCAGCACCACAGGATCCTAGTCAACCTCAGGCCCCAACCTATCCACCATTGGACTTCTCTAGTTGGGACCCTTCTCTAGTTGGTTCATTCATCATGGCTCAGAATGCGTCTAATCATCGCGCATTGACGACGATTCAGAGTCATTTGCACGAGAGCGGCTACAGTACTTGGACTCCAGCCTTTTTCCACGAGCATATTGCTTGGCCTGGGGACAGGCCTTTCTTTTCTGGAGGGGCAGCTGCAGATGCTGGTGATGATGATGTTGCAGATGATGGTGATGATGATGCTGATGCTGATGATGACCATGGCGATGACTCCTCGGAGGCTGTTCGGAGCATTGACCATGTGGCTGCAGACATGATGAATTCAGACTTCATGAATTCAGATTGAGATCTTGATGCAAGCTGCAGATTTTTGTTCTATCATTTCTTTCGTTTTATTTATTATGCTTTGTACTTTATAACATTGTTCATGCTATGTACTTTGTTTTGGTTATGTTTATGTACCATGGATGATGTTACTTTATGCTTTTATGTTATTAAATTTTGGTTATTATATGTTTAGTGTTTATTATGCTTTATTTATGCCTTGTTATTTATTTTTTGTTAAAATTTTTTGAATTATCCCAACAATTTGGAAAGAAAGATGACAAAGATTCAAAAGCCAGTGCTTGAGCTTAGAATCAGTTGAGTGATAATGATAGAATGAGTGATAAAAGCGCGCAGCTAAGGTACTCGTTTTCTTGTTTTTCTAGGTATACACACAAGTTTAATCTATTCAGTTTTACGCAAGCACTTGTTTAGTTTTGAACCAATTAGAACTAGCCGAAATGTGAGGAATCCTCAACCATTGTATATATATGCAGGAGACCAACATATCATGTTTAACTCAGTTATTTTATGTTAAATCTTTTGTTGTTTTAAATTGTATAAGAGCATTGAAACGATCAAGGCAATTTTTTGAAATTGAGTGAAATACTTGACCAAATAAACCTACCCTGTGAGAAGTGAGTATCTGTTAACCCCTCTGAGCCTAATGAATCAGAATTGTTAGCCATGAACTGTCAATTTTCATAAGCTCAATTGCTTATTTAAATTGCCGGAGTTTGTAAAACAAATTCAGTTCATAGTTAACTCTTTATTGAATTCTGATATTTGTTTTCTTTTGAACCCTTATCCATCGTGTTTATTGACCTTTGCCATAATGATAAAGGAACATTCGATTAGGGTGTCTTTGAACTAAGTTGGGGAGAAAGGGAGGTTGTGTTTATGTCAAGTAGTGGTGAATGATGATAATTGATCTTGACAACAAGAAAAAGAAAAAGAAAAAGAAAAGAAAAAAAGAAAGAAAAGCAAACCAAGAAAAAGGAAAGAGAAAAATGAAAAGGTTTGCAATAATTCAAAGAAAAAGCTGTCAAGATCAGTCAAGAAAAGAAAAATTTATAGTTCACCAAGAGTTGTATTGGAATAAGGAGGAAGTTTGTAAATAGATTGAATGTTCCTCTTGCTTGGCCATTTGAATTCAATATCCCACATATGACAATTCTTTTGTAACCTAGCCCAATTACAACCCTTAAAGACCTTTTGATCAATGCCTTTTATGCTTTTAGAAATGATAATTAGATGGACACATAATTTGATTGTAATGTTATCATGTTTGTTGGATGAGTGTTCATACCCTCACAATAGATTTCAATGTGTTCATATTCTTTATATAGAAGTGTGTTAGGTTTGGTTCAAATTTAAACATGTTGCTTGTTTAGGATTGTGTGATTTGATTCTTTGTGTTTAGAACTAGTTCACATTCATAGTATGTATCTCGTTTAATGAGAAACTTAACACTAGCTTGCGCAATCACGTTTGAATCATTCATCTGACACTTATTTGCTTCAAACTTTTGATTCTTTTGCATTCTTGCTCAAAACTTTGGTTAAAGCTTGTTTCCTTATTTGTAGTGTCCTTTGTTTGAGGACAAACAAAGATTTAAGTTGGGGAGTGTGTTAAGTGCCAGAAAGTGGTTACAATGCTCATTTAATTAAGGCACTTATGTTACTTGTTTTACAAGTTATCTTAGGATAAGCTCATATTTATGATTCAAATGCTATATTTGTGATCCTAAGTCTTACCCCATGTTATTATGTAGGAATTTCATGCTTGAACCTGAGCTGAGTAAAGGATTATGAAGTTTTGATCAAAGCCATCGCTAGAAGCGCACGCTTCCTCGCTACAAGCGAGGATAGGCAGGGAATTTGGAGACTTCATCGCTTCAAGTGCCAGATGCCACGCTACTAGCGAGCTTAGGCAGGGAAATTGGAGAGTCCATCGCTACAAGCGATGGACCGGTCGCTTCAAGCGACCAAGGGCGGTTTAAGGCTCCATGCTGACGTGGAGCATTCCCATTGGTCAACAAACTTCATCGCTACAAGCGACCAGCTCATCGCTTGTAGCGAGCGTGCAAAATTTCAGTTTTATAAAAGCATTTTGAGCTCCATTTTCAGAAAGAACTGGATCATTGACTACTTCCATTTTAGGGATTGCTTTTAATTCAGTTTAGCAATAGTTTAGGACTTAGTTTTAGGGCTAGAAGCTATGATCTTCAAGGAGCAAAAGGATTGAATTGTGGAATCAACCAAAGGCTTTGGGAAATCAAGACTTGGGTTATGATCTTCATCTTTTCTTTTAACTTTTGTATAGTTGTCATGAAAATGAACAACTAACTTCCCTTTGTTGGGATTGGAGGTAATCTTTCTAGCTTTGATGTAATACATGATTATGTGAATATATGATCTTAGCAATTTATGTGTTTATGAAGTTATTCTTGCTTTTCACTCTCATGCTTGATTCAATTGATATTGACAAATACTTTTGAATCTATGTTTAAGAATAATCTTCTATCAAAATAAGAAAATCTAGAAATGGATTTGGGTTTTGATAATCGCATAAAGTTTCGGATCGTAATGCTTTCGGATCGTTTGATTGATTGGGAAATCGTCAATTAAACGATCGATCTCACGATGTCATTTGGGAAATCAATGACGTTGTCGAGCGATACGTGATATTTTCACTAAAATGCTAAATTCATATGCATGATTTATAGATTATATTCTTTGCAAGATTGATGAACTCCAATTCCAACGCTTTTATTCCCTATTAGTTGTCATTTTATTTCCGCAATTAAATTCAATTAGTTTATGAACACAAGTTACGAAACCCTTAACTCAAAACAATACCGATTGTTGAACGGTTCGAAGTAACGCACCTAATCCCTGAGGAGACGATAATTGAAAATACTTACTTTTGTTGATTGAAGTACTACTTCAACAATAGGCAAGCAGGCATGGAAGTTGGTTTCTACTCCATATTCTCTAATCACTCGTTTACTCAAAGCTAAATACTTTCCTCGCATAGGCCATAATCCCAGCTATGTTTGGCGTAGTATTTGGAGTGTGAAAGATGTGATTCGTCATGGTTTTCAGTGGAGTATATGCACGGGAGAACACATACCAGTTTGGGATCACCCTTGGCTCCTTAATGCTGCACGAATTGTACCGTCTACTCCACATCATTTGGAGTGGCCACTTATAACTGTTTCTGACTTGATGGTTACATCCCAAAAACACTGGAATATGGAGGTAATAAATGCTTTTTTTGACAATATCACTGCTAGAAATATCTTTAATACTCCATTACTCCCTTCGGTGACTCATGATGTGCCTGTCTGGAAGCTTGAGAGAGATGGTGACTATACAGTTAAGAGTGCTTACATGGATATTTTGAACCATGATGTGGCAGTTGTTCAGCACCGTGTGCCGGGTAATTGGAATTGTGTTTGGAGCCTAAAATTGCCCCCGAAGGTTAAGAATTTTTTGTGGAGAGCTTGCCGTAATTGTTTGCCCACAAGGATCCGTTTGCAATCCAAAGGAGTTCAGTGTACTGATAGGTGTGCAGTGTGTGATGATTTTGGTGAAGATAGTACTCATCTGTTCTTTATGTGTAATAAAAGCATGCTTTGTTGGAAGCGTATTGGTTTATGGAGTCATTTGATGGTTGTTTTCGATATGAATGCAAGTTTTCAAACAAATGTTTTTGCTATCTTACAGCACTTGGACCAGCAGCAAAAACAAGTATTCAGTGTGACTCTCTGGAGTATTTGGAAGCATCGTAACAACAAGGTTTGAAACGATATTACTGAAACAACTCAACATATTTGTGCTCGTGCAGGTTTTCTTCTTACTAGTTGGAGGAATGCTCAGATTATTCGTCACCTTGTCCCTCAGCATCCCATTTCACCGAATGATTTCAAGTGGATTAAACCAGTTTCTGGCAGGTTCAAATGTAATGTTGATGCATCCTTCTCTCAAGCTTTGAATCAGGTTGGTATTGGTGTGTGTATTCGAGATGATGAAGGTCGTTATATTTTAGCCAAAACTGAATGGCTGACTCCACTCCTTGATGTGGATTTGGGTGAGGCTTTAGGTTTATTATTAGCTTTGTATTGGGTTCGTGATTTACAGCTGGGTATTTATGGCCGTAAATGCGGCGTCTCTAATTTTAGCGCAGTGATCAATGACTGTAGACGTCTATTAGCTTCTGATTTAGTAACCTCAGATGTTAGGTTTATTCGGAGACAAACCAACAAAGTCGCTCATAGCTTTGCTAGGGTGGCTTTGCGTCATGCTAGTTTCCATATTCATATTAAGATTCCATCTTGTATCTCTACTATTATTTTAAATGAAATGCAATAAGTTTCTTCTTGTAAAAAAAAAAAAGTACTTGCAAAAATATTTAGTCATGGAATAAGGCACATTCAAAGATTTACAATTTTTTCGTAAAAAATAGATTTAAAATTGTTTCTAAATGTAAACTGAAATCAATTTGCGTGATAAAAAGTTTGGAGTTAATGTTAATGGAATAAGACATGTTAGCTAATTTAAATATAATTTATTTTTAAAAAAATTCTTCCTTCTTAAACCATTAATTGATAAGTAAAAATAAAAACCATTGTCGTTTTGAAATAGCATTAAAGACCAAATGAATGAAGGAAATTTCTCCTCTTCTCCACCCCATATTTGAGTGAAATAGATTTCAATCCATAAACCAAATTAAGGAGGAACAAATTGATACACAATCTGAATTATCGTTGAAAACAATTAAATATATACTAAAAAAAATTATATATGACAATAAAGAAAAGTTATTATGTTTTAAATTTGACAATAACTAATTGCAAGACTGGAGATATAATTTAAATTGTCAATGATGTTGCGAATTATACAAAATTCATTTCGCAATCTTCTGGCTAATCAAGTTGCTCATTACCCAGCTAAATTTATTTTTTCTTCTTTGATTGATATTGTTTGGATTGAAGAAACTCCTCATTGTATTTTAGATGTAGCGGTTTTGATTGATTGCCACTTTCTGATCAATATAATGCATCATTAAAATTGAAATTTCCATGTTTAATACATCTTTAAAATTTACGGCGAGGATGCTTATCATGATGGAATAATACGGGCGGTTATCATGAGAAAAATGATTCCGTTGAAAAAATACAATAAAAAATATTTTCATATTTATATATTTGAGTACGTCTAACAGAAGTGTGAATCCTTTCACCCTAAAAAATAAAAAGTATTACTTAAAAAATGGCTCTAATCCATAAAAAAATCGCATAATTAAAAATCATGATCATAACAAAAAGATATTATTATAGGCCATAACAAAAACTCACGACTATAACAAAAAATCGCATAGCTATAATTTATATCACAAAAATGACCATAAAATTCTTGTGGTCGTTAAAAAAAAGACATAATCCCTAAAAAATGACAAATATACATAAATCATATGCATTTTTGAATTTAAAAAAAAATTAAAAATAATGGAACAAATATACTTGACGTTAAACAAAAAAAAGTTAACGTGTTGAAAAATCATAAATTAACCTTCTTATCCATCTAAATTTCATTACCAAAAAAAAAGAAAGTATGTCTTGTTCATGTCTTTCATAAATCTTAGGCGAACGATTTGAACCATATTCAATTTTTCTTTAAAATGAGATTTATGAGAACATAATCACATTTAGTGTTATTGTACAGAGCAACAAAAAACAAACAATCAAAAACAAAGAAGTGAAAAAAAGTGGGATAGAAGTGTATGATGTGCAAACAAAGAAGTGAAAAAAGTGGGATAAAAATGTGTGATGTGCAATGGTGTTGATTTGGATGTCTAATTTATAGACATATTTAGTGGGGTACTTTAGTCATTATTATTTTTATTTTATGCATATTAGGTAATTCTGAACTAAAATTAAATTTATGGACAAACATTCAAATGTGTTTCAAGTGCATTATTTTCTATTTGAATGTATTGATGTGTTGACTTACTTTTTTTTTGCAGACACAAAATAAAACTCATTTAAATCACATTGTAATGTAAAGATTCTCACATAAAATACATTAAAAAAATTAATGTGTTTCCATAATTAAAATCGATTTTAAAACCTCTATTGTTTGAAAAATTAGTTCACATTATTATTATGAAAATAAAAATATAATAAAAATCCATTTCATTAATCGCTAAACTCACCAAATTGCTTGGTTTGCTTCTAGGTGCCAAGTGTCATGTGAGAAAAACTTTTCCATATATACATTTGAGGAAAAGCCTCAAATGTATAGGATATAGATTATTCATCTCCTATCATTTATTGGTCTACAACGAACACTTATAGAGATTATTTCAAAAAAAAACTAACGCTTATATATACTATATATAAAGAAAATAACATGTTTTGTCTCTTTTGTGCTGACTTTTTCTCTTTCCAAAATTACCTTCAACTTTCAATACAAATAGTACATGTAACAAATAGATAAAAGTAAATTCAAATATTCAAATTAAAGTGTAACAAACACGGTATGAGTATATATATGTCCAGTTTTTTCCCTTTATCCTTTAAAAAATGTAACAAACTAGATGAATATATCTATACTTACTTTTTCATTATTCCAATTATACACTTAAACAATTTTTTCTATAATAAAGACCGTTGTTTGTGTCATGAAAAAGAATTTAGATTATATTTTTTTTGTTATATTGTTGATGTCATTGAAATAGATAATCATGGTTAGTTTGATTCGTTATAATTTCAAATAAAAAAGAATATATATTTTTACTTTTAATCAAAATCAAAATTTCATAAAAAAACATCGTTCATAATTTTCAAACGTTAGCGTAATAAAAAGAGCGGAAAGACGAACACGTGAGTGCCCGTCTTTTTGCTAGTAGAGATAATATTTTTATAAGCATTTTTTCTTATCATTTGCAAGTATCACATGCACCAAAAAATGAATTGTAAATTTAACGGTGGAGAAAATTTATGAAATTTTTAAAACTTTGAGGATAATATTTTTATATTTCAAATTCTACTGAGGACTAAAAGTGTAAATAAGCAAAAATAAAAGGACTAAAATTATATTTAAGTCTTATATTAAACACATAAAGATATTTAAATGAAAGAAAAAATCTTTGTCATATTCTAAACTTTCTACCTCATCATCTCAACTCATCCAATTCAAATAATTGATACCACAAAAAAAAAAATAATAATAATAAACTCACAAACAATTTAATATTTGAACACTAACTAAATGATATGACATGGTCACTTATTTGTTATTTTCACTAAATAAATGACATGACATGCAAAATTAGAAAAAATAGATAAAAAAAATTGAGTTGAAAAGAGAACCTATAAATATTTGTTTCAACACAAAATATATAACAAAGTTGACTAATCATTAGTATTATCTTGTAAACCATAGAACTTATCAAATGTACTAGTACACATTATAGTTTGTATTATCTTGTAAACCATCCACGTAATCCCCTCAACCCAAAGTTCAAATTCCAACCCATAAATAGTACTCCATCGAATCCACAAACAATGTATTAACTTTTTAAACATTAATTAAATGTCAATCGCAACAAATTATAAATCGAATCCAACATCTTTTTTTATTTATGAATTTTCCCCGTGCAAACTCTTGTGTTCACAATACTAGTAATGAACAATTCATAATTTGCATACTGATTTGTTTGTTATTCTTTTCAAAGAATCAATGAAGGACTTAGCATACATACATAACTTGTACATTCACGTGCTACTGCTATCAGATTAATTTACAATATTCTAGCTAAAAAAACAGACAAACAAACAAATAAATACAATTGGTTGATATATAACTTGGTATCATTTGAATAGTCTTTTTCAGCTGACCATTAAATTTTCATCAAGAAACTGTATTATCTTAAACTTAAACCATTATAGAATATATAATTTGAACGTCCAAGACTTGTACTCTGGTTTTTTCTGTTTGTTTGTTGACTTTTATTTGTCCACCCTTCTTTTATTTATTTATTTAATGGTTTTTTTGTGGGTGCCCAACAACCAATTGTATTGGTGTTAATTAATTAAAACTCACTTTCAAGTTTATATTTTGATGCGTTGGGGTTTTAAATACTGAACTAAGACCAAGCTCATGTTTTTCTCCTTCTGTTCACATATATCTTCTTTCCATTAAAAATGTGTCTTTATTATTAAATTATAAAGAGGTTTTTAAATGTGTCTTTGTACTACGAGTATTATTTTTCTTTTGGAAATGAGGTCAATTTCCATGCAGGTTCTTAATTCACACACTTTCCCTGAAGTTTTGTGTGTATTGTATTTTAGTTAATGGTCAAAAGTTGTGTCGTGTGTCAAATTTTTGTGGATATATTGCATGCAAAAATGTGAGTCCAGGTTAACTGTCCTAGGAAGATCACATTTATTGGCGCTTGTCATTTTCGAATGCATGCATATACTCCATTCACAAGTTAAAATGCAAACGCATATCATATACTCCATTCATTATGTCGATTATACTAAAGATAATGGATAAGCCATTAATTTAATCTATATATGTGTGTATAAAGTGATACTTCAAGTTAAATTGATTATAGATACTACTCTGTCCCAAAATATAAATAAAAATTGGTCAACATAAGTTGATGTATTTGGTTCAAAATTGTACAAAATACATCAACTTATGTTGACTCATTTTTACTTATGTTTTAGGACGGAGGTAACATTTCTTTTCTCACAATGAAGAGGAGAGAATGAATATGATATTGCTCAATATTCCATATTCATTTAACACGTGGCTAGACATCAGGAAAGTTTTACTTTTCAACACAGGGGCCAAGGGAGGAGGCCGTGGTCTGGTTCCCCACGTTTTTCATTTTTTTTTGTGATAGAATATTCCTCCGTTTTTTTTAAGTGTTTTTTTAGAAAAGTTTTGTTTTTATTTAATTGTCCCTTTCAAAGTTAATGCAATATTAAATATTATTTTATCAATATTATCCTTAATTATTTATTACAGAGAGAGAAATATATGAAACAAGATATTAAATGAATGAGATTATTATTGGAAAATAATAATTTATTGTATCAAAACTAGTAACATTTATTGAGTTTCTTGATTTGTGTAAAATGTCAACAAATGACAATTAAAAATGAACGGAGGTAATACCAGTTTTTCTCTCTTCTCCCAATTTCCCAATCGAAACCGAAGCCTTGCATGTGTCTCTTGGACCACTCCGTTTCATCTTCTTCCTATTCACATTTTGTCTTTCTCACAATAATAATAGTTTAATGCTTTTGTTATATTGGATTGTTGGTAAAGTATTTTATAGTAGTTAGTAGATGTTGTCTTTTATTTAGTTGTAACATAGCACACTGTTATCATTTTTGTAGTTGTTTTAACCATTATCAATTTGTTGATTTTGTAAATGATTTTTCTTTTTGCATTAATATATTTATGTTTATCTGCACTATTTTTTAATTGAAAATTCTATGTGCAATATTTTACTTTCTTTAAATTTCATTGAATAATTGTTTTTTTTAACTCCGGATGTAGTTTTTTTAAATATGTAGTGCATTTGATAATTTATTTTTGTCTTTACTAAAGTATACCTTTTAAATTCGGTCTCCCCGATTTTAAATCTTAGCTTCACCCCTCACGCTAGTTGTTAAGATACCTACCATCTTTGATACAAATTTTTGGAATATTGGAATATTATGGAGAGTAATTAAGGTATTTTAACATGCCATCCAAATTTGTTTCTACTAAAAGGTCCTTCCTTTGAGCACCAAAATTCTTATGTAAATGACATTATATTACAGATGGTGATGCCATATGTAAAATGTTGATGCTAGCAAAGAAAGAGTAGCTATTTTTGCAAATAAATTTTTTATTTTTTAATCAGATGGATCATAGTATATATGGATGAGGTATAGTTTAAAGGGGGATGAATTCTCTCCATTTTTTTCTCTCATGTTCTTTTCATGTGTTTCAAATATCACACTGAACTTTTTTCTCTCATATTTTTTATGTATGTTAAGTAAAACTCATTCTCGCCTCTTTTTTATTTACAGGTCCAAATTTCACCATTATATCATGTCAATACAGAGAATTCATTCAGAGGTAAAAATGAAAAGTCTTCAATACATTTAACAAACATATTAAATATCAGGAGGACATAATGGAAAAGTTTGAAATTAGGTGGTGTGGAAAATGAATTGTTGAAATTGACATTTTGGAACTCAATTTGTGTGACGTAGTTTTGTTTGAGAGAATCTAGACCAACTTTGGTACACAACTCTTAGTTTGTTAATTGGCCTGCCTCATCTATAAATTGTTTTTGTGGATATTGGCATAATTGCAATATAGTCATAAAAAATAAGAGCCAAACCTTAGAGTATAAGCCTCTAGTTTGAGAACAAATATCTAGCATAAAATGTACAAGACATCAAATTTCAGTTCAAATTCTTTGCAGCCTAGGATGTTAGTGAACAGGTAAAAACAAAATTAGGAAATGTTAATTTATACTAATAAACTTCATTTATCTTCTGTTTTCTCTTTCCCTTAAAAAATAGGTCCCCCCTAATCCACACTCTAAAATAATTGACTTGTGTATCCAATTGATAATTACAGGTTTTCATGCACCTTGAATAACCAAAGAGTGAGAACTGGTATATGAACATAACTCATACTTGTTTAGTTCAATTTTTCATTTTCTTCATTCTTCTTAATCTTAGACTTATCATTATGACTGGTAAATGTGCAGGACATTGCACAAAGGTACCTCGGAATGTAAACATGGAGAAACTGCAACATGGCTATTTATTTCCTGAGGTGGTCTTAAATAACATTTTCATTTTGTTTTGCAGTCATAGTTGAATTAAGTTTCTTTTTAACCAATTCATATTGCTATAAGCTATTATTGTCCTGGTTGCATCAGATTGAAAGACATGAGCTTCTTCACTTAAAGAAGTATCCACATGCAAATGTGATAGACCTTGGAATTGGTGATACTACAAAACCCTTACCAACAATTGTAACATCAAGCATGGTGGATGTAAGTTATAAAGGTTTTTTCTGTTGAAAATACATATAAATCACATTTATTAACTATTTGAGCATAATTATTGTATATATTTATGATCTTCATGATTATCGTATATGAAAACATTTTGTCATAGACATAAAACTCTATCATGTTTGTTTAACAACTATCCCCTAGCACAAATGGATAAAGGTATACTTACTCAAATAACAAAAACACTTAAATTTTTCATGAGAAGTACAAAGGTTAATATTAATATTTCTAGAAGTATAGTTTTTAGATTAAAATAGTTTTTTTGTAAGTTTCATCCTATTTGTATTTCGGTTCTTGTACTATAGGGACTGATATCCAAAAAAATAAAATATTAAGGATCAAAATCCAAATAAAATGACACTATAGCTAGGGATTAATTGTTTATTTTTCCCTTATTTCTGTTATGGAAGATGTGTTTTCCTATGCTTGGATTTCTATGTACGATATATAGCTAATAACTGGCACTCTTGTCCTACAAGAGTAATATTTCTTGATTTGACTAAGAAAAAGTGCACTCATATATGGCGTTTTGCAGTTTGTGCATGGTCTTTCAACAGCAGAAGGTTATAAAGGGTATGGACCTGAGCAAGGTGAAAAGGTATATATATATATATATATCTAGGAACATGTTTTTTTTGTGTTAACCTTTCGGATTATTCGGAGTTTAACCAGAAGGTAAGTAAAGTCTGGCCAAGAGTTGTTTCAATCAAGAATCAAGTTGAGATAGGAACTCAGTAACCATTTGACCCCAATTGCTTGGTTAGGAACATGTTTGAGTAATCAATACATTTTGCTCATTAAGACTCCAATAATAAAAAATTTAGAAAATTTTCTCTTGTGATGTTGGCTCCAAAGTACTAGTTCATTTTAATACATATTTTTTAAAGTAAAATGTGCAAGTTCTGAAAAACTTGTAGGCTCTGAGGAAGGCAATTGCTCATAAAATTTACAAAGATCTAGGGATAAAACCCTCTGAGGTTTTTGTTTCAGATGGTGCACAATGTGATATTTCTCGTCTTCAGGTAACCAATACTACTCTTCATAATCACATTTGTTCAATAGTATTCTACGTACGTGAACATTGATTTGTCTCAAACACATGCAGTTGCTTATGGGTCCCAATCTGAAGATTGCTGTACAGGATCCATCATTTCCGGTAATGTCAAAATTGAATAAACTATTTTCAACAAAAAGAATTGAAAAATCCATCTATCTAAATAGTATGATCTATTATCCAGACGTTAACAACTACTTTGGACCAAGTCCTCTAAACTAACAGGCAATTGATGCCATGCAGTTATAAAAAAAAAGGTCTAAATATACTTTTAGTTACCACAGTTTTTTTTTAACTTCTAGTGGTAGTAAAAATACTTTTTTTGTCCACAAGTCTTAAACCGACAAAAATGTCGAAATTGTTAAGTCGAATGCTGTGATCGGGGTTCAAACCTCAATTTCTCAACTTATTTGTGAGTTTTCAATGATTATTGTTATTTCGTCTATCTAAAAAAAAATCTTTTTGTTTTTAATCCTTGCAAATATATTACTTTTTGATTTTGGTTATTTGTGTTGTTTTAGTCCCTACAAAATTTGTTCATGTTGAAATTGATCCTTGTAATATTCATTTTGTCGGACTAAAATCAAATATTCTACCTATTACAAAAACAAATTCAAATATTAATAAATTTTGCATGCACTAAACAAAACAACAATGACCAAAAGCAATAAAGGAAAAAAAATAGTATATTTACAAAGACTAAAAACAAAACAAAAATAATTAGAGAGGCTAATATTAAAAATGATATATCTACAATGGACAAAATATATTTAACCTAAAATAATGTATTCCCTTTTGCATGGTTTGATTTTTCTTACTAGCATATGTGTGGACTATGAAGAACTAGACACTGCCGACACCTAGCAATAATATTGTCCTATTTGCATTTTGAATTGTATAGTCTTTTCTATCTTTTCAATATAATAATGTATTGTTTCAATGTATTCTCAGACTGAATGCATGGTTAGAAAAGTGTTTTTAATCACAGAAAATTCTTATGAAGCAGGCCTACATAGACTCAAGTGTCATAATTGGTCATGCTGGCAAGTTTGTAGATAGAATTGGCAAATATGAAAACATAGAATACATGACATGTGGGCCTCAAACTGACTTCTTCCCGGATCTGCATACCACTTCAAGGGCACAACTTATTTTCTTCTGTTCACCTAACAATCCTACTGGCCATGCAGCAACAAGAAAACAATTGCAGCAACTTGTGGATTTTGCCAAAGTTAATGGATCAATCATTATCTATGACTCTGCATATTCTGCTTATATAACTGATGGTAGTCCTAAATCAATCTATGAAATTCCTGGAGCCAGAGAGGTATGTTTTTGCATGGCATTTGTTTTGTTTCTAGCAAGCATGCATTATTCTTTACAATGGCAACCTTATCTCTTAGTTTCATGATTTCAGGTTGCAATTGAAGTGTCATCCTTCTCGAAATTTGCCGGCTTCACAGGTGTTCGCCTTGGTTGGACAGTGGTCCCTGAAGAACTGTTATATTCAAACGGCTTCCCTGTTTTGCATGATTTCAACCGCATAGTGTGTACCTGCTTCAATGGAGCCTCCAACATATCTCAGGCTGGGGGCCTAGCATGTCTTTCCCCAGAGGGTCTTAATGTAATGTTCTAGTTCCCTAATAACCTGTATAAGTTGTCAAAATTCCTATTTGTGCTTCATTTCGAGTTTAGTTCCTCGACTAACGCAAAATATTACATCTTAATTACCTACCTTGAACTCTATGAAATTGTTACGTCATTGGTGTGATTGCTGCCAAATAATGTTTTGGAAAATTTCTCAGGCTGTGCAGTCCCTTGTTGACTACTACATGGAGAATGCAAGAATACTGGTCACTGCTTTGACCACTCTTGGTTTGACAGTTTATGGTGGTAAAAATGCACCCTATGTTTGGGTCCGATTTCCTGGCTCAAAGTCTTGGGATGTCTTTGCTGAAATTCTTGAGAATACACACATAATTACAGTTCCAGGGAGTGGTTTTGGTCCAGGTGGTGAAGGGTATATAAGAATTAGTGCTTTTGGCCAGAGAGATTCTATCATTGAAGCCTCAGAGAGACTCAAATACCTTCTCTACTAGGAGGGATTCTAACGTTTTATTTCTGTCTTTTAAAACATATTCATAAAATAAAGTAAAATGGCAAATATCCTTCACTTCTATGAACTATACTTTCTTCTTCTAGTTATAATATATTGTGTATTTGCAGTGGAACGAATATATGGAACTCAATCCTTTCCTGTCACAACTGAAAGTTACAGAACAAATGTAAGGTTGAATGGTAATTTAGAGAGCTTGAATTGAGCTCGCGAATGTTAGTTGAGGGTAGGATTCTTCTCTTTCCTTACAAGTATTTGAAGTTGCTAAAGTGATTCTATTAATCGCACGTGATAAACACTACTAAACAGATGATCCTATTATCCATTGCCTAAAATGTCAAATTGCATAACATACTCAAATTTACATAATGCCTTGACAAAACATAAGGGTGAATGGTAATTTAGGGAGCCTATATGAAATATCTACCAGAAACATTAATAGCTTGGGAGAGTGTAGAGTAGGCTTGTTTCTGCCAACAAATTTACTCTCTCTGTAAAGAGATCACAAGAAAGTACAAGTTGGAACAAATATAATTATCAAAGGTTTGCAATGTATAAGGGAGAAAATAAAGCATGTAACAGAATAAATTGAACACCCATTTAATGAAGATAGTATCATCTGTCACATTGTACAAGACCAAATGCAATCGTATGAAGATATACTCAATGTAAAATGTAAGAAATATTTCGAAAAAAATTCAGATTTGATGTACTATGCTTTGATATTCAAAATTTGTAAAATTTTGAATTGTCTGTGTATGATTTAATGTGAAATTACATCTTACGGATCAATCACTTAAAATTTAAAATTGGGGTTAACATTGTGGTTTATCCGCAATGACGCCAGCCAATAATGATCTGAAATCAGAACCACAAGAGGATTTTACCTCCAAAAATTCACACTTTAAGAGATTGACAGCTAACAAGCTCAGAAGATCTACCACTCCTAGAAGCAAAAACCCTCCAAATTTCTGTCTCTGATTCAGCTGATGATTCAGCAAGTTCGCAATCTGGTGATGTCAACATCGACTGGGACGAAGCTAAATCATTTTGCATGTTAGCCTGCAATACTGCAATGTTGTGATTGGCATCTTTAGTTATCACGTGAAGTTTTCCAAGTAGACTAGCTAAAAGATAAGGAGATTCTGAATCAGCAAAATCATGAATAGGAACATCTCCCGCAACAACTTTCCAAGTATCACCTTCCTCGTCATATACCTTAATCTTTGCATAGTTGAGAGAACTCGAAGGATCTAGTGCATACAGATCATTATTGACAGTAACACTCAATTTTGTTCCAGCTTGCCTTGCAGGCCAACCATCACCCATGCCACCTGGCATTTCAAGCCAAGAATTGATTTCTGGATCATAAACTTCTCCCCCAACATCAACAAAAAAGGGCCAACAATACAAACTCTGAGGAACAAACAACCTTCCCCTGTATGAAGTCATTCCCGTAGCAATAGGCTTGAGCAAATCAGCCAGAAAAGCAGTTGGTAGCACCTGAGCTTTTGCAAAAGGCATGTTTGGTAATTGGGACCACGTACCGGTGTGTGGATCATATACTTCTGCAGATTGAAGTGGATTCAATCCACCACGACCCCTAGTAACCCCTCCAACAACATAAAGCTTATCGTTAATTACACCTGTCTTGCTGTAAGCTCTACCAACTGACATTGGACTAACCTCAGTCCAAGAGTTTGTAACAGGATCATACCGCCAAACAGCTTTCATAGCGGAAGCTTTAGAAAATCCTCCTAAAGCATAGATGCAACCATCAACAGCCCCAATGGAGCAACCACAGAATGGCATCTGATCCAAGGCATCTTTCCTTATAAACCATTTCATGATAACATCAGCAATTCTGATACTTGAACCCAACATGCTCCACATCCGACGAGGAATGGCAGCCAAACCCTTTTTTGCTTCATCTTCAACAAAAACATTTGGCATTGGAGGTAACCTTTGCCATCTTCCGGAAATAGGGTCTAAGGCATACCAAAAGAGCTTATTATCGTTGACTTTTGTTAATATGTATAGCCACTCCTCCATCGTTCCAAGTTCTTTTCTCAAACAAAATAGTTCCGAACTCGCAAGGGCTGCCTTCCATGCACGAGAAACTGACTTGAGATCCAAATAACGAATTCGAGGCACTCTAGCGAGAATCTGAGCTGATATCTCATCAGGAAGGGAAGGAATCAGTCTTGAGTTATCCTCATAACAAGTTGACAACAATCTCTGTCTCTTGCAAGCTTCATTCGGCAAAATCTCACTTGCTGGAGCACTCCTCCTAGCCTTGGCATTGTTGGGACCGATTATATTCCCCATAAAATCACGTCAAAATCAAATCAACACCAAAAACATCAAGCTTTTGAGATATATCTGTTCAAGAACATAATCGTTTTAAATCATTTCTCACCACACAAGAGGAAACTGCAGAGTGATGAATTGGAATAGCAGATTCATATGATTAAAAAAAAAAAAGATTAGACCAAATACTAAAAGAACCCCAATATTTTCTTTTGGTTCTAAAGAGTCTAGCGGCAAAACTCATACACACTAAGTACCGAAGTGGGGAGTTGTGGGTTCAAACCCCCGCTGCAGCATATCAAATGTCTGTACACTCTTTTACTATCTGAGTTGTACTTACAGAACAGAAACCGAGAAATTTAAGAAAAGCAAAGTTGAATTTGAAAACAATAAGCAACTAAAGCATAGATGTTATGAAATGATGAGAAAATTAGGGTTTGAAATTTGCATGTATATGAAAACAAGGATACAGAAATTGCAAATCTATATTATCTAAATGGAGTCAACATGTGAATGCATTGCCATGTATGTATCTATAATTATATAGGTTAAGGTGTTAATTAAGCATAGTATAGATAGAAATGATGGGAATCAAATCAAATAGTAATAGTAAAATCGAAACAAGAATTATGGGTGGAAATAAATAAATAAATAAGGAAAAAGAGAAAACCTTAACCTTAACGAAAGAGAAAACGTTGTTGAAATTGAAATGATGGGGAACAGAACAGTTCGTTCCTTGCACCCAGAAACGGATTTGGCGTGCGTGTCGTGTGAAAACAAAACAGTAGCTGCTTATTCTAATTCTATTCTATCGACGACAAACCGATCCTGTCCGTTCATTCATATCATCATCTATACATAAAATAACGCTTTCGACTCTTTTAGATTGATTTTTTCTCTTTCTTATCCTTTATTCTTTAAAAATGATAATTGATGGGAGTAAATTCAAAATTTAAAAAAAATTGAACAAATACGGTATGAATATATGTCTAGTTTTTTTCCTTTATGTTTTAAAAAGTGTAACAAACTAGATCGAGTATATATATAAGATTTTGGGCTAACTTTTTCATTATCCGAATTATACTCAAACAAATTTATCTATAATAATGATTGTTGTTGGTGTCATTGAAAAGATAAGAATTTAGATTATATTTTTTTGTTATATTGTTGGTGTCATTTAATTAGATAAACAATGTTACTTTGATTTGTTATAATTTGAAAACAACAATCATTTATATTTATACTTTTAATCAAAATCAAGATTTTATAGAGAAACACAGTTCATAATTTTCAAACTTTAACACAATAAAAAAGAGCGGAAAGACGGACACGTGCTAGTAGTTATAACAACGGTATATGGTCATTTTGGACGAGTGTGCAACGGGTACTCACATTTATCGAAATTACAAAATAATTTTTGATTTTTTTTGGAAAACAAATAATTTTTCATTATGCACTTCATCAGATAAAATATTCTCTAACATAAAAATAGTCGTTCAATGTTAACAATAACTATTTTTCAATAAAAAATGATATGATATAAAATAGTTTTTTTTACAAGTGATATAAAGTAGTTATAGAGACCGAATGACAATAAATAAGTATATATCGGATTGGTATGACAATATTAACAATGTATTTAACGTCATTACATATTTTAACTAATAGAATGCACAATCAAAAACTATTTTAGAGTTTCTATATACATTAAGAGATTATTGTGACTATTTTTTTACATATTCAAAGACTAAAATGATTATTTCCTTTGTAACAACATCACCCTTTTTCCATGATGACGATGTCATTAAATTATTTTTTAATAGAAAAAGTTCTAAATTAAATCAAGGGTTATTTTCACAATCCGCTTAGTAGTAAAAATTTAACCTTAAAATTTCAAGAGACAAATTTTAAATTTCATATAAGACACATGTAGAATGGTCTCTAAAACTCAATTTTTTTTTGCTTTGAATAAAATTTAATGCCAAATTAAAGATTTGTTAACATTTACAAATTAAAATTGTCCTTTAAGTATCTTTTTATTTAAAAAGTATGGTAGAAATCATTCAAAATTTCATCTCAAATGCATTTACAGATTTAATTTTATAAAATTCATGAGTGAAACTCCTTTTTTGGTATAAATTTCCATTTAATGTGGACAATATTCAACGAATATAATCGGAACAGTAGTGGGGGCACTTGCCTCCAATACTATGCGTAGATTCGTGACCGCTCCTCGCCTATATAAGAGGACTTTCTCAATTATCCAAGGTAGGATCTTTCAACCCTTGCATTCTTATACTTTATTGTATACATATTAACTTGAGCGTCAGAGTATCTTCTGCAGACACCACATCGTTCCAACTAGAAACTTCTCAAATAAGAATGATAAACCTCGTTAACGGTTTTTTTTAAAAGTAAATATAAATACCTTTGTAAATTGTAAATTTTCTTTAAATCTGAAGGTTTTCTTTGCCTTAGTCTCGACCACCATCCCCTTACCTAGAGTTGTCAAAACGGGCTACCCCGTCCCATTTAGGGCCGATCCTAACGGGATTCGGGCTTTATCGGGCTAGGCCAAAAAGCCCGGTTGAAATACAGGCTTGAAAGATACTACCCGAGCCCGGCCCTACATGGGCCGCGGGCTAAACGGGCCGGCCCGTATTAATTCTTTAAAAAAATAAAAAGTACTATAAAACACTCCTATAAAATTTCTTATAAATAATATTTTTAGTATGTTTAAATAATTCCTAGCACAAAAAAATATTTGTAAACATTTTCGTACAAACGTCGCAAACTAAAATCGCGCGAAAAGCAATTTTAAATAAATTACATATGTTATGATTATAGATATTTATATATTCAATCTTTAAAATTATAAGCAACAAAACGAGTAAATATAATTTTTTTTGAAGGAGGAAAATCAGTGCATTTCATTGGCTAAAATGTGCCAAATACATGAAGGTACATCATTGATAAGGTGGGGGCTAGGATTAGATGGGGATGCCTAAGCTAACTCGTGGGCGACCCCATTCGCTTGCCTCCTGTTGAACTCAACATGAGAGTTTTGGAATCTATCAGCTAGTAACTGTTTACAAGCAGAAATAATACAACCAAACACATGAATTAACACAATCAACAACTCTTTTTGAATCGAGGGCAAAGTCCACATTGTCGAATTGGAGATTAGACACCCATTCCAAAGCTGTATGTAGCCCGACGGCCTCCCCTACATCAATATCACACAGAGGAGCAAACCAATCTGTTTTTGCGAGAACAAAGGCGCCAGCATCGTCCCTAAGGCACATACCCACACCAACCCTGTTAAGAGAAGTGGAGAATGATGCGTCTATGTTGCATTTGTACCTACCAGATGCTGGTGGCGTCCATCTTTCCTCATCTTGCCGTGTAGGCCACGCCTGTGAAGTGATGGCCTAGGCATGACTACGAGACCTGATGTGTTGAGCCGCTCTCCACTCATCCAATAGATGGGTTGCGCGTTGGAGCACCTGCGAGTTAGATTCATTCTGTTCCTGCCAAAGTTTCGTGTTGCGACTCTTCCAAAGACTCCACATAATCGTGGCCATAAGCTCACATTGACCTGAGGAAAAATGTTGCAAGAGAGTAAAAATGAGGGCATGCATATTATAATCTTGACGAAGCACCCTATTAATTGTGTCCCATAAATTCACGTCACGCCACACTTGGACAACTTTAGGACATGCAATAAGAATATGGATGTTGTCTTCATAGTTATTGTTGCACTGAACACAATCAAAAGGACACGAGACACCTCTATTGCTTAGCCGGGCACGTGTTGGAAGGCAGCCACGACACACACGCCAAAGAAAATTCTTAACTTTGGGAGGCACTTTTAACTTCCAAATGAGGTTCCAGCGACCAGGAACATGCAGGTGTGAGTTTTCTGCAATTTCAGTCACACATATTCTGTAAGCACTTCGAACAGAGTACTTACCACTCTTTTCCCCTTTCCAAATCATTTTATCTTCCGTAACCAGAGGCTGAAGCGGTGTATTAAGAATTAACTAAGCAGTAGGCGCATCAAACAGGCTATATATGAGAGGAGCTTTCCAAGCCTTTAAATCCTGGTAAATAAAATCACATAATTTCACCTGCAACAATGACTCAAAAATTGGGTTAGTCGTTGACAAAGACAAACCATCTTTCAGCCAAAGAGCACCTAAAAATGGTATAGAAGCTCCCGAGCCTATCCGCCAACGCGTACCCTGTTTAACCACAATTTTTGCACTAAAAATGCTCCGCCAAACATAACTAGGGTTGTGACCAATACTAGACCCAATGAAATCAGTGTTAGGAAAATATCTCGCCTTGAAATAATGAGAGACAAGACTAGTAGGATCAGTTTGGAACCGCCATCCCTGTTTACCTAACATAGACACATTGAAAGAGGTCAAATCCTTAAAACCCATACCTCCAAAATTCTTCTGAACGGACAATTTTTCCCAAGACAACTAGTGTAGTCCACGGCGCATGTTACCCCCATGACCCCACCAAAATGCGTTTATCATTTTTTCTATGGCATCAACAAGTTTGTTGGGGAGTAAAAAGACACTCATAATATAAGATGGTATAGATTGGAGGACCGATTTAATCATTACCTCTCTGCCAGCTTTGGATAGGCACTTGCTACTCCAGCTATTTATCTTGTGCCAAATACGATCCTTGATGAAACCAAAAGTTGCTTCTTTGCTTCGGCCCACCATAGATGGGAGACCAAGATATTTGCTCGTTCCCATGTCCGCTCGCACCCCTAAGATGTTTGTGATGATGTCCTTCGAAGGAGATGGGACAACACTGCTAACGAAAACTTGAGATTTGGGAAGACTGATAGCTTGTCCAGATGCTAGCTCATACGTATGAAGAATATTCTTCATCACCTGTGCCTCCTTCTCATCGGCCCTGAAAAATAAAAAACAGTCATCTGCAAACAAAAGGTGAGAAATAGTAGGTGCATTAGTGCATATGGAGATGCCATGAAGATCTCCGCATCTTTCAGCTTTGCGAATAAGAGCGGATAAGCCTTCAACACAAAGAATGAATAAGTATGGCGATAGGGGGTCCCCCTGTCTCAAACCCCTGCCTGGTATGATCGAACCCACCATCTCATTATTAACAATAACCGAGTAATCCACTGTTTCGACACACATCATGATCCAACGAACCCATTGTCTATTAAACTCCATTTGAAGCATCACTTCCTTAAGGTAAAGCCAGTCAATTCTATCGTAAGCCTTGCTAATATCTAATTTCAATGCAACATGCTTATCTCTTACCCTTTTACTAACTTTCATGTGGTGGACCACTTCAATAGCGATCATGGCATTATCGAGGATGGAACGCCCAGGTACGAAGGCAGATTGGCTTTCAAAAATACACTTATGTAAGATTTTTTTGAGGCGATTAGCAAGTACCTTTGCCACCAATTTATACAAGACGTTACACAAAGCAATAGGCGTCCAATCCTTCATAGACTTCTGCTCATGACCTTTAGGGGTCAAAGCAATATTTGTCGAATTCAACGACGACGGAAATTGATTATTGTTAAGCCACGCACAACATTCCTGAAATATCAGAGTTACATACAGACCAAAAATGCTGAAAAAAACCTGGATTAAATCCATCTGGACCCGGTCATTTATCTGGATGCATGGAAAACGCGTCTTTGAACTCATATGCCTGAAAGGGGGCGGTTAGGAGCATATTATCATCATCAGAAACAACTTTCCCTATTACTTCGACAACCGGTGCACGAGTACTATTAGTCTCTAAAAATAAATTTTCAAAATAACCTTTTGCAACCTGTCGCATGCCCTGCTCATCAGAAATTCGAGCCCCCACATCATTTTCCAGAGAAGTGATACGATTTACCTTTTTACGAGACGTGGCAGAAGCATGACAAAATTTTGTATTCAGGTCACCATCGCGATACCAGTGAGTCTTGGCTCGCTGCCGCCAATATTTGTCCTCCTGAATCATCAACTGTGTCATGCTCTTTCTCAAGTTTGTCAGCATGGTTGGATCAGCCGTTGCCCCTTGGCTACGACAACGGTTAGATTCACGTCGACAGTCATCAAGTTCATGCTTTAATCCATTACCATTTGCTTTGCTCCAAGAACTCAAATCACTTGCACAAATCTCAAGCTTGTCAACCACCTGCAAACCTGCACTAGACACCCAACTATTAGACACAATATCATACACACCCGGTTCCACACACCAGGCATTCTCAAATTTAAAATGTTTCCTCGGAACCCAAACACGTTGGGGCTCTTCTTTACGCAAAAGAAGCGGGTAGTGGTCAGATGCAGGAGCCACTAAATTCTCAACCATTGCATTCGGGAACATACAGAACCAATCTGCATTGGCCAGTGCTCTGTCTAATTTAACCTCCACAGCTCGAGGTGTACCTAAGCTTTTAAACCAAGTGTACGGGTAACCTTGCATAACGACTTCATTCAAACCAGCATCAGAAACTGCTTGCCTAAAACCATTGATAAGCCACCTGGGACGAGTAGGACCCCCTCTCTTCTCACAGGCATCCGGGATATCATTGAAATCACCTAGAATACACCATGGGAGAGAAGTGTTATTTGCAAGAGTTCTCAAAAAATCCCAAGAGGCACGCCTTCGTCTACCGTCTGGAAAACCATAGTACCCTGTAAATTGCCACTTTCCTTTGTTTAAGTCATCAACCTCAACATTTATGTGATTAGCAGAATAATTCAGAACTGTACAAAAAAATGAATTACGCCAAAATAGTGCTAGACCACCACTTCGACCATTGCTACTAACAGAAAAACAATTATCAAAACCAAGCAAATAGCGAAATTCATCAGTTTTATTGGAGTGCACTAGAGTCTCACTCAAAAAGAGAGCATCCGACTTATAATGGCGGACTAAATATTTTAATTTAGGAACTACGCTCAGGTTCCCTAGACCTCGGCAGTTCCATCCTATCAGACTCATTTTTCTCGACAATCTCGGTGATCCCAACGAGCCATTATCGACATTTTAAAATCTCACCATAACAAAACAAATAACACATCAGAACACAACACCAATAGTTCAACCGAGTACACCACTCTAATTCACCATATTGACAACATCATATGGCCACGCAAGAGACAAGCAAATGGGTACTTATTCAAATTTTGATCAATTTAGCAACCATTACAATCTCAGGAATAATAGAAGCATTATACATGTGTGTGGCAATTGGAAAAATAATGAGACAAGGAAGGTAAGAAGAATCAGCACGTACACTTTATCTCTAAGACCAACCTTTACTTCTAATAACAATTGCAATTAAAGGAACGGCACCTTGAAATTTGCGATGAAGCATATCTACGAAAACGGCAATTGGATTCAACCACGAAAGCGGCAATAGGATTCAACCATAAGATGATGAGAAATTATGGTAGAAAATAGCACAAGGCAGATCAAAACGTCCAGGGGAGAATATTTCTCCCCGAACGACGGCAAAATCCCTCACAAGGGTATCAAAATATAATGAGTGATAATATTTTAATTTATTTTTACAAAAGACATAGATGAAAATTAATTTGTTTGAGTCAATTAATTTAGCCAAGTCCAATGATCAATTGTTCAAATTATATCCCAACAAAAATTGCAAAAAAATAAATATATAATAAAGCAAAAAAATATATACAAAGAAAAAAAACAAGGTCAAAGTCATTGTTCACACATCCTGTTTTCAGCGCCCCTTCTTCATTAACCTCTATCAGAAGCGCCCCCTTTCTCCCTGTTTTCTTTCAACCTCTGTCAGAAGCGCCCCCTTTCTCCCTGTCTTCTTTCATCATTTCCGGTCCAGAACTAGCCACAAAATCTTCAAGAAAGATCACAATCACTTCCTCCATAAATGTTAACCAAACTCTTGCCAAAGAAAATCCAGCATTCAATTCCAAGAAAGCCTATATAACAGGGACGAAAATCAGAGGAGGAAGAGGATTTTCAGCAGAATCAAAAACCCCAGAAACAGCAAAATCATATAACAAAACTCTGTCATTTTTTTCTTTACAAACCACCCAAGTCACTACAAAAAAAAAAAC
Source organism: Medicago ruthenica (assembly GCA_018208015.1). Classification (NCBI taxonomy): domain Eukaryota; kingdom Viridiplantae; phylum Streptophyta; class Magnoliopsida; order Fabales; family Fabaceae; genus Medicago; species Medicago ruthenica. The sequence goes on along the minus strand of CM031377.1, from coordinate 86,239,575 downwards.
CACAACCACCACAACCACCCAAGTCACTACAACACAAAAACCACAACCACTCAAAAACCCTCACATTTTTTCGTGCATCTGAAGCTTTGCTAGGAGTTTGTAAGTATCTTGGACCTTGTTACTTCATTTTTCGCATCTGTTTAAGTGATATGTAGTTTTTTCATAAATAATGCATTTTTTACCATAAGTTCAATGTAGTACTAGCTCTTTTGGTATATGGGATAGTTCTTTTCCCTAATATGGATGACTTCGTAGATCTTCCAGCTATAGGGGTATTCATGGCTAAAAATCCTGTTCCCACACTTTTAGCCGATTTCTATCATTCTCTCTATACCAGACATGAAAAAGGAAGGGGAGGCACGGTTTCCTGCTGTGCTCCCTTAGTGCAAATCTAGTTAATGTCCCACATGCCAAGAAAGCGGGATTTTGTGGAAAACCAAGCTGGACTCAAGTGGTCGCAGAGGATGACGACTCTCACCGAAGGGGATATCCACTGGTACTCTCGAGAGTTAGAGGATCCGAAAATCATTCTCAGCTGCGGTGAATTCCCTAATGTGCCTCTCATGGGCACTAGGGGATGTATCAACTATAACCCAGTCCTCTCTCTCTACCAATTGGGTTATCCAATGGAAGATAAACCCGATGATCTTTTGTTGGAAGCTTTCATTCTAAAGGAAGGAGATAAGGACTTAGCGCTGCTAAGAAAGATCCGAAGAGCTTGGAGTCAAATACACAAGAAAAAGGTTGGTAAAAAGAACTGCATAGCCAAACCTCCCTACACTCAGTGGGTGAAGGAAAGAGTCAAAGTAATCAAGCTACCTTTTGCGGTTGTGGGACCTACTAGGCCTCTGTCACTTGAGCCGATCACAACTATTCCTATTGAGGAAGCGGAAGAACTGAAAGCCAAGATTCGAGGACTCCAAAGCAAAAATGAGGAGTGTTGAGTCTTTTGGTGTTGGCTGCATGTTTTGGCAAAACCAAGGTATTGAATAGAAGCATCTCCATATGTAGAACATTTCTTCAGTTGGAAGTTTTTAATTTTGAAGCCATTCAGAAGCTGAAAATGTCATCAGAAGATGAATGCACTGTAGCACTTCAGAAGCTGATTCAGGTTCTGATGCTCATGTTGACTTTTGTTGACTTCATCAGAAGATGCATATTTTCAAGTTATTCTTGCGCGAATCTTTGCAAGATATGCTAAGGTTTTATTATGAATTAAAGCTTCTAGATTGCTGGTTGATTTGAAGAAGATTTTATTGAAGATTTGGTTCAAAGATATGAAACACGTATTTTTCTGATATTATCTTTAAAAGATACAAGGTGGTTTTATTTGTTTCCTTATTGGACCAATCTTATTTCAGAAACAAATCATGTGCAGAAGATTAGATTGTTATTTATGCTGCAAGACTGAGGACTATATAAGGAGGAGTGCTGCTGCTTTCAAGACTTACGAGTTTTAGAGTTTAGAAATCAGACATTGAGTCTGTGTTTGTTTTAAGCTGTTAGCTTTGTTTTGTGCACCACTCATATGTTTTGAGTTGGTTTAGTGTTTTCATTAAGTTGTAATTCATTCTAAGCCTTTAGGTACGAATGAAGTGTTGTCATTGAAATTGTGTTCAAAATCAGGGGATTGTTAAGGGTTGTTCAAGTAGCTGGGTTTAGTTGCTTGAATAGGAAGTTAGAGGATTCTAATACTCAGAGTTGGGTAGAAGTCTGACTAGGAGGAGTTTAATTACTAAGGCTGGGAACTGGGAGTCAGTGTCTTGAGTCTTTGGGTTAAATCCTATAGTGGATTTCCTTCCTGGATTGGTATCCCCCAGAGTAGGAGGTGTTTACTCCGAACTGGGTTAACAAACCTTGTGTGTTTTTAGCTTTCCTGCACTTTTAATTTCTGCTGATTATCTGTTGTTAATTGTGCTAAGTTCTGTTCAGAACCTGTTGGTTCAGAACCTGTTAGTATCTCTTAAGTATTGCCTGGCCAGAATTTCAATTGGCATCAGAGCAGGCACCCTGCCTGTATTTTGGGTGAGATCCAGAGGAGTTAAAATCTGGCAAGCATGGATAGAGAAGGAGGATATGTCAATAGACCACCCCTACTAGATGGCACAAACTATGAATATTGGAAGTCAAGGATGTGTGCTTTTCTAAAGTCTATTGACAGCAGGACTTGGAAAGCTGTGATTAAAGGCTGGGATCATCCTGTGTATACAGACAAAGATGGTAATAAGACTGAGGTTCTGAAGCCTGAAGAGGAATGGACCAAAGCTGAAGATGATCCGTCACTAGGAAATTCAAAAGCCTTGAATGCAATTTTCAATGGTGTGGATCAGAACATGTTCAGACTCATCAAACAATGTACTATGGCTAAGGATTCTTGGGAAATTCTGAAAACCACTCATGAAGGAACCTCTAAAGTCAAGATGTCCAGATTGCAGCTGCTGACCACCAAATTTGAGAACCTGAAGATGAAGGAGGATGAGAATATCCAGGATTTCTATATGAATGTGCTTGATATGGCAAATTCTTTTGATTCTCTTGGGGAGAAGATGACAGATGAGAAGATAGTCAGAAAAATCCTCAGATCACTTCCCAGAAGGTTTGATATGAAGGTGACAGCAATTGAAGAGGCCCATGATATTACCACTATGAAGCTTGAGGAGCTGATTGGGTCATTGCTCAATTTTGAAACAGCCTTTTGCAAACAGACTTAGAAGAAAGGAAAAGGTGTAGCCTTTAGTGTGAATTCTGAAGCTGATGATCAACAAGAGTCTGATGAGGATGACTTATCAGAAGCTCTAGTGTTGCTGGGAAAACAATTCAACAAGATTCTGAAGAATGTTGATAGAAAAGCCAAAGCCAAAGGTCAGAACTTCAGATTCAACAACAAGAAGCAACAAACTGATGTGAAAAAGACCAAGTCTGAAGAGAAAAGTAATCAAGCTAAAGGTGTGCAGTGCTATGAGTGTGAGGGGTATGGACATATCAAGTCTGAATGTCCTACTTTTCTTAAGAAGCAGAAGAAAAGCCTAGCAGTTGCATGGTCTGATGATGATTCTGAAGAAGATGCTGGAAGTGAATCTGGTATGTGTGATACTGGTTTGGTAGTAAGGTCAGGAGCTATCTTGAAGAAGGAAGTTGTTCTAGAGTCTGAGACTTTTTCAGAGTCTGACTCAGAGTCTGAAGCCTCATCTGTGTCTGAAGCTGCTAAAACCTCATATGATGAACTAGCTGACAATTACAATAAGCTATATACCAGAAGTGTTGAGGTTTGCAAACAAGTTTTGGATCAGAAGGAGACTATTTTTCAACTGGAGGCTGAAAAAGGAGAACTTCTAGTGCAGAACTCAGAATTAAAAGATGAAGTAGACCAGCTTAAATCCCAACTTGATCAGATGAAAAGGCAAGTTAGGATGATGAACTCTACTACTGATAAGTTGGAGGAGATTCTAGATGTCCAGAAGCAAGATAAAACTGGGTTAGGTTATGTTGATCAGAGTCTGAAGCGCAAGGACAAAAATCTTGTTAGTTAGTTTGTTCCTGCTACTCAAACTCATGATTCTATGGTTGGAACATCAAAGAGGAGACCTCAGAAACAAGCCCAGATGCCAGCTCAGAAGCAAGCTCAGAAGAAACCTCAGATACTACCTCAGAAGCATGATCAGATGCTACCTCAGAAGCAACCCCAGAAAGTTTTCAGAAACAGAAGGAGGAGAAATCATCCATGGATCTGTCATCATTGTGGAAAGAAAGGGCATATCAAACCATTCTGCTTTAAATTGTATGGTTACCCTGAACTCTTTCAATATAGAAGAGTGCAACCAGCTGCTATCAGACACAATGTTCAGAAGGTGTGGAAGCCCAAAGTTCAGAATGTAGGCCTGATTGCTCATACTTCATTAAGAGCCACCTCAAAAGAAGACTGGTATTTTGATAGTGGGTGTTCAAGGCACATGACTGGTGTGAAGAAGCTGCTGAGCAATATCAGATCATACTCCAGAAGCTATGTAACATTTGGAGGTGGTGTAAAAGGTCAGATTCTAGGTATTGGTGATTTGATCAGTGAAGGTTTGCCCAGACTTAATGATGTGCTACTGGTGGAAGGATTAACCTCTAATCTGATCAGTATTAGCCAACTTTGTGATCAAGATTTAAAGGTTAATTTCAACAAACTAGAGTGTATTGTTACTGATCAGGAAGATAAGATTCAGATGAGAGGCTGCAGATCCAAAGACAATTGTTATTTGTGGGTTTCTGAAGAAGAAAGAAGTCTGACTTCTTGTCTTATGAGCTCAGAAGAGGAAGTCAAACTCTGGCACCAGAAATTGGGACATCTGCATCTGAAAGGCATGAAAAAATCCTAAGTACTGAAGCTATCAGAGGTGTACCTAATCTGAAGATCAATGAGGACAATGTTTGTGGTGATTGTCAAATTAGAAAACAAACAAGAAAGTCTCATCCCAGATTAGTTCACCAGGTAACTACTAAAGTACTAGAACTTGTTCATATGGATTTGATGGGGCCTATGCAAGTTGAGAGCATTGGAGGCAAGAGGTATGCTTTTGTAATGGTAGATGACTACTCAAGATTCACATGGATTAACTTTGTTAAAGAGAAGTCTGATACTTTTGAAGTATTTAAAGAGCTGTGCATTCAAATACAAAGAGAAAAAGACTGTGGTATTATCAGAATTAGAAGTGACCATGGCAAAGAATTTGAAAACAAGAGTTTCTCAGAATTCTGTGCTTCTGAAGGCATAAAACATGAGTTTTCTGCACCTATCACACCTCAGCAAAATGGTGTAGTTGAGAGGAAGAATAGGACATTAGCAGAATGTGCAAGGGTTATGTTGCATGCTAAGAAGCTGCCATATATGTTTTGGGCTGAAGCTATGAACACTGCATGTTATATCCATAATACAGTCACTCTGAAGAAGGGAACAACAACTACATTGTATGAACTGTGGAAAGGGAGGAAGCCTACAGTCAAATATTTCCATGTTTTTGGGAGCAGATGCTATATTTTGGCTGATAGAGAAAATAGGAAAGCTGGATCCTAAGTCTGATGAAGGCATATTCCTGGGTTATTCAGTAAACAGCAGAGCTTATAGGGTGTTTAATTCCAGAACCAAGGTTGTGATGGAGTCCATTAATGTGGTAATTGATGACCTGTCTGCTGAGAAAGATAGAGATATGTCTGAAGTTGTTCCAGAGTCTGAAGCATCAGAAGAACAAACTTCAGAAGCAGAAAATCATCCAGAGTCTGAAGAAGGAGAAGTGCATCCAGATCATGATCCTACCAATAAAGGGCCTTCAATTAGAGTTCAGAAGGATCATCCTAAGGAGCTGATCATTGGGAGTTTGGATCAAGGGGTCAGAACCAGGAGATCAGAACCAGCTGCTACTGATTCATGTTTTGTGTCTAAGTTTGAACCCAAAAATGTGAAAGAAGCCCTAACTGATGAATTTTGGATTGAAGCAATGCAGGATGAGTTGAATCAATTCAAAAGGAGTGAAGTATGGGATCTGGTTCCAAGACCTGAAGGGTTGAATGTGATTGACACTAAGTGGATATTCAAGAACAAAACAGATGAAAGTGGTACTATAGTCAGAAACAAGGCAAGGTACATGCAGTTAGAATGCACCCATATCCAAACATGGAAAGACCTAGCAGATGCTTTCTTGAAGCAGTACAAGTATAACTTGGACATGGCTCCCAATCGGATGCAGTTACAAAACCTTACTCAAAGGAGTAACGTGTTGGAACAAAATGTATGAACAATTCTCTTTTGGGTTTTGATGATAACAAAGTGTTAAAAAGAAAATTGGAATTGCTAATGCTTGATTCTAAGTGTGCAGAACCACGTTCTTAATGTTTGGTATTTAACATTGGTTTTGGAAGAACAAGCTAAGAGCAAGAAGGAAAGCATAGAAGCTTATGTTGCAAGTATGAAGCAATTCTGTGTCTGAAGACAACTTCTGAAGACTGAGTCTGAAGGTGCGTCTGAAAGCAGCTTCTGAAGGCAGCGTCTGAAGACTGAGTCTGAAGGTCAACGGAAGTCAACGTCTGAAGGCTGAGTCTAAAGGTCAACGAAAGTCAACGTCTGAAGAAGTGCGTCTGATGAACAGTGCGTCTGAAGGGAGCGTCTGATGAACAGTGCTTCTGAAGGGTGCGTCTGAAGACCTGAGTCTGAAGAGAGCTTCTGATGAACAGTTCCTGAAGAAGCTTCTGAAGTCTGATTCTGAAGGAAAAACAACTGTCACTGTCAGCATTAAATGCCTGCTGTTGTACCCTAATTTTGTCCAAGCTTTATCAAAAAAAGTCAACAAAAAAAGTCAACTTTGGTTTTCTTTTTTAAAAAAATAAATAATAAATAATAATAAAAAGTTTTATTATTATTTATTTATCATTCTCTTTTATTTTTATTATTACTATTATTATTATTATTATTATTATTATTATTATTATTATTATTATTATTATTATTATTATTATTATTATTATTATTACTACTTTTATTATTATTACTTTTATGTTTGTTTGAAAAAGAACAAAAGAAAGGAAGAAAACGTGCAAAGCCAAGCAATTCAAGAAGCAAGTTGATGCCCAGGGCAGCACTTCTCCTCTTCCATTTTTCCTGCTGCTGACCCTATTACTTTCCAGCAAACCACCTTGCCATTTTCTTCCTCTCTTCTTTATCAAAACCAGTCAATGTAAGCTGCAAAACTGCTGCCCTGTTTCTGAAACTGCTGCCCCTGTTCCAGCATTTCTTCCTTCCCATTTTTTCTCTGCTGCTGCCCCTGTGTGTAGCACCTTTCTCCTTTGTTTCTCCCAACCTCTGCACAGAACAACACCCTACTTTTCCTGTTTGTCTTCCCAAATCTTCAAAGATCAATCCCAAAAGCACCACAAGTTGCAAACATCACCCTGTTTTCCCATTTTTCCAGCAACTTCTGTCAGAACTCAGCCCCAATTTATTCTGAAATTAACCAAAGTCTTCACTAAGATCACAAGGCAAGGTCACTTCCTTACTTTTGCATTAAATGCTAACCAAAGTCTTGGTCATAGCACACAAAGCAGCCCAACTTTCAAGGGATTTTCATGATTACAAATGATCACATTTTGCCTATATAAGGAACACGAAAATCAAAGAATAAGGATCTGATCTTTGAGTAAGTTTAGAGAGAATTCTAAGAGGAAATTTTAGAGAAAAACACAGACCAAAAGAAACAGCAAAAATTCACAACAACCTTTGAAAAGAAAAGCTCTGTTTTCTGTTTCTTTCTTTACAAACAATCATAAACAAATCAAGCAATCAAAACAGCCACTAAACATCCTACAAAGAGTGAAGAACAATAGCAAAACACCATTGTTGTTGCTGTTCATATTCTTCATTCACTTCCAGCTTTGCAAAACCACAATCATCAAAAGGTCCCTTTCATTTTCTTGCATCCAAAGCTTTGGCTAGGAGTTTGTAAGCATCCTAAACCTTTTTATCTTTTCTTTTACATTTCTGTTTGTAAGCATTCTTTTACTAAAAAACATCTTTTAAAAACCCCAAAAAAATCACAAAGTTTATTAACCATCAAAACAGAAGTGATTTACTTCTTTTTCTTACTGTTTTCGAACGTTTTGACCCCCCTTGAGGTTCTGAAATCAGAAATCAAAAGCAGTTTGAACAGTAGTTCAGAAGCAGCTTCTGAACAGTAGTTCAGAAGCAGCTTCTGAACAGTGCTTCTGAACAGTACTTCTGAACCTCAGAGTCTGAAGTCAGCTTCTGAAGGCTTCGCTGAGCGAAGTTCTGTTCGCTCTGCGACAGTGCGTCTGAACTTCAGAGTCTGAAGTCAGCTTCTGAAGGCTTCGCTAAGCGAAGTTCTGTTCGCTCTGCGACGGTGCTTCTGAACTTCAGAGTCTGAGGTCAGCTTCTGAAGGTTTCGCAGGACAAAGTTCTGGTCGCTCTGCGACCATAGCAGAACTCAGCTTCTAGGGTTTAAACTTCTGAAGCTAACTTCTGAGGTTCTGAAGTGAGGTTTCCGAGTCTGAAAGGGGGCTGTTTTACTCATTTTATTCAAAGTATAACAAATGTTTTTGCTATTATTTGTAATTTCATAATTTCAATAACAAACTTGAATGAAAAAGGAGTGGTTTGACGTATGTCTTTCCATTCCCCGATTGCACAAGCACTTGACGTATGTCTTGTTGTTTGGACAATCGTCATTCCTTTTCAAAATACCAAAAAATACATTTACTTTCAACAACAAACTTGAATGAAAAAGGAGTGGTTTGATGTATGCCTTTCCATTCCCCGGTTGCACGGGCACTTGACGTATGTCTCGTTGTTCAGACAATCGTCTTTCTATTTTCAAGAATACAAAACATAAAACAAATCCAACACACCAAACTAATTTTTGGCCCCCCGTGGTCAATTGAACTAATTTTTGGCCCCCCGTGGTTAATTAAAATTTTTGGCCCCCCGTGGTCAATTCAAACCTTTTTTCACAAACGCACGATGTTTTTATCAATTCTAACGCGATACAAACAAACGCTTAAGCCTCCCACGCGCGAGCATACAAGCTACGTTTAACCGCTAGAATACGATCAAAAACATCGCTCTTTAAAATCAACCAACAAACAAACATGTTCTACCAAAGAACTACATAGCTTTGAATTCTCCATCGCACCAGGAGATACGTAGGAGCAAGATCCCATTCTTGTCAAGCACATTAATAAAAAAATAGCTTTTTCCCCCTTTGCTTTTTCCCCTTTGAAATATAAAAACATAGCAAGAAGACCTTTAAAACACTTTTAACCCTAACTAACTAGGAGGTTCCCGTTGAGTACAACGGATGTGAGGGGTGCTAATACCTTCCCCTTGCATAATCGACTCTCGAACCCGTTAATGGTTGCGATGACCATCCTTTCCACATCGTCAAGGGTTTTATCAACGTTTTCCTTTAAAAATAAAACTTTGGTGGCGACTCCACAGTCTTTCCGAGCGTCTTTACGCTCGAGCGTTTTTTAGAGAGCGCACAGCTGGCGACTCCGCTGGGGACCCTTTCTCACTAGCGAGTCAAGCCTATCCTAGTTAGCTCTTAGGCTAAGTTTTTTTTGTTTTGCTTGCATGTTTTTGTTTTATGTCTTTATCTTCTTTTCTTCTCTTGCCTCTATATTTATATGCTTCATTATGCTTTATGTTCATATTGATATGTCAACTGTGGGTTGTCACATGAGTGAAGCTCTATACCCGAGCTTTGAGAAAAAATTAAGATAAGATGGTGGTTGTGTAGTGTTGGCCTTCCTGACGTATGCCTTGTAGATTCTCTTGGAAGTGTGGTTGTATTGCGAGTATTTGCAACAGCGGCTATAATTCCTTGTAGGATCCGTGACTCTAGGGACCTTTTAGAAAGAATCTCTAGAACCTACATGTGAGAATGGGGGGAAGTATTGAACATTCCTATACCTTGACCTCTTAACCACACCTTTGCATGCCATAAACATTTGCATCCATGAAAGTAATTTTTGCATATACATTTTGCTTTATAGGAAATTAAAAAGGCAATCAGTGATCAAGCAAAAGAAATATGGCTTCCGGAAAAAGAAACACGCTTGCTCTCAAAATCAGGGTTCCTAGGGTAGAAAGTCTTTTGGCTTTGAGTAATCAGCTAACAAAAATCAACAAAAATAGCTTCCAAGCAGATTATGGGCTGATACTTGATCTCCTACATGTGAAAGTAGACGCCATGGCTGTGACTACGCTAGCTCAGTTCTATGATCCACCTCTCTGATGCTTTACATTCCAAGACTTCCAGTTAGCCCCGACTTTGGAAGAATTTGAGAAGATTTTGGGCTATAGTTTGAGGAATCATATGCCTTACCTCAGTTTGGGAGAAGACCCGACCCTAGAAGCAATCGCCGAATCTTTACATCTTAGTGTCCAAGAAATAACACCATACTTGGAAACCAGAGGGAACACTAAGGGATTCACAAGAAGGGTTTTGGAGGCTAAGGCTCGAGACTTGTTGGCCAATAAAGATGGGAAGGCGTTCAATGCAATCCTAGCTCTCTTGGTATATGGGGTAGTTTTGTTCCCTAATATGGATGACTTCATAGATCTTCCGGCTATAAGGGTATTCATGGCTAAAAATCTTGTGCCTACACTCTTAGCTGATTTCTATCACTCTCTCTATACTAGGCATGAAAAAGGGAGAGGAGGCACGGTTTCCTGCTGTGTTCCCCTAGTGCAAATTTGGTTAATGACCCACATGCCAAGAAATCGGGATTTTGTGGAAAACCAAGCTGAAGTCAAGTGGTCACATAGGATGACGGCTCTCACCGAGGAGGATATCCATTGGTACTCTCGAGAGTTAGAGGATCCGGAAGTCATTCTTAGCTGCGGTGAATTCCCTAATGTGCCCCTCATAGGTACTAGGGGATGCATCAACTATAACCCAGCCCTCTCTCTCCGCCAATTGGGTTATCGAATGGAGGATAAACCCGATGATCTCTTGTTGAAAGCTTTCTTCCTAAAGGAAGGAGATAAAGACTCAGCACTGCTAGGAAAGATCCAAAGAGCTTGGAGTCAAATACACAAGAGGAAGGTTGGCAAAAAGAATTGCGCAGCCAAACCTCCCTACACTCAATGGGTGAAGGAAATGGTCAAAGTAATCAAGCTACCCTTTGCGGTTGTATGCCCTACTAGACCTCTCTCACCTAAGCCAATTATAACCATTCCCATTGAAGAAGCGGAAGAACTGAAAGCCAAGATTCGAGAACTCCAAAACAAAAATGAGGAGTTAGAATCAAAGCACCATCAAGCTTTGGGAGAGATCGCTAGAACAAAGAGAGATCAAGAGGAAACAACAAAATCTCTCCAAGGGTGCAGAAAAAGATTAAGGGTCTCCGAGGGGAAAAGAGAGTGGATCGGGGGTGGTTTGGTCAGTGCCGACGCCAATCTCATAGCCAAGGATGGGGAGTTGGAGAAAGTCTTGCATTCCAACCAAGAGTTGAAAAAGTTTGGGGAATTGGCCATTGAAGCTCAAAGGAAATGGAGGTTGAAATACCAAGAGAAAAACCAACAACTCCAGGAGGTCGTCAAGGAGTATAAGGAGCGGCTACAAGCCGAGAGTGTCCAAAAGCAAGAATATGAGAATATTTCTTATCAAGGAAAGCTAAAGTGCAATCATCTCGAAGCCAATATCAGGAAATATGAAGAGTATTTCGACCAGATTGCGAGAGAGCACGGGGACCACATTGCACGATTACATGATGAGATTAGAAGTGCAAACACTAAGCTAGCTCAACGCAAGGAGGTGATTGAATTTGTGTGGCAAGACGCCGTCCGATTAAGTGAAGACTTCACAAAATTGGTCTCTTTCTCAAATACGGTCATTGCCCAACTCCCGAGAAAGCTAGCAAAAGCCGAAATGGTTATGCCTTACTATGTCATTCCTAAGAAGATCCAAAAATTCATGAAGTTCTGCAAAGACACCGTGGATTTCTATAGGGAAGAAATAGACAAGGCAGAAAAAAGAAGGGTTGTTTGATTTGTATTAGCATTAATTACGCCTTGTAATGTACTTCAAATGCTTTGTAATCAATGATAATTTTGAAGCAATGTTAATTTCTTGGCCTTTTAGTATTTCTAATTGCTTATATTAACTGCGCGCCTATAATTTCCTCTCAAAGCAAAATGAAAAGGAACATGTTTTTTTCATATACATCGCATACATGCATTTTCATGCATTTTTTAAAAAAAGAAAAAACACTCATATCATTTCCCCCAAAACAGTTTGAAGGAAATCAATCATAGCCAGGAAGCTCAATAAGCAATCGGCTCAAGAGCCTGTTCTCCGACACTCATACGGGACGCGTGCTAACCATCAAAGGATCATGGATAGCTTGGAGCAAAATCAGAATGTTTTGAGAGGAGAGGTTGATGAAATGAAAGAAAAAATGGATCAGCTGCTAGAGCTCATGCAAGCTCTGTCTAATAGGGAAAACAACCCTCGTCCAACCGAGAATGCGGCCAATGTATCATGGCCCCCGTACAGTCTTCCTCAAGGTTATACCCCACCTGAAAGTGATAGCCTTGTGCCACCTCCTCAACCACAGATTACCATCCCCATTAGGAACGAAGAGCATCGTCCCCCAGGGAATTCCACCGCTCGAAATGAGAATGTCTCTCATACTTTGGAAGATACCCAGCTTAGGCGTTCTGCTCCCAGCAATACCCACCAAGACAGCGATTCCACTCAAATGTATCGTGTTTTGGAGGAGAGGCTGAAGGCTGTCGAAGGATTCGGCTCATATGGGTACAATGCCTTGGACATGTGTTTAGTACCCGATGTGGTTATCCCTCCGAAGTTCAAAGTACCAGACTTTGAGAGGTATAAAGGTATCCAATGCCCTAGAAACCATTTGCGGATGTTTTGTAGGAAGATGGTTGCCTACACTACAGATGCTATAATTTGGATATGGCTCCCAACCGGATGCAGTTACAAAACCTTGTTCAAAGAAGTAACGAATCCTTCAAGGAATACGCTCAGAGATGGAGGGAATATGCATCTCGTGTGCAACCACCGCTGTTGGAAAGAGAGCTGGTTGACACCTTCATGGGCACACTACAAGGCCCATACTATGATAAAATGGTTGGAAGCACATCATCAGGCTTCTCTGACCTAGTCATAATCGGTGAACGAGTAGAAGTTGGAGTGAAGAGGGGAAAGATTCAAGGCCTTCCTGATGCTCAAAGTGGAGCTAAGAGATTCCCCAGTAACTATCATAAGAAGAAAGAAGGGGAGACAAACGCTGTTTTGGTAGGGCCATCTCGGGCACCCTCAACTCAGATGCCTCACTACCATTATCCTTACGTGGCAGTAGCAGCTCAGGGGCAATACCCATATCAAGTAAGCCCCACGACTCCACCTCAACAACCAGCAGCAATGTCTCAGCAAAATCAGCAGCAGCAACAAAGCGTGTATCCACCAAGGAATCAAACAGGCCCGAGGAATAACTATAAAAACGTGCAGTTTGATCCCGTGCCCATGCCCTGCGGTCAAATCCTTCCTTACTTAATCCAGAAGGGGATGGTCGAGCCAAGACCGCTACAACCTATAATGCCACCATATCCACCTACTTATGATGCAAATGCTAGGTGTGAGTACCATGCGGGATCACCGGGGCACAACATCGAAGGCTGTAAAGCTGTCAAGTACAAGGTCCAGGAACTCATTAACCGGAAGTTGCTGTCCTTCAAGGAAGAAAACCTAAATGTGAAAAAGAATCCATTGCCGAGGCATGTGGGTCCATCTGTGAACACAGTGGAAGAGCTCAAAAACATTGGCCCGCTCAAAAAGGGGGTCAATGTAAAGACTCCTATGTCGGTCATACGAAAAAGGTTGATCGGTTATGGTTTGTTTGAAGAAATGCATGCCGATTGCGAAGCTTGCATAATAAATCCGGACGAATGTGAAAAATTGAAGCTTTGTCTTCAAGAGTTAATGAACCAAGGTTGGGTACAAATTGGCTATACAAAAGGTAGCGCGGACATCGCTACTTTGGAGTCTCAAGACCCAAAACCTCTCGAAATCCCATACCAGAGGAAGGAGGTACAAATACCGGTAAAGCCCATAATATTCCATGTGCCTGCGCCTTTTTCCTTTGAGAGTACAAAGAGAGTACCGTGGAATTACCAGCCTGTCGCTTATATGGAAGGCAAACCATTGGCAAAAATAGAATCTAACGTCACTAACATTACCGGCGTTGGAGGAATGACAAGGAGCGGTAGAGTTTTCGCTCCGGAGCAGCTCGGGAGGGCTACTACAGAACTACCAAGGGAACCGCTCAAGGAAAAGAATGTGGAAGAGATGGAGAACCAAGCAGGACCCTCCAAGAAAACAGCCCCACAAAAGGAGGCCGAGGAGTTCCTAAGGATTATCCAAAAGAGCGAGTACAAAATAATTGACCAGTTGGGTCAGACTCCCTCTAAAATCTCCATCTTATCATTATTGCTAAGCTCGGAGGCCCATCGAGAAGCATTATTACGGATCCTTAGCGAAGCACATGTTACTAAGGATATCCCGGTAGACCAATTTGATGGAATAGTGGCGAACATTACCACAAGCAGGTATTTGGGTTTCAATGATGATGAGTTACCCGATGAGGGACATATTCACAATAAGGCCTTGCACATCTCTGTAAAGTGCTTGGACCACATCCTATCCCGAGTGCTGGTGGATACGGGATCATCCTTGAATGTGATGCCTAAGACCACCCTTTTGAAGCTATCATGTGAAGGGACAGTGATGAAGCCAAGCGCTTTAGTGGTGAAAGCCTTTGACGGGTCAAGAAGGGCCGTCATAGGAGAAATTGACCTACCGGTTCTAATTGGGCCTCAAGTTTTCACCATCACCTTCCAGGTCATGGACATCAATCCGACCTATAGTTGTCTTCTAGGACGACCCTGGATCCACACCGTCGGAGCCATCACCTCCACTCTACACCAGAAACTCAAGTTCATTGTTGATGACAAAATGATCGTGGTTTCCGGCCAAGAGGATATGATGGTAAGCCATCTTTCATCCTTTCGTTATATAGAGGCGGATGAAGAAGCTGTAGATATTTCCTTTCAATCTTTGGAAGTGGCGAATGTTGTGACTATGAGCTCAAAGCCCAAAAAGAAGGCAAGGACAGCCATGTCCTCATGGAGGGCTGTGAGAGAGGCTCTAGAGGAAAGTAGCCTTACGGGATGGGGCAAGCTGGTGGACATACCAGAAAAGAAAAACCGTTTCGGGCTAGGATATCATCCGTTAGCAGAGGCCTCGTCAAAGTCTCATCAGCAAGGGATCCCTCCTATTCTAGAGACATTTTACAGTGCTGGATTTAGCTTTGAAGACCAAGTGGCTCTGCTAGAAGACACGGATGAAGAAGTACCCGATCTGGTATACCGCTGTGTTTCTGATGAGATCTTGAACAACTGGAAGGCCGTCGAAATTCCAGAAATCATTTCCATGTTCAAGTAATTTATCATGTTTTTTGTTTTTTGAAAAAATCATTTTGCTCTTCCCAAGGCAAATGATTAGCTGTGTGGGGCCCCCATGTTTTTTCAAGTTATTTTTATCATCAATAAAATTGCATTTTATGTTCAATTGAGTTCATTTCTTCCTTTTGTTCTTTAATAGCAATATTTTAAAAAAAAATTCTGCAAAACCTAAAATAAAATCATACTCATGCAGATCCACAAATACACCCACTGAAAATAACACTGCTATAATCCCTTACGACTTCGATTTCCCGATTAACCAAACGGAAGACGATGAAGAGGACGATTATGAACTTCCTGAAGATTTGTCCAAGCTTGGGGATCAAGAGGATAGGGTAATACAACCGCACCAAGAACCATTTGAAATGATAAACTTAGGGACCGAAGAGGACAAAAAAGTGGTCAAAGTGGGGGCCTCCCTGCAAGAGGACGTGAAGGAAAAGCTGATTAAGCTACTACGAGAGTATGTAGATGTGTTCGCTTGGTCGTATCAGGATATGCCAGGATTAGACCCCAACATAGTCGTGCATAGACTACCACTCAAGCCGGAATGCCCACCAATAAAGCAAAAGTTGAGAAGAACCAGACCTGATATGGCTCTCAAGATTAGAGAGGAAGTCAAAAAGCAGTTTGACGCCGGCTTCTTAGCAGTGACCAAGTATCCACGATGGGTTGCCAACATTGTGCCAGTCCCAAAGAAGGATGGCAAAGTCAGAATGTGTGTGGACTACCGGGACTTGAATAGAGCAAGCCCAAAGGATGATTTCCCACTACCTCGCATTAATGTATTGGTTGACAACACCGCCCAGTTTTCAGTCTTCTCTTTCATGGACGGTTTCTCGGGATACAACCAAATTAAAATGGCTCCAAAGGACATGGAGAAAACCACATTCATCACCCCATGGGGAACTTTCTGCTACAAGGTAATGCCCTTCGGATTAAAGAATGTCGAAGCAACATATCAAAGGGCAATGGTGACTCTTTTCCATGACTTGATTCATAAGGAAATAGAGGTTTATGTCGATGATATGATTGCCAAATCTCAGACGGAGGAGGATCATCTGCTCCATTTGCAAAAGCTGTTCGAGCGCCTGAGAAAATTCAAGTTACGCCTAAATCCTAACAAAGATGATTGCCAAAAGACTTGTTGCGCCTTAGCATGGGCTGCCCGATGCTTAAGACAGTACATGTTGACTCACACCACTTGGTTGATATCAAAGATGGATCCCATCAAATACATCTTCGAAAAGCCCGCCCTCAAAGGAAAGATAGCCCGTTGGCAAATGTTGTTATCCGAGTATGACATCCAATATGTTGCTCAAAAGGCTATAAAAGGGAGTGTTTTATCAGAGCACCTTGCTCACCAACCGTCGGAAGACTATCAACCCATACAATTTGACTTCCCCGATGAAGACGTTGTTGCCTTGAATGACGAAAAGATAATAAGTGATGATGAAGGGCCTGAACCAGGAACCCGATGGAATCTCTCTTTCGATGGTGCCTCAAATGCTATGGGGCACGGGATCGAGGCTGTCCTAATATCGCCAAGAAATGGGTATCAACCCTTCACAACAAGGTTATGCTTTGACTGCACCAATAACATGGCAGAGTATGAAGCGTGCATCTTGGGCCTCGAAGCAGCAATTGACCTAAGGATCAAAATCCTTGAAGTATACGGGGACTCAGCACTAGTCATCTATCAAGTGAGAGGAGAATGGGAAACAAACATCCCAATTTAATCCCCTATCGTGCCTGTGTTGTAAAGTTGATGAAGCATTTCGATGAGATCACCTTTCATCATATACCTCGAGAAGAGAATCAGGTAGCGGATGCTTTGGCTACATTATCATCAATGTACCAAGTGAATTTCCACAACGAGGCACCAATCATAAAGATGGATCGTAGGGATAGACCAGTTGTGTGTGCAGTGGTCGAAAAAGAACTCGACAACAAACCCTGGTTTTACAACATCAAACGATACCTCGAAGAGCAAAAGTATCCAGAGAATGTCTCACAAACAGACAAGAAAACCCTCAGGAGATTGGCATCGCAGTTCTTCCTCAGCGGGGACACACTCTACAAAAGAAATTATGACATGGTCTTACTCAGGTGTGTGGATAAACATGAAGCAGACATGCTCATCAAAGAAATCCATGAGGGGTCCTTTGGAACCCATGCCAATGGACATGCAATGGCAAAGAAGATTCTAAGGGCGGGCTATTACTGGCTAACTATGGAGGATGACTGTTTCCAATACGCCAGGACATGCCACAAGTGTCAAATTTACGCCGAAGGTGCACGTGCCACCAACTCCTCTGAATGTCATGACGGCACCCTGGCCATTTTCTATGTGGGGCATAGACATGATTGGAATGATTGAACCAATGGCTTCAAATGGACATCGGTTCATCCTAGTTGCCATCGACTATTTCACCAAGTGGGTCGAAGCGGCTTCTTATGCAAATGTAACAAAACAAGTGGTAGCCCGATTCATCAAGAAGGAAATCATTTGCCGTTACGACACTCCTCACAAAATCATCACAGATAATGGGGCAAATCTAAACAACAACACAATGAGGGAGTTGTGCAAAGACTTCAAGATTGAGCACCATAATTCCTCACTATATCGGCCGAAGATGAATGGTGCGGTAGAAGCGGCCAACAAGAACATTAAGAAAATTATCCAGAAGATGGTAAAAACCTACAAGGATTGGCATGAGATGCTTCCCTTTGCGCTACACGGCTACAGAACAACAGTTCGCACTTCCACTGGGGCAACCCCTTTTTCCTTAGTATACGGTATGGAGGCCGTGCTCCCCATTGAGGTGGAAATTCCCTCATTAAGGGTCTTGATGGAAACTAAGTTAGAGGAAGCCGAATGGGTCCAAACAAGATTCGACCAACTGAACCTCATAGAAGAGAAGCGTCTAACAGCATTGTGTCATGGACAATTGTACCAAAAGAGGCTCAAGAGGGCATTTGACAAAAAAGTTCGTCCTCGAGAATTCCGAGAAGGAGACTTAGTGTTGAAAAAGATATTACCCATCCACAAGGATCCCCGCGGGAAATGGACTCCTAGCTATGAAGGACCATACGTGGTAAGGAAGGCTTTCTCTGGTGGAGCCTTAATCATCACTACTATGGATGGAGAGGAGTTTCGACTCTCAATAAACTCCGACGCAGTCAAAAAATACTATGCCTAAAAAAGAAAAAAAGAAAAGATAGCTCGCTAAATCGAAAACCCGAAAGGGCGGTTTAGGCAATAGAGAGCGTTCTGGTAGATCGAAAACCTGAAAAGGCGGTCTAGGCAAAAATTAAGGACATCAAAAAAAGAAATACACCCCACTGTACTGAAAACTCGAAAGAGCGGTCCAGGTAAAAGTTAGGGGTTCTAAAACAAATAAGAAAGGCAGAAGGCTGCAACATTCAAGATCCTGACAGAATTCAAGAGGGGAAGAATCGGTCTCGTTTTCATCTTTCAGAGGCAAAGGATTTCGAAGTCATAGGGAAAGTAGCACATGTTGTATCAAAGCAACACCCAAAAAAATCTCAATTTTTTTTTTTGCTTTTTCTTTTCTCTATTTTAGTAATCACTTCCTACAAGGATTACATTTTCATGTGTTGTTACCCGTTCAAGGGATCAAGTTTCATTGAATAAAAATCATCTTTAAGCCTTTTCATTGTTTTGTGTTCTCACTGGCTCATAAAATGTTATTTTTATTCATGATAAATAATGCATTGAAATATGGGAAATAAAAAAAAACTTGCAAAAAAAATGTGTTTTACTTGAATTTTTTAAATGTCGAAAGAATTTCGTTGGTCTCCAGTGTTGCATCAAGGGACTCAAGGCCTGAAACTCTTCATCAGTCATTTTAAGGTTCTTACTCTTCAGCAGAAACAAGTGCGTAGCTCACGGTACATGAAACGCAAAAATCCCGGGTGTCGGAAGGACGAAATTCCCCAAATAAATCATACCCCACATTTCTTTCATCCACTAAGGCTGGATATCCCCAGTGAAGTCAACAAAGCCCAATTTTCATTGGCACTCTCAAACACAATTTCCAACCAAATCCCGACCATGCTCGGCACCCAATCACAACCAAAGCTCAACATGTCATCTGCTTATCCCACATGTCAGCATATGCATGCATCATATCAAACTCATTCATTAGCATGCATCTCATATTCATATCATACTCTTCCTCACATTTTCTCATGCTCCCCAGCAAACATTTCCCAGTGAGTATCCTATATTCACCGGCATTCACCAACAAGTTAGCCCAGTAGTCCCCCAGTGGACCTCCTTCAGGAACTTCCCCAGTAGGTTTCTTCAAAAAAGAAAACCGACGGGTCCCTTCGCAAACTATCCCAATTTCCATTAAACTTACCTACATCCACTAAGTTTCCCCAGTAGAAACTCCTTATTGAGTCTACCTCATATCATATCATACTGCATAAAGCAACTTAAAACATATCATGCATCAACAATCATTTTTCCTTTTCAACGATCTAAGTACTAGCCACGTCTAGAGACGATACATTTATCCCCAGGGTAGTCTAAGCACCCCCCGTGGCGACGACTTGTCTTTTAGATCTAAGCACCCCCCGAGGCGACGATCTATTTATTTTTTCAGTCTAAGCACCCCCCGAGGCGACGACTTGTTTTTCAGATCTAAGCACCCCCCGAGGCGACGATCTATTTATTTTTTCAGTCTAAGCACCCCCCGAGGCGACGACTTGTTTTTCAGATCTAAGCACCCCCCGAGGCGACGATCTATTTATTTTTTCAGTCTAAGCACCCGCCGAGGCGACGACTTGTCTTTTAGATCTAAGCACCCCCTGAGGCGACGATCTATTTATTTTTTCAGTCTAAGCACCCCCCGAGGCGACGACTTGTCTTCTAGATCTAAGCACCCCCCGAGGCGACGATCTGTTTATTTTTCAGTCTAAGCACCCCCCCGTGGCGACGACTTGTCTTTTAGATCTAAGCACCCCCCGAGGCGACGATCTATTTATTCCTAGTTTATGCACCAGTAACCAACCCAGAGGTGACCCTGCATTACCTTTGTGTCCATTGTTTCCGCATTTCAATACTTTCTTTATTTACTACAGTCTTTTCTCACTTTGAAGGACAAAATTTGGATCCTTTATACTTAATTGCTCTTCACAAAGAGTTTACGTGATGCCCTCGGCACTCACATTCTCTACGTGAAGACACAATTAAGTAGGGGCAGCTGTTGTACCCTAATTTTGTCCAAGCTTTTTCAAAAAAAATCAACAAAAAAAGTCAACTTTTGTTTTCTTTTTTTAAAAAAATAAATAATAAATAATAATAAAAAGTTTTATTATTATTTATTTATCATTCTCTTTTATTTTTATTATTACTATTATTATTATCATTACTTTTATTATTATTACTTTTATGTTTGTTTGAAAAAGAACAAAAGAAAGGAAGAAAACGTGCAAAGCCAAGCAACTCAAGAAGCAAGTTGCTGCCCAGGGCAGCACTTCTCCTCTTCCATTTTTCCTGCTGCTGACCTTGTTACTTTCCAGCAAACCACCTTGCAATTTTCTTCCTCTCTTCTTTATCAAAACCAGTCAATGTAAGCTGCAAAACTGCTGCCCTGTTTCTGAAACTGCTGCCCCTGTTCCAACATTTCTTCCTTCCCATTTTTTCTCTGCTGCTGCCCCTGTGTGCAGCACCTTTCTCCTTTGTTTCTCCCAACCTCAGCACAGGACAACACCCTACTTTTCCTGTTTGTCTTCCCAAATCTTCAAAGATCAATCCCAAAAGCACCACAAGTTGCAAACAACACCCTGTTTTCCCATTTTTCCAGCAACTTCTGTCAGAACTCAGCCCCAATTTGTTCTGAAATTAACCAAAGTCTTCACTAAGATCACAAGGCAAGGTCACTTCCTTCCTTTTGCATTAAATGCTAACCAAAGTCTTGGTCATAACACACAAAGCAGCCCAACTTTCAAGGGATTTTCATGATTACAAATGATCACATTTTGCCTATATAAGGAACACGAAAATCAAAGAATAAGGATCTGATCTTTGAGCAAGTTTAGAGAGAATTCTAAGAGGAAATTTTAGAGAAAACACAGACCAAAAGAAACAGCAAAAATTCACAACAACCTTTGAAAAGAAAAGCTCTGTTTTCTGTTTCTTTCTTTACAAACAATCATAAACAAATCAAGCAATCAAAACAGCCACTAAACATCCTACAAAGAGTGAAGAACAAGAGCAAAACACCATTGTTGTTGCTGTTCATATTCTTCATTCACTTCCAGCTTTGCAAAACCACAATCATCCAAAGGTCCCTTTCATTTTCTTGCATCCAAAGCTTTGGCTAGGAGTTTGTAAGCATCCTAAACCTTTTTATCTTTTCTTTTAAATTTCTGTTTGCATTTGGAGCTGCTGTTCCTGCTGTCCTGCATTATTTTTCTGCATTTTTAGCAACCTTTCATTCATTTTTGCACTAAAAAAATCTTTTAAAAACCCCAAAAAAATCACAATGTTTATAAACCATCAAAACAGAAGTGATTTACTTCTTTTTCTTACTGTTTTCGAACGTTTTGACCCCCCTTGAGGTTCTGAAATCAGAAATCAAAAGCAGCTTCTGAACAGTGCTTCTGAACAGTGCTTCTGAACCTCAGAGTCTGAAGTCAGCTTCTGAAGGCTTCACTGAGCGAAGTTCTATTCGCTCTGCGACAGTGCGTCTGAACTTCAGAGTCTGAAGTCAGCTTCTGAAGGCTTTGCTAAGCGAAGTTCTGTTCGCTCTGCGACGGTGCTTCTGAACTTCAGAGTCTGAAGTCAGCTTCTGAAGGTTTCGTAGGGCGAAGTTCTGGTCGCTCTGCGACCATAGCAGAACTCAGCTTCTGAGTTTAAACTTCTGAAGCTAACTTCTGAGGTTTTGAAGTGAGGTTTCAGAGTCTGAAAGGGGGCTGTTTTACTCATTTTATTCAAAAGTATAACAAATGTTTTTGCTATTATTTGTAATTTCATAATTTCAATAACAAACTTGAATGAAAAAGGAGTGGTTTGACGTATGTCTTTCCATTCCCTGATTGCACAAGCACTTGACGTATGTCTCGTTGTTTGGACAATCGTCATTCCTTTTCAAAATACCAAAAAATACATTTACTTTCAACAACAAACTTGAATAAAAAAGGAGTGGTTTGACGTATGTCTTTCCATTCCCCGGTTGCACGGGCACTTGACGTATGTCTCGTTGTTCGGACAATCGTCATTCTATTTTCAAGAATACAAAACATAAAACAAATCCAACACACCAAACTAATTCTTGGCCCCCCGTGGTCAATTGAACTAATTTTTGGCCCCCCGTGGTCAATTAAATTTTTTGGCCCCCGTGGTCAATTCAAACCTTTTTTCACAAACGCACGATGTTTTTATCAATTCTAACGCGATACAAACAAACACTTAAGCCTCCCACATGAGAGTATACAAGCTACGTTTAACCGCTAGAATACTATCAAAAACATCGCTCTTTAAAATCAACCAACAAACAAACATGTTCTACCAAAGAACTACGTAGCTTTGAATTCTCCATCGCACCAGGAGATACGTAGGAGCAAGATCCCATTCTTGTCAAGCACACTAATAAAAAATACTTTTTTCCCCTTTGAAATATAAAAACATAGCAAACAGACCTATAAAACACTTTTAACCCTAACTAACTAGGAGGTTCCCGTTGAGTACAACGGATGTGAGGGGTGCTAATACCTTCCCCTTGCATAATCGACTCCCGAACCCGTTAATGGTTGCGATGACCATCCTTTCCACGTCGTCAAGGGTTTTATCAACGTTTCCCTTTAAAAATAAAACTTTGGTGGCGACTCCGCAGTCTTTCCGAGCGTCTTTACGCTCGAGCGTTTTTTAGAGAGCGCACACCTGCATTGTCAGAACAGCTCAATGGAACAGTTGCCTGCTTCAAAGAAACATTCTCCAGCTTTTAAGGAAACTATTCAAACTTTGTGTGCTCTGTTTTCTGCTCGTTACGCACACAACTTCAGCTGGACATAGCCTCTACTTTGCAATGGCTCTTTGCTGGATTTCTGGCAAATCTCAACAGCTCTTTTACCCTCTATAAAAGAGTGAAGATTTGAAGAAGAAACACAAGACTATGTACAGAAAAACAACACTGCAAAAACCAGAAAGCAATACTCTGTTTTACGTGTTTGTCATCAAACAACTTAGGAATTCTTACAAACTTGTTTATCTTACAATTCCTTAAGTGTAGAGTCTCATCTGAATTGTATTTTGTGAACACCACTGATAGTATATCAAGTGTTCAACTCAAACTGTTTTTATGTTGTAAAATCTGTTTGAACCCAAAGTCTCTAGCCTGCGTGCTGAGCAACCAGAAGTCTCTTTACTTTGTGTATTGAGCAATTAGAAGTCTCTTAGCTGTGTGATTTGAGCAGGGAAGTCTCTTGACTGTGTGTCTTGAGCAGGGAAGTCTCTTAACTTTGTGTTTTGAGCATAGAAGTCTCTTAACTTTGTGTTTTGAGCATAGAAGTCTCTTGCTAGGTGCTTGAGCATTGGAAGTCTCTTAGCTGTGTGCTTTGAGCAATTGTAATCAGTTGATTATAGTTAAAATCTCCTGTAAGTGACAGGGGGACTAGACTACTTCCGGTTTGTGGAAGGAACTAGTATAAAAACCATTGTGTCTCTCTTTCCCTTTCTCTCATTTTACTTTACCCGTTGCTATAACACTCTGAAAAAGTTTCAGAATCCAATTCTGAACCTAACATAAGTTTTGAGAAAGAAAAAGAAACAACCCACACAATTCAACCCCCCTTCTTGTGTGTTTTTCTCACCTTCAGTTGGTATCAGAGCTCCGGTTCTGGTTCTGATATTCAATCACTTAACAGTGAGTCAGTATTGATCCTGAGAAAAACATGTCTTCTGGTGGTTCTGGTGAATCTACATCCAGAAGTGGTGGTGGTGGCTATGGTACAGATAACAAGAAATCTCACTCACACAATAAACCTCCTATGTTTACTGGTGATCCTGAGAAGTTCTCCTGGTGGAAAAGCAAAATGTACAGCCACATTATTGGAATTGATGACTCCTTATGGGATATCATAGAAGATGGAATTTCTATTCCAGTTGATGAAGAAGGAGTGGCTATTAACAGAAGAGGTCTGTTTGATGCTGAGAGGAAGATCTACAGGAAGCATCACAATGTTAGAGGAATCATTGTGGACTCTTTACCCCACAATGAGTATCTCAAGCTGAGTGATAAATCAACAACAAAAGCCATCTTCACCTCTCTATGCTCTAACTATGAAGGGAACAAGAAGGTTAGAGAAGCAAAGGCAAACCTTCTGGTTTAGCAGTATGAGCTGTTCAGAATGTAGGAGGATGAAAATATTGAGACTATGTTCTCAAGATTTTAGACTCTAGTTTCTGGACTTCAGATTCTGAAGAAAAGCTATACTACTGCTGATCATGTGAACAAAATCCTCAGAAGTCTGCCATCTAAATGGAGACCTAAGCTGACTGTTATTGAGGAAGCTAAAGATCTAAATACTTTAAGTATTGAAGATCTTATAAGCTCTCTTAAGGTGCATGAACTAGGACTCAATGAAGATGAACCTGTTAGAAAATCTGAGTCTATAGCACTTAAATCCAAAGGAAATTTTTCAAAAGCTCTAAGAGCTTCAGAATCTGATGAAGAATTTCCTGAGGGAAGTTCTGAAGAGGATTCAGAAGCTGAGGAGCTAGAAATGCTTTCCAAAAGAATTAAGTTCTTGCTGCAAAGACAAAAGAAATCTTTTAACAGAAGCAACAACTTCAAAGGATCTAGTTCCAAGAAGGAAGAACAAAAGGGCTGCTTAAACTTCAAGAAAACTGGTCATCACAAAACTGAATGTCCTGAGTTACAGAAGGATAAACCCAAGAAGATCAGTTCAAAATCAAGTAACTTTAAAGACAGATTCAGGAAAAGTCTTATGGCTACTTGGGATGAGCTTGGCAATGAATCTGAGTCTGAAAATGAGGATGAAGAAGAAGCTAACCTGGGTTTGATAGCAATAGAATCATCTGATGAGGAATCTAGATCAGAATCTGACAAGGAAAATGAAGAAGCCAATTTGAATTTGGTTGCAAATGTATATTCTGATACAAAATCAGATTCAGACTCAGATGAAGAAGATGAGGTATATTCTAAACTCTCTTATTCTGATCTTGTTGAAACAGTTAAGGAATTTATGAACCACCTCAGAAGCAAGTTAAATCAATTTAAATCTTTGAAAAAGAAAAATAACTTGCTGGCTGATGAGAATCTTCAACTTCAGAATCATATCAATGAGATTGATGAAGAAGTTAAAGAACTCAGAGAAATGGTTCATAAGAAACCTAATGAAGTTCCTAGTGAACATGAAATTGCTCTTCAAGAGTTTATTCTAACTGGAATCAACAGAAGTAGGATTGCTTCTATGATTTATAATATCAGCAGAAACAAAGGAGAAGGAATTGGTTTCAAAAATGATTCATTTAATTTTTCAAATGAAACAAACCTTCCATCTTGTTCTGAAGATAGTTTAAAAGGCACTAAGGTATGTTTTGTACCTGCATCTGACAATTCTGAGAAACAGAACTTAACAGAAACTGAAACTGCTAAGTCTGAAGTTCTGAACTGCTCAGAATCTAAAGCTTCTGAACCTAAGGGAAAGATGAAGGCAGAATTTAAAACTTTGCCAAAGTATAAACCAAAAGATTCTAAGTCTAAGACTTTGAGGAAAACAGACTTTCAATCTGAAAAGGTTCAAAGTCTGAAGAGTTCAGAACCTAAGACAAGCAAGTCTCAGAATCTGGAAAATTCAGACTCAAATTTTCAAAAGGCTGTGTTTGATAAACCAGTTTATACAAAACCTTTTCAAAACCAGAATGTCAGGCAAAACAAACAAAAGAAAGCCAATCTGTCATCTGCTTCTGATTGTATTAAGAAAGGTCAGAAAGTCTGCCTTGTGTCAGGAGCTGGCAAAACTGGAGTTCTTAACAGAACAGAACCTATGATTTCTGAATCCAAGATTCTGAACAAATCAGAATCAAAGACTCTTAAGTCCAAAGTTCTAAAGAAATCAGAACCAAAGACCTTCAAGTCTCAGGTTCTGAAGAAATCTGAGTCAAGACCATTGAAAACTCAGGTTCTGAAGAACTCAGTTTCTAAAACTAAGACTTATTCAAGATTAAAGGATTCATATCCAAGGTATCTGAACAAGTCTGAGTTCTACAACTCCAGACATAAGGTGCAACAAAAGACTAAACCTTTTAAGACTAACCCAAGAGGACCCATATGGGTACCCAAGTCAGAAATCATTTCTGTTGCAGATATGATTAAATGCCAAAGGAAAGGTAAAGTCCTGGTGCCTGGACAGTGGCTGCTGGCATTGCATGACAGAAGACAAGTCTATGTTCCAAACCCTGATCATGAAAGAGGGAGGAACTGTGGAATCTGGAGAAAACCACAAAGACTGGATCATTAAGAGCTATGCAGAAGCTGATACTTCTCCTAAAGCCAATCAAGAACATTGTTGGAACAAAAATGGGTGTTCAGCAACAAACTAAATGAACAAGGAGAGGTAAATCAGAAGCTCTAACAGAGGTATATTTTGTTCTCAGTTATTCTTAATAGATTCTACATGAGTTGGGAAACTATCAGATTCATGAAAACAACATAATCTTCTTTGTGATAACATTGCTATAATCTGTATGTCTAAAAATTCCAATTCTACATTCAAGAGCGAAGCATTTTTGAACTTAAACATCATTTTATTAAGAGATTTTGTTCAGAAGATAGATTTAAATTTATTAAAAAGAATCTGAACATGCATATTATCTCTTGAAAAATTGCTTGACTCTGAATAGAAACTGAGATTCTAAAGTTCATCAGAAGCTAAGACTTATCAGTCACTCACTTGAGAGTCTGAAGAAAGTTAAGGTTCTGAAAAACTTCAGAGTCTGAGTTTTAGAATTTGAATTTCTGACTTCTGAATCTGCATAGTTATCTAACTTTTGGTCAGAATCTGATAAGTTATAACTCTGGGCAATGATGAATTAAGCTTTGAAAGTTACACTTTGTCCCTCCCAAAGTCATCAATATGCAAATGTGTTTTTCTGTTTTCAGTTCTGAAATGTTTTTAACAAAAACACAGACACACTTTCATATTTTCATCATAAATGCGCAAATTGGTATCAGACATGTTCAGTTTTTCAGATCCTTTTTTTTTTTAAAAAAAAACAGTTTTGTCTGAAAGAGTTCAGCAGCACTGAGCTAAATGCTCTGTTTTTTCAGCTTTCTGAAAAGAGTTCAGTTGTGCTAAAACCTTCAGTTGGTATATGATATGAACAATTTTGTCTAAAATAGTTCAGTGATACTAAACAGAATGTACTGAACAAAAATGCTCTGAACATTTTTATCTCACATGTTTTCTGTCATACCCCATTTTTGACCCGTATTCAATTCGTTTCTCTCGTCTTTTAAGCCAGAAATTTTCGTCGTTTCAGACGAAATTTCGGCAGGGAGGTATTTTAAAATACCTCATTTTGTTCCGAAGGCGACCGTTTTATTTTATTTGTTATTATTTTTATTAGTTATTATTATTTTTATTTTTTTTATTATTTTTATTTTATTCTTTTTTATTTGCTCTTTTATTTTTAGTATTTTCTGTTTTTATTTTTATTTTCGTTTTTTATTATTAATATTTTTTATTTTACTGTTAGTATTTATTTTAGTTATTTTCAGTCCAATTCTGTCCAGGCCCAGAGGGGCATTTTCGTCATTTTTATTTTACTCTCTTTTACTATAAATAGTATTAACTGCACAGTACCCGAGCACAGTACAGAGTCAGAAAGTACACCCTGAGTCAAAATCAGTCAGAACCACCACACTACAACCACCTCCACCGCCGTCTACC
Organism: Medicago ruthenica; assembly: GCA_018208015.1. NCBI lineage: Eukaryota > Viridiplantae > Streptophyta > Magnoliopsida > Fabales > Fabaceae > Medicago > Medicago ruthenica. The sequence goes on along the minus strand of CM031377.1, from coordinate 86,211,590 downwards.
ACCAACAAAATCCATTTTCCGGCCACAAAAAAAAACTAAAAAGCTTTTCTCTTCTCCTTTTCTATTCCGAATCAACTCAAGCGCAAAACCATAGTAACAACACGGAGCAACGCGCTCAACCCAGAAACAAAACCAAATCACAAAAAACCAAATCAAAAAGCAAGGCGAGCGTTAGGCCGCGACCACCACATAACCCAAACACTAGGACAACAAAATCCACCCACAACCAACAAACCATCTAAACCGAACCTACTGTAAACAGCAAGGCTAAAACCGAACCCAGAACAAAGAAAGAAAAGGTAGTTTTCCTTTGAACAAAAAACTTAGATCTAGTCTTTATGTGAGTGTTTGTGACAAAACCGACCTCGGATTTGAGTAAGAGATGAAAAAGGATGTCTGAAAGTTAAAAAAAATGTAAAAAACGGCAACGTTTTATCTCCGGCACGGTGGCGCCGCCGTCCTTGGCCGGCTGCCACCGCGCCGGAACACTGTTACTGGCCGGGTTTTTCTTTAGTCTAGAGAGAAGAGAGAGGAGAAGAGATGAAGAGAGAGGGAAGGAAGGAAAGAATGGTGTTTTTTTTTTTTTTTTTTCTGATTTGAGTGTTTTATAAACAATCCCAAACCGGACCCAAAACACCCAGCCCAAGCGCTCAGCCTTTCTCTCTTCTCTGATCTTCTTCTTTCATGCTTCTCACACCCCCCTCTTCCCTTTCTGCACCCCCTTCTTCTCTAGCTTTTTTTTATTTTCTTTCTTTCTTTATTATTTCTTGCTTTTATTTTTTTTATTTCTCTACATTTTCATGCACTTTATTTATTGCCTTTAATTTTCAGTACCCATGCATTTTTTTTTATTTTTTTTATTTTATGCACCATATTTATTTTATGTCTTGCATTTTTATTTTCTTTTATTTTATGCATCATATTTACTTTATGCCCCTTGCATTTTTTATTTTCTTTATTTATTTTCCAGCACCATATTTATTTTATGCCTTGCATTTTATTTTCCAGTATCATATTTATTTTTTTGTCTTGCATTTTTTTATTTTTTTTTTATTTTGTTTATTTTTATTTTATGCATCATATTTATTTTATGTCTTGTATTTTTTATTTTTAGCATCATGTTTATTTTATGTCTTGCATTTTTATTTTCTTTTTTTATTTCCAGCATCATATTTATTTTATGTCTTGCATTTTATTTTCTTTATTTATTTTATGCACCATATTTATTTATTGTTTTGCATTTCATGAATTTTTTTTTTATTATTTCTTCTAGCATATTTATTTTAATGCATTTGCAATTTTTTATTTGTTACTTTTTATTATTTTTGTCATTTATTTTATTGCCAATTAGAATGTATCTAGGTCCAATGTAAATAAATATAAATGAGAATATGCACTGACACTCACATTTATTTTTATGCTTTATGCTTTATGTCGAGGACGATTATGTAATTTGGACCGTATCCGAGGAAAAGGACCCTCACTTGATCCAACGTCATTTTGAGGGATCCGGCGCGTTTAGACTTTCTCAGTATAACTTAGTCTCTGGACCTTAGGACTTAATCAAAACTTTCACAAAAAAAGTCAAAAAGTCAAAAATCCAAAAACATTTTATAATCAAAATTTCAAAAAAATCAATCTTTGTCTTTATTTTCTTAATCAAATTTCAATCAACTTTTAATCAATCAAACCTTTTTCAATTTAAAATCAATCAAACTCACATTTTATTCTTCTACGCCTTTACGGCCCCTTTATCTTTCTCAAAACCTTTTTCAAAACTTTAAAATCAATCAAAACCAATCACTCGGCTTTTTACCCCGAACTACATGATTTTGATCCCATTCGGGTATGTAGGCAAAAGACTTTGTCTTTCCAAATCAACAAAATAACAAAAACATTTTTCTTTCCTTTAATCTCATCACTTTAGTCTTTTCATACTTAGGCATTTATTTTACAAACAAATAATCATTTTAGCATAAAGATAAAAATAAGCAAGAGGTTCCTATAGAGTACTATAGACGTTTAGGGTGCTAATACCTTCCCTTTGCGTAACCAACCCCCGGACCTTTGATCTCTCAAAAATAGGGTTTTTCGAACTTTCTCCCTTTTCCTCGGAAAAATAAAGATCGGTGGTGAGCTTAAAATTGCGAGTCAACGCTAATTAATAGCTTGATATCCAAAAATCACCGCGACAGAAAAGTTTGATCCTCTTATTTTGCTTTATCAAAGCAAGAGATCTATCAAAAAATTTTATGATAATGATAAATAGAAGATATATTTAATGTAGATTCTAAATTAATCTTTCAATCTAGGATACATATGTATCCTTAATAGACTGAAACGGCGGACTTCACTGGGGAGACATGTCCTAAGTGGGTTAAACCTATCTTGTTTTTCTTTATCTTTATGCTTTATTATCATTTGTAATTGTAAATACGTGCTTAAGTGTTTATCTTTTTACGTGAGTGGTGAGATAAGTCCTACACCCGGACTTGAGGGAAACATAAGATAGGATGGTGGTATAATCAAAGTGTCTTTCCGAGAGTGAGTTTCGGATGTGACACATGTGATAACCCCGCTCAATGGAGGAATCTTGGAAGTATTACTATGTTGGCATGAGTAGTCGTGTTCGGCATCGTTATTTTCAAGTGACCTTGAAGTTGAGGACCTTTAGTTACCTTTAACCCATCTTGGCCTTTTAGGACGTAGTGCGGTGGCTAATCAAGAGTAGTCTTGAATTGGTTGACACGCGATACTACACTCAAACGAGACTTTCCTACGAACGTTGTTGGACCGGGAGTCAGTTCCGTAATCCGACAATATTCGGAAGTGGTCAATGACTTTGGGAACTTGGTAGAACCCGTGATACAGGTACATATGAAGCCATAGTCCTTACCAAATGGCGTGTTTACCCTTAACTCCAACATCATGGACCTAACCTCACCATGTTTTCTCCATACTTTGGCATAATCATGCATACATGCATCCATGCATAAACTCTTTTCTTTTTCATCCAAATTATCGAAGGATTTAAACAAGCTTTTTGTAAACATTGTAGATATGGACATCCCACTGAGAAGCACTAGGAAGTACCTTTTCAAAAAAACAGACTTGTCGAGATTAAGGGAGCTAGCATCTTTAGTAAGTGATCCAGTTGATTTTCAAGCTCATCATGGGAAGTTGCTCAGAATTCTTAGAGTAGATGTTGAGGAAGGATGTCTAGAGACCCTGGTTCAGTTCTATGACCCGCTCTACCATTGCTTCACATTTCCAGACTACCAGCTTGTCCCCTCACTTGAAGAGTACTCATACCTAGTTGGTTTACCTGTGCCAGACAAGATACCATTCCACGGTTTTGAGCCTACCCCTAAACCCTCCGACATCGCAGCCGCTCTCCACCTTGAAACCTCCATCATCCAAGCAAACCTTAACTCCAAAGGAGGCCTCCAAGGTCTTCCCACCCACTTCCTCTACCAACAAGCCTCCATATTTGCTGAAGCAGCTAGCACACATGCCTTCCATTCCACCCTAGCCCTCCTTATATATGGCCTTGTACTCTTCCCAAATATTGACAACTTCATCGATATCCATGCCATCAAAATCTTCCTTGCCAAGAACCCTGTACCCACTCTACTCGCCGATACTTACCACTCCATCCATGACCGTACCCAGGCTGGCCGTGGAACCATCTCTTGCTGTGCACCCTTGCTCTATCAATGGTTTACCTTCCACCTACCTCAATCCCGTGCCTTCAAGACCAATGTTGACAAACTTTCTTGGCCTCACAGAATCATGACTCTTGACCCATCTGACATTGTTTGGTACCAGGCAGCTAGTGATGTCGGAGAGATTATTGTGAGTTGTGGTGAATACCCCAACGTACCTCTTTTGGGTATGCGTGGCGGAATTAGCTACAACCCATTTCTCGCTCGACGACAATTTGGGTACCCAATGAAGTCAAAACTAAACAACCTTGCCTTGACTAATGAATTCTATCTTAACCGTGAAGATCACTCGAACAAAAGGGAAAGATTCGCACAAGCTTGGAGCGCTATCCGTAGACTCAGCAGAAGTCAGTTGGGAAAGAAATCAGATCATGTGCATGAATCTTACACCCAATGGGTTATTGATAGGACTAAGAGCTTTGGCCTACCCTACCATCTACCTAGATACTTATCCTTCACTATCCCACCATCATCCATGCCTATCCCCTTTGACACTAAGGAAGAGTTTCATGAACAATTAACCGAAGAAAGGCAAGAAAAGGAAACTTGGAAGAGAAGATGCCAGGAGCTCGAGCGAGAGAATGAGACCTTGAAGGGAAAGCTAGCCCAGCAGAGCCGTGAGCTTTTTGTCCAGAACCAGAGGATAATTGAGAAGGATGACTTGCTTCGTCGGAAGGACACTCTGCTCCGCCAGGATGCTAGGAGGAAGAGGAGGTTTATGGATTCCCTCTCTAGTGCACATTCAGATTCCGAGGATCCACCTACTCCAAGAGTTTGAGTTTGAAGTTCTTAGGGTCTTATGTTTAGATTTTAACTTCCAAAATCTCTTGACTTGTAAACAAAAAGCTCTTTGTAATATTCCAATGCTTAAGTGAAATGTTTCAGTTTATGATGTTTACAATAACTCCAATAAGTCCTTCGATAATAATTTGTTCTTTTTCTTTTTTGCATAAGCATAATCATGCATCATGCTGCATTCATAGTTTCTAAATCGAGTCTCACACCGTGTTCACTACTTCAGAGGTTAATCAGCCATCGTCCAAAGAAAGTGGCCCGACGAATTCTCCGCAAACCAACTCGCATTTACAACACCAGGACTAATCGGAAAAGGATGGATCTAATTGAGCAAGAAAATCAGAGTCTCAGGGAGGAGGTTGCCACTTTACGAGAGGGAATGGATAGGTTGACGACCACGATGAATGCACTCCTGTCAGCCCAAAATTCTCAAGCTACCGCTGCTGTTGTGGAGCAGCCTTTTGTGAGCACAACCCCGCTATCTACGGTGACTTCTCCACCTCTCTTTATGCCTCCAGGTTGTACATGGGGAATGCCACCTCCGGTCTGTGGAGGTCTCCAGCCCGCTGTATCTGAAGTTCCACTTCCTTTCGCTCAGCAGTCAGCACCGGTTCTACAACCCAGTACCTCTTTCCCTCAAGCTGCAATGACTTATTCAGCGCCACTGATTCACACTATTCAACAAGAGGTTGAACCAATCTACCATGCTGAAAGTGTTGTAGCCTTTGACAAGATGGACGAACTCCAAGAAAGATTCGATGGTATGCAAAGAGAAGTCGAAGCCCTCCGAGGAAGAGATCTGTTCGGGAAGGATGCCCGTGAATTATGCTTGGTCCCAAATGTTACTATCCCTCACAAGTTCAAGGTGCCAGACTTCGAGAAGTATAAAGGAAACACTTGTCCCCGCAGTCACTTGGTGATGTACGCACGGAAAATGTCCATGTATACTGACAATCATAAGCTGCTTATTCATTTCTTTCAGGACAGCCTGACTGGCGCTGCTCTGAAGTGGTATATGAATCTGGACAGTGCGAGCATCCGTACTTTCAATGATCTTGGTGAAGCATTCATCCGTCAGTATAAGTACAATCTGGACATGGCCCCAGATCGTGATCAACTCCGTGCGATGACACAAAAAGAGAAGGAAACGTTCAAGGAGTACGCCCAGCGTTGGAGGGAAGTGGCAGCCCAGATTGTCCCGCCGTTGGAAGAAAGGAAAATGACCAAAATATTTTTGAAGACCCTGGGTCAGTTTTATTACGAGAAAATGGTTGCAAGTGCACCAACAGACTTCACCGAAATGGTCAACATGGGTGTACGATTAGAGGAAGGTGCCCGAGAGGGACGTTTGACTGTGGAAAGTACCCCTGCTGCAAGTAATGCCAAGAAGTTTGGAGGCCACTTTGCGAAGAAGAAAGATCAAGAGGTGGGAATGATAGCCCATGGTAAGCCCCAGCAGAATTACACCCCATACCGTCAGGTTGCGAATGTCGCATCCACTATCCCGAACCCAGCATATCACCAACAAAGGCCACATTACCCCTACCAATATCCTCCACAACAATATCATCCACAACAATATCCTCCACAGCAATACCATCAGCCACAATACCCTCAACAACAACAAAATCGCCCGCAAACCCCTCAACAACCATATCACCCACAAAACCGCCAGAAAACAATTTTTGATCCAATCCCGATAAAATATGCTGACTTGCTCCCTGCTTTACTCGCCAAAAACCTTGTCCAGCTCAAGGCACCTCCCCGTACACCAGAAATTATACCTCCCTGGTACCGACATGACCTAACCTGCGCCTTTCACCAAGGGGCCCCAGGCCATGACATCGAAAACTGTTATATTCTGAAGAATGAAGTGCAAAGGTTAGTTCGGGCCAACTTGCTATCTTTCAAAGATCAAAATCCCAATGTTCAGGCAAACCCTCTGCCGAACCATGGGTCTGCTGTCAACATGATACAAGATTGTGATGAAGACGGTGTCATCCTGGACGTCCAGCATGTCCGAACTCCCCTGGTCCCAATACATATCAAGATGTGCGAGGCAGCTCTGTTTGACCATGATCATGCAGCGTGCGAAGTGTGTCCCGTGAATGTAAAAGGATGTCAGAAGGTACAAGAGGACATACAAGGGCTGATAGACAACAAGGAATTAATCATCACAAGGAAAGACAAGGATGTGTGTGTCATCACCCCTGAGTTCCAGCGGTTGGAAATAAGTTATAACAGTGGGAACCCAGCTACCACCCCACTAGTGATTAGCTTGCCAGGACCTGTGCCGTATGCTTCTCTAAAAGCGGTCCCTTACAAGTATAGTGCCACGATGTTGGAAGGTGGACAGGAGGTGCCTTTGCCCTCTCTAACTCCTGCGACCTCTGTGGACAATATTGTCAGTAACAGCAAGGTTCTGAGAAATGGGCGTGTTATCCCCACATTGTTTGCAAAGAAAGTGAATGATCCGGTAGTTGAACAGGTGACAGTGAATGGCCCTGGTACGAAGAAGGAAATAGGCCAATCCAGTGGGACCAGCAAGGATACCGATCATGATGAAATTCTGAAACTGATCCAGAAGAGCGAGTATAAAGTGGTAGACCAGCTGCTACAAACTCCCTCTAAGATATCTATCTTGTCTTTGCTTTTGAACTCGGAAGCACACCGTGAGGCTCTAATGAAGGTGTTAGACCAAGCTTTTGTGGAGAAGGACGTGACTGTTAATCAATTGGACAGTATAGTAGGAAACATTACTGCATGCAATAATTTATGCTTCAGCGATGAAGAGCTTCCTGAGGAGGGAAGAAACCACAATCTGGCGTTACATATATCGGTGAACTGCAAGTCTGATGCTCTGTCGAATGTACTTGTGGACACTGGTTCCTCATTGAATGTAATGGCCAAATCAACATTAGATCAACTCTCCTACCAGGGGCCTCCCATGAGAAGAAGCGGGGTGGTCGTCAAAGCATTTTATGGATCGAGGAAGTCTGTCATCGGGGAGGTCGACTTACCTATTACAATCGGACCAACTGTTTTCCAAATTACATTCCAGGTGATGGATATCCGAGCTGCGTACAGTTGTCTTTTGGGTAGGCCGTGGATCCATGAAGCTGGGGCCGTGTCATCAACCTTGCATCAAAAGCTGAAGTTTGTCAGAAATGGAAGATTGATTACTATGAGTGGTGAAGAAGCTCTGTTGGTTAGTCATTTGTCAGCTTTTTCCTTCATTGGTGCTGATGAAACAGAAGGAACCTCTTTCCAAGGCCTGACTGTGGAAGATAAGGTGCCAGAGAAGAGTGAAGTGTCTTTTGCTACTTGGAAGAGCGCACAGAAAGTGGTGCAGGAAGGAACAGGTGTAGGATGGCGAAAAGTTGTGCAGTTGCCAGAAAGTAAAAATCGTGAAGGACTGGGATTTGCTTCTTTTGCAGGATCCTCAAAGAACAGTGTTGGATCAAGCTCCATTAGTAGCACCTTTTGTAGCGCCGGGTTCATCAACGACTCGCCAGAAGCCAATGATGTCTTGGAAGATGTTCCTGAAGGGATAGTACCTGCATTTGTCACACCTGGAAAACTTGTTCGCAACTGGGACGCGGTTGACATCCCTTCAGTAGTTCATGCGTCAAAGTAATGTGTCTTTGTTTTTCTGTTTGTTTGTTTTTCAAAAAGATCCTTTCGTCTTGCCCAGGACGAAAGTACAATCATGTAGGGCTGTTTTGTTTCAAGTACTACTTTTATTAATGGAAAATGTGGTTTATCCCGATATCTATATTTATTACTTTTTCTGGAAAATGGTAACACAAAAAACCCAAAAATATTTTATTTTTATTTTCTGTTTTCAATCAATTTCAAAAAGTCTGCATTGATCACTCATCTTCTAAAATCAATCATCAATCATATGCAGACTAAGCATCAATAAACCCGTTGAACACTGTAACCCTATGCTCTCTCCCGACTTTGAGTTCCCTGTTTACGAAGCTGAAGAGGAGGAGGATGAAGGGATTCTCGAAAAGATCTCTCTGTTACTAGAACATGAAAAAGAACATCATTCAGCCACATGAACAAGCACCGAAAGTGATTAACTTGGACACTACAGTATTCCCGATCAAATCCCAGATGAATGGTGCCATCGAAGCTACAAAAAAAAAACAAAAAAAGAAAGCAAAAATCAAACAAAAAATCAAAAGCAAAAAAAACAACAAAAGCAAAAAAACAACAAAAGCAAAAAAAAAAAAACAAAACAAAAGCAACAAAAACATCAAGAAGATAGTGCAGAAGATGGTGGTCACATATAAGGACTGGCATGAGATGCTACCGTATGCTTTACATGGGTATCGCACTTCAGTGCGTACCTCAACAGGGGCAACCCCTTTCTCTTTGGTGTATGGGATGGAAGCAGTACTCCCTGTGGAGGTTGAGATTCCATCAATGAGAGTTCTAATGGAGGCCCAGTTGTCAGAAGCTGAATGGTGCCAAAGCAGATATGATCAGTTGAATCTAATTGAAGAGAAGCGTATGAATGCCTTGTGCCACGGACAACTTTATCAACAGAGGATGAAGCAAGCTTTTGACAAGAAGGTTCGTCCTCGTGTGTTTCAAGAAGGAGATCTTGTGCTCAAGAAGGTTTTATCTTTCCAACCCGATTCTAGGGGCAAGTGGACACCTAACTATGAAGGTCCATATGTCGTCAAGAGATCTTTCTCTGGTGGCGCACTGACTCTTACGACTATGGATGGTGATGAGCTCCCTCGTCCTGTGAATGCGGATGCAGTCAAGAAATACTTTGTCTAAAAAATAAAAGAACAGCTCGGTAAGTCGAAAACCCGAAAGGGCGGCTTAGGCAAAAATGGGCGTCTCGGTGGATCGAAAACCCGAAAGGGCGATCCAGGCAAAAATTAGAGACATGAAACAGAAAAATAATCATCCTGATAGGTCGAAAACCCGAAAGGGCGATCTATGCAAAAGTTAAGGATCAAAAGACAAAGTAACTGCATTGGTCTGATCTCTACTCACTTGGGGCACATTAAATGTCAAAGAGACTCTGAATCTGAAGCATCCAAACAGTGAAATTCAAAGTTGTCAGGGGGAATAGCGGTTATTGTGTTCAATGTACCTTCAATTTATATTTACCATTTTCCAAACTTTGTAAGATCTGTGGAGCCATGCCATTGGCAGGTCACCACTCTTTTAAATAAATTTGAGCCTGTTGCCTTTCATTTGGAATTCTCATTTATTCAGCTTATAAAACCTTTTCTATTTTCGATGGTAGTATTTAAAACAAAATATTTTTCAAAATCGTAAATATTTTTCATGTCCTTTTGAAAAGCACAAACAACAAAACACATTTTCTTTGAACTCATGAATAAGTGAAGGGTGCGTCAACAGCTATCCTGAGAATGGATAAACTTTGCAGGTCGAACATGGTCAATTGCTTAAAAAAAAAGAATACAAAAGAAATATATGAAAAAAGATAAAAAAAAAAAAGAGAAAAGAAAAGAGCTCGGTAAGTCGAAAACCCGAAAGGGCGGCTTAGGCAAAAATGAGCGTCCCGGTGGATCGAAAACCGGAAAGGGCGGTCCAGGCAAGAATTAGGGGCATACAAAAGAATATATTCCCGGTGGACTGAAAACCTGAAAAGGCGGTCCAGGCAAAAATAAGGGATTCAAAAAAAAAGGAGAAAAACAAAAAAAACAAAATAAGCATGACCACGGAAGCACTAGTTCTTCCACCATGATTTTTGGATCGACACGTTCTCCCCAAGAAGTGTTCACCCCCCCATCAGTTGTTGCATACGCCGGGCTTTACCCCGTCTTTGTTTTGATATGCCCCCAATAGCATCATCCCCATTGAAGATTGCCGAGTGTTTGTGATGCAACGTCGGGTCACTTTCCCTCTTACCTGTCCAATCTTGTCTCATCGAGTTAATCCTCCATACAATCATATGAGTCGTGTCTCCATTCATGCATTCATACATTCATGCATATACACATTCATGCCTATACAATAAAGACAATATCATTCATACATGGTTGCATTAACCACCATGAGTCTTGCCTCAATTATCTTTTCCATATCAATCAATCACGAATAACTTGTAACCGTCTTTCCCCAAGTGTCATTCCCAGTGTGTCTGGTCCCAAGATGTCACTCTCTTTTCGCCAAGTGGCAGTTCTTTAAAGAACAGCTTGCGCGTCATTTATCTTTGATTCTTGTCATCAGTTGGCTAGTTCGGCAATAACCCGAACAACTGACATTTACCTTTATTTCTTGTCGCCAATGGCCGTTCGGCAATAATCCGAACAGTTGGCATTTACCTTTTTTCTTGTCGTCAATGGCAGTTCGACATTAATCCGGACAGTTGACATTTACCTTTATTTCTTGTTCGTCAATGGCCGTTCGGCAATAATCCGGACAGTTGACATTTACCTTTATTTCTTGTCGCCAATGGCCGTTCGGCAATAATCCGAACAGTTGGCATTTACCTTTTTTCTTGTCGTCAATGGCAGTTCGGCAATAATTCGGACAGTTGACATTTACCTTTATTTCTTGTTCGTCAATGGCCGTTCGGCAATAATCCGGACAGTTGACATTTACCTTTATTTCTTGTCGCCAATGGCCGTTCGGCAATAATCCGAACAGTTGGCATTTACCTTTTTTCTTGTCGTCAATGGCAGTCCGGCAATAATCCGGGCAGTTAACATTCACCTTTATTTCTCGTCGTCAATGGCCGTTCGGCAATAATCCGGACAGTTGACATTCACATTTATCTCTTGTCGTCAATGGCAGTTCGGCAATAATCCAAACAGTTGACATTTACTCTTTTCTTGTCGTCAATGGCAGTTCGGCAATAACCCGAACAGTTGGCATTTACCTTCCTTGCTCATCGTCAGTGGCAGTTTGGCATTAACCAGAACAGCTGACATTTATCCCCAGTGAAACCATGTTATCCCCAATAAAGTCGGACCCCGTTTCTTTAACAGAATCGGGTATCCTTTTGTTTTGTTATCGCCAGTCGAGTCATCTTCGCCGTCTTGCATTCATACTTGCATCGCGAGCATTCACAACGTTACATGCATAACATCATATGCATAGCATTGCATTCATAGCATTTTACATTTGAAGTCGGTGAAAAATGGTGTACTCTGTATTTAAGTATCTTCGACCCGTCGATCTAAAAATTTCACTTTTAAATCTCCGTAACGAAGAAACTTAAATAGGGGCATCTGTCATACCCCATTTTTGACTTGTATTCAATTCGTTTCTCTCGTCTTTTAAGCCAGAAATTTTCGTCGTTTCAGACGAAATTTCGGCAGGGAGGTATTTTAAATACCTCCTTTTGTTCCGAAGGCGACCGTTTTATTTTATTTGTTATTATTTTTATTAGTTATTATTATTTTTATTTTTTTTATTATTTTTATTTTATTCTTTTTTATTTGCTCTTTTATTTTTAGTATTTTCTGTTTTTATTTTTATTTTCGTTTTTTTATTATTAATATTTTTTATTTTACTGTTAGTATTTATTTTAGTTATTTTCAGTCCAATTCTGTCCAGGCCCAGAGGGGCATTTTCGTCATTTTTATTTTACCCTCTTTTACTATAAATAGTATTAACTGCACAGTACCCGAGCACAGTACAGAGTCAGAAAGTACACCCTGAGTCAAAATCAGTCAGAACCACCACACTACAACCACCTCCACCGCCGTCTACCACCAACAAAATCCATTTTCCGGCCACAAAAAAAAACTAAAAAGCTTTTCTCTTCTCCTTTTCTTTTCCGAATCAACTCAAGCGCAAAACCATAGTAACAACACGGAGCAACGCGCTCAACCCAGAAACAAAACCAAATCACAAAAAACCAAATCAAAAAGCAAGGCGAGCGTTAGGCCGCGACCACCACATAACCCAAACACTAGGACAACAAAATCCACCCACAACCAACAAACCATCTAAACCGAACCTACAGTAAACAGCAAGGCTAAAACCGAACCCAGAACAAAGAAAGAAAAGGTAGTTTTCCTTTGAACAAAAAACTTAGATCTAGTCTTTATGTGAGTGTTTGTGACAAAACCGACCTCGGATTTGAGTAAGAGATGAAAAAGGATGTCTGAAAGTTAAAAAAAATGTAAAAAACGGCAACGTTTTATCTCCGGCACGGTGGCGCCGCCGTCCATGGCCGGCTGCCACCGCGCCGGAACACTCTTACTGGCCGGGTTTTTTTTTAGTCTAGAGAGAAGAGAGAGGAGAAGAGATGAAGAGAGAGGGAAGGAAGGAAAGAATGGTGTTTTTTTTTTTTTTTTTTTTTCTGATTTGAGTGTTTTATAAACAATCCCAAACCGGACCCAAAACACCCAGCCCAAGCGCTCAGCCTTTCTCTCTTCTCTGATCTTCTTCTTTCATGCTTCTCACACCCCCCTCTTCCCTTTCTGCACCCCCCTTCTTCTCTAGCTTTTTTTTATTTTCTTTCTTTCTTTATTATTTCTTGCTTTTATTTTTTTTATTTCTCTACATTTTCATGCACTTTATTTATTGCCTTTAATTTTTAGTACCCATGCATTTTTTTTTATTTTTTTTATTTTATGCACCATATTTATTTTATGTCTTGCATTTTTATTTTCTTTTATTTTATGCATCATATTTACTTTATGCCCCTTGCATTTTTTATTTTCTTTATTTATTTTCCAGCACCATATTTATTTTATGCCTTGCATTTTATTTTCCAGTATCATATTTATTTTTTTGTCTTGCATTTTTTTATTTTTTTTTATTTTTTTTATTTTTATTTTATGCATCATATTTATTTTATGTCTTGCATTTTTTATTTTTAGCATCATGTTTATTTTATGTCTTGCATTTTTATTTTCTTTTTTTATTTCCAGCATCATATTTATTTTATGTCTTGCATTTTATTTTCTTTATTTATTTTATGCACCATATTTATTTATTGTTTTGCATTTCATGCATTTTTTTTATTATTTCTTCTAGCATATTTATTTTAATGCATTTGCAATTTTTTATTTGTTACTTTTTATTATTTTTGTCATTTATTTTATTGCCAATTAGAATGTATCTAGGTCCAATGTAAATAAATATAAATGAGAATATGCACCGACACTCACATTTATTTTTATGCTTTATGCTTTATGTCGAGGATGATTATGTAATTTGGACAGTATCCGAGGAAAAGGACCCTCACTTGATCCAACGTCATTTTGAGGGATCCGGCGCGTTTAGACTTTCTCAGCATAACTTAGTCTCTGGACCTTAGGACTTAATCAAAACTTTCACAAAAAAAGTCAAAAAGTCAAAAATCCAAAAACATTTTATAATCAAAATTTCAAAAAAATCAATCTTTTCCTTTATTTTCTTAATCAAATTTCAATCAACTTTTAATCAATCAAACCTTTTTCAATTTAAAATCAATCAAACTCACATTTTATTCTTCTACGCCTTTACGGCCCCTTTATCTTTCTCAAAACCTTTTTCAAAACTTTAAAATCAATCAAAACCAATCACTCGGCTTTTTACCCCGAACTACATGATTTTGATCCCATTCGGGTATGTAGGCAAAAGACTTTGTCTTTCCAAATCAACAAAATAACAAAAACATTTTTCTTTCCTTTAATCTCATCACTTTAGTCTTTTCATACTTAGGCATTTATTTTACAAACAAATAATCATTTTAGCATAAAGATAAAAATAAGCAAGAGGTTCCTATAGAGTACTATAGACGTTTAGGGTGCTAATACCTTCCCTTTGCGTAACCAACCCCCGGACCATTGATCTCTCAAAAATAGGGTTTTTCGAACTTTCTCCCTTTTCCTCGGAAAAATAAAAGATCGGTGGTGAGCTTAAAATTGCGAGTCAACGCTAATTAATAGCTTGATATCCAAAAATCACCGCGACATTTTCAAACTCTCTTAAAATTCTGGAAATTTTCTTTTTGTTGATGACAAAAGGGGGAGTAAAAGTAAACAAGTATTAAGGCTCCTGAACTCCGAATATAAGTTAATTTAATTCAGTTAATTAACTTATGAGAACTGTTTTTAATCTCTTAGCCTCTGAATTAATTTTTGTGAGATACATTACTCTTTATTGAGTTGAAATGAATTTAAATAACTTGGATAAGACTCAGGGAGCTTACAAACCTCATCCTGTGGATTATCAGACTTAGGGGGAGAGCTTACAAAGCTCACACCCTGAAGTCAGCTTGTTATTTATAATTCTGAGTGATAATTTCACCTTATTGTTTTAAGTTGACTTTAATTAACTTGGATAAGAATCAAGGGGAGCTTGCAAACCTCACCTTGTGGATTATCAGACCTAGGGGGAGCTTGCAAACCTCATCCTGAAGTCAACTTGTTAATTAAAGTTAACAACAAGTCTGAAATTTTCACCTTATTGTTTTAAACTGAATTTAATTAACCTAGATCAGACTCAGGGGGAGCTTGCAAACCTCACACCCTGCAGTCAACTTGTTAATTAAATTAACAACAATTTTCTATTAATACTTGTGTTTGTCATCATCAAAAAGGGGGAGATTGTTGGAACAAAATGTATGAACAACTCTCTTTTGGGTTTTGATGATAACAAAGTGTTAAAAAGAAAATTGGAATTGCTAATGCTTGATTCTATGTGTGCAGAACCACGTTCTTAATGTTTGGTATTTAACATTGGTTTTGGAAGAACAAGCTAAGAGCAAGAAGGAAAGCATATAAGCTTATGTTGCAAGTATGAAGCAATTCTGTGTCTGAAGACAGCTTCTGAAGACTGAGTCTGAAGGTGCGTCTGAAAGCAGCTTCTGAAGGCAGCGTCTGAAGACTGAGTCTGAAGGTCAACGGAAGTCAACGTCTGAAGGCTGAATCTGAAGGTCAACGAAAGTCAACGTCTGAAGAAGTGCGTCTGATGGACAGTGCGTCTGAAGGGAGCGTCTGATGAACAGTGCTTCTGAAGGGTGCGTCTGAAGACCTGAGTCTGAAGAGAGCTTCTGATGAACAGTTCCTGAAGAAGCTTCTGAAGTCTGATTCTGAAGGAAAAGCAACTGTCACTGTCAGCATTAAATGCCTGCAATGTCAGAACAACTCAATGAAACAGTTGCCTCCTTCAAAGAAACATTCCCCAGCTTTTAAGGAAACTATTCAAACTTTGTGTGCTCTGTTTTCTGCTCGTTACACACACAAATTCAGCTGGACATAGCCTCTACTTTGCAACGGCTCTTTGCTGGATTTCTGGCAAATCTCAACAGCTCTTTTACCCTCTATAAAAGAGTGAAGATTTAAAGAAGAAACACAAGACTCTGTACAGAAAAACAACACTGCAAAAACCAGAAAGCAATACTCTGTTTTACGTGTTTGTCATCAAACAACTTAGGAGTTCTTACAAACTTGTTTATCTTAGAATTCCTTAAGTTTAGAGTCTCATCTGAATTGTATTTTGTGAACACCACTGATAGTATATCAAGTGTTCAACTCAAACTGTTTTTATGTTGTAAAATCTGTTTGAACCCAAAGTCTCTAGCCTGCGTGCTGAGCAACCAGAAGTCTCTTTACTTTGTGTATTGAGCAATTAGAAGTCTTTTAGCTGTGTGCTTTGAGCAGGGAAGTCTCTTGACTGTGTGTCTTGAGCAGGGAAGTCTCTTAACTTTGTGTTTTGAGCATAGAAGTCTCTTAACTTTGTGTTTTGAGCATAGAAGTCTCTTGCTAGGTGCTTGAGCATTGGAAGTCTCTTAGCTGTGTGCTTTGAGCAATTGTAATCAGTTGATTATAGTTAAAATCTCCTGTAAGTGACAGGGGGACTAGACTACTTCCGGTTTGTGGAAGGAACCAGTATAAAAACCATTGTGTCTCTCTTTCCCTTTCTCTCATTTTACTTTACCCGCTGCTATAACACTCTGAAAAAGTTTTAGAATCCAATTCTGAACCTAACATAAGTTTTGAGAAAGAAAAAGAAACACCCTACACAATTCAACCCCCCTTCTTGTGTGCTTTTCTCACCTTCATAACGAATCTTTCAAGGAGTACGCTCAGAGATGGAGAGAATTGGCAGCTCGTGTGCAACCACCGCTAGTAGAAAGAGAGCTGGTTGACACCTTCATGTGTACATTACAAGGCCCGTACTATGATAAAATGGTGGGAAGCACATCATCAGGTTTCTCTGACTTGGTCATAATCGGAGAACGAGTGGAAGATAGGTTGAAGAGAGGAAAGATTCAAGGCCCTCCCGATGCTCAAAATGGAGCCAAGAGATCCCTCAATAACCACAGAAGAAGAAAGAAGGGGAGACAAATGCTGTTATGGTAGGACCACCTCGGGTGCCCTCAACTCAGATGCCTCACTACCAATATCCTTATGTGGCAGCAGTAGCTCAGGGGCAACATCCGTATCAAGTAAGCCCCATGACTCCACTTCAACAGCCGACAATGATACCTCAGCAAAATCAGCAGCAGCAACGGAATGTGTACCCACCAAGGAATCAATCATGCCCGAGGAATAACTATGAGAGGAAAAGCGCGTGCAGTTTGATCCCGTGCCTATGCCCTACGGTCAAATTTTTCCTTACTTAATCCAAAAAGGGATGGTCGAGCCAAAACCGCTACAACCTGTGATGCCACCATATCCACCTACTTATGATGCAAATGCTAGATGTGAGTACCATGCGGGATCACCGGGGCACAACATCGAAAACTGTAAAGCTTTCAAGTACAAAGTCCAAGAACTCATTGATCGGAAGTTGCTGTCTTTCAAGGAAGAAAACCCGTGTGAAAAGTAATCCATTGCCAGGGCATGTGGGTCCGTCTGTGAATGCAGTGGAAGAACTCGAAGGCATTTACCCAGTCAAAGAGGTGGATAATGTAAAGACTCCTATGTCCGTCATGCGAGAAAGGTTGATTGGCTCTGACTTGTTTGAGGAAATGTATGCCGGTTGTGAAGCCTGCATGGTAATCCGGACAAATGTG
The DNA here is from genome assembly GCA_018208015.1 of Medicago ruthenica. Taxonomy (NCBI): domain Eukaryota; kingdom Viridiplantae; phylum Streptophyta; class Magnoliopsida; order Fabales; family Fabaceae; genus Medicago; species Medicago ruthenica. The sequence goes on along the minus strand of CM031377.1, from coordinate 86,194,112 downwards.
AAAAGATGAAGAAATGCCTTCAAAAGTTGATGGACCAAGGTTGGGTCCAAATTGGCTATTCAAAGGGTAACACGGACGTTTCCACTTTGGAGTCTCAAGACCCAGAACCTATTGAAATCCCATTTCAAAGAAAGGAGGTGCAAATACAGATAAATCCCATAGTATTCCATGTACATGCGCCTTTTCCGTTTGAGAGTACAAAGAGAGTGCCATGGAATTACCAGCCCGTCGCTTATATGGAAGGCAAGCCATTGGCAAACATAGAATCTAATATCACTAATATTACTAGCGTTGGGGGTATGACAAGAAGCGGTAGAGTTTTCGCTCCAGAGCAGCTCAGAAGGACTACTACAGAGCCACCAAGGGCACCACTCAAAGGGAAGAATGTGGAAGAAGTGGAGGACCAAGCAGGACCCTCTAAGAAAACAATACCACAAAAGGAGGCCGAAGAGTTACTGAGGATTATTCAAAAGAGTGATTACAAAATAATTGACCAGTTGGGTCAGACTCCCTCTAAAATCTCCATCTTGTCATTATTGCTAAGCTCAGAGGCCCATCAGGAAGCATTGTTACGGATCCTTAACGAGGCACATGTTACTAAGGATATCCCTGTGGACCAATTTGATGGAATAATTGTGAACATTACCACGAGCAGGTATCTGAGTTTCAATGATGACGAATTACCCGACGATGGACATGTTCAGAACAGGGCCATGCACATCGCAGTAAAGTGTTTGGACCACATCCTATCCCGAGTGCTGGTGGATATAGGATCATCCTTGAATGTGATGCCTAAGACAACTGTATTGAAGCTATCATGTGAAGGAACAATGATGAAGCTAAGCGCATTAGTGGTGAAAGCCTTTGACGGGTCTAGAAGGGCCGTCGTGGGAGAAATTGACTTACGTGTTCTAATTGGGCCTCAACTTTTCACCATCACTTTCCAGGTCATGGACATCAATCCGACCTATAGTTGTCTCCTGGGACGACCTTGGATCCATGCCGCTGGAGCCATTACCTCCACTCTGCACCAGAAACTCAAGTTCATTGTCGGTGATAAAATGATTGTAGTTTCCGGTCAAGAAGACATGATGGTAAGCCACCTTTCGTCCTTCCGTTATATAGAGGCAGATGAAGAAGCTATAGATATTCCCTTTCAATATTTGGAAGTGGCAAATGTTGTAACCATGAGCTCAAAGCACAAAAAGAAGGCAAGGACAGCCATGTCCTCATGGAAGGCCGTGAGAGAAGCTCTGGAGGAGAGTAGCCTTACGGGATGGGGCAAGTTGTTGGACATACCAGAGAAGAGGGACCGTTTTGGGCTAGGATATCAGCCATCAGCAGAAGATTCATCAAAGTTTCGTCGGCAAGGAGTTCCTCCCATTCTAGAGACATTTTACAGTGCTGGATTTAGCCGTGAAGGCCAGGTGGCTTTGCTAGAAGACACGGATTTAGCCGTGAAGGCCAGGTGGCTTTGCTAGAAGACATGTTGTTTTTGTTGTTTTTTTTAAAAAAAAATCATTTTGCTCTGCCCAAGGCAAATGATTAGCTTTGTGGGGTCCCCATGTTTCAAGTTATTTCTATCATTAATGAAATTGCATTTTGTGTTCAATTGAGTTCATTTTTTTCTGTCGTTCTTTAATAGCAATATTTTACTCATTTTAAATTTTCGCAACCCTAAAATAAAAAAACATACTAATGCAGATCCATAAATACATTCACCGAAAATAACACTGCTATAATCCCTTACGACTTCGATTTCCCAATTAACCAAACAGAAGATGATGAGGAGGACGATTATGAACCTCCTGAAGAATTGTCCAGGCTTGGGGATCAAGATGATACGGTAATACAACCTCACCAAGAACCAATAGAAGTGATCAACTTAGGGACCGAAGAAGACAAGAAAGAGGTCAAAGTAGGAGCCTCCCTGCAAGACGACGTGAAGGAAAAGCTGATTGAGTTACTGCTAGAGCATGTAAATGTGTTCGCTTGGTCATATCAGGACATGCCAGGATTAGACCCTAACATAATCGTGCTTAGACTACCACTCAAGCCAGAATGCCCACCAATAAAGCAAAATTTGAGAAGAACCAGACCCGACATGGCTCTGAAGATTAGAGAGGAAGTCAAAAAGCAGTTTGACGCCGGCTTCTTAGCAGTGACCAAGTATCCACAATGGGTTGCCAACATTGTGCCAGTCCTAAAGAAAGATGGCAAAGTCAGAATGTGTGTGGATTACCGGGACTTGAATAGAGCAAGCCCAAAAGATGACTTCCCACTGCCTCACATTGATGTATTGGTAGACAACACCGCCCAGTTTTCAGTCTTCTCTTTCATGGACGGTTTCTCTGGATACAATCAAATCAAAATGGCTCCAGAGGACATGGAGAAAACCACATTCATCACCCCATGGGGGACTTTCTGCTACAAGGTAATGCCCTTCGGATTAACGAACGCTGGGGCAACATATCAAAGAGCAATGGTGACTCTTTTCCATGATATGATTCATAAGGAAATAGAGGTCTATGTCGATGATATGATTGCCAAATCTCAGACGGAGGAAGATCATCTATTCCATTTACAAAAGCTGTTCGAGCACCTGAGAAAGTTCAAGCTACGCCTAAATCCTAACAAGTGCACTTTTGGTGTTAGGTCCGGCAAGTTATTGGGGATCATAGTCAACCAAAAGGGAATTGAAGTTGATCCTGACAAAGTAAAAGCCATTCAAGATATGCCAGCACCAAGTACTGAGAAGGAGGTTCGTGGGTTCTTAAGAAGATTAAACTACATTGCTAGATTCATCTCACATATGACGGCCACGTGTGAACCAATTTTCAAGTTGTTAAGGAAAAATCAAACTATTCAGTGGAACGAGGACAACCAACAGGCGTTTGATAAGATCAAACGATACTTGCAAGAGCCGCCGATTTTGATACCTCCGGTTCCTGGTAGACCCCTCATCTTATACTTAACAGTGCTTGATGGATCAATGGGTTATGTGCTAGGACAACAGGATGAAACGGGAAGAAAGGAGCACGCCATCTACTACCTAAGCAAGAAGTTCACCGATTGCGAATCAAGGTATACCTCACTCGAAAAAACTTGTTGCGCCCTAGCATGGGCTGCCCGACGCTTAAGACAGTACATGTTGACTCACACCACTTGGTTGATATCAAAGATGGATCCCATCAAATACATCTCTGAAAAGCCCGCCCTCACAAGAAAGATAGCTTGTTGGCAAATGCTGCTATCCGAGTATGACATCCAATATGTTACTCAAAAGGCTATAAAAGGGAACGTGCTATCCGAGCACCTTGCTCACCAACCATTGGAAGACTATCAACTCATACGATTTGACTTCCCCGATGAAGAAGTTGTAGCCTTGAATGACGAAAAAATCATAAGTGATGAGGAAGGGCCGGAACTGGGAACTCGATGGAAGCTCGCTTTCGATGGTGCAACAAATGCCATGGGGCACGGGATCGGGGCTGTCCTAATATCACCAAGAAATGGGTATCAACCCTTCACAGCAAGGTTATGCTTTGACTACACCAATAACATGGCAGAGTATGAAGCGTGCATCTTGGGCCTCGAAGCAGCAATTGACCTAAGGATCAAAACCCTGGAAGTATACGGGGACTCAGCACTAGTAATCCATAAAGTGAAAGGAGAATGGGAAACAAAACATCCTAATTTGATCCTCTATCGTGCCCGTGTTGTAGAATTGATGAAGCATTTCAATGAGATCACCTTTCATCATATAACTCGGGAAGAGAATCAGGTAGCAGATGCTTTAGCTACATTATCATCAATGTACCAAGTTAATTTCCACAACGAGGCACCAATCATAAAGATGGATCGTAGGGATAAACCAGTTGTGTGTGCAGTAGTCAAAGAAGAACTTGACAACAAACCCTGGTTTTACGACATCAAACGATACCTCGAAGAGCAAAAGTATCCAAAGAATGCCTCACAAACAAACAAGAAAACCTTCAAGAGGTTGGCATCGCAGTTCTTCCTCAGCGGGGGTACACTCTACAAAAGAAATTATGACCTGGTCTTACTCAGGTGTGTGGATAAACGTGAAGCGGACATGCTCATCAAAGAAATCCATGAGGGGTCTTATGGAACCCATGCCAACGGACATGCAATGGCAAAGAAAATCCTAAGGGCGGGTTATTACTGCTAACTATGGAGGCCGACTGTTTCCACTACGCCAAGACATGCCACAAGTGTCAAATTTACGCCGACAAGGTGCACGTGCCACCAACTCCTCTGAATGTCACAACGGCACCCTGGCCCTTCTCTATGTGGGGCATAGACATGATTGGAATGATTGAACCAAAGGCTTCAAATGGACACCGGTTCATCCTGGTTGCCATCGACTATTTCACCAAGTGGGTTGAAGCAGCTTCTTATGCAAACATAACAAAACAAGTGGTGGCCCGATTCATCAAAAAGGAAATCATTTGCCGTTACAGCACTCCCCACAAAATTATCACAGATAATGGGGCAAATCTAAACAACAACATAATGAAGGAGTTGTGCAAAGACTTCAAGATTGAGCACCATAATTCCTCACCATATCGGCCGAAGATGAACGGCGCGGTAGAAGCAGCCAACAAGAACATCAAGAAAATCATCCAGAAGATGGTAAAAACCTACAAGGACTGGCACGAGATGCTTCCCTTCGTGCTACACGGCTACAGAACGTTAGTTCGCACTTCCACGGGGGCAACCCCTTTTTCCTTGGTATACGGTATGGAAGCCGTGCTTCCCATTGAAGTGGAAATTACCTCATTAAGGGTCTTGATGGAAACTAAATTAGAGGAAGCCGAATGGGTCCAAACAAGGTTCGACCAACTGAACCTCATAGAAGAAAAGCGCCTAACAACATTGTGTCACGGACAGTTGTACCAAAAGAGGCTCAAGAAGGAATTCGACAAAAAAGTTCGCTCTCGAGAATTCAGAGAAGGAGACTTAGTGCTGAAAAAGATATTACCCATCCACAAGGATCCCCGCTGGAAATGGACTCCTAACTATGAATGACCATTTGTGGTAAAAAAGGCTTTCTTTGGCGGAGCCTTAATTATCACTAATATGGATGGAGAGGAGTTTCCACTCTCAATAAACTCCGACGCAGTCAAAAAATACTATGCCTAAAAAAAAAGAAAAGAGAAAAAATGTAATAAGAGCTCGCTAAATCGAAAACCCGAAAGGGCGGTTTAGGCAATAGAGAGCGTCCTGGTAGATCGAAAACCTGAAAAGGCGGTCTAGGCAAAAATTAAGGACATCAAAAAAGGAAATATACCCCAGTGGACTGAAAACTCGAAAGAGCGGTCCAGGTAAAAATTAGGGCTTTCAAAACAAATAAGAAAGGCAGAAGACTGCAACACACAAGATCCTGACAGAATTTAGAGGGGAAGAATCGGTCTCGTTATCATCTTTCAAAGGTGAGGTATTTCGAAGTCATAGGGAAAGTAGCACGTGTTGTACCAAAGCAAAACCCACGCAAATCTACATTTGTTCCATTTGTTTCACTTGTTTTTTCTATCTTAGTAATCACCTCTTACAGGGATTACATCTTCATGTATTGTTACCCATTCAAGGGACTAAGTTTCATTGAATAAAAATCATCTTTAAGCCTTTTCATTGTTTTGTGACCTCACTTGCACGTAAAATGTTGTTTTTATTCATGATAAACAATGCATTGAAATATGGGAAACAATATAAAAACTTGCAAAAAAATGTATTTTACTTGAATTTTTAAATGTCGAAAGAATTTTGTTGGTCTCTAGTATTGCATCAAAGGACTCAAGGCTTGAAACTCTTCATCAGTCATTTTAAGATTCTTACTCTTCAGCATAAACAAGTGCGCAACTAGCAGTACATGAAACATAAAAATCCCGGGTGTCGGAAGGACGGGATTCCCCAAATAAAGCATACCCCACATTTCTTTCATCTACTGAGGCTGGATATCATCCACTTTCAAGATGATCCTCGCCATTTCCAACCAAAGCCCAATTTTCATTGGCACTCCCACTTAATTTCCAACCAAAGCCCAATTTTCATTGGCACTCCCAAACACAATTTCCAACTAAAGCCCAATTTTCATTGGCATTCCCAAACACAATTTCGAACCAAAGCCCAATTTTCATTGGCACTCCCAAACACAATTTCCAACCAAAGCCCAATTGTCATTGGCACCTAATCACAACAAAGCCCAACCATGCTCGGCACCCCAATCATAACTGAAGCTCAACATATCATCTGTTTATCCCACATGTCAGCATAGTGCATGCATCATATCAAACTCATTCATTAGCATGCATCTCATATTCATAACATACTCTTCCTCACAATTTCTCATACTCCCCAGCAAACACTCCCCAGTGAGTATCCCATATTCACCGACATTCACCAACAAGTTATCCCAGTGTTCCCCAGTGGACCTCTTTCAAGAACTTCCCCAGCAGGTTTCTTAAAAAAAAACCCAACGGGTCCCTTTACAAACTATCCTAATTCTCGTTAAACTTACCTATGGCCATTAAGTTTCCCCAGCAGAAACTCCTTATTGAGTCTACCTCATATCATACATACCGCATATCACTTAAAGCATATCATGCATCAACAATCATCTTTCTTTTCCGACAATCTAAGTACTAGCCACGTCTAGAGACGATACGTTTATCCCCAGGGCAGTCTAAGCACCCCCTGAGGCGACGACTTATCTTTTAGATCTAAGCACCCCCCGAGGCGACGATCTGTTTATCTCTCAGTCTAAGCACCCCCCGAGGCGACGACTTATCTCTCAGTCTAAGCACCCCCCGAGGCGACGATCTATTTATCTTTCAGTCTAAGCACCCCCCGAGGCGACGACTTGTCTTAGATCTAAGCACCCCCCGAGGCGACGATCTATTTATCTTTCAGTCTAAGCACCCCCTGAGGTGACGACTTGTCTTAGATCTAAGCACCCCCCGAGGCGACGATCTATTTATCTTTCAGTCTAAGCACCCCCCGAGGCGACGACTTGTCTTAGATCTAAGCACCCCCCGAGGCGACGATCTATTTATCTTTCAGTCTAAGCACCCCCCGAGGCGACGACTTTTCTTTTAGATCTAAGCATCCCCCGAGGCGATGATCTATTTATCTTTCAGTCTAAGCACCCCCTGAGGCGACGACTTGTCTTTTAGATCTATGCACCCCCCGAGGCGACGATCTATTTATCTTTCAGTCTAAGCACCCCCCGAGACGACGACTTGTCTTTTAGATCTAAGCACCCCCCGAGGCGACGATCTATTTATCTTTCAATCTAAGCACCCCCCGAGGCGACGACTTGTCTTTTAGATCTAAGCACCCTCCGAGGCGACGATCTATTTATTTTTCAGTCTATGCACCAGTAGTCAATCCAAAGGCGATCCTGCATTTATTTTTGTGTCCATACTTCCTCATTTTAATACTTTCATATTGTCTCTCACATCATTTTTCTCCAGTCTTTTCTCACTTTGAAGGACAAAATTTGGGTCCTTTATACTTAATTGCTCTTCATAAAGAGTTTGTGTGGTGCCCTCGGCACTCGCACACTCTATGCGAAGACACAATTAAGTAGGGGCAACTGTTGTACCCTAATTTTGTCCGGACAAATTAAAAGTCTTTTTAAAAAAATATAATGAGTGATAATATTTTAATTTATTTTTACAAAAGACATAGATGAAAATTAAGGTCTTCATAAGGTCTACGCGAAAATGTTCAATTTTCATAAGGTCTTCTTAATTTAGTCAAGTCCAATGATCAATTGTTCAAATTATATCCCAACAAAAATTGCAAAAAAATAAATATATAATAAAGCAAAAAAATATATACAAAGAAAAAAAACAAGGTCAAAGTCACTGTTCACACAGCCTGTTTTCAGCGCCCCTTCTTCATTAACCTCTGTCAGAAGCGCCCCCTTTCTCCCTGTTTTCTTTCAACCTTTGTCAGAAGTGCCCCCTTTCTCCCTGTCTTCTTTCATCATTTCATGTCCAGAACTAGCCACAAAATCTTCAAGAAAGATCACAATCACTTCCTCCATAAATGTTAACCAAACTCATGCCAAAGAAAATCCAGCATTCAATTCCAAGAAAGCCTATATAACAGGGACGAAAATCAGAGGAGGAAGAGGATTTTCAGCAGAATCAAAAACCCCAGAAACAGCAAAATCATATAACAAAACTCTGTCATTTTTTTTCTTTACAAACCACCCAAGTCACTACAACACAAAAACCACAACCACTCAAAAACCCTCACATTTTTTCGTGCATCTGAAGCTTTGCTAGGAGTTTGTAAGTATCTTGGACCTTGTTACTTCATTTTTCGCATCTGTTTAAGTGATATGTAGTTTTTTCATAAATAATGCATTTTTTACCATAAGTTCATGAGCATGACTTACAGTGATGTTTTTAGGACATCTTTTGGTAGAACTAAGACCATTAGGATGTAGTACTCATGGCAAGCTTTACAGTGATGTTTTTATTTTCGTATTAGGTTCAGTACTGAGTGAGAAATCTAACTGAGAAGTTGAGAAAAAATCACAGAAACTGTATTTTGCTGTTCCTGCATATTTTTCTGCATTTTTGATACTTTTCTTTTTAGTCATTTTAAATCACAGAAACTGTGTTCTACTGTTCCTGCATATTTTTCTGCATTTTTACTCTTCATTTTAGTCATTTTAACTCATTTTTGCACCAAAAAAATCATACAAAAATCCAAAAAATCACAAAAATTATAACAATCACCAAAACAGAAATGATTTTTCTTCCTACTGTTTTCCTTACCGTTTTACCCCTGAGTCTGAAGAGTTTAAGTCTGAGGTTCTGAAGTCTGAGTCTGAAATCAGCTTCTGAAGTCTGAGTCTAAAATCAGCTTCTGAAGGTGAGCTTCTGAAGTCAGCTTCTGAAGTTCAGCTTCTGAAGTCAGCTTCTGAAGGTCAGCTTCTGAAGGTCAGCTTCTGATGTGAGCTTCTGAGTCAGAGTCTGAACAGTGAGTCTGAAATCAGCTTCTGAAGGTGAGCTTCTGAAGTCAGCTTCTGAAGTTCAGCTTCTGAAGGTTAGCTTCTGAAGTCAGAGTCTGAACAGTGCTTCTGAAGGTTTCGCAGAGCAAAGTCCTGATCGCTCTGCGACTGTAGCAGAACTCAGCTTCTGAGGTTCAGAGTCTGAAGGTTCTGAGTCTAAAGGTTCAGAGTCTGGGATTCAGAGTCTGGAATCCAAAGTCTGAGATTCTGAGTCCGAAGTTTCTGCATCTGAAGGTTCAGAATCTGGGTTGAACTATCTTTGAAGGGGCTGAAACTCATTTTTATTCTAAGATAAAAAACATAACAAGTGTTATTGCTTTTAATCGTAGTATATCAATTTTCGATAATAAACTTGAATGAAAAAGGAATGGTCTGATGTATGTCTTTCCATTCCCCGGTTGCACGGGCACTTGACGTATGTCTCGTTGTTCGGACAATTGTCATTCCTTTTCAAAAACCCAAAAGATATATTAATTTTCGATAACAAACTTGAATGAAAAAGGAGTGGTCCGACGTATGTCTTTCCATTCCCCGGTTGCACGAGCACTTGACGTATGTCTCGTTGTCCGGACAATCGTCATTCCTTTTCAAAAATACAAAAAAAACATAAAAAACAAATCCAACACACCAAACTAATTCTCGGCCCCCCGTGGTCAAATAAAAATCAAATCTCTTTTCACAAACGGACGATGTTTTATCAATTCTAACGTGATACAAACAAACGCTTAAAGCCTTCCACGCGCGAGCATACAAGCTACGTTTAACCGCTAGAATACGATCAAAAACATCATTCTTTAAAATCAACCAAAAAACAAATATTTTCTACCCAAAGAACTACGTAGCTTTGAATTCTCCATCGCACTAGGAGATACGTAGGAGCAAGATCCAACTCTTGTCAAGCACACTAATAAAAAACCTTTTTTTTTCCCCTTTCCTTTTCTTTCTTTGAAATGTTAAAATGTAGCAAGCAACCTTTAAAACACTTTTTAACCTTAAACTAATTAGGAGGTTCCCGTTGGGTACAACGGACGCGAGGGGTGCTAATACCTTCCCCCTGCATAATCGACTCCCGAACCCGTTAATGGTTACGATGACCATCCTTCCAAATCGTCAAGGGTTTTATCAACGTTTCCCTTTAAAAATAAAACTTTGGTGGCAACTCCGTAGTTTTTCCGAGCGTTAGTACGCTCGAGCATTTTTTAGCGACGCGACACTTCCCATCTTTCTTTGATTGATATTTCTCAATTACTTGAACATGTATATTGAATCAGGACTAACAAATCTATTCACTCATTATTTACTTGGTATTGTATTTGTTTCATTTTTGAATTCTACTTCTTTCCAATAGAGGCCGCGACAAGTGACAGGAGCAATACATTTCACACTTGCAGACCCGAGTAAATATAATTTTTTATTGCTTTTATATATTGTGTGTTAATTCATTGAATTTTCACTATTATATCTTACTTTAATAATCAACTAAGCAAATAATTATTTAATATATATATATATATATATATATATATAGACACACACACACACACATAATATCTAGGATTTTTTTTGTTATGCGAACGGGCTACCCGCGGCCCATACGGGCTAGCCCAAACAGGTACAGGGCTTTTTAGGACCGGGCTAAAAATCCCTATAAAAATTCGGGGAAAATTGCTCTTCCCACAAACAAAATTGCCCCCTCCCAAAGAAAATGACCAAAATACCCTTGTGTGACTTAAATCACGCTCGGTACCTTCTGCGTGCATTACTGTTTTGGGACAAAATCCAGCAATTCCAACTTCAAAACACCATTTCTTTCCCTCTTCACTAAAAAACCAACAAATCAACTCAATCCAATATATTGCGACACTCCCACTCCGGAAAAACCGAAAGGAGAATTTGAATTAATTGGAGAAGATGAAGTTTATGCACTATCACTAGCTAGTTAGATAGGCTACGACACTTTTTAGTCGGTGTTTGTCTTTTTTTTGTCGATATTACACCGGCATATTTTTTTGTGGTCGATTATGTAATGCCAATTTTTGTGGCCAATATGTAAATAAGATTATATAAATATATGACATTTTTTGTGATGGACAAAACATCAACAATTTTATTCGTTATTCTTATTGCTCGCATTTTATAAAATTATATGTCTCTAATTATTCAATATTTATTTATTTTGTGAAATGAAACATGTCTCAAGACAAAGTTAAAGCTCAAGTCCAATACTCCCACGTGAAGAAGACGATTAGAGTCTATTTAACCCCAACGACAAGTTGGATGATTTGAAGGCACAACTTCACACATACTTTGTCCATCTAGGTGAAAATCAAAGAACATCAAATGTATTTGTACAAGTGTCATGCGCGGACTTGGGGGAGGATAAGGAGGAAAACTTTTGGAAGACGATTTATTATCCAGATATTATCCGTGATGATTTTGATGTAGGTTACATGTTTAGGTTATTGGTTCAAAATAACATATTACATCTTTGTGTCCGCTCTATTGAAGTGTAATATGTATTAACATGTAATGGTGTAATGTGTTCGAACTTGTGTCTGTAATGTTGCATTTTAATGAATTTGTGTCGAATTTGTGGGTTGTGTATTTAACGACGAATTTAGATCATTTATGTGTAATTTGGATCGTTTACAACGAATTTGGATCGATTATGTGTAATTTGGATTGATTGTGTTATTGCTGATTAACGACAAATTTGGTAATTTGGATTGATAATGTGTGATTATGTGGTTATGTGTGATTATGTTGTTGAAATTGTGTAATTTGATCAATTATGAGTGTGTATTGGTTTGGGGGTCATTAATGGCTTGGTTGACATCATTGAATGTTATTTCCTGCTACACCAGAAGCCAGCGTGACTTAAATCATGTTGACCTGTAATAGGCGTAACTTAAGTCATGCTTGCTATTTTGGCCGGTAACCTGCGTGACTTAAGTCACGCTGGTGGACGGTGGTCAACGTGAGTTAACTCACGCAAGTTAACGGCCAGCGTGAGTTAACTCACATAGGTTGGAGGCAGTTTGGACGGTGGTCAATCAGAGAGGAGCTGTTACTTTCTTCGACCAATAGAATTCAAGCAAAAAAATCTATAGATTGAAACATTTTCTTTCATTTTTTCTCTTTCATTCTCTCATCTCTTCTCTCAATTTTTTTAAGTTTTGTTACTATAGGCGTAAACGGCTTCAATGTCCTTCGTCGATTAATCATAATGATCTTATGTTGTTTTTTTATGATGGCGATTGAGATCATTATATTAATCGACGAGGGAGTTTTTGAGTCATGTTAGGATTATTATGATTAATCGACAAGAATCCGACCTGAATGTATTTTCCCGCTAGCGGTAGAGGTGGTTATGGCGGGTTCGTCTACCGGCCCCCTACCCCAAGAAGATTGGTCATTATGATTAATCGATTTTTTTTTTAAATTCCTTTAATTTATGTTATAATAATCATTGTTGAATGTAATGAATTGCAATGTAATGTAATAATATTTAGGTCGTGTGTAATAATATTTATGTTTTAGTAGTGTAATGTAATAATATGTACATAGCGTGAGTTAACTCACGTTGATATATATACCGAGCGTGACTTAAGTCACACATGACATATAGTTAACTCACGAGGGGGTATTTTGGCCAGTTTGTATGAGAACGGACAATTTTGTATGAGAAAAGAGCAATTTTCAAATTCAAGATCAATATTTAAGGTTCAAGCCCTATAATTAATTGGACTTAACATGCTGACCCGTACGGACTAATCCGTTTTGACAGCCCTACCCTCGCCTATGTTTTTATTAAACAGTCAACGTCAGCATACGATAAGAAAAACAAAAACAATCGCCACCCCCACTGTATAAATAAACGAATTGATAAATTTTTTTGTCAATGCCAATAATTAAGCTTATCCGGCATCACCGTTGGTGCTTATCCATAATCCAGGTATCATCGTCGTTAGTCTACATTCTACAATATTTTATTATTTGTTTGTCAAGAGTCTGCGGAATCTTTATAACAATAACTTATACTACAAATCTTTATAGCTTATATGACAATTCCATTTTAGACTCTTATCAGATAATCCCATTTGTCCATTGTCAACCGATCCCTTTTCCCTAAACCACTATATATATATATATATATATATATATATATATATATATATATATATATATATATATATTTGCTGATTACGAAATCTTAAAATATTTTTGCTTTGGGAAAAAATAATTTTCATTTTTATTTCTTTATCATCGATTATACAGATATTTGACCTTGTGTTTATTTTTTAAATGGCTTAAATGCACTTCTATCCTCCTATTTAGATAGAAAGAGAGTACATAATTTTTATGGGTATCCAAGTCATTATTTTAATAGTTAAATTATTAAAACTTATATGTTCATGAACATAACTCAGTTGACAAGAACATTACATTATATATGCAAAAGTCGAAATTCGAATCCACATTTATTTATTTTGAAAATTGGAATTCGAGACACTAGGCTTTTGACCAAACATTTTTTATTAAAAATTTATTTGTTCAAAAACCAAAAAAATTATAAAAAAATATTTATATTATATTTAAAAAATGTAAATATTGATAATTTTTTATAAAATGATAATACATCCATAATTATTTTTTACTGTCAAACCCCCCAATTAATTTACATCATTTTCTACGATTTTCGGTGAATATTCTAATGTAACATTAACTAACTTTTTCTCTTGAATGTCAACAAATTTAATATGACAATTAACTTTTCAATTCACGTGATTTACTCAAAGAGTCAAATATTTGGCGAAGAAGGTAGTAAATATATAACCCCTAAAATCAGGCCCTCGGAGAAGATGAAAGTTTAATCATCAAGATGAAGATTAAAGCTGAGTACCGAAAAAGATTTGGGGGAATATGATTTTAGGATGAAGAAGAAATCAATAATGTAGTTGAAAATTCAAAATAGTCTTATAAAATGAAATAAAAGAAAAAGTTAATAGGGTCTTATATTTACATTTATTAAATAAAATAAACAATACTTTTAATAATTTTGTGGTTTCAAATTTTGTCAAAATAAAATAAAATTTTGTGGTTTCAAATGAATAAATTTAAAAAATTTAATTACTAAAATAATGACATGGATATTAATTAATGACGTGTACTCTACTTTATTCAATTCAAATGTGTCAACATCACTGCAATATCATTAAAAATGGAGAGGGACAAAAAAACCCCATTAAATTTGAAAAAGAGGGAAAAAAATCAGTTTTAAAAACAGAGGGACTAAAAGTTAATTTTTGTAAAAATAAAGGGAGCAAAACTGCATTTAAATCTTTTTAAAATTTATATGAATGAGATAAATACAACTATGACAAGAATGTGTTTTGCGTTTCAAGTTGTTTAAACTACGCAACATATGTTATTTTTCTTTTGAGAGGACAATATTTTTTTTTTTGAAAAATTTTGAGAGGACAACATATATTATTTTTTCCTGAAAAAAATGTTATTTTTAAAAACTTAAAACGCTAGATGAAAAATACTTTCTCAAAGAACGTTTTACAATTTTAAGTGTTTCGAAATTAATTTCAATGGAGTATTTTTTTTTGTATTTGCTAATATAAAACTTACAAATCTGTAAATGTATTTAATTTCGTTATAATGTTATAAAAATTAATTTGACAAAAAATGAACTCATAATTTGATTTTTATATCTAAATTTTCGCTACTTTTATCTTTTTTGAAGGAAAGAATTTTATCTTAAATTTTTAGCGTTTCAAAAGCTCATATTTAATCCTCTCATGTTAAAAAATTCTAAATTTTGAAGGAGAGACTTTTTTATAATGCACTAAACCTGTCTTAGAAAAATTAATAGTCAAAGGATAGTTAAACATATTTTATTCCAGAATCCTTGCAAAGGGACTAGAACTGCTTATATGATAATTTTGTAGAGACTAAGAAGTGTTATTTTTTTATGGGAACAACAAACGAAACTTAGTAATTTTACGGGGACTAAATATATATATATATATATATATATATATATATATATCCCCAATCTCATTTCTAACACTATATATAGCAGTGGCTTGTCACGAGAAAAAAAACAAGTGAAGAGTCATATCTTTCCTTGTAACATCACTTGGTTTGTACTTTCACATTGTCTCTTTTCGATCCAATTATATTATTTATGTAACAATTATGATTCACATGATAAAATGTGACTATGTAGCTATCATTTGACTCTTACAAAAATAGACTTTCATGCTAAATTACAAAAGCTACTTTCTGTTTCTGAATTATTGCTAATTACTAATTAGTGTATGGTTTTTTGCAGGTTATTAAAATGAGTAAGGTTTTTAGTGATGAGGCTGTGTCAAGGGCCATGGATGAAATAAAAAGCAATCCTTCTTCACGTAGACATGGTGCTGATCATATTGTTCCACTCATGCACAAAGTGTCAAGTCCTCCTAAGCAGACACTTTTCCAAGATATCAAACATAATTTCAATGAAACTTTCTTCTCAGATGACCCTTTTGGCAAGTTTAAAGACCAAACAACATCGAGAAAATTTGTTCTTGGACTCCAATCTGTTTTCCCTATTTTTGAATGGGGAAGAGGTTACAACCTTAAAAGTTTCAAGGGTGATTTGATCTCTGGACTCACCATTGCAAGTCTTTGCATTCCTCAGGTAGATATTTGTAAAATGTATATAATATTATGATGCAACACTAGAGTAAAATCTATCTGATTAGACGTTTGTGTAAAACTTTTTTACTGTGTCGATGTACTAAGTCAATAAACGTTTTTATTGTTGGATGCTAAGCCTTTGAAATATTATGGCATGACACTCGGTAAAATCTGATAAGATGTTTGCGTAAATGTGAATGCATAAACAGGATATCGCATATGCAAAGCTTGCAAATTTGGAACCTCAATATGCATTATGTAAGCATCTTGGTTTATTTCTATAAGCAACTTTTTTGACAAGTTATATATTTCATATGCTCTCTTCAGTTATTATTTGATGATGAGTTGGTTTTGCAGATACAAGTTTTATTACTCCTCTTGTGTATGCTTTCATGGGAAGTTCAAGAGATATTGCTATAGGACCAGTAGCTGTGGTGTCTCTCTTGCTTGGAAGTTTGCTTTTAGATGAGATCAATGACTTCAACAGTCCTGAATACCTTCGCCTTGCGTTTACTGCCACTTTCTTTGCAGGAGTCACTCAAATGGCACTTGGAGTTTTAAGGTAAACTACAGTACTACTATTGGATTGGTAAAATGCATGATTCTTGTCTTTCTGTATGCTTTGCCTAATTTTTATATTTTTTTTGCATTTTGTAGGCTTGGTTTCTTGATTGATTTCCTATCTCATGCTGCCATTGTTGGATTCATGGCTGGTGCTGCCATCACTATTGCACTCCAACAGCTTAAAGGTCTTCTCGGCATAAAAGACTTCACAAAGAAAACTGATATTATTTCTGTCATGAGATCGGTTTTTAGTGCGGCCCAGCACGGGGTAAGCCATCGCTTTCTTTCGAAATATTCCTTGAATACATTATCTATAAGTTGTTCATAAGTTTTTTCAATTTATTTCTGTAAGTTCTCAAGGATAGCTTATGAAAACAGCTTAAATGAAAACGATTTGGCTTTATTTTATCTTTTGTTATACAAATAGCTTATACATAAGCAATTATATGGTAAGCGTTTATGCTATATGTACTTAATTAAGTTGTTTATCCAAACAGTAAAATTAGGCTCAGTAACAAGTATTTAATTTAATTTTTGCTTACAGTGGAATTGGCAGACAATAGCAATTGGAGTTTCATTCTTGGCCTTCCTTTTTGTAACAAAATACATTGTAAGAATGCAAAAAACTACCCTTCCTTTCTTCATTTCCATTTAATACTTATATTTAATGAAACTTTTTATAACCATTCTTATGTTGCAATAAAACAGGCTAAGAAGAATAAGAAACTCTTTTGGGTGGCTGCAATTTCTCCTATGGTATCTGTTATATTGTCTACATTTTTTGTATACATTACAAGGGCAGACAAGGATGGAGTAGCAATTGTAAGTAGCATAAATTTATTTCTATAATAATTTCAATTAAAATGAAGCACTTTTTTAGACTCAAGTATGCAATTTCAGGTGAGACATATTAAAAAGGGTGTGAATCCAACATCTGCAAATGAAATATATTTCACTGGAAAATATTTAAGTGCTGGTATTAGGATTGGTTTGATTTCTGGTATGGTAGCACTCACGGTATGAACGCTTAATGAGGATTCCTCTTTAACTTTGTTTCATTAACATTTATGTGACATTTAGCATATTTTTAAAAACTTTATAGGAAGCTGTGGCTATTGGAAGAACATTTGCTGCTATGAAAGACTATTCACTAGATGGTAACAGAGAAATGGTGGCACTAGGAACAATGAACATTGTTGGTTCTTTGACATCTTGCTATGTGGCTACTGGTACCAAACATGACTTGTTTGAATTCATCTACTGACATAAGTATTTGCGAGACTGCTTGCAAGAGTTTCCATAAGCTGTTTTCCGTTTATTTTCTTGCGCTCGGCAGTATAGCTTATAAAAAAAGAGTTAGCTTATGTGGAAATAATCCAACTTTATTTTTTTATTTTAGAAATAACTTATACATAACACACGTATATGATAAGCGTTTATGCTATAAGCACTTAATTATGCAGGATCAAATGTTTGAGCTTCTGATTGAAAACATTGTAAATATTTTTTTTCTTTTATTTACCGTTATCTTAACGAGTGTTTCTGATCATTATGCAGGATCATTTTCTCGCTCAGCTGTGAACTATATGGCTGGCTGTAAAACTGCTGTATCAAACATAGTTATGGCCACAGTATTGCTGTTAACTCTGTTAGTGATTACACCACTATTCAAGTACACTCCAAATGCAGTGCTTGCTTCAATTATTATAGCTGCTGTGATGAGCCTGATCGACTATGAAGCAGCCATTCTTCTGTGGAAGATTGACAAATTTGATTTTCTAGCTTGCATGGGAGCCTTCTTTGGTGTCATCTTCAAAAGTGTTGAGATTGGCCTTATGATTGCGGTAATCAAAATATCAAAACCATTTCTCTTTTAAATCAAGGTTTTCATGTTTGTGCAAATGCAATTGTAGCTAGCTACATATTAGCTGTATTTGACCATAATTTTTTACGATATTAAATATCGCGATCATTGGAAAAACTCAAGTCCCACGTTGAAAAGAGATAAAGTTTGAAAATATATATAGAGTGACATTACTCACATTACAAGCCGATTGTGTAAATATGAGTTATGTCTAGTATAAAAACTTAATATGGTATCAGAGCTTAAAGGTTTGAAAGAAATTTACAAGTACTAATACTCATCACTTTACAAACTGTCACTTGACCTACTTTTGGTATTAGAGATTATATGTTTGAAAAGAGATCATAAAGAGTTTGACAACTTAAACTTACAAACCGCAACTATGATTTAAAACCTGGTTTAACATTTACTTAACCCTCTTTGGGCATGCAGGTGGGAATATCTTTTACCAAAATTCTTTTACAAGTTACAAGGCCAAAGACTGTAGTACTAGGGAAGCTTCCAGGAACAACTGTTTATAGGAACATCCTGCAATATCCCAAAGCAGCACAGATTCCAGGCATGTTGATTGTCAGGGTTGATTCTGCAATCTATTTCTCAAACTCCAACTACATCAAGGACAGGTATATATATTTTCAAGTTTGTACACACTCCTAGATCAAGGTTAAGCAAGCTATGAAGCTCTGACACAGACACAGATACAACACTGACACTAGCAATAATTTGATAAAATGGAAGTAATTGAATGTAACCACATGTATTGGTGCCTAACACTGACATGTGTTGGACACTGGACACATCTTCAATCTAAAGTATCGGTGCTACATAATATTAGCAAGGAAGTGAGGCTGATGAACGAGTCAAACATAATTTGCAGAATATTAAAGTGGCTGACTGATGAAGAGGCTCAAAGGACATCAAGTGAATTTCCTAGCATACAATATCTAATTGTTGAAATGTCACGTAAGGCTATTAATGAAATCACTTTTTCATGAATGATTTTGATGATTGAATTTACTAATTAAACAACCATATTATCGCAGCTGTCATTGATATTGACACTAGTGGCATACATGCCTTTGAAGATTTAATTAAGAGCCTCAAGAAAAGAGATGTTCAGGTACTACACAATCACAAATCAACATTCTATATAAAAAAAAATTATGTGTTCTGTGTTGTATTTGATTGTCAGGGAGGGTTGACAATCAAATACAACAGATTCAACTTGTATTAAATAATTGTTATCATTCATGATGTATTGATGTTCATGTTTGTGATCTTTTGGCAGCTTCTCCTAGCAAACCCAGGGCCAATTGTAATCGAGAAGCTCCATGCATCGACGCTGTCAGGGTTAATCGGGGAAGATAATATATTTCTAACAGTAGGTGATGCTGTTGCAACTTTTGGTCCAAAAGGTGCAGATTTATGAACAACATAATACCTATTCCAATTGAACTGTGTATAAACAAGATATGAAGAAAATGGTATGTGAAGGTGTTAATGGATAGGAACAATGAAGGGGCACGTAGATTTGTTGTGTATAGTATTGTTTGATTCACATTGATTTCTAGTACCAATTGATGTCATGTGTATAGAAAATCATCAGGTATAAAAATGTGTTTCTATGTTGATTATATTGAATAATACCTCATGCATGTTTATCTTATGGTGTGGAAGCTAATAATAATAATAGTAGTATTCTTTTGTGAGTTATATATACTCAATGATTTGATTGGAGGAAAAAACAATTAGAAATGAAAGAAAGAGAGAAAATTGACTTCATGAATGGATTGAATTATCTATAATGGAAGAGGATATTATATAGTTGACATGGCCTACTCATGCAACGAAATCAACAGAAAGATATACCTTTCATTGATCAACATGTTGAACTTGGATGATTCATAGATGTACTTGTACATTCAAACTGTAAACTAGAATTTTTCACAAGGCTTTGCTCAGTAATGTCAGCATCAATATCACCGATGAATCAGACGTGCTTGCTTTATGTTATGATTTAAGAAATCTTTAATCGATTAATTGATTGCCCCGAGTAATAATTACTTATTTCCCAAGGCTAATTCTGAATATATTCTTCATCAATTTCAAATAAATTGATTTTATGCTTATGGCTGGGAACAAATTAAATGTGTTTTCTGTTTAGTCTTTCTATCATCATGGCCTTATTTGATTAATGAGTACGACCAAGAGAAGGAAATAAGTGTTAATGTCTTCGATCACTATAATATCCCAAGGAGGCCCTGCCAATATTTTCTTTGGTCAGTATTAGCAATAAACAAAGAAGAGGAAGAATGCACAACATATGATGCCAAAGTCACTTAGCTTGCGCTACAAGTTACATTTATGAGTTTGAATTTCATTTGTAATTTGAGCTTCATTTCGTGCACATTTAGTTAGTTAGAACAATTATGATGAGCTGGCAGAATAAATTAATTATATTGCATAGTTCTTCTTGTTTCTTGATCGAAATTCGATTTGTTATTGTTTTGATTCATCATCATTCTTCAATTCTTTTTCTTTTCTTCGGTTTCTATTTTCTCTATTTTCGATTTCTTGATCCAAGAGTCATTCCTTATTTTCAACCATGTGATTTTGCACCCAGAATCAAGATACCCACTTCATCTTTAACATATTTGCTCAATCCTTTATAAGCATTTCTTGCTCCTCATCCAAACCAGCAAAGCTGACATTTTATTCCCAACAAACAAGGGCGTTCATTCTAATAGCACTTAACAAGTTCCTTGTTTTGCCTTCCTCATCCTCTTGTACTTGTATAAACCCGTCCTCGTCCATTACCTCTCCCAAAATTTGAGACTTTTATGGCTTGTTCCTCCTCTCTATGTCCCTTCAATTGTTTTTCACGACCAAGCAAGCTACTATGAAGTTCATCAATGATAGGGTTGTAACATCATTAGATTCTTCAATTGAGCAAATTACATTTTCAAACTTCGTCGTCATCGACCTAAGAATCTTTTCAACAATCAAGATTTGTCTTAGAAATCGTGTTTGAGCCTAACACAACTCCAAAAAATCGGCTTGTGAGATGATGATTGCCCCCACTTATAAACATATTGTCAGGTCATCTCATATCCGATGTGGGACTCTTAACAAGTTGCTCCATAATCTCACCTCGAGCCTTCATTCAATTTGCAATGGCTAATGTGCTTACAATGTATTCATCCATAAATTCTTCTTCCTTCATGCTAAGAACTTAAAATTCTCGTTGTAAGGCTTGCAACTGAACCCATTTGGCCTATGTAGAACACTGCTATTATGGAGTCCCAAATTTCTTTTTTCACAAACAAGAATCATCTCCAAGATAGTACGATCAATTGCTTGTAAAAGATAATTTTTGGCCTTCAAATCTTTGAGTTTGCTTTCATCAACAAGTTTTTGTTATTTCAGAGTCGCACCTGATATGGAGCAATGGTGACTCAATTTTCCACCAACCCCCAATATTCTTTATATCGAAGTAAATTCTCCATTTACATTGTCCAATGATCATCGTGACCATTGAAAATGATCATAGTGACCATTCTCCACCTGATATGGAGCACCTAATATTGATTGCAGGTTGCATGATTCAACCATGAGAAAAAATTGATGGAGATGGAAGAAATTGACAAAGAAACAAATGCAAGAATATTCTTGAAGCCAAAAAAAGATGTAATGACCGCATATAACAAAATTCCTCAATGAACTTTCATCGGAAGAAACTGCAGTTTTATTTTTATTTGACCATGACTCGGGTTGATTCTTAGATACCAATTGCAAGGTAACATAGGAAGAAAAGTGATCTTTAGGCACCTAGCAATTGCTCACAAATACCTCAAATTTCTGAAAATACTCTCAACGATAGTTAACTAACGTTCAACGCAGTAATCATGGTTGGCCATCAACTTGCAACATTTGGAGGCACTTACCAACAAATATTATTCCTGCACTGAACGGTAGTTAACTCCCGTTCAACAGCGAGCGATAGTTAACTACTCTTATTTTTGGAAATTCGAGGTACTTGTGAGTAATTGTTAGGTGTTTAAAGAGCAATTTTTGTAGAGGAGTTCTCAATTTTCATTTTACAAGCGAGTTCCTTATATAGGCCCAATGTAAGTGTTTTCGCCCAATTACAACTCAAATGGTACACAAAGTACAGTTTGTTTTGACAAAAAGTAAATTAAATCAACTCATCACTTCTCTTATCTCTTCTCTAGAGGTGGGAATGATTCGGTTCAGGATGAAAACTGAACCAAATTAAACTGTTTGCTAAATTTAAAATAAATAAACTGAACCGAACTGTTTGCATTTCAAACTGAATCGAACCGTTTCAAACCGAACCGAACTGTTTCGAACTTAACCGAACTGTTATTATTGGTACCGTTGAAAAAAATATAAAAAAACCAAATGAAATTGAATTTTAGTTACCGAACTGAACCAAACTGTTCCAAACTGAACTTGACTGTTTTGAACCGAACCGAACTGTTTCAGCTCAGTTTCAAAATTGTTAGTAATGATTCAATTTTTTTTGGTTTGGTTCGGTTCATTTCAGCAGTTCAGTTTGATTTTTTGGTTTTTTTGCCATCCACTACTCTTCTCTTATAAACATACATTTCAGTTTCACAATAGAAATACACATGATATACTAAACTCAAATACATAAAGAACATACACATGTGGCACTACAAGAATTTTTACATAAACAACTTTATTTATGTCATTTGCTCAAACTAAAATTTCATTTATGACATACCAAAAGTGAAAATAAAAATACGGAAATATTCTACTAACAATTAAATAAAAAGAAAAGCTAATTAAATATTGATTCATCAATTACATATAATAACAAATATTAAAACGAGTTCAATCATTACACACTGGACAGTGTAAAGTTATTTTACACGCATCACCACATCCATTGATCGACAATGAATACAATGATATCCATATAGTTTGGTTGAATATGTACCCCTCATCTAATCAATCAATGCTATGTCATATTTTCATATTAACTAGACTCTAACCCGTGCGATGCACGAGTTTTGTAGAGCTTCATATATAACTATCAAATTGGCTATATTATTACTTTTATTGTTAAATTCAGTATTATGTTATCAAACTACCTCAAAAAGCAACAAAAACAGAAGATGTACTGCAATAAAAATGACAAATCAAAAGAAAAATATAATCAAAAGTCTGCACCAAGAAATTGGTCCTAAAGCTGTTAAATCTATAAAAATGAAAAGGAAAAGAAACTGATATGTGGTAATCGAAAGAAAAAAAAATAATGAAAGGGAACTGCTATGTGGTAACCGAAAGAAAATAATAATAAAAAAGATATGTTATGTGGTAATTGAAAGAAAAAATAATAATGAAAAGGAACCCCTAATAATGAAAAGGAACTGCTATCAAAAAAGGAATTGCAATGACATTAGTGGCTTTTTAAAAAAAATGACATTTTCATGTGCTACCTGATTCAATTCCTTCCAGACCTTTTTTTTTCATTAAAATTAATTAGGTCTGTCAAAAAGGGCGGAGTTATGGTTATTAGGTTCAATTGCATGATGGTGAGAGAGATGAAAGTGAGTGAGAAATGATTTAGGATTGTGCGAAATGACTTGACAACCAAAAGACTTGTATATTACTTTTAAGAGATCTCCCATTTTTATTTTTATTTTAAAGATAAAATGTTCTCATGATAAATATTTGGCAAGTGTACCAAATTCAATCGAAGTAATAATAAAATTCGTATCCACGAGGACCGTTGTTAATTTCGACTAAGCATTATTGTTATTAATCAGGATGTACTAAATTCAGGGTCGCCTCAGGAAGTAATCTCACATCATAAATTTTTATATGATAAAAAAGTATGTCTTCTCTGCCGCCTCATGGAATACTTGAATCTGGAAAATTGGTTGGACCCAATTATGATGATTGGTACCGCAACATGAGAATTGTTCTCATGCACGAAAAATTGATTGACTTCATTGATAAGCTTGTTGTGACTGCACCGGTTGATCCAACTAATGTTGAAGCAACCAAGATTTATGAGAAGTACTTGGAGGAATGTCTTACTGCTAAGTGCATTGTGTTAGCATCCATGAGTCCTAATCTTCAGAGGCAACATGAGGATATGAATCCTTCTGAAATCATTGAACATCTTAAGAAGATGTACGGTGGTCAAAGTAGGACAGCTAGATATCAGTTGTCTAAAACTTTGTTCAGGTCCTCATTGAGTGAAAATGATCAAGTTGGACCCCATGTGCTTAAGATGATTGATCTCATCAAACAACTTGAGAAGTTGGGGTGCAAAATTGGGAAAGAGCTTTCTCAAGACTTGATTATGCAATTACTTCCTGATTCATTTTCACAATTGTTGTGAATTTTAATATGAACAAGATGGACTCTGATTTGCGTGAGATGCTTAACTTGTTGATTGATTATGAGAATCAATTTACCTCTGAAAAGAAAAAAGGAACTGTCATGATTGTTGGCAAGACCTTTAAGAAAAAGGGCAAAGGAAAGTTTAATCCAAAAAGAAAACCTTTTGGACCTACTGGTGGTGTGACCAAACCCAAGCGCAAAAAGGTCAATGTCAATGAAGTTGGTCTTGAATGCTTCTACTGTAAAGAGAAGGGGCATTGAAGAGAAATTGCAAGAAGTATCTTGATTCTCTAAAGAAATAAGGTAAAATATTAATGAAAAATGTTTTCATGATTTCTTTAACTGTTATTGATCCTACAATATGGGTATTAGATACTAGCAGCAGTTATAACATTTGTAATACGTTACAAGGACTGCAGATAACCAAAAGGCTAAATAAAGATGAAGTGAACCTTCAAGTTGGGAATGAAGCAAATGTTGATGTTGTAGTGATAAGTGCCAGAAATTAGTTAAAATGCATATTTAATTTAAGCACTTTAGTTACTTGTTTTGCAAGTTATCATAGGATAAGCTTAGAATTATTGATCAATGCCAAAATATTGATCATATGTCTTCCCCATCCAATCATGCAACATAACCAATCGGAATCTAACAAATCACCAATTAACTCATACACCATTCTCATAATGAAAATCTCATCAACAATCATCACAGCACAACGAAAATAAATCATCTCAACATAAATATCATCTCGGGTCTCAACATAAATATCTCGAATAAATACATCCTCATAAAATTCAACAAGAAAATAAATCCCGGACTCCTAGATCAGAGCACCTAATCTAGACATCCTCAAAAATAAGCACGACATAAACAGAGAATAGGCGTAATGTCATCCTCAGCAAAACTCACCGAGCGCTACTCCTCAACCTGAAAGTCTACATCCACAAGGGTTGAACCCACAGATGAGACGACAATAAAGCCACTAAAGGGTAAGATATACATTCAACAAAGGAGTATAATAAACGCACATAAGTTTCAGGCAAAAACATCACTCATCATTCAAATATTCATCAACACAAAAAGCCTGGTTATTAATTATGCATAATTCATAAATCATAGTATATCTTCATCATTATATAATTACCAACTTAATTATACATCATCAACAATTATATCACCATTTCAATTATAAATCACCAACAACACAATTATGAATCATTCCATAATTTTCACACACCAACATTTAACATTTACCACATAAATGCGTAAGTTCACACCAAAACATTACCAAACATGACTCATGTGAATGTAATGCGCCTAATACGACTCTACATGCATGTGGTACCATCATGATCTTAAATCATGCTACATTTGAATCTTGGTCTTAAACCAAGCTACATATAAAATCTTGATCTTAAATCAAGCTACATTTGGATCTTGGTCTTAAACCAAGCTACATATAAAATCTTGATCTTAAATCAAGCTACATTTGACCGACAATGAATGCATGGATGTTCACGTATGGACTTGACAATGCACACCACATATAAATCATGATCAAGAACCATGCTACATTTCACCACTTTTCATTTGCATTATCAAATCAATCAGGGGCGGACCTGGACTTCCAATATCAGTGGGGCAATTTTTTTTTTTTGTCAAATGATTAAATAATACAAAATTTAATAAGAAGTTATATTAAAAGTGGTTGTAGCAACCAAAATTACAAAACAAATGCTCTATTTTCCATTATAGTATGTCAAAAACAGAACAAAAAATTAATCATAACCCTGCCTAATATGCAACAAATTTGCAGCATGTTTGACAATTTAATCTGTGTAAAATTAATCATAAGTCATAACCCAAACATAAAAATGATAAACCCACGGCCACTTCTTGATGAAGCATAACAATTAACAGTGTGTGTTATACAATTGGTTGGCAAATGGCAATTGGCATTTGATGAAGCGTAACAATTAACATAAGCCTAAAAAAATCACATGAACTATTTGTAATTATACCTCTTAAATCTCAATCAAGACATGAATAATTTTCTACCATTTATACTTATAAAAAAGAAGGAAAAGAGAGATGACCTAAAATAGAGATGTTAACGTTGGTGATGGTGACTGGTGTGGAGGTGGACTGGTACTGGTGGTGCGTTGCCTTCGGTGGTGGGCTGGTCACTGGTGGCCGGTGGTGGGTGGTGGTGCTCAATTTGGGGAATTGTGGTTTTGGAGCGTGTCTAAGAGAAGAGGAAAGAACGAAAGATGAAAAGGAAAGCAAGCGTATATTTGTTGTTCTATTTCTGCATTTTAAAAAAAATGGGTCTGGACTGGTGTGACACTTGCCACAGCAGGCCCAGACCAGGTCCGCCCCTAAAATCAATACATTCCACACAATTCATGTTATCACTACATCATCATTTAATTCACCACATAATCATTTAATTCACAACTATAATGCATTAAGGCACATCCAACATCATTCACTCCATATCAATGCATTTCACCAAGTTTAATCATAAACACGTCATTCTTGCATTTATTCACCATAAATCACATAATCCACATTTCATGAATAAATTAAGTAAGGTTACCTCAACCTATTACTACAGCACATTATATTCATGATTCAAGTTCATTCATACTACTGTAATTGATCATCAAGTCCATTTCGACAATTATCAAGTTTCACAAAATTAACAAATTCGTCTCATAATCAAACTTAAAATCAATTCATTGCAAGCGATCATTATCTATCAACGAAAGGTCAAAACAATATCAAAACAGCACAAAAGGAATGTCCGGGGATGCCTGGAAACATCCCCAAGGACCATAACGCACATAATAGCACATGATGTATCTGTCATGGTCGCTCACCTACCAGGGACTTCACTTAGCGAAGTCATGTTTTCTGAGCAACCAGAAAACAAGGCATTCACTACGGGAAAGCTCCAATTCTCACCCAAAAATCCCATTTTTCATCCCAATTGACCCAAAATCATTTTACAAACAATACCCATGATCAATACACTTAAATTGAACAATGTATACACAATGAAACATCAAATTGATATGAATCCTAAAGGTTTTTCGGTTATTTTCAAAGTTTGTCTCAAAATTTCATTTTCACCAACAACTTAGCAATTAAGCTTGTATAACAACATCAACAATATTTCATCAAGTTCAACATCACCATAATCATCTATTCAAACTATTCCAACAACAACTTATTCATTTAAGCAGCAACTTACTCATCTTCACTTAATTAAGTCATTTTAGCAAAACACCACCACCAACAACAACAACTTAATTCTCATCAAAGCTACACATTAACCAACATATTATTTTCATGCTTTTCATCATATGTCAGCAACTTAATCAAAACAGTAGCAACTTAAGCAAATTCACTCAATTAATCAATTTTCTCAAAATCACTTAAATTGCAACTTATTCAACATAACTTCATGATTTCTCAAACAAAACACATACCCATACTCAATCAACAAACATAATTCAATTATCATGTTAATCATCAAGATCATCAAAATTCACAAAGGTATCAATTAATCATATTAAAACATGAATTTTCACATGAAAAAAATGCAATTTCATCAAAGTTTAACATGCTTAATTTAATCAACAAAAAGGAGCACGAAATTCACCAAAAACAACAACAATTATCATGCAATTAATCATAATATAAAACACTCAAACCTCATAATTGCTCATTAAACCCATTTGGTAAAAGTAATCTCCCCACTTACCTTAACTCTTCACTTTTCTTGCTACTTCTAGTTGAATTCCCCTCTCTCCCTTGAGCTCTTCTAGTTTCATCTTCTCCAAGCCTTTCCTCTCTCTATTCTCTCACTTGCCTCTCAAAATTTTGTGTTAGAATGTTTAACCTAGCTCACCACCACTCACTACTAGTCTATTTATAATATGGTTTTAGGGTTACTCCCACTAATGAGCTTAGTCACAATAACTCACAATTATTTTCTATATACTTTATGAAATTCTGGCAGGAACTTGAACAAAGCGCAAAACAGGGCACAAAGGTAGTAAAACAGAGCACGATTAAAAACAATCAGAAGCAATTATAAAACAGTGCCGAAAGTAAAAAGGCACAGATATTTGTTAACCCAGTTCGGTGCAAAAGCCACCTACATCTGGAGGATACCAATCCAGGAAGGAAATCCACTATAGGAATTAATCCTTAAGACTCAGACACTGACCCCCAGTTTCCAGCCTAAGCAATCAATCTCCTCCTAGTTAAGATTTCTACCCAACTCCTTGAGTATTAGAAACTACTAACTTCCTATCCAAGTAACTAACCCAGTTACAACTCAGCTTCTGAAAAACTACCTAGGTCTGAACACAAGTTCAATACATCAATGAATAACACTCGTACCTAAAGGCTTAGAGTGAATTACAGCTCAAACACACGTAAACCAACTCAGTTGAGTGGTGTACAAATAAAACTCTAAGTTTAAAACACAAAGACTCAATTCTCTGATTAAAACTCTCTAATTCGTAAGTCTTGAACAATAGCAGCAATCTCCTTAAATAGGCTTCAGTCAAGCAGCAATAATCTGATTCTAATCTTCTGAATTGATATGTTTCTGAAATATGCAAGGCTCAATAAGGAAACATAAAATTCTGTAATGTATCTTTGCAAAGATTGCTTCAGAAAATATGATACGCAAAAACACGAGCCAAATCTTCATAAAATCTTCACCAAATCAATCAGCATTCTAGAACCCTTTAGTCATGATAAAACCTTGATAAATCTTACAAAGATTCGCATAGAAAGAATTCTTAAAAACTCTGCTTCTGAAGAAGTCAACGAAAGTCAACTGTTGAATAGTGCGTCTGATGCACTGTTCCTGCGTCTGAAGGGCAAAACAGCTTCTGAACTTCTTCAAATGTGATTTCTTGCAACTGAAGACTTATTATATACATGGAGATGCTTTGATTGAACACATTGAATTTACCAAAACATGCAGCCAACTTCAAAATACTCAACAATCTCCCCCTTTGGCAAATTTTTGGCTAAAATCAATGTTTCACAAATGACAAGCTCTTCAAATCAACATAACCAAACTCAGCAATGAAGAACTCCACAAAATCAAACATAAATAACATAGCATAGAGTCTGTAGCAGCGGATACAAGCTATGTTAACATAAAAAACCAACCAGCTTCAGCTTCTGAACAACCTGAAGCACACAAATCAACTACTGATCAAATTCTGATAGTTCTTCAGCTTCTGATCATCACATGATACTCCCCCTGAAGCTTCACAACCAGCAACATTGAACACATTAATCTCCCCCTGCAACTCAACATACATACAATATTCCCCTAATTCTGAACATCTGAAAATTCTGAGATAAGATTTTCTGAAACTGAAAAACTTCAGGAATACTAAGACAAACAGCTCATAACTCAGGATATTATCACTCATGTACTCCCCCTAAGTCACAAACTCCCCCTCAATCACATCTTCATATTCTGAACAGCTCTTGTTGTAGTTCTGAACAAAACTAGTCAGCTTCTGAAACACAGTACATTCTGAGGAAACACACTCTAAACAACTCCTGTCTGAGCTTAAACATAAGTTTTTCTCCCCCTTTTTAGCCACAAAATTATGACAAACTTCAGACTTAACATAGGGAATAAAAACTTCACAAAATGTTTCAAAATCAATCCCAACATCAGACTCAGACTCAGGTTCAGGATCACACTTAGCATTTGCAAAACTGGCAGGTACTTTATCTTCCTCACATCCATTTTGCAGTAATTGCTATAATTCTTCATGCAGACACACACCTAACTTGCTTCTCAGATTCTCAAACTGTTTAGCATCCAATGCCTTTGTGAAAATATCAGCAATTTGGTTCTCAGTATCCACATGTTCAAGCTGAACAATCTTTTCTTCCACAAGATTTCTGATAAAATGATGTCTAATATCAATGTGTTTAGTTCTGTTGTGCTATATGGGGTTCTTAGAAATGTTAATTGCACTGAGGTTATCACAATATAGGGTCATAACTCCTTGTTCTATGTTATATTCCTCCAGCATTTGTTTCATCCAAACTAATTGTGAACAACTACTACCAGCTGCTATGTATTCAGCTTCAGCTGTAGACAATGACACACAATTTTGTTTCTTGCTGAACCATGAAATTAAGTTGTTCACCAAAAAGAAACATCCTCCTGAGGTACTTTTCCTGTCATCAGTACTTCCAGCCCAGTCAGCATCACAATATCCCATCAATTCAGAACTTGAACTGTGTGAGTACATGATTCCATAATCACTTGTGCTGTTGACATACTTCAAAATTCTCTTAGTCAAATGACTCATCTTAGGATCAGCTTGATATCTTGCACACACTCCAACAGCAAAGGTAATATCAGGTCTGCTTGCAGTTAAGTACAATAAGCTCCCTATCATACTTCTGTATTGGCTTTGATCAACTGACACTCCATGTTCATCTTTAGTTAGCTTCAGATAAGTAGCAGCAGGTGTCCTCTTATGACTAGCAGTTTCCATTCCAAACTTCTTCACAATATTTTTGGCATATTTACTCTGAGAAATGAAAATTGTGTCTTCCATTTGCTTGACTTGCAGTCCAAGAAAATATGTAAGTTCACCAACTAAGCTCATTTCAAACTCTGACTGCATCTGCTGAACAAACAATTTAACCATCTTCTTTGACATCCCACCAAACACTATGTCATCAACATAGATTTGAGCAATCATCAGACTTCCATTCTCATCTTTTACAAATAAAGTTTTGTCAGATCCTCCTTTTCTGTATCCTTGAGCCACAAGAAATTGAGTAAGTCTTTCATACCATGCTCTAGGTGCTTGCTTCAACCCATACAAAGCCTTCTTTAACTTGTACACATGATCTGGAAACTTAGGATCCACAAACCCTTTAGGCTGTTCAACATAAACTTCTTCTTGCAGATAACCATTCAGAAATGCATTCTTCACATCCATCTGGAACAATTTGAACTTCAAAATGCATGATACTCCCAACAGTAATCTTATGGACTCTAGTCTGGCCACTGGTGCAAAGGTCTCATCAAAATCAAGTCCCTCTACTTGAGTATAACCTTGAGCAACTAACCTTGCCTTGTTTCTGACCACAGTACCATTTTCATCTGTTTTGTTCTTGTAAATCCATTTAGTGCCAATAAGATCCCACACTTCACTTCTTTTGAATTGATTCAACTCATCTTGCATGGCTTCAATCCAAAATTCATCAGTTAGGGCTTCTTTCACATTTTTGGGTTCAAATTTTGACACAAAGCATGAATCAGTAGCAGCTGATTCTGATCTTCTTGTTCTGACTCCTTGATCCAGGCTTCCAATAATTAAATCACTAGGATGATCCTTCTGAAGTCTAATTGATGGCCCTTTACCAGTAGGAATATGATCTGGTTGAATTTCTGCTCCTTCAGACTCTGGTTGATTTTCTGCTTCTGAAGGTTGTTCTTCTGATGCTTCAGACTCTGGAACAACTTCAGACTCATCTCTATCTTTCTCAGCAGACAAATCATCAAACACAACATTAATGGACTCCATCACAACCTTGGTTCTGGAATTAAACACCCTATAAGCTCTGCTGTTCACTGAATAACCCAGAAATATGCTCATCGGACTTAGGATCCAGTTTTCTTCTATTTTCTCTATCATCCAAAATGTAACAACTGCTCCCAAAAACATGAAAATATTTGACTGTAGGCTTCCTTCCTTTCCATAGTTCATATAAAGTAGATGTTGTTCCCTTTTTCAAAGTCACTCTATTATGGATATAGCAGGCAGTGTTCATAGCTTCAGCCCAAAACATGTATGGTAGCTTCTTAGCATGCAACATGACTCTTACAGATTCTGCTAATGTCCTATTCTTCCTCTCAACTACACCATTTTGCTGAGGTGTTATAGGTGTAGAAAACTCATGTTTTATTCCTTCAGAAGCACAGAACTCAAAAAATCTCTTGTTTTCAAATTCCTTGCCATGATCACTTCTGATTCTGACAATACCACAGTCCTTCTCTCTTTGTAACTGAATGCACAACTCTTTAAACACTTCAAAAGCATCTGACTTCTCTCTAACAAAGCTAACCCATGTGAATCTTGAATAGTCATCAACCATTACAAATGCATATCTTTTACCTCCAATACTCTCAACTTGCATAGGCCCCATCAAATCCATATGTAAAAGTTCTAGTACTTTAGTAGTTACCTGGTGTACTAATCTGGGATGAGACTTTCTTGTTTGTTTTCCAATTTGACAATCACCACAAACACTGTTCTCATTGATCTTCAGATTAGGTAAACCTCTGATAGCTTCAGTACTTAGGATTTTTTTCATGCCTTTCAGATGCAAGTGTCCCAATTTCTGGTGCCAGAGTCTGACTTCTTCTTCTGAACTCATGAGACAAGAAGTCAGGCTTCTTTCTTCTTCAGACACCCATAAATAACAGTTATCCTTTGATCTGCAGCCTCTCATCAGAACCTTGCTTTCTTGATCAGTTACCACACATTCTTCCTTGTTGAAATTCACCTTCAAGTCTTGATCACAAAGCTGGCTAATACTGATCAGATTAGAAGTTAAACCTTTCACCAATAGCACATCATTCAGTCTAGATAAACCTTCACTGATTAAATCACCAATACCCAGAATCTCACCTTTTGCTCCATCTCCAAATGTCACATAGCTTCTGGAATAAGGCTTTATATTGCTCAGCAACTTCTTTACACCAGTCATGTGTCTTGAACAACCACTATCAAAGTACCAGTCTTCTTTAGAGGTGGCTCTCAATGATGTATGAGCTGTAAGGCCAACATTCTTGACTTTGGGCTTCCATACCTTCTGAACATTGACTCTTTTTGCAGCAGGTTCAACTCTTCTGTATTTAAAGTGCTCAGGATAACCATATAGTTTGAAACAAAATGGTTTGATATGCCCCTTCTTTCCACAGTGATGACAAACCCAAGTATGATTTCTTCTTTTGTTTCTGTTAAACTTCTGAGGTAGAAACTGATGTTGCATCTAAGGTTGCTTCCGAGCTTGCTTCTGAGCTTGTTCTGGGCTTGCTTTTGAGGTTGCATATTAGCTTGCTTATGAGGTTTCATCTTAGATGTCCCAATCATAGGATCACAAGATTCAGTAGCATGAACAAATTTTTTAACTTGATACATCTGTTTGGGGTTCTGAGTCTGATCAACAAATCCTAAACCAGTTTTTCCTTGTTTCTGAGCATCTAAAATTTCCTCCAACACATCAGTAGCAGTATTCATCATCCTGACCTGCTTTTTCATGTTCTCAAGTTGGGAATTTAGTTGGCTAACTTCTTCTTTCAGTTCTGAATTCTGCACTAACAGTTCACCTTTCTCAGCCTCCAGTTGACATATTGTCTCCTTCTGGTCTAGAACTTGTTTGCAAACTTCTGCACTTCTGGTGTATAGCTTCCTGTAGTTGTTAGCCAGTTCATCATATGAGGTTTTAGCAACTTCAGACACAGATGAAGCTTCAGACTCTGAGTCAGACTCTGAAAAAGTTTCAGACTCTAACACTGCTTCATTCTTTAAGATAACTTCTGACCTTACCATTAGACTTGTATCACACTTACCAGACTCACTCTCTAAATCTTCTTCTGAATCATCATCAGACCATGAAACAGCTAGGCTCTTCTTCTTCTGCTTCTTAAGAAAAGTGGGACATTCTGATTTTATATGTCCATAACCCTCACACTCAAACCACTGCACACCTTTAGCTTGATTACTTCTTTCCTCAGACTTGGTCTTTTTCACATCAGTTTGTTGCTTCTTGTTGTTGAATCTGAAGTTCTGACCTTTGGTTTTGGATTTTCTGTCAACATTCTTCAGAATTTTGTTGAATTGTTTTCCAAGCAACACTAGAGCGTCTGATAAATCACTATCATCTTCATCAGACTCTTGTTGATCATCAGCTACTGAATTGACTGCAAAAGCTACTCCTTTCCCTTTCTTCTCAGGCTGTTTACAAAAAGCAGTCTCAAAATTCAGAAGAGACCCAATCAGCTCCTCAACCTTCATAGTGGTGATGTCATGAGCTTCTTCTATAGCTGTCACCTTCATGTCAAACCTTCTGGGAAGTGACCTGAGGATTTTTCTCACTATCTTCTCATCTGACATTTTCTCCCCAAGAGACTCAAAGGAATTAGCCATATCCAGCACATTCATATAGAAATCTTGTATGCTTTCATCCTCCATCATCTTCAGGTTCTCAAACTTAGTGGTAAGTAACTGGAGTCTGGACATCTTGACCTTAGAGGTTCCTTCATGAGTGGTTTTCAGAATTTCCCAAGCATCCTTTGCAACAGTACACTGCTTGATGAGTCTGAACATGTTCATATCCACACCATTGAATATTGCATTCAAAGCTTTAGAATTCCCAAGAGACAGATCATCTTCAGCCTTTGTCCACTCTTCTTCTGGTTTTAGAATCTCAGTTTTGTTCCCATCTTTGTCTAAAACCACTGGATGATCCCAACCTTTTAGCACAGCTTTCCAAGTTCTGCTGTTAATGGATTTTAGAAAAGCACACATCCTGGATTTCCAGTACTCATAATTCGTGCCATCCAACAATGGTGGTCTGTTGACATAACCTCCCTCTCTGTCCATGCTTGCCAGAAAACTCTTCCCTGGAGCTCACCCAATCACAGGCAGGGTGCCTGCTCTGATACCAATTGAAATTCTGGCAGGAACTTGAACAAAGCACAAAACAGGGCACAAAGGTAGTAAAACAGAGCACGATTAAAAACAATCAGAAGCAATTATAAAATAGTGCAGAAAGTAAAAAGGCACAGATATTTGTTAACCTAGTTCGGTGCAAAAGCCACCTACGTCTGGAGGATACCAATCCAGGAAGGAAATCCACTATAGAAATTAATCCTTAAGACTCAGACACTGACCCCCAGTTCCCAGCCTAAGCAATCAATCTCCTCCTAGTTAAGATTCTACCCAACTCCTTGAGTATTAGAAACTACTAACTTCCTATCCAAGTAACTAACCCAGTTACAACTCAGCTTCTGAAAAACTACCCAGTTCTGAACACAAGTTCAATACATCAATGAATAACACTCATACCTAAAGGCTTAGAGTGAATTACAACTCAAACACACCTAAACCAACTCAGTTGAGTGGTGTACAAATAAAACTCTAAGTTTAAAACACAAAGACTCAATTCTCTGATTAAAACTCTCTAATTCGTAAGTCTTGAACAATAGCAGCAATCTCCTTAAATAGGCTTCAGTCAAGCAGCAATAATCTGATTCCAATCTTCTGAATTGATATGTTTCTGAAATATGCAAGGCTCAATAAGGAAACATATAATTCTGTAATGTATCTTTGCAAAGATTGCTTCAGAAAATATGATACGCAAAAACACGAGCCAAATCTTCATAAAATCTTCACCAAATCAATCAGCATTCTAGAACCCTTTAGTCATGATAAAACCTTGATAAATCTTACAAAGATTCGCATAGAAAGAATTCTTAAAAACTCTGCTTCTGAAGAAGTCAACGAAAGTCAACTGTTGAATAGTGCGTCTGATGCACTGTTCTTGCGTCTGAAGCATTTCAGCGTCTGAAGCACTGTTCCTGCGTCTGAAGGAACATTCAGCTTCTGAAGCGCAAAACAGCTTCTGAACTTCTTCAAATGCGATTTCTTGCAACTTTTCTTTAGAGACAAAGAGGGGCGTGAACTTTTTGTACGTCGTATGCCTACTTTTTTTGAAACATTTCCGGTTGTTTTAGTCGACGGAGACGGAATTGTTAGAGCAGATGTTCCTTTTCGAAGGGCAGAATCGAAGTATAGTGTCGAACAAGTCGGTGTAACTGTTGAGTTCTTTGGTGGCGAAACTGAAGCACAGGGAGATTTTACCCGCTGGTGTCAATTGGGTGGTATGTGGACTTTTGTTGCTCTCCACGGTGCTTTCGGATTAATAGGTTTTATGTTACGTCAATTTGAACTTGCTCGATCTGTTCAATTGCGCCCTTATAATGCAATCGCATTCTCCGGTCCAATTGCTGTTTTTGTTTCTGTATTCCTGATTTATCCACTAGGTCAGTCTGGTTGGTTCTTTACGCCTAGTTTTGGTGTAGCAGCTATATTTCGATTCATTCTCTTTTTCCAAGGGTTTCATAATTGGACATTAAACCCATTTCATATGATGGGAGTTGCTGGTGTATTGGGCGCTGCCCTACTATGCGCTATTCATGGTGCTACCGTAGAAAATACGTTATTTGAAGATGGTGATGGCGCAAATACATTCCGTGCTTTTAACCCAACTCAAGCGGAAGAAACTTATTCAATGGTCACCGCTAACCGCTTTTGGTCCCAAATCTTTGGGGTTGCTTTTTCCAATAAATGTTGGTTACATTTCTTTATGTTATTTGTACCAGTAACTGGTTTATGGATGAGTGCTCTTGGAGTAGTCGGTCTGGCCCTGAACCTACGTGCCTATGACTTCGTTTCTCAAGAAATCCGCGCAGCGGAAGATCCTGAATTTGAGACTTTCTACACCAAAAATATTCTCTTAAATGAAGGTATTCGTGCGTGGATGGCGGCTCAAGATCAGCCTCATGAAAACCTTATATTCCCTTAAGCAAGATACTATACCTTCCCTGGCTTTCTTTACTTGAAGGCATCATCCTTGACACTCCCATCCGGTGCCTGCTCTTTCTCATTCTATGGGTCATTTCATAAAAGGTAGTGTAATAAAGCATCAATATTCTAAATTCATCCATATATGGATGAATATATATTCCTAGAATACACAAATCAAGAGCTGCGAATCAATAAAACTGAGAAGGTTGATTCAACAAAAAAGAATAAAATAAATAAGAAAATTTTATGAAAATAAAATCTTTTTAATATTAAAGAGGCTCCATTGTAGAATTTAGACCTAACCATAAATCGAAAAGCGATGGGAACGATGGAACCTGTGAATACCTAAGATTATATTCAATTTAATAATCTTACTGATTCATTAGATGGGATGGCGGACGGAACTAAGAATTCATTATTTTTTGAGGAGTTGTGGACTAACCCAACATTACATCTTAAATTTATAATGAAAGAGTAAATATTCGCCCGCGAAAATGTGGATTTTTTTGAATAAAGACAAATATGGATTCGTTAGAACCTTCTATCAAAACAACATATACATGGATATGCTTTGATTGAACACATTGAATTTACAAAAACATGCAGTCAACTTCAAAATACTCAACACTTTACTTCACTTAAACCCCCCATATTAATTATACACCACTATTCTCTAAAATTCAAATTACTAGTTCTAGCATATTTACAAAAATGCCACTCAAGCACTAATAATTCCACTAACCCACCAATCACACATAAATAATCAATTAACAAACATAATTAAATAATAATACTAATTAATCATAACAGATAAATCTAATACTAAAAATCGGGCTGTTACAGAATTAGTCTCATTAATAATTCCTACTGGCAAAGTGCTAGTGTTAGATAATTGTTATTACGTTCCATAATTTATTTCAAATGTAATTTCAATTTCTATGTTGGACAAGTGTGGTTTTCGTATTACCTTTAATAATAATATTTGCTCTATTTATCATAATGATGATTTATATGCGAATGGTTGTCTCCAACCGGGCATATATGTCTAACCAAATGTAAATTATAATTCTGTTTTGCATGTTTCTTCGGGTTTCAAGAGAGAAAAAGATAATCAATTAAATAAAACCTACCTTTGGCATTGTAGACTCGGTCACATTGGTGAGAAAAGAATTAACAAGTTACACAAGGAATGTTACCTTGATAATTATGATTATGAATCATATGAAACTTTCGAATCTTGTCTCAAAGGAAAAATGACTAAATCTCCATTTATTGGAAGTGGAGAGAGAGCTTCTGAATTATTAGGTCTAGTACATACAAATATTTGTGGACTTATGAAAATTCAAGCCAAAGGAGGATATTCTTATTTGATCATTTTCACTAATGATATGTCTAGGTTTGGATTTTTATATCTTATGAAATATAAATCTGAATCATTTGAAATGTTCAAAAGATTTTGCAGTGAAGTTGAAAAACAAACCGGTAAAAGCATCAAAATGCTTAGATCCGATAGAGGGGGGGATATCTTAGTAATAATTTCATTGATTATCTAAAAGAGAACATGATTCTCTCACAGTGGACACCTCCAGGTACACCACAACACAATTGTGTATCTAAAAGGAGAAATCGAACTTTATTAGATATGGTTAGATCTATGATGGGGTTCACTGATCTTCCATTAAATTTATAGGGTTGTGCTTGGAAGCTGTTTCTTATCTTCTAAATAAAGTGCCTTCAAAATCTGTCTCGACAACTTCATATGAGATATGGAAAGGACGTAAACCAAATCTAAAACATATTAGAATTTGGGGTTGTCCTGCTTATGTTAAGAGATTGCAAACAGATAAACTTGATGCAAGGTCTAGTAAGTTTAGGTTCATTGGGTATCCAAAAGAAACAATTGGTTATTATTTCTACCATCCTTCTAATCATAAAGTGTTTGTGGCTAGAGGAGGAACCTTTCTTGAAAGGGAATTTCTTGCAGAAGGCAGTCATGGTAAATAAATAGAGCTTGAGGAAGATCAAGAAAATGATGAAACCCAAATGCTCAAGAAAGTATGAATGAGGTTGAACATCCTTGCTTTGATATTTTAAAATTAACACCAAGGATACCAACCTCAACTACTTTAGCTCAAGAACTACTTATAATTCAAGAACAGGTTAATGAACCAATCTTAGAACATGTTCAACAACAAATTAATCCAATGCAAGAGCCTCTTAGAAGATCTAGTTGAGAACATCGTGTACCAGAAATATTAAATTTAATGGTGCAAGATGACACTTCGAATGAGAATTATCATAATGATGATGATCCTAAGAGCTATAAAGAGGCCATGCTAAACTAGGATCCTGATAAATGGCAAAATGCTATGGAATTTGAAATGTAATCGATGAAGATCAACAAAGTTTGGACTTTGGTTGAGGCTTCAAAGGATATTAAATCTATTGGTTGTAAATGGGTTTACAAGAAAAAGATTGGAGCAGATGGAAAGGTTGAGACCTATAAAGGTCGTCTTGTTGCCAAAGGATATCATCAAAAAGAAGGAATAGATTATGAAGAAACCTTTTCCCATGTGGCAATGATCAAATAGATTCGGATACTACTCGCCATAGCAGCATACTATGATTATGAAATATGGAAAATTGATGTAAAAACAGCTTTCCTTAATGGTGAGCTAAAAGAGGAAGTGTATATGACACAACCTGAAGGGTCCACATCCATGTCTGATCATAACAAAGTATACAAGTTGCAACGATCAATCTATGGATTGAAACAAGCTTCTAGAAGTTGGAACATTCGTTTTAACAATACAATTGAAAAGTTCAATTTTGTTAAATGCGAAGAACCTTGTGTTTACAAAAGGGTAAGTGGGAGCACTATCGTTTTCTTAGTGTTATATGTCGATGCCATATTACTTTTTGGAAATGATATACCAACAGTGCAAAGTACAAAGGTTTGGTTATCTGAGTAGTTCTCCATGAAAGACTTAGGGGAATCAACCTATATCTTAGGAATAAAGATTTATAGAGATAGATCTAAAAGGTTGCTTGGACTCTCTAAGTCTATGTACATTGATACCATCTTAAGGAGGTATAACATGGAAAATTTCAAGCTAGGGTATTTACCTGTAGGAATTGGAGTTACTCTTAGTGGGGAGGATTGTCCGAAAACTCCTGAAGAGAGAGAACACATGAGTAGAGGACCATATGTTAGTACAGTGGGAGCTATCATGTACACCATGACTTGTCACGTCCTGATGTCGCTTATGCACTTGGTGTAACTAGTCAATATAAAGCAAACCCAGGTGAGGAACATTGGAAAGTGGTTAAGACCATTCTTAAGTACTTCAGAAGAACTA
This sequence comes from Medicago ruthenica, assembly GCA_018208015.1. Taxonomy (NCBI): domain Eukaryota; kingdom Viridiplantae; phylum Streptophyta; class Magnoliopsida; order Fabales; family Fabaceae; genus Medicago; species Medicago ruthenica. The sequence goes on along the minus strand of CM031377.1, from coordinate 86,153,507 downwards.
AAGATCAATTCCTCATTTATGGAGATTTTGAACTAAAACTAAAAGGTTTCACTGATGCAAGTTTTGCATATGATAAAGATGATAGTAAATATATTTCAGGTTATGTCTTCACCTTGAATGTTGTTGCAGTAAGTTGGAAAAGTTCCAAACAAGCTACAGTAGAAGATTCAACTACAAAAGCCGAGTATATAGCAGCAAGTGAGGCTGCTAAAGAGGTTGTTTGGATGCAAAAGTTTATATTTGAACTTGAAGTGGTCCCTTCGATAAAAGATTCTTGTGACAATAATGGACCGATTATTCAAGCAAAGGAGCCAAGATCACACCAGAAATCAAAACACATTCTTCGAAGATATCACTTGATCAGAGAGATTATTGAACGTGGTGACGTCAAGATTGAAAAGGTGGATGGAAAAGAGAATGCAGCAGATCCATTCACCAAGGCACTTGACATAAATGTCTTTGACAAGCACAAGTGGGGAATATGATTGAAATACATGACTGATTGGCTCTAGTTAGGATTAACAAAAACCTAGTGTATTTTGCACACAAGGAAAGACCCACCACACTCAAATTCTGATGGAAAAAAGAAACATCAAAATCACTTCTCACCAAAACTACCTTTCTCTCATCCTTGCTTGCCGCGAACAGTAGCAGTTCAATGCAGTTATGGAGTCCCAAATTTCCTTTATCTCGAACAAGAATCCAAGATAGTATGATCAATTGCTTGCAAAAGATAATTTTTGGCCTTCAAATCTCTGAGTTTGCTTTCGTCAACAAGTTTTTGTTGTTTCAGAGTCACACACGATATGGAGCAATGCTGATTCCATTCCCCACCAACGCCAATATTCTTTAGGTGAAGTAAATTATCCATTTTCATTGTCCAATAATCGTAGTGACCTTCGAACTTAAGGATCGTGGGTTGCATGAAGTTGCTTGATTCAACCATGAGCAAAAATTGATGGAAATGCAAGAAATTGATAAAGAAACAAATGCAAGAATAATCTTGAAGCCAAAAAAGACGAGTAACAACCGTGTATAACAAAATTTCTCAACAAATTCTCACCAGAAGAAACTACAGTTTAATTTTATTTGACCATGACTCGGGTTGAGTCTCTAATATGAATTGTAAGGAAATAGATGAATTCTCAATTTTCATTATACAAATGAGTTTCTTATGTAGGCCAAGGGTGATTGTCTTTCATAGGCCCAATTACAACTCAAAGGGTAATGAAACTAACTTCTAACACCCATTTCCTTCTTGTAATAAAAGTTAATTTCATTAAAAAAATAAGACAAAATACTTTTTGTTTCAACAAAAATTAAATCAACTCATTTCATTAATAATTTTTTTGAAAGCAACTCATTTAATTAATAATAACATGTCAATATAAGATGAAATATGATAAAATATTTGAAAACTAGCATATAACAGTGACATTTTTGCTTACAATTGAACGACATTATTTGCTTCTCAACTTGTCTCAAAGTGCTTTTCTGGAGTACTTTTGTATATTTGGAACGTTAGTAACTTAGTATCCTATCCATTTCCTTTTCCCACGATCTCTTGGTTACAATGTCAAGCCACGTCTTGCTTCAAAGAATAAAAATACAAAAATGAATGATCAAGTAGAGGGGTTGAAATTAAATTTGGAAATGCAATTGAGGATTCTTCAACACTTTCCATGGTTCTGCATTTGTTTCATCATGTCAAGTTTAGATTGATAAGTTTAAATGGACCATATGCAACTATTAATGGCAAACCTCCAAAGTCTTGTAATCATAAACAAAAGGCCAAATACATATTTTGGTCCTTTAAGTTTGACAAAAATACCGCATTAGTCCTTTAAGTTCTTAAGTTTCAAATAGGTCCTTTAAGTTGTTAATTTATTACACCGTTACCCTTTTAAGGACCTATTTGAAACTTAAAAACTTAAAAAACTTCAAATAGGTGCATTAAATTTACAACTTAAAGGACCTATTTAAAACTTAAAAAACTTAAAGGACTAATCTGGTATTCTTGTCAAACTTAAAAGACCAAAAATGGTATTTGACCTAAACAAAATTAGGTGTTCTGCATTAACAAATCTCTGGTTGGGAATTTTGTGTAAAATCAATAATATAATATGTAGTCATACAATTTTTACTATTGAAATTTGTATTTCTCATTTTTTTTAAAATCTATTATATATCTGCATAATAAGAAACACTCAATAATTTTTTTTTCCCATCGTGCTTGTGCATATTGCCTTTTTCTTTTCAAAATAATGTGTTTATTTATTTAATAAAATTATTGACTTTTTTTTTCTCCAAAATATTTTGTTACAACAATATTTACAATATTTTTCTTTGTTCTCATTGGTTTCTTAAAGATACATACGAGACGTGTCAGACACTAAATATGAATATATCTTTCGGTTAAATTTCGAATAGTGATCCTTTACGTTGTCGCCCATGTGGGAGTTTAGATCGTTCCACTTAAACTAACTTTCGCTGGTACAATTTTTACAATGTTATTGGTATCATATTGATATTTTACTAAATGATAGTTTATTTAACCAATCGTATAAACAACACCAATAACAAAACCGTAATTTTTTTTTAGGAAGAATTAATTACAGTACATAAATTCTCTATCATATGTAAAAATAAACAGAATTTCAAGTGTGAACCTATTCTCCCATAATTCTGTCGTTTTACAACCGCAGATATTGACACATCAAAGTTATAATGACTACTATCTCAAATTGTGAAGTGTATACTTAAATACTCGTATTTGACAATATTACATGCAATAATGTTAAATATTTAATAAGAAAATAAAAACCCAGAAATATTTAGTAATCCATTCTCAACTAGTTACATAGGACTGAATCATCATTTTCATAGCAACTGGCAAATCCAAATTGCTCCACAACGCCCAACCATGTCTACAGTCAACTAACTCCAGAACAATTATTGTATTTATTTATGAATACTAAGCAAGTATATATTGTATTTAGGTGACAACTTGGGTACCCATCAATAAAAGGTGGGTAACACAACCCATGCTGAGTTGGCACCAATCAAAGTTATTTGTGTGTTTTCTATTATTTTTAATATTATATAAATACATTGTTTTGATTAGGCCAACTCAACATGGGTAGTATTACCCACCTTTTATTGATGGGTAAACAAGAATTTCCCTTGTATTTATTTATGAATACTTAGCAATATTGTACAACAGCTTTCCTTATTTAATTTCTTGTGACACGCAATTCCAAGATTAAAAATTAGCATGAAATTAATAGCACTCCACCTAGTACATGTTGTGGCACACACACAAATTCAACCCTTTCAAACCTCCATGAACTTAGACACCATATGGGCACTCTTCATGGAAGACCTCAGCTGGCTTTCTTTTCAAGAATCTTGGTTTCAATTAAGTATTAGTATTGTATATTCTATCTTCATTAGTTTGCATCTCTGATTTTGATTCACGAGTTGTTCTTGATGTATCCAATAATGTCTAATTAATTTGTTACTTTATATTAGTTCTTAAAATATTTTTATAAATTGCTAGATAGTGAGATATAACTTAATGTACATGTATAAAACTTGTTTATATTAATGGAGTGTAACAATTAAAACTTGTTTATATTAATGGAGTGTATAACGAGACTAAAATTACACAGTTACCATACTTCAAAACTATTGATAAAATTTTAATATTTTATCAAAAACAAAAAGAGCAATATATTCTTCCCTCAAACAATAAAGAGCAATATATTCTTCATAATTTTTAGTATAATATAGTATTAAATATGATTTTCCGTATGAGATATAACTTGTTTATATTAAATATGATTTTCGGTATGATGTTTAGCATAGACGTGCATGCCAGTGTGACCACTACTTTATTTTTGTAATATCTTAATTCTTATAGTATCTTAATTTTTGTAAGAAAAATTATAATAAATTATTTCCGTTGTATTTTTCAAATGCAATTAGGCAGTTTCATCACAGCCCAAATGACGTGAGACTGAAAACCCTTTATAAAATATATGAGTCGTATATTTATAAACTAAATAAAAATTCGTTAGTTTGATTTAAAAAAAATAAAAAATATTCGTTGGTTTGTGTGGTGTTTTTTTTTTTACAAGAAGAAACTTATTGCATTTCATTTAAAATAATAGTAGAGATACAAGATGAAATCTTAATATGAATATGAAAACTAGCATGACGCAAAGCCACCCTAGCAAAGCTATGAGCGACTTCGTTGGCTTGTCTCCGAATAAACCTAACATCAGAGGTTACTAAATCAGAAGCTAACAGACGTCTACAATCATTGATCACTGCGCTAAAATTAGAGACGCCACATTTACGGCCATAAATACTATCCACCACAGTTTTGGAATCAAGCTCAAAGTCCACAATACCCAGCTGTAAATCATGAACCCAATACAAAGCTGATAATAAACCTAAAGCCTCACCAAAATCCACATCAAGGAGTGGAGTCAGCCATTCAGTTTTGGCTAAAACATAACGACCTTCATCATCTCGAATACACACACCAATACCAACCCGATTCAAAGCTTGAGAGAAGGATGCATCAACATTACATTTGAACCTGCCGGAAACTGGTTTAATCCACTTGAAATCATTCGGTGAAATGGGATGCTGAGGGACAAGGTGACGAATAATCTGAGCATTTCTCCAACTAGTAAGAAGAAAACCTGCACGAGCACAAATATCTTGAGCTGTTTCAGTAATGTCGTTCCAAACCTTTTTTTTACGATGCTTCCAAATACTCCAGAGAGTCACACTGAATACTTGTTTTTGCTGCTGGTCCAAGTGTTGTAGGATAGTAAAAACATTTGTTTGAAAACTTGCATTCATATCGAAAACAGCCATCAAACGACTCCATAAACCAATACGCTGCCAACAGAGCATGCTTTTATTACACATAAAGAACAGATGAGTATTATCCTCACCAAAATCATCACACACTGCACACCTATCAGTACACTGAACTCCTTTGGATTGCAAGCGGATTCTTGTGGGCAAACAATTACGGCAAGCTCTCCACAAAAAATTCTTAACCTTCGAGGGCAATTTTAAGCTCCAAACACAATTCCAATTACCCGGCACACGGTGCTGAACAACTGCCACATCATGATTCAAAATATCCCTGTGAGCACTCTTAATTGTATAGTCACCATCTCTCTCAAGCTTCCAGACAGGCACATCATGAGTCACCGAAGGGAGTAATGAAGTATTAAAAATATTTCTAGCAGTGATATTGTCAAAAAAAGCATTTATTACCTCCATATTCAAGTGTTTTTGGGATGTAACCATCAAGTCAGAAACAGTTATAAGTGGCCACGCCAAATGATGTGGAGTAGACGGTACAATTCGTGCAGCATTAAGGAGCCAAGGGTGATCCCAAACTGGTATGTGTTCTCCCATGCCTATACTCCACTGAAAACCACGACGAATCACATCTTTCACACTCCAAATACTACGCCAAACATAGCTGGGATTATGGCCTATGCTAGCTCCAAAATAATCACTTCGAGGAAAGTATTTAGCTTTGAGTAAACAAGTGATTAGAGAGTCTGGAGTAGAAACCAACTTCCATGCCTGCTTGCCTATCATAGCCATATTGAATGCCTTAAGGCTCTTTACACCCATGCCTCCGAACACTTTAGGAACTGAAAGACGTTCTCAAGATAACCAATGCAATCCTCGAGAATTCGCAGAATTATGACCCCACCAAAAGGAATTTAACATTTTTTTCAATTTCATTAATAAGGGATCCTGACAGAAGAAAAATACTCATCACATAGGAAGGAATAGATTGCAAAACAGATTTAATGAGAACCTCCCTCCCAGCCTGCGAGAGACATCTACTACTCCAGGAATTGATTTTATTCCAAATACGATCCTTGATAAATTTAAAAGTTGCATATTTACTACGACCAATCATAGATGGCAACCCAAGATATTTACCTGTACCCAGAACTTGACGAACACCGCGAGTAGAAACAATGAGATTCTTGAGATCATCCGGAGTATTACGACTGCAAAATAATTCTGATTTCTGAAGATTAATGGCTTGCCCCGAAGCCGCTTCATAAGTAGCCAAAATATTTTTCATACAAACAGTCTCACGTTCACAAGCTCTAAAGAAGAGAAAACAATCGTCTGCAAAGAGAAGGTGAGAAATAATAGGTGCATCTTTGCAGATCATAGTACCTCTAATCTCATGACGACGTTCAGCTTCACGAATAAGGGAAGAAAGACCTTCAGCACAAATGATGAACATATAAGGTGAGAGTGGATCACCCTGACGAAGACCACGCCCTGGCACAATAGGACCTATTGATGCACCATTAACCAAGACTGAGTAATCAACAGTCTCAACACAAAGCATAATTCAGCTAACCCATTTGGAGCAAAATATCACGAAGGTAATCCCAATCTAATCTATCATACGCTTTACTGATTTGTGTGGTGTTGTATATATATATATATAGAATGTGGCGTTGTATATATTTATGATGCACAACTTATTTTTTTTGTATAGATTACTTGGAATGAAAACTATGCCTAGAATCATATCACATATTGTCACAATCATTTCAAGGATACAAGATAGGTGACATAAATGATAGATGTTTGAGTCATTTAATCATTTAATTTAGGGTTCGTCGTTGTATTTGCAGGTGTAAATACCTTATTTTACAAACAATAAAATAATATAATTTGACGATTATCAAGCCTTCCACCAACATCAAAATATTAATTAACTATATTAATATTACATTTGATGCATTTAATAAATATTATACGTTCTAAAATAACACATATTTTCTTTTTTTTGAGGCATAAATAACACATATTTTCATCAACTGTATAGGTCTAAAACTAGTAGTATGTAGTAGCCTAAAACACTTATTCAGTGAATGAATGGCCAACGTCAACATACGAGAAGGAGAAGGAAAACAAAAACAAACAAATTTGCCATCCCACAGTGTGTAAATGAATCGATATTTTTTGGTCAATGTCAATAATTAAGCTTATCCAGGTATTATGCTTAGTCTACATTATACGAGAATCCCATATAAAAGACTTTTGTCATATAATCTCCTTTTTCTCCGTGGTCAACTGATCACTTTTCCCGTAGGCTTTGTTTGGGAGTTGGGTTTTGGAGGGGGAGGAGAAGGCTTGTGGGGAGATAAACCATTGTTTTGAAGTTTAAAAAAAAACAAGGAAAGATTTTGAAGGGTTTTGAAGGGCTTATTTGGTCCAATTTTAGAGTTCCCTCATATTGGGGGGTTTTGGGGGGTTTAAACATACAAATTGACAATTTTAACTTTTTTAAAATTAATAACGAAATTTATACCCAAAATAAATAAATTATTAATAGGAAATATAATATGTAAATATATATATATATATAGTGAAATTAATTTGTTATTATTGTATCAATTTTTTAACAAAATTATAAAAAAAACTAGATATTTAATTTTTTTTCATATTTTTAAGATTTGTTATAATATTGATAAAAGAAAGTCAAATTATTTTAAGAAGACAAGAAGTATTCCTAAAAAAGGGTAAAATAGTAAAATTATCACATAAGCCATCCATTTTTTTTCCTTGTTGGTTTTTTAACTCCCAAACAAGGAGAAGACTTTCCCCCCCTTTCCCCTTCCCTCCCCTCCCTTCCCTTTCCCTCGTAAGTCTTTCCTTCCCATCTCCTCAAAACTCGCAAACAAAGCCTAAAAAAAAATGAGTGCAAGTTGTACTTAATTTATTTTTATTATAAATTTGGAAAAGTAGAAATGTTACATAAATGAATGTTACAAATCTTAGACAAACCTCGTATTATAGGTCGTATTTTAGGTTTGAGTCAGATATTTATTTTTGAAGAAGCAAAAATGTAATATATTACGATAAAAGAGCCTCCGAATTAGTACAAGATGTACCAACATGAAGCTTTAGGTTTGAGTCAGATATTTATTTTTGAAGAAGCAAAAATGTAATATATTACGATAAAAGAGCCTCCGAATTAGTACAAGATGTACCAACATGAAGCTTTAGAGAATACAACTGTACAAAACATAAAATAACAAAGCCACAGACGGCTTAGCCGATGCCCATACAAACAACAAGACTTGACCACCACAAATGAGAATTTAAACTAACATTGATGTTAGTTGCTTTCACCCACTCAAAAGTATGTAACTTGACTTTATCTAGCATGTGATGGACGGAGCGCTCTTCATTATTGAAAATTCTATTGTTCCTTTCTTTCCACAGAACCCAAACACAACATAACCAAACAAGTTGTAAAAAGGCACGCCGAGAGCGCACGCCGCCAGCCGAATAAATGAACTGATAAAAATGATCCTGAATCTGAAGTGGATGAGCCGATGAGATACCAAGCCAACCCCGTACCAAACTCCACAAAGTAGAGATATAGGGGCACGGCGAAAATAAATGGTGAACAGTTTCTGAGCCGTCACAGCCAGTCACGCAAGACTGATTGTGGTGATGAATAATTCCGCGCGCCATCGAGTTATCTAAAGTTGGTAACCGATTCCGAAGCAAGCGCCAAGCCAAAATAAAGACCTTAAACGAGACTTGTTTGTGCCATATGAAATCCGAAGAATCATCAGCCGAAAGAGCCTCATTGTTGGTGAGCTTCTGATAAACACCCCGAACTGAATAACCGCCACTTGAATCAAGCCTCCATTGCCAATGATCTAAAACATTATTCTGCAAAGAGATGTCAAACAATAAAAACCTACACTCCCCTAACATCTCCTCCTCCCACGCCCAAAGCCTACGACACCACTGCCAGCCACCCCCACCATCGGCCCACCCTAAACCAGCCATCTCCGCCACCAAAATGGACTTGTTAACAGCTAAGTAGAAAAGGCGCCTAAAGCGCGCACACAGTGGGATCCCTCCTACCCATGGATCCGTCCAAAAAAACGTATGAGTCCCACTACCAACCGTCCTCCCGATACACTCATCAAACCACCAGCCTCCAACCCCACTGTCACCACCCCTAATTTTCACTATCTCCCTCCACCACGAAGAACCACTCCGGCCCCCAACCTCCAACCTCCCATTCACCTCACCATACCTAGCTAGCAACACCCTGTACCACATGCCCCCTCTATCCACCAACAAACTCCAACACCACTTTCCTATCAAAGCAATGTTAAACTCCCGCATCCTCCTGACCCCCAACCCACTGTTGGTTGAACAAAAGTAAGTATTAGTTTTTATATCGTTCCACAGGGATTAATGTGATATCATAAACCGTTCAACTTCGATTATCGTCTTAAGTTAGGGTTTAACTTGTTTTTATACTACACTACTCATAATTTTTAAAACATAATAAATAAATAGTAGAGGAATAGGACATAGAAGGTGTTAGGATTAACTTTCATCAATCAAACATCGTTAATATTCGATTGATTATAAATACGGATTCTAGCGTTTTCTTATATATGACATTATTACGTATTGCTCAACAACATCATTGATTTCCCAAATGACGTCGTGAGATCGATTGTATCGTTTAATCGATGATTTCTCAATCTATTAAACGATTCAAAAGCTTTACGATCCAATACTATAATGTAATTATCAAAACCAAATCTCATTTCTAGAATTTCTTATCTTGATAGAAAATCATTCTAAACCTAGATTCAAAAGTCTTTTTCAACAACATTTAAATCAAACATAAGATTGAAAAGCAAGAAGAAATTCAATGGTATATAAAAATTGCTAGAATCATATATTGAATAACCAAAAGTTTACAACATGATTGATTGATTACCTATTAATCCCAACAAAGGAGATTAGTTGATCATTGTCATGACAACTGTTGCAAAATAAGAAAGGAAGATGAAGATATGTGAGAGCTTGATGTCTCAAAGCTTCTAAAATGTCTTCTTCAATCCAAATCTAATTGCTATTTGAAGTTTTCCTCCTTCTATGCCTAATCTCTCTTTCTTAGGAATAAGCTCTTAAATTTCGTGTAAAATTGTAAGCAATACAATAGTCAGTTTTTAACCTAAAAGCTGTAAAAAGCTTAAATACTAAACTGATAAATACAATCTCGCTCAGCGATACGTATCATCGCTCAGCGACAAATTCAAAACAGCCAATAGAGATCTGCCACGTCATCTTCTACAGTTAGACCGCCTTGATGATGTCGCTGAGCGATCCAAATATCGCTGGGCGAAAACAAGCTTCCCCTGTTCCAGAAAATCCCTGCATGACTTCGCCAACCTTTCGCTGTAGGATCGCTAGGCGAAATATCTCTGCCTCACTTCGCTCAGCATTCGCCCTAGGATCGCTAGGCGATTGTCTTCATGCTTCTCTTCATAATTTCTTTTGATGTTCAGGTCCTGGCTTGCTTTTTCCTACACAAATGGGGAAGAATGAGATATACAAAGAATAATTGGTATTTATTCATAAATTCCATGCTTTTCCTAAGATAACTTGCACAACAAGTAATTAAAAGGTATTATAAAAGACATGGATTTATTCATAATTTGCCACTTATCAAATACTCCCCAACTTAGTTCTTTGTTTGTCCTCAAACAAAAGATTCAAAATAATTGGAACAACAAGGCTTTGGACAAAGTTAAGCATGAGGCAAAAATTTCAAAAATGGAAGAAAAGATATTCAGGTGAATGATTCAACTTTGATAGCGCGAGCAATAGTAAAGTTTCCCATTCCACTAAATACATACCATGATTGTGACATAGTCCTAAGCACAAAGTTTATATCTCACAATTCTTGGCAAACAAAATATTTAAATTTGAACCAACCTAACACACTTCTATATAAAAGTATATGAACATGTTGAACATTTGTAAGGGTTATGAACACTCATCCAATAAACATGATAACATACAATCAAATTATGTGTCCATCTAATTATCATTTCCAAAAGCATAAAAGGCATTGATCAAAAGGTCTTTAAGGGTTGTAATTGGGCTAGGTTACAAAAGAATTGTCATATGTGGGATATTTGAATTCAAATGGCCAAGCAAAAGGAAACATTCGATCTAATTACAACTTCCTTCTTTTTCCAATACAACACTTGGTGAATTTCATTCATTCTTATTCTTGATTGATCTTTGACAACTTTTTTTTTTCTTTGAAATCTTGCAAACCTTTTCATTTTTCTCTTTTCTTTTTCTTGGTTTGCTTTTCTTTCTTTTTTTTCTTTTCTTTTCTTGTTGTCAAGATCAATTAATACCATTCACCTTTACATTGACTTAAACATAACCTCCCTTTCTCCCCAACTTATTTCAGTGATACCCTAATCGAATGTTCCTTTATCGTCATGGCAAAGGTCAATAAAAACGATGGATAAGGGTTCACAAGAAAACAATTATCAGAATTCAATAGAAAGTTAACTGTGAACTAAATTTTTTTACAAACTCCGGCAATTTAAATAAGCAGATGAGCTTATTAAATTGACAGTCCACAGTTAACAATTCTGATTCAATTAGGCTCAGATGGGTTAACAGATACTCACACATCTCACAGGGTAGGTTCATTTGGTCAAGTGTTTCACTCAATTTCAAAAAAAATGCCTTGATCATTTCAATGCTCTTATACAAATTAAAACAACAACAGATTTAACATAATATAACTGAGTTAACCATGATATTGGTCTCCTGCATATATATACATTGGTTGAGGATTCCTCACATTTTTGGCTAGTTCTATATTGGTTCAAACGTAAATATGTGCTTACTTAAAACTGAGTAACATAAAAATTGTGTGCAAAGGACTCATTTCACAATCAAGTATATACCTAGTAAAACAAGAAACGAGTACCTTAGCTGCGCGCTTTATCACTAACTTTTTATCATTATCACTCACCTGATCTTTTGCTCACAGCTTTGGCTTAGTTCAAGCATTTTGCTTTGAGTATTTGAACAGGGTTCACACAATTGAAAATTAAACTATACTAACTAAAACATGATACTAAATAAATAAACACAACACACAAAATTGAAATAAAGCATAAACTTAAGCATATTGTACCAAAAGTACATAATATTCAAAGTACAGAATTGAAATACGGAATTAAAAGTACGGAAGCAAAATACAAAACAAAATACAGAAACAAAGTACGGGAATTCAGTTATACAAGCCATGGTATTGTTCAGACAATCCAAAAAATAAACGACTGAAAGCTTTAAATGGAAATTTTCACTGTATGCGCGTGCTTTCAAGTCCTTGTCTTGCTCCCAGCTCAATCCTCCATCTCCTCATCACTCGCAGTCTCCTCATCTGAACCCTCAGCCGCTACAACATCATCATCAGCAGCAACTGCATCATCATCATCAGCAACCGCAGCTCCACTGCCCCCTCCGTAATAGAATGGCCTGTCCCCAGGGTAGTTCACATAGGAGCGATACTGATCCGGGGTCATCACCTGCTGAGCAGAGTCTGATGGAGCACCCCAATGCTGCTGCATACGGTAGAGCGACTCCTGGATACCCAGCTGACCTCTGTAATGTGCCTCCATAGCATCCCAAGTGAAACTCTGATACCTAGGATCCCACTGGTGAATCTGAGGCTGCTGTGGCTGTGTAGGCGGCTGCTCCTGTGCTTGTGATGATTCAGGCTGATCTTGTGTTTGGTGGTGGGTTCTTCTGACTGGCCTCCCCTCATTTTGTCGGGCAATATAAGCATCGTCCACCGGATTTACTATCTGCTCGTGGATCTGTGGTGGGAGGACAATGCGTGCTTGCTGGCATAGGCCCATAATCAGTCCGGGGAAGGCAAGTGGACACTTAGCAGTTGTTATGCCACTCATTGCAACTGTCTTAAGTTCCTTTGCAATGATCCTGGCAACGTCCACTTTCTTCCCAGCTAGGATACAGTAAATGAGGGGGGTGACATCCAAAGTGGTTGAGGACATATGGCTTTTGGGTCGGATGTTGTGTAGGATAAGGTTGAGAATCACCTGAGCTGGCATTGTCATGTCCTGCTTCAATGCCCTAAAAGGCCTCCCAGATGCATTCAGATCATAATCCTTACCCTCCTTGAAAATAGCCTTCTTAATCTCTTCGTGGTCCCAGTTGCCACGAGCTTGCTGAGCATGGAACTCACACAAACGCTCAGATTCCATGGGGGGAATTGGGTTTCCAAGGTAGGCATTGATGGCGGGTCGGTGGAATTTCACGACATGGCCACGGACAAAAGTTTGGAACTCAAAAGGGTCCTCAGGGTCATCCGGGATGGCGTTCGCGTAGAACTCCCTCACAATATCGGCATTGATATTTGTTGGAGGACTAACCAATGTTTCCCACTTCCTACTCTCAAAAATCCCCAAAATTCCTTGGTATTTTCCTTGAGGACTGATGATGAACTGTTTCTCATGCAAGAACTTCCTCTTAAGCAGCTCCTGGTACCTTGCTGCGTGGTGTGCGCTCCGGAAGCGACTTGCATCAAATGGAGCGGATGCTCGAGAAGATCCTTCTCCCGCTTTCCTTTTGCTTCCGGTTGATTTGGATTTAGGGAGGGAGGTTATGTTTAAGTCAATGTAAAGGTGAATGGTATTAATTGATCTTGACAACAAGAAAAGAAAAGAAAAAAAAGAAAGAAAAGCAAACCAAGAAAAAGAAAAGAGAAAAATGAAAAGGTTTGCAAGATTTCAAAGAAAAAAAAAAGTTGTCAAAGATCAATCAAGAATAAGAATGAATGAAATTCACCAAGTGTTGTATTGGAAAAAGAAGGAAGTTGTAATTAGATCGAATGTTTCCTTTTGCTTGGCCATTTGAATTCAAATATCCCACATATGACAATTCTTTTGTAACCTAGCCCAATTACAACCCTTAAAGACCTTTTGATCAATGCCTTTTATGCTTTTGGAAATGATAATTAGATGGACACATAATTTGATTGTATGTTATCATGTTTATTGGATGAGTGTTCATAACCCTTACAAATGTTCAACATGTTCATATACTTTTATATAGAAGTGTGTTAGGTTGGTTCAAATTTAAATATTTTGTTTGCCAAGAATTGTGAGATATAAACTTTGTGCTTAGGACTATGTCACAATCATGGTATGTATTTAGTGGAATGGGAAACTTTACTATTGCTCGCGCTATCAAAGTTGAATCATTCACCTGAATATCTTTTCTTCCATTTTTGAAATTTTTGCCTCATGCTTAACTTTGTCCAAAGCCTTGTTGTTCCAATTATTTTGAATCTTTTGTTTGAGGACAAACAAAGAACTAAGTTGGGGAGTATTTGATAAGTGGCAAATTATGAATAAATCCATGTCTTTTATAATACCTTTTAATTACTTGTTGTGCAAGTTATCTTAGGAAAAGCATGGAATTTATGAATAAATACCAATTATTCTTTGTATATCTCATTCTTCCCCATTTGTGTAGGAAAAAGCAAGCCAGGACCTGAACATCAAAAGAAATTATGAAGAGAAGCATGAAGACAATCGCCTAGCGATCCTAGGGCGAATGCTGAGCGAAGTGAGGCAGAGATATTTCGCCTAGCGATCCTACAGCGAAAGGTTGGCGAAGTCATGCAGGGATTTTCTGGAACAGGGGAAGCTTGTTTTCGCCCAGCGATATTTGGATCGCTCAGCGACATCATCAAGGCGGTCTAACTGTAGAAGATGACGTGGCAGATCTCTATTGGCTGTTTTGAATTTGTCGCTGAGCGATGATACGTATCGCTGAGCGAGATTGTATTTATCAGTTTAGTATTTAAGCTTTTTACAGCTTTTAGGTTAAAAACTGACTATTGTATTGCTTACAATTTTACACGAAATTTAAGAGCTTATTCCTAAGAAAGAGAGATTAGGCATAGAAGGAGGAAAACTTCAAATAGCAATTAGATTTGGATTGAAGAAGACATTTTAGAAGCTTTGAGACATCAAGCTCTCACATATCTTCATCTTCCTTTCTTATTTTGCAACAGTTGTCATGACAATGATCAACTAATCTCCTTTGTTGGGATTAATAGGTAATCAATCAATCATGTTGTAAACTTTTGGTTATTCAATATATGATTCTAGCAATTTTTATATACCATTGAATTTCTTCTTGCTTTTCAATCTTATGTTTGATTTAAATGTTGTTGAAAAAGACTTTTGAATCTAGGTTTAGAATGATTTTCTATCAAGATAAGAAATTCTAGAAATGGGATTTGGTTTTGATAATTACATTATAGTATTGGATCGTAAAGCTTTTGAATCGTTTAATAGATTGAGAAATCATCGATTAAACGATACAATCGATCTCACGACGTCATTTGGGAAATCAATGATGTTGTTGAGCAATACGTAATAATGTCATATATAAGAAAACGCTAGAATCCGTATTTATAATCAATCGAATATTAACGATGTTTGATTGATGAAAGTTAATCCTAACACCTTCTATGTCCTATTCCTCTACTATTTATTTATTATGTTTTAAAAATTATGAGTAGTGTAGTATAAAAACAAGTTAAACCCTAACTTAAGACGATAATCGAACTTGAACGGTTTATGATATCACATTAATCCCTGTGGAACGATATAAAAACTAATACTTACTTTTGTTCAACCAACAAAATGTTTTCCGATTCTTGCTATTGGCTCTACGAGCTGTTCTTTCTATCTCGGAATCAAACAGAAGTTGGTCCTCTGAAACTTGACCTCGCATAAACGATATCAACAATCTGACCACAAAGGATTAGCAAACAAGATGGATAAGAAGTATTAGTTATATACATAAAAGAATTTTGTGCAAAATTGCTTAAAACCATAATTAAAGTTGCAATGATTATAACATCAAAACTTTAATCCCCGGCAACGGCGCCATTTTGTTGGTTGAACAAAAGTAAGTATTAGTTTTTATATCGTTCCACAGGGATTAATGTGATATCATAAACCGTTCAACTTCGATTATCGTCTTAAGTTAGGGTTTAACTTGTTTTTATACTACACTACTCATAATTTTTAAAACATAATAAATAAATAGTAGAGGAATAGGACATAGAAGGTGTTAGGATTAACTTTCATCAATCAAACATCGTTAATATTCGATTGATTATAAATACGGATTCTAGCGTTTTCTTATATATGACATTATTACGTATTGCTCAACAACATCATTGATTTCCCAAATGACGTCGTGAGATCGATTGTATCGTTTAATCGATGATTTCTCAATCTATTAAACGATTCAAAAGCTTTACGATCCAATACTATAATGTAATTATCAAAACCAAATCCCATTTCTAGAATTTCTTATCTTGATAGAAAATCATTCTAAACCTAGATTCAAAAGTCTTTTTCAACAACATTTAAATCAAACATAAGATTGAAAAGCAAGAAGAAATTCAATGGTATATAAAAATTGCTAGAATCATATATTGAATAACCAAAAGTTTACAACATGATTGATTGATTACCTATTAATCCCAACAAAGGAGATTAGTTGATCATTGTCATGACAACTGTTGCAAAATAAGAAAGGAAGATGAAGATATGTGAGAGCTTGATGTCTCAAAGCTTCTAAAATGTCTTCTTCAATCCAAATCTAATTGCTATTTGAAGTTTTCCTCCTTCTATGCCTAATCTCTCTTTCTTAGGAATAAGCTCTTAAATTTCGTGTAAAATTGTAAGCAATACAATAGTCAGTTTTTAACCTAAAAGCTGTAAAAAGCTTAAATACTAAACTGATAAATACAATCTCGCTCAGCGATACGTATCATCGCTCAGCGACAAATTCAAAACAGCCAATAGAGATCTGCCACGTCATCTTCTACAGTTAGACCGCCTTGATGATGTCGCTGAGCGATCCAAATATCGCTGGGCGAAAACAAGCTTCCCCTGTTCCAGAAAATCCCTGCCTGACTTCGCCAACCTTTCGCTGTAGGATCGCTAGGCGAAATATCTCTGCCTCACTTCGCTCAGCATTCGCCCTAGGATCGCTAGGCGATTGTCTTCATGCTTCTCTTCATAATTTCTTTTGATGTTCAGGTCCTGGCTTGCTTTTTCCTACACAAATGGGGAAGAATGAGATATACAAAGAATAATTGGTATTTATTCATAAATTCCATGCTTTTCCTAAGATAACTTGCACAACAAGTAATTAAAAGGTATTATAAAAGACATGGATTTATTCATAATTTGCCACTTATCACCCACCCTCCTCCTTGCTCCGACAAATATTATGCCATCCAATCCAAGAAATTTTCCTATGATCCTCACACCCTCCTCCCCCCCCCCCCCCAAAAAAAAAAAAAAAATTTAACAATAAAGAGTCAATAGAAGATATTATACCTGACGGAGCCTTGAAGAAGGAAAGAGCGTAGATAGGCAATGAGGACAAGACAGACTTTAGGAGCACCAGATGACCACCAAAAGAGAGAAATCGACTCCGCCAACCAGACAATCGATTCCTTATACGACCACCTATGGGCAAGCCCAAATACAAGAAAGGAATTGTGCCCACTTTACAATTCAAGGCAGAAGCCGCTTCATGTAACTAAGAATGAGTGACATTAACCCCAACCAACAAACTCTTATGAAAATTCACTCTCAAACCCGACATCATCTCAAACAAGACATGGAACCGCTCGTAAAGCACGGACATTAGCCCAACTTTTAACCCCCAACAGGAGTGTATCATCAGCGAACTGAAGATGAGATATCATAGTAGGGTTGTTCGAACCTACAGTATAACCGGTAAAAATGTTTGCCTCGACCATAGCCTTCATCAAGACATTGAGATCTTCTGCAGCCAGAAGGAAAAGAAAAGGAGACATAGGATTGCCTTGACGTAAGCCCCGCGCTAAGGGAAATTCGTCGGTGGGACTACCATTAACCAACACCGACGCCGTAGCCGTACTCACACACTCCTTTATCCATATCCTCCACAAAGTCGGAAAAGCCATTTTACCCATTACCGCATCAAGATAGCCCCAATCAACAAAATCATAAGCTTTTTCAAAATCAACTTATAAAAGTAATAAATCCTTTTTGCACTTTCGGGCCTCATCCATAACCTCATTAGCTATAAGGATACCATCCAGGATCTATCTATCTTTCACAAACGTTGATTGAGATTTAGAGATAACACTACCAATAACCAACCGCAATGTATTGGACAACACTTTGGCCATAATCTTGTACAGACACTCCACAAGAGAGATAAGGCGGAAGTCATTCAATTTTTGAGGGCTATCAACCTTAGGTATAAGAGCTATGAAAGTGTTATTAATACCTTTGATTAATTTTCCATTCCGATGAAACTCCGAAATAAACCGCATAATATCATCCTTAAGTTCAAGCCAGAAATCCTTTAAAAACCCAAAATGGATACCATCCGGGCCTGGACTTTTGAAACTATCACAATCCCACACAGCCCTCTAGACTTCCTCAACTGCGACCGGTCTGATCAAACCACCACCTTTCAAAAAAGACAGCCGCCTAAAATGAAGATTATCTATGCCAGGCCTGATAAAGTCACTCGCCGAGAAATGACACACGAAATGAGAAAAGACCGCATGACGAATAGGCACCATTCCTTCAACAACCACCCCATCCACCAAAATCGACGAAATAGCATTTCTACGCCGCCGAGCTGCCAAAACCAAGTGAAAATATGTGGAATTAGCATCACCTTCACTAAGCCACTTTGATATAGACTGCTGCCAACAAATGCTAGTATTGATGCGCGACATTGAATGAATATCCGTCGTTAGGCTATGGAACTCTGCTAGATCAATATCTGACAAAACAACATCTTCTCCTTTACAATCCAGAGCTGAGATGTGAGTCTTAAGAGCGTCAATCTTGCTCGGCAGATTTTAAGAGTGAGAAGCATGCCACTCCTTCAGGGCCGCCTTAATTAACTTTAACTTTTCTTTTAAAACATAACCACCCCACCCTTCAACTTGAAGAGCTTTCCACTTGGCAACCACAAAACATATCGTACACACTGTTAAAACACAGTATTAACACAATATTAAAACATATCGTACACTAGTTTTTTTTTTTTAAAGAAATCGTACACCAGTGTTATTGAGTCACCAATGTTAAAAGTGAGAAAAATACTCGACCTAAAAAAAAGGTGAGAAAAATAAACATGATTGAATTGTAGTTTAAATTTTCCGTTTAAGAACTTTATAAATTTGTTTTTGAAAAATTAAATGATAAACACTTAGAATATATAAAAGAATTTGTACAAAAAAAAAACATAATATATAAAAGAATATTTTGAAATCTTTTGATAAAAACAATTTACAGTTGCTCTTTATTTTTCTATATATTTTTAGGATCTGACATGGTGACAAATGCAATATATTTTCTCTCTTCGAAATCTTCTCATGATTATTTCTAGGGATCTCATTTTGCACATCAACCAAATTAACATTAGCATTATTATATGACGTTCAAATAAATCTTCTCATAAATATTTGAATGAGGGGCTGTTAATTATATTAATTGATCCAAGTCAACCATTATATTTGCTCTTTATGATCACTGGCCTTCCATTGTTGTGTCGGCTCGGAGACATTATTTTCCTTGATCCTCTCCACATTTAGTCTCAACTTTGGGACTAACAGAGGGTGACATGACACTGACGTGGCTAAGTTCATGTTCCACAATTTATGTCATTTAGTCATGGTTAAATCACATTTAGCTAATAGAAGAATATAATTCCCAAATTTCTTCATCGTTCTTATGTTGAAGGTGGATCTAAGCCATGGCCTCAAATATGAGATTTCAGCATTGCTATGGCTTAGTGGTGATATGTTGAAGCTATAAGAATGTCCAAAAAATTTGGAAATTCTATTCTTCTATTTAGTCATGGTTCCATCGTGACTAAAATGGCTTTGACCGTGGCTAAATGATACATAAACTGTGACAACCTGAACTTAGCCACGTCAACACCACGTGGCTAATGATAGCACACATGGCAATGCCAACACGGAAAGCTTTTGGAGACCAAAAAGTGTGAAAAATGTTTGGGGACAAAAAAATAAATTTGAGATATTTATATAGACCATTTATTTATCCAACCCTATAAAATAAAAATTATTTTCTTAGAACAACTTGACCTTTAATTTAATGGTTGACTTGGATCAACTAATAGAATTAATATATGATAATATCTCATCCTGATACAAAGCTTAAAATAATTAATTAATATATATTTCCACCTTTCTCATTTCTAACTCTATATATAGGCATAACATTGGCTTGTCACAAGAAAAAAAACAAGTTAAGGGTGATATCTTCCCTTGTAACATCACTTCGTTTGGTACTTTCACATTGTCTCTTTTTGATTCAATTATATTCTTTATCAAAATTAAACGGCAATTCCAATATTATTCTTTTAAATTAAGCTAAACTTCACATGACAAAATGTGACTATGCAGCTATCAGTTGACTCTTAAGAAAAATAGACTTTCATGCTAAATTACAAAAGCTACTTTCTGTTTCTGAATTATTGCTAATTACTAATTAGTGTATGGTTTTTTGCAGGTTATTAAAATGAGTCAAGTTTTTAGTGATGAGGGTGTGTCAAGGGCCATGGAGGAAATAAAAAGCAATCCTTCTTCACGTAGACATGGTGCTGATCATATTGTTCCACTCATGCACAAAGTGTCAAGTCCTCCTAAGCAGACACTTTTCCAAGATATCAAACATAATTTCAATGAAACTTTCTTCTCAGATGACCCTTTTGGCAAGTTTAAGGACCAAACAAAGTCAAGAAAGTTTATTCTTGGACTCCAATCTGTTTTCCCTATTTTGGAATGGGGAAGAGGTTACAATCTTAAAAGTTTCAAGGGTGATTTGATTGCTGGACTCACCATTGCAAGTCTTTGCATTCCTCAGGTAGATTTATTTGTACAAATGTCTCATGGAAATAATATTATGACACGACACTAGAGTAAAATCTATTTGATTAGACGTCTGTGTAAAACTTTTTTACTATGTCGCTTTACTAAGTTAATAATTTTTATTTTTACTGTTTGATGATAACACTTTGAAATATTATGGCATGTAAATACATAGAAATCTGATTAGACGTTTGTGTAAATGTGAATGCATAAACAGGATATTGCATATGCAAAGCTTGCAAATTTGGAACCTCAGTATGCACTATGTAAGCAACTTTGATATATTATATAGTTCATATCATATCCCTTCTTCAGTTATTATTGATGATGAGTTGGTTTTGCAGATACAAGTTTTGTTGCTCCTCTTGTGTATGCTTTCATGGGAAGTTCAAGAGATATTGCCATAGGACCAGTAGCTGTGGTGTCTCTCTTGCTTGGAAGCCTGCTTTCAGAGGAGATCAGTGACTTCAAAAGTCCTGAATACCTTGCTCTTGCTTTTACTGCCACTTTCTTTGCAGGAATCGCTCAAATGGCACTTGGAGTTTTAAGGTAAACTACAGTACTACTATTGGAATGGTAAAATGCACGGTTCTTGTCTCTGTGTATGCTTTGACTAATTCTTTTTTCTTCATTTTGCAGGCTTGGTTTCTTGATTGACTTCCTATCTCATGCTGCCATTGTTGGATTCATGGCTGGAGCTGCCATTACTATTGCACTCCAACAACTTAAAGGTCTTCTTGGTATAAAAAACTTCACCAAGAAAACTGATATTGTTTCTGTCATGACATCGGTTTTTAAGGCAGCCCACCATGGGGTAAGCCTTCATTTTCTTTTGAAATCTTCCTCCAGTATATTACCTATTTAAATTTTAGCTTATCTATTAGTATAACTATTTTCAAGACTGTTCATAAGTTGTTTTCAGCTTACTTTCATAAGTTATTCAGGATGACTTATGAAAACAGTTTATAGGTTATTTGAAAACAATTAGACTTTATTTTATCTATTGTCATAGAAATAGTTTATACACAAGAAATTATATGATAAGCGTTTATGTGATAATTACTTGATTAAGTTGTTTATCCAAACTGTAAAATCAGGCTAAGTAACAAATATTTGTTTCTGCTTGCAGTGGAATTGGCAGACAATATTAATTGGACTATCATTCTTGGCCTTCCTTTTTGTAACAAAATATATTGTAAGAATGCAAAAAACTACCCTTCCTTTCTTCATTTCCATTTAATACTTATATTTAATGAAACTTTTTATAACCATTCTTATGTTGCAATAAAACAGGCTAAGAAGAATAAGAAACTCTTTTGGGTGGCTGCAATTTCTCCTATGGTATCTGTTATATTGTCTACATTTTTTGTATACATTACAAGGGCAGACAAGGATGGAGTAGCAATTGTAAGTAGCATAAATTTATTTCTATAATAATTTCAATTAAAATAAAGCACTTTTTTAGACTCAAGTATGCTATTTCAGGTGAGACATATTGAGAAGGGTGTGAATCCATTATCTGTTAATCAATTAATTTTCAGTGGAAAATATTTTAGTGCTGGTATTCGGATTGGTTTGATTTCTGGTATGGTAGCACTCACGGTAAGCAAATTTACTGAAAATTTCTCATCCCTTTTGTTTCATAAACATTTATAGAACATTTGAGTCAATGTTGTTTTTTTAACTTTATAGGAAGCTGTGGCTATTGGAAGAACATTTGCTGCTATGAAAGACTATTCACTAGATGGTAACAGAGAAATGGTGGCACTAGGAACAATGAACATTGTTGGTTCTTTCACATCTTGCTATGTGGCTACAGGTACCAGAGAGGACTTATTTTCATATGTTCTCGAGGATAGCATATGAAAACAACTAATTATATCTTATATGAAAACTTATGCACTTCAATCAATCATCTTTTTATTTTGGCTTCAATACACTTTTGATCCTCAACTTTTACTGTTTCACGGTTTTGACCTATTATTAGAGTTATCTTAACGAGTGTTTCTGGTTACTTTTTTCAGGATCATTTTCTCGCTCAGCTGTGAACTATATGGCTGGTTGTAAAACTGCTGTATCAAACATAGTTATGGCCACAGTCTTGCTGTTAACTCTGTTAGTGATTACACCACTATTCAAGTACACTCCAAATGCAGTGCTTGCTTCAATTATTATAGCTGCTGTGATGAGCCTGATCGACTATGAAGCAGCCATTCTTCTGTGGAAGATTGACAAATTTGATTTTCTAGCTTGCATGGGAGCCTTCTTTGGTGTCATCTTCAAAAGTGTTGAAATTGGCCTTATGATTGCGGTAATCAAAATATCAAAACCATTTCTCTTTTAAATCAAGGTTTTCATGTTTGTGCGAATGCAATTGTAGCTAGCTACATATTAGCTGTATTTGACCATAATTTTTTACGATATTAAATACCGCGATCATTGGAAAAACTCAAGTCCCACGTTGAAAAGAGATAAAGAGTGACATTACTCACATTACAAGCCGATTGTGTAAATATGAGTTACGTCTAGTATAAAAACTTAATATGGTATCAGAGCTTAAAGGTTTGAAAGAAATTTACAAGTACTAATACTCATCACTTTACAAACCGTCACTTGACCTACTTTTGGTATTAGAGTTTATATGTTTGAAAAGAGATTATAAAGAGTTTGAAAACTTAAACTTACAAACCGCAACTATGATTTAAAACCTGGTTTAACATTTACTTAACCCTCTTTGGGCATGCAGGTGGCAATATCTTTTACCAAAATTCTTTTACAAGTGACAAGGCCAAAGACTGCAGTACTAGGGAAGCTTCCAGGGACAACTGTTTATAGGAACATCCTGCAATATCCCAAAGCAGCACAGATTCCAGGCATGTTGATTGTCAGGGTTGATTCTGCAATCTATTTCTCGAACTCCAACTACATCAAGGACAGGTATATATTTTCAAATTTGTACACATTCTCTGATCAATTTTGATGGAATTGAGGCTGATGAATGAGTGAAACATAATTTACAGAATATTGAAGTGGCTGACTGATGAAGAGATTCTAAGGACATCAAGTGAATATCCAAGTATACAGCATCTCATTGTTGAAATGTCACGTAAGACTTTTAATGAAATCCTTTCATCCACTTTTTCATGATTTATTTTGATGATTGAATTTAATAATTAAACAACCATATTTTTGCAGCTGTTACTGATATTGACACTAGTGGCATCCATTCCTTTGAAGATTTACTTAAGAGCCTCAAGAAAAGAGATATCCAGGTAGTTAACATTTACAAAATTCTAACATTTATTTTTATTTTTCTACATCATTAGTCATTACTATAAGAACTCTTCTTAAATTGGAAACAAATTGTAAACAGTTCCAAAGTTTGATCTCTGAAATTAACAAAATTCAAAATGATTTTGAAGTTATCACATTATTCCCTTACACACCTAGAATTTTATCCATTCAATTAAATGTACAACCACATGTTTGTTATGACATAGCTTAATTCAATCAATTAGTCAAATGAATTTCTTGTGTGCCAAGAAATCCATCTATGATGATATTATTATAATTTATAGCACAGCTTCAACTTGTACTAAAAAATTATTCATGTTTGTGATGTTTTGACAGCTTCTGTTGGCAAACCCGGGACCAATTGTAATCGAGAAGCTGCATGCATCGAAATTATCAAACTTAATCGGGGAAGATAAAATATTTCTAACAGTAGGTGATGCTGTTGCAACTTTTGGTCCAAAGGGGTTAGATTTATGAGGATACAACATAATAACTATTCCAATTGAAGTGTGTATATGAATCAAATATAAAGAAAAGGGTGTGTGAAACTGTTAAGGGAGCTCTTAGGAACAATGAAGGGGCATGTTGATTTGTTGTCTTTAGTTTTGTTTATTCTCACTGATTTCTAGTTCCAGTTGATGTGATGTATAGTCATAAGGAAAGAAATACATGTTTTTTATGTTGATTATACTACTATGGTCTTCCACATAAGCAAAAACTTGTAAAAAAAAATAGTTGATATATTTGGTCCAAATATTGTACTAAAGATTATAATTTATACCTCTTGTTTATCTATAGTGTGGAATCTAATAATAATGATAATATTCTTTTGTGAATTATATATACTCAATGATTGGAGGAAAAACCAATTAAAAATGAAAGAATGAGAGAGAATTGACTTCATGAATTGATTGAGTTATATATAATGGATGTTGATATTATTATAAATAAACAATGTTTCAGAGTTAAAGTTTATTTTATAGTTGATGTCATGGCCTACACATGCAACTAAATTAACAGAATGATATACTATACCAATGACATACATGATGAACTTCGACGATTTGAAAAATAAATTCATATATATGAATCACAAAGACAATTACTTCATTCAAGAATTAGTCAAATAAAATAATTTTCATGATAATGGGAAGCAAGGAACAAATTTATTTGATCTATGAAAATATATTAAGACAAAATTAAGGGTATGCAATCCAACTTCACCTCACAATACCCGGTGTAGATAATTGTAATAATAGGTTTCTAAAAACAGAATGATTTACTTATCCAAATAAAATCATAGTCCAGAAAAAAATAGGAGAAAAAAGTGAAACTATAATTTCGTTAATAAAAAAGAAAGATTGGAACACAATTAACAGATTCAACCCTAACTCAATTCATTCATAAAAATTTAAAAAAAAAAAAACTAACTCATTCTCTCTATTTATAGCGACACATTCAGCTCCCTACTTTCACATGCACCTCTACCCACTCAATCACACATTATGAAGTGATAAGTAGAGACAAAATACTTGGAGGTTGGACTGACGACATATTACGCTATTTTAACACATCTAGGTTCTAACACCATTGCACTGATCTATTTTTTTTCCTATTTGATTAATCCCGAATATGGCATCTATTTGATTATTTGTTCTTTTAAAAGTTAATAAATTTTAATTTTTATGAAAAAACTGTGCTAGTTGGTGAGGTAGTGTTGGTCTGTTTCTATGTTTAGCATGTTGTGTGGTAGTGATGAATTTCTCATTAGTTTTTTTTCTCTCTAGAATTAAAATTTTCCTATAATTACGGTTACCATTTAATTTCTGAGATCTCATTATATTATCATAGTAAGACAATTTTTGTTCCTTCCTTTTAATAACCATCATTTGCATCTATTGGTCTGGATTTAGAGTTGAGGGGCAGACGGTTTGAAAGGAGAGGATCCATATTCGCGGATGTCTTTGTAGCTTATTTGAAAGTGTTAGGATATGATGTGGATATGGTTTGGAAATTGCTAATGAAGCTTGAGTTTAAGGATAATAAAACATCCATTTCGCTTATTGTTTTTCTCAATGTTTTTTTATAATGCATGTAGGTGTAATTACACACATGGGTCGTGTTAATAAGTGTGCTAAAGACACTTAGTTCAAGATTTTAGAAAAGAAAATTTTATATTGAATATGATAGTTAAACTTTTAAAGTAATTTTTACACAAGTTTAAAAATATATTATTTCATTTGTTTCCTTAACAAATGCTCTAAAGGAACTTCACAGATTTGGTCTAGTAGTAAAAAGGTAGGTCTTCAATAGGAGAGGTCATGGGTTTGAGCCCTACTAATACATTTGAAGGAGATAAATGTAAATGTCTTTGTAAGTTCTCTTTGAGCTTGAAAGTCTTCTATGCTTTCGACTAGAGCATTATCCCATCACCTAAATAAGTTATTAGCAAAAAACAAATGCCTTATGGGCGTTAGGACATTTGTTTAGCATTTTCATACACACAACTATTATGATTTTATATTTATATTTACAATTTTATTATGATATTTATAGCTAGAAGAATGTTACTTGAACTCGTCTTATATGTTGTAGCCAAAAAACTCGTCTTCTGTTAATTGATTATTTATTCAATGCCTACGCGTTTTCGACATGGTGTCGGTTATTTTTATGTGCTGTTTGGGTATTTGGTTAGGCGTTTATTAAGCGGTTTTGGTGAAAAAATGTTTTTCCCACAATATTGATATACTATAAAACAAGTTTAGGTGGATATTTTTTTCAAGCAATTGACTTTATCTTTCTTTTTCAATTTGGACTCGAATGTCACTGCTACTTCTCTTCAAACTTTTATATTTAGGAATTACATCCATATATGGGATTCTAGTCAATTTTAAGACTAAAATTAAGAGGATGACATGTGTGCTACCTACACGATATGATATGATCAATTGTTCGTTTGTGACAACTTTACTATTAAAAGTAGTGTGATTTTCTTGATTAAATGTCATACAAGACAACCTATGGACTACCAAAAAAACATTTACAAGGGACTAAGACAACAAATATTCATTTTTTGAGCAAGAATGATGGTCACCAAACAAGGGAAAAGAAAATCAACATTTTCTATATCCATTATTAATTTGATCCAAACGAGTTACCACATTCTATCATGCACCGAAAATACCAATTTACACAAAAAATAGCAATCCGATTATAATAGTTTGGAGGCCCGCTTACAAATAAAAACCACCATATATTGTGAAGGAGTTGCACGTAAATAAATGAAAGAATGTTTTTTGGATCAATACATGAATGAATGGAATGTTAATTATATGAAACAATACATTAACAGAATAATCACATGGAAAGGAAGCTAATTAAAAAACTAGTTATCATGTTCATCTTTGGTTATATTGTTTTTGGTCCTCATTCTACTACCCCATGATGATGATCCAGCCTTACGTGTATGAGACCTTCTATTCAATTCAACAATTTGTTCCATCCACCTACTTCTTCTCAAATTACCCAAACCCAACTCAAGGTCATATTCTTCTTTAAGCTTTGGATTTGACAAAGTCTTGTAAGCTGCATTGAGTTGTACAAACATCCTCGTTGATTCCTCTTTCTTCAAACGATCATGACAAACATCAGGATGATACTGAAGAGCCATTGCTCTATATGCTCTCTTTATGTCATCCATTGTTGCACTTTTGGGACTCAAATATAGTATCTTATACAAGTTGCCATCATCATTCAGCTCGTGATGAATTGGAACATTTTTTGTGGCTCTGCATGAAACACAAAACTGCATCCGAGATTGTCTATTTCGGAGTGGAAGTGGAAGGATATGATGTTGATATGGTTTGGAAATGGTATTGAGGCCTGAGTTTAAGGATAATAAAACATCCATGAATTTTGTTTTTCTGTCTGTTTTTGAGAATGCATGTGGGAGTACATTGATGACCCTTGGTCATATTTCATTTTCTGTAGCAAGTTTATACTGTTTTTGTTGAGTTCAGATGATTTTGTGTGGGTAGCAAGCCTCAAAAGAACAGTTTTCAGGATCCTTGTGAGCAAAGAAATCGTGCCACGATTTTCAGCATCGGAGCACGATTTGGAGCAGCTTTGAAGATGTTTTGGTTCGTAAAATATCGGAGCACGATGGTGGCAAATCGTGCTACGATTTTCAGGCGCGTCAGACTGGAATTTGAATTAATTGAAGAAATCGGAGCACGATTTCTGTACATCGTAGCACGATGTATGCGTTTCTGAGATTTTTCTATAAAAGCCAAAAACATTTCTGAAGCAAGGGTTCGATTTTTGAGAAGAAAAAGCGACATAATTGGAGCTGGAGATCTGAGCCAAGGTGGGAGACCATCAAATACTCATAGCCGGTTCTTCAATTCATGTAATGAGTCGTCAAATTGAGTTAGTTATTTATGCTTTAGCCATGAGTAGCTAAGTTAATTGTGATTAGGTCTTGAGATGAGTCTGTTCTAAGCTTGTTGGCATGTAATCTGTAACTCTGAATTTTATAAATGTTAATCTAGTTTATTCAGTATGAATTGTGCCTAATGCTTTTATGATTCTGACCCAATATAATTGATTTGAAAGGTTATTTGACTATTGACACTAGCTTATAATCTTAGACCTATTTATACTGAACCACTTATCGGACAATCTAGGAATGGAACGTTGATAAGTTGTGACATTGGATTAACGGACTGAAAAACCTTTGATGATTATAGGTTCACCTAAGGAATTAGGGAATTATAATTAGAAAAGAGGGCTTTTAATCAAGGGATTGATCTAAGCTAATTTTGTTAATCGACTTGAACTAGTTGACACTAATAAGATTCATAAGCAGATTACTTACAAGCGGCGAATAGATGATTCGAAAGACCTAATCATTTCTTCATCATAATTTGAAAACCACTTTTATTTTCAGTTATTTATTCATTATTGCAACCAAATCCTATTTGCCAAAGGCAACCCCCCATAATTTACACATCCTAAATATGAACACCATTGCTAAATTGAAGTCACAATAGTCCCTGTGGAGACGAATTTTACTATTACTACGATTTGAATTAGTACACTTGCTAATTTCCTATCAAGTTTTTGGCGCCGTTGCCGGGGACTGTTGAATCATTTCAACAAGGCAATATTGTGATTATTTAGGATTTCTGCAATTTAATTTCTGTATTTTAAATTTTTTGTACGAGAAAGCTGAAAACAGTTGAATTATTTTGTATTGTGCAGTGCTACTAAGGTATTCATTTGCTGTTT
Organism: Medicago ruthenica; assembly: GCA_018208015.1. Lineage (NCBI taxonomy): Eukaryota > Viridiplantae > Streptophyta > Magnoliopsida > Fabales > Fabaceae > Medicago > Medicago ruthenica. The sequence goes on along the minus strand of CM031377.1, from coordinate 86,124,025 downwards.
ATGCGAGGTAGAGTGCAGCCTGGAGAACTGTTGCACGATCCTGAGATCGAAAAGACCGCAAGAGCCAATCGGAGAGCTGTCCGGTTAGCTCGATCAGCTGACCCTAGTCCCAGAACACAATACACTGAACCTGCACCTGTTGAAACTGAAACTGTTACGATGGGAGATAATCCACCCCAACCACCGTTAAGACCGATGATGGGAGACTATGGTTTGGCGGCCAATAGAGGACAACTGACCCATGTTTTTCAACCAGCCAACCCCGTAGCTTTTGACATCAAGACCTCTGTTCAACAAGGTCTGAAAGAAAACCAATATGAGGGGAGAGATGCTCAAAGCCCTCATGAACATTTAAGCCGATTCTATGAAACCTGTCAGTTCTGTGTACCACCTGCCCATGTCACGGAGGATCAAAAGAAACTTAGACTGTTCGCCTTTACTCTCACCGGGAGGGCTAAAGACTGGTTGTTATCCATTCCGAGTGGAACTATCCAAACCTGGGATGAGCTGGAGCTGAAATTCCTTGAGAGATTTTTTCCCATGTCCAGATATTGGGAGAAAAGACATGAGATCACAAACTTTAAGCAGGGAGACAATGAATCGTTGTATGATGCATGGGAAAGGTTTAAATTGTTACTTAAGAGATGTCCTGCACATGACTTGAGCGAGAAAACTCAAATGCAAGTTTTCACGGAGGGATTGAAACCAAACCATAGGATGTTGTTAGATGCCTCAGCTGGGGGAAGTATGAGAACGAAAACTGACCTTGAAGTCCAGACCCTTATAGAGAACATGGCCCAAAATGAGTATCGTGCTGAAACTGAAAAGGGGAGAAGAGGAGTGTTTGAGGTTAGTGAGAGCAGTGCCGTTCTAGCTAACCAAACCCTGATGACCAAACAGATGGAGGCTCTGACCAAGCAAGTTCAAGCACTTACTATGGGACAATTACAAGCTCAGCAAGCTCAAGTCCAACAAATTCAACAAGCAGCTGCTCTCAAATGTGATTTTTGTGGTGAAGGACATGCGAATGGGGAGTGCGTACCTGAAGGAGTGAGTGAGGATGTTAACTACATGGGAAATTTTCAAAAAGGTAATCCTTATTCTAACACCTATAATCCTGGATGGGCACAACACCCCAACCTCAAATACTCAAACAACAATACCTTAAACCCTCTTCTACCTAATCCTCAACCTCAACAACAGAGAAAGCCATCAGCTTTTGAAGAAGCCATGACTAGTTTTGTTAAGTTTACCCAAACCAACCTTCAAGAGATCAAGGCGAACCAGGAAGCTGTCCAAAGAAACAATGAGGCTTCGATGAAAAATCTTGAGAATCAGATTGGTCAGCTTGCAAAACAAATAGCCAATCAAGCAAATGGAGGCTTTTCAGGAAATACTCAAGATAATCCTAAGAATGAAAGTTGCAAGGCGATTGAGTTGAGAAGTAAAAAAATATTGTTACCAGTGGTTCCAAAGGCTACTAAAAAAGGTGTAGTTGAAAAGGAAGAGGAGGAAGAGGTGTTGGTTGAACAAAAATATGGTGGAGTTGAAAATGAAAAGGAAGAAAAAAATTCAGAGGGAGAAAAAAATGAAGAAAATGAGGGAGAAAAAAGTGAGAAGTTGATTGATGTAGATTCTATTCTTAGGAGGACAAGAAATCAGATTTTGAAAGACGGGGATAAGAAGCAGGAGGTGCCATCATATGTGAAATTGCCATATCCTCATTTGTCGAAAAAGAAAGAAAAGCAAGAAGGTCAGTTTAAGAAGTTCATGGAGTTGTTCAGTCAATTACAGGTGAACATTCCATTCAGTGAGGCTCTTGATCAAATGCCAGTCTATGCTAAGTTCATGAAGGATCTATTATCTGGAAGAAGGAAGCCGAGAGATGGCGAAAACATTGCTTTGTCAGAAAACTGTAGCGCTATTCTTCAAAAGAAACTTCCTCCGAAGCTAAAAGACCCTGGTGCATTCACCATTCCTTGCATTATTGGGAAGGTGAGTATTGGAAGAGCATTGTGTGATTTGGGGGCTAGCGTGAATTTGATGCCCTTGTCTATGATGAAGAAGTTAGGATGTGGGGAGCCGAAGCCTACTAAAATGACTCTTACCTTAGCAGATCGCTCAGTTTCTCATCCTTACGGTGTGTTAGAAGATGTGCTCGTGAAGGTGAATGACCTGTTATTCCCAGCTGATTTTGTAATCTTAGATATGGAAGAAGACGATGAGACTCCATTGTTGTTGGGGAGACCTTTCCTAGCAACTGGGCGAGCCTTGATAGATGTTGAGATGGGGGAGTTGATGCTGAGATTTCAGAATGAGCAGGTTGTGTTCAATATTTTTGAGGCCATGAAACATAGGAATGAGAATCCTCAGTGTTATCGGGTGGATATTATTGATGAGTTGGTTGAGAGCACGACACAACAAGAAACACCGGCGCAACCTTTAGAAAGAGTAATGGTTAACTCAATTGACATTGGGAACAAAGACCTGGATGATGAGATTGACAAGTGTGTGCAGCAGCTGAACGCTTCCAAGGTTGAGTCTGTGGCCAGAAAAATAGAAGCACTGGAGATAGTCAAAGATGAAAAGTTAACCACTCCAGAGTTGAAAGAACTTCCAGGACATCTGAAGTATGTGTTTTTGAGTGAAGACGCCACCAAGCCAGCAATAATCAGTAGTTCTTTATCTGCCCTTGAGGAAGAAAAACTTATGAGGGTACTGAGGGGAAACCAAAGTGCACTAGGGTGGAATATCGCAGATCTCAAGGGAATCAGCCCAGCTTATTGCATGCATAAAATCCACTTGGAAGCAGAATACAAACCGGTGGTCCAGCCTCAGAGACGCTTAAATCCCACAATGAAGGAGGTTGTCAAGAAGGAAGTCCTCAAGCTTTTGGATGCAGGAATGATTTACCCTATTTCAGACAGTGCATGGGTAAGTCCAGTACATGTGGTACCGAAAAAAGGTGGAATGACAGTGGTAGCAAATGAGAAGAATGAATTGATCCCTACCCGAACGGTAACAGGCTGGAGAATGTGCATTGATTATAGGAGGTTGAATCAGGCCACTCGAAAGGACCACTTTCCTTTGCCCTTCATGGATCAAATGTTGGAGAGATTAGCGGGGCAAGCGTACTATTGTTTTCTGGATGGATACTCGGGGTACAATCAGATTGCAGTGTCTCCGGAGGATCAAGAAAAGACAGCATTCACATGCCCCTTTGGTGTTTTCGCATACAGGAGGATGCCATTCGGACTGTGCAATGCACCTGCTACCTTCCAAAGATGTATGCTCTCCATCTTTTCTGACATGCTGGAGAAAAACATAGAGGTATTTATGGATGACTTCTCGGTATTTGGTAAGTCTTTTGATATTTGCTTACATCACTTGAATGCTGTTCTTGAGAGGTGTACCGAAACTAACCTTGTTTTAAATTGGGAAAAATGTCACTTTATGGTTAAAGAGGGCATAGTTTTGGGACACAAAATCTCAGAGAAAGGCATTCAAGTGGATCAAGCCAAGGTTGAGGTTATAGAAAAACTACCTCCCCCGATTAATGTGAAAGGGGTAAGGAGTTTCTTGGGGCATGCTGGTTTTTATCGGCGATTTATCAAAGATTTTTCTAAAATTGCCAAGCCCCTTTGTAACCTCTTAGTTAAAGAAAATGATTTCAATTTTGACTCTGATTGTTTGAATTCTTTTTCTGTGATAAAAACCAAGTTGGTAACTGCACCCGTAATCATTGCTCCTGATTGGGATCTTCCCTTTGAATTAATGTGTGATGCAAGTGATTACGCGGTTGGAGCAGTTTTAGGCCAACGAAAGGAGAAATTTTTCCATGCAATTTACTATGCAAGCAAAATCCTGAATGAAAATCAAGTTAATTACTCCACAACTGAAAAAGAATTGCTTGCTGTAGTGTTTGCTTTGGAAAAATTTCGGTCTTATCTAATTGGGTCCCAAGTAATTGTTTTTACAGATCATGCTGCTCTAAAATACTTGCTGACAAAGGGGGACTCAAAACCTAGAATTTTGAGATGGATTTTGCTTTTGCAAGAATTTGATCTTGAAATTCGGGACAAGAAGGGAGTCGAGAATGTGGTAGCAGATCACCTTTCTCGATTGGACAACCGGGAGGTCACAGCGAGAGAAAAGGAAATTGCTGCAGAATTTCCGGATGAGAAGTTGTTTGTGGTGGAGGAGAGGCCATGGTTCGCTGATATGGCCAACTTTAAGGCCGGGAACTTGGTTCCTGATTACATGGATTGGCAACAAAAGAAGAGGTTTTTCAAAGAGGCCAACCATTACCTGTGGGACGATCCTTTCTTGTTTAAGGTAAGCATTGACGGTTTGATTAGACGTTGTGTTGCAGGTAAGGAAGCAAGGAGCATAATGTGGCACTGCCATAACTCAGCTTATGGGGGCCACCATAGCGGTGAAAGAACCGCTGCAAAAATTCTACAGAGTGGGTTTTGGTGGCCCACACTCTTTAAGGACTGCGCTGAATTTGTCCGACATTGTGATAAGTGTCAACGAACAGGTAATATCTCCAGGAGGAATGAGATGCCCCTCAATGGTATCTTAGAAATTGAACCGTTTGACTGTTGGGGCATCGATTTCATGGGACCATTCCCCTCCTCCTACTCTAACTTATATATCCTTGTTTGTGTCGATTATGTCACCAAGTGGGTCGAAGCGATTGCTTGTGTCGCTAATGATTCCCACACTGTGGTGAATTTCTTGAAAAAGAACATCTTCCCTAGGTTTGGAACCCCTAGAGTTTTGATCAGTGATGGGGGGAAGCACTTTTGCAATAAATATTTGGAAAATGTGCTTGTGAAATACAATGTGAAGCATAAGGTTGCTACTCCCTATCACCCTCAAACTAGTGGGCAAGTAGAGGTGTCGAATAGGCAGTTGAAACAAATTCTTGAAAAAACTGTTGCTGCCTCTAGGAAGGATTGGTCTAGGAAGTTAGATGATGCTTTGTGGGCGTATAGAACTGCGTTTAAGACGCATTTGGGGTTGTCACCCTATCAGTTAGTTTATGGTAAAGCCTGCCATCTCCCTGTGGAGTTAGAACACAAAGCGTTTTGGGCAATTAAAGCCCTCAATTTTGACCAAGCCTTAGCAGGTAAGAAGAGGCTTTTGAAGCTCAATGAGCTGGAGGAAATGAGATTGAGCGCTTATGAAAATGCCGCCATTTATAAAGAGCGCACTAAGAAATACCATGATAAAGGTCTTATGAGGAGTGAGTTTAACGTTGGGCAACAAGTGTTGCTTTTTAATTCCAGGTTGAAGCTGTTTCCTGGAAAGCTCAAGTCCAAGTGGTCAGGACCATTTGTGATAAAGAATGTAGCATCACATGGAGCAGTGGAGTTGATAACTCCAGAAGGAGACAGGACTTTCAAAGTGAATGGGCAAAGGCTTAAACCCTACCTCGGAGGTGACCTACCTAAAGAAAGGGTAGGACTGGTGCTGGCGGACCTGTAAAGGTCGCTTGAAGTCAAGCTAATGACGATAAAAAAGCGCTTGGTGGGAGGCAACCCACTCGTTGCAGGTACGTTTTGATTTTCAGTTTTTTTTTTTTTTTATATAAAAAAAAAAAAAAAAAAAAAGAAAAAAAAGTGTGTGTGGGTGAAAGTAAGAAAAGAAAAAAAAAAACAAGTCTTGAAACATCGTAGCACGATCCTGTAGCATCGTGGCACGATTCAACAAAATCGTAGCACGATCACTGAGCATCGTGGCACGATTTTGTTCAGCAGCTGAGCACTTTCTTTCGTAAAAAATCGTAGTACGATTTTGATATATCGTGCCACGATTTTTAGTCAACTGGCAGTCAAACTTCTTTTCAAAGCATCGTAGCACGATGGTTATGCATCGGACTACGATCCAGTGGACCAGCAAACTTGTCCCTCTCGTAAAAAATCGGAGCACGATACGGTCAGATCGTGCTACGATATTTCAAAATTTTTCAAATTCTGGCCGTTACAGAAGAAATCGTAGCACGATGGATTGGCATCGGAGCACGATTTCCTCTGTGTCTATTTATATCAGGAAATTTTTCTGGTTTCTCATCAGAATTTTCGGCGAAGCCCTGCCAAAATTTTTCCAGACCACGCCATTTTCTGCCTTAACCACTCAATCTTCATCCCAACATTCACCATCCTCATTCCTCTTCATCCTTAAACAACCCTCCACATCAAATCCCAGCAACTCCACTCAAAAACCACAAAATGGCACCCAAAACTTCCCGAAACACAAACCTTGCTAAAAGAAGGAGAGGGGCCGACCCAGAAGCCACTTCATCCGTCCCACCTCCTAATCCTCCTACCCATCCAACACCTTACAGAAGATTTGAATCAGAGGAAGCTGAAGAAAGGTATCAAGTAATCAAGGAATTCGACTTTGTAGGGGAAAGAGGGTTTGATGTGGTGAATCTGACTGGGCATAGGACATTTGAAGCAACTCTGATAGCGAAAGGTTGGGAAGGCTTGAATAAAATGGTGACCAAGTCCAGCAATAAGTCAATCGCATTGGAATTCTTTGCCAATGCTTTTGACCAAAAGCAACAAGAGTACGTGTCTGAAGTGAGGGGCAAAAAGATTGACTTTAGCCCTCACAACATCAACAGGGTTTTGGGTTTAAGAGTGCCGGAAGTTTGCGATGTCGAGAGGCGAAGATTACCACAGAATTGGCCAGAAAGTCAGGAGGCATGGGATGAGCTGCTGGTAGGCCTGATGAAGGAAGGTAAGGGGTGGAGAAGAAGAACCCCTCAAAACAACCCTCAACGGATAGACACTGCGGATTTGCTGCCGGTACCTAGAGCGTGGGCATCGTTCATTTTGTCTACAATTGTCAATACTTCGGCGGCAGCTGAGATGATCACTTCGAGAGTTTTTATACTTCTGGTGTTGTTTTCTGAGTTTGAGGAGATGAATGTGGGGCAGTTGATGGCCCGGAATTTGAAGGACCTGGTCCACACCAAAAACACTACATTGGGCCATAGTTGTTTGATTAACTTACTGTGTGAGGATGCTGGGGTTTTACCGGAGCCTTCGGATATTTACTTCCGCTCTCAAATACCGATTAATGACGTTGCAATGGCTAAATATGAGAAGGCTCATCAACGGTATATGAGAGAGTTTAGAGGAGCAGGGGGGGTTCAAGCTGAACCTGAAGGACAACCACAGCAACAGCAGCAACCTGAAGAAGATTATCCGCCACTCCACCCTCTGATGGCTGATTACATGTTTGGTGCAGCGAATTGGATGGAGGAGACCTCTGCACAGCTGTATGTGGAGCCTCCACGTTTCTCTCAGCGCTTCACTGAGGCGGCCGCTGTACACAGAGCGCTGCCGAGAGGTTCTTTTGCGCGGTTTGGCACCAAGGATCGAATGAGAGCTTACTTCGGAGCGCAAAGGAGTAGAGCTTCTCGGAGGGAAGAGGAAATTGAAGCTGACTTTGACCAGGGGGGTTAATGAGGAGCTGGACGACTTGTTGGGTGGCCAAGCTGATGCACCTGGATTTGATCCTAACTTGTTTTGATCTTGTTTTGCTTTCATTTTGTTTTTGGCTGTTCTTTCTATTTTAATTCTTGGTCTGTAATATTTGAACTTCGTAGTATCGGTTTGTGTAAACTTGCTTTTCCCCGCTTTTGTAATTGCATCTGAACTTGTTTGTTATTAATGAGCTTTCTTTTTTCTTGAAGTTACCGGTTTAGTGACAGGTTATTTTCACCAATGGTATTTTTGAAAGTTCAAAGGAGGTAGATGTGTTCATTGCAATGGTGAAGTGTACGGCCGCTGGATGTTTAGGTAGCCACAACTTCCATATACCTCAACTTGTAAGTACCATAGCCACAATTTATTTTTCAATTTTACAAAAAATGAGTGTTCCATGCTGGTGCTATTTCTAGGGCTTGCGATTTTTCTTTATGTCAATTGGTTATATCTCATACACACGAAGGCAAAGTGCTTGTATCTTGAGCCTTTGAAGCCAACCTGTTATTATATTGAATTATCCTTTTTCAAGCCAAGTTGAGCCGATAAGTTAGACCCCTTGTTTCAATGATTAACCATGTTACAAGCCTAGAGACTTTCGAGTATGTAACCCAATTTATTTTGGAGTTAGGCATTGTGTATATGTGTTTGTTCTTGTTTAAAGTTCAAGTTTGGGGTTGCTCTCGGAATTAGCAACACTATAAGTTTGGGGTAGGGGTACTAGAGAACACGAATTGAAAAGATCACTTTTGTCTCATAAAAAAAAAAAAAAAATACTAACAAGTTGAACCCAAAACTCAACTCAAAAAAAAAAAAATGTTGAGACTGATGCATTATTGTGTATTCTCTAGACCTCTTGTTGTAAAATCTGTTTTGTGGGGGGATTACTTGCTCAAAAACGTAGGATTTGCCTAACTCCAATGGTGTTTGATTTAACCTACTTCCCAAATTATCCCACCTTTAACCCTAGCCCCATTATAACCTTAAAGTCCTTAAAAGTGTGTATGGTGATGTAACTTTGATTGATGTTTAGAAATTTTGCAAGTCTTGGTAATATAGTAGTTGGCATGTCGACTGTGTGAACCTTGTAATATCCATTTTGTTGCGAGAAGTTGTGGGTTGGATGTTGGAACACGATGTTAGCACCTCAATTGCTAACAAGAAGATGAACTTTGAATTATACCATTGGTGAAGAAACTGTTGTTTTACTGGTGAGTTTCAGGTTAAAAGTTTGTTCCTTGAGGACAAGTAACGATGCAAGTTTGGGGTTGTGATGACCCTTGGTCATATTTCATTTTCTGTAGCAAGTTTATACTGTTTTTGTTGAGTTCAGATGATTTTGTGTGGGTAGCAAGCCTCAAAAGAACAGTTTTCAGGATCCTTGTGAGCAAAGAAATCGTGCCACGATTTTCAGCATCGGAGCACGATTTGGAGCAGCTTTGAAGATGTTTTGGTTCGTAAAATATCGGAGCACGATGGTGGCAAATCGTGCTACGATTTTCAGGCGCGTCAGACTGGAATTTGAATTAATTGAAGAAATCGGAGCACGATTTCTGTACATCGTAGCACGATGTATGCGTTTCTGAGATTTTTCTATAAAAGCCAAAAACATTTCTGAAGCAAGGGTTCGATTTTTGAGAAGAAAAAGCAACATAATTGGAGCTGGAGATCTGAGCCAAGGTGGGAGACCATCAAATACTCATAGCCGGTTCTTCAATTCATGTAATGAGTCGTCAAATTGAGTTAGTTATTTATGCTTTAGCCATGAGTAGCTAAGTTAATTGTGATTAGGTCTTGAGATGATTCTGTTCTAAGCTTGTTGGCATGTAATCTGTAACTCTGAATTTTATAAATGTTAATCTAGTTTATTCAGTATGAATTGTGCCTAATGCTTTTATGATTCTGACCCAATATAATTGATTTGAAAGGTTATTTGACTATTGACACTAGCTTATAATCTTAGACCTATTTATACTGAACCACTTATCGGACAATCTAGGAATGGAACGTTGATAAGTTGTGACATTGGATTAACGGACTGAAAAACCTTTGATGATTATAGGTTCACCTAAGGAATTAGGGAATTATAATTAGAAAAGAGGGCTTTTAATCAAGGGATTGATCTAAGCTAATTTTGTTAATCGACTTGAACTAGTTGACACTAATAAGATTCATAAGCAGATTACTTACAAGCGGCGAATAGATGATTCGAAAGACCTAATCATTTCTTCATCATAATTTGAAAACCACTTTTATTTTCAGTTATTTATTCATTATTGCAACCAAATCCTATTTGCCAAAGGCAACCCCCCATAATTTACACATCCTAAATATGAACACCATTGCTAAATTGAAGTCACAATAGTCCCTGTGGAGACGAATTTTACTATTACTACGATTTGAATTAGTACACTTGCTAATTTCCTATCATACATTACACACAATTATATGAATATTTATAGCTAGAAGAATGTTGTTTGAACTCGTCTAATTGTTGATTGATTTGTATTAGACCATAAGAATACTTATTCAATGTCTACGCGTTTTCTTCATGGTGATCATCGGTTATTTTTATGTGAGGGTTTGTGTATTTAGTTAGACATTTGTTAATTTCATAGGTTATATTTGTACTTTTCGGTCTCTATTTAGAAGACTCTTTGTTAATTTTAATGTATATTAAGAAAAATTGGTACAGTAACTAATGTATATTAATCGTACAATATTATTATTAAATTATCTTTTATGCATAAATGTATTTAATGTTATAATTCATATTCTAAATCAATTTGATAATATTAATAAGAGATATGTTTGAAAAAATAATGTGTCTAAATTTTCTAGAGGGTTTATATATTTAAGAAATAACAAATGTTTAAAAAGGTCTTATGATTAGAGACATAAGCAGTATTATTAAGCGGTTTTCATGAAAAAGGTTTTGCACACATTATTGATATTAACGACACAAAACAAGTTTAGGTAAAAAAAAAAAGATTATAACGTGAACTTCGGTTGTACTTCTACATGATCAGGAAATGGTCTTCATCGGTATCAAATCTCTAATTAATGCGAGAGGTGGTTCAAAATGAGGTAGAAAGAAAGGCAAATTGTATTGTTCTTCTAAGAGCAGTGCTATTTACTTTATTTAACACAAAATCTATTTGATACAAAACATGCATAAGTCGTTGTTTTTTCTGGAAGATGCTTGATAGATTTCAAGAGAGGGCTAATATATATGAGTAATTTTATGGTTCTGTGAACAAAAAGAAAAAGGGACTGGTCGTGTTTCTACTTTGACTAATGAAGTGCACAATCAGATACTAGTTTGGAATTTCGATATATTGAGGAACTATAATGTCTACTTGTTACATATTCATGGACCAAAATGACTATTTTCCTATTAAAATTTAGGTTTGGCATAACTCAATAGTACAAAACCGAATTCCAAAGTGTGAATTGCCCTTGGCCCCTTATAAAATAGGTTGGGGTCTTATTGATCCAATGTTGGACTCTAAAAGCACTTCCTTACGCCCAAGACTCTACATTAAGAGTGTGACATGATAGGCATAAGAGTGGCACGCCAACAAATGATTTAATGAATCTTGAATAAGTTATGATAACTTTGAATTTGATTACTACCACCATTTATAAAAACATGTTCAGTCTTATCTTATCAAAATATGTTATACTCTTAACACATCATCTCTCGCTCGATATTATTTGGACTTGATGCGTAAACATAAATGATAAATGACTTATATCAATAGAGTGTTTGAGTGTTTGTGCTTTTGTGTGTGAAGGGAATATTAGAATTTAAGTTGTAACAAACTCAATCTTAAAAAACATCATATTAGAGTTATATTTCAACATACTAACACTTTATTTTCTAGAAGCTCCCCTAATATGTAGCATTGAAATGTTAATCTTAATAATTTTTTGTCAATTGTGGTGGGTGGGAACCACCCGTTTGTATTACACGGTGTTTAGTCTGTCGTTGTTTCGTGGGAAGCAAGTTGGGTGAAGAGTGAATATTCATGGGAACCACCCTTTAATGCCACATTTTCACTTAGTTTATGTTACTACTTTGCCACATTTTCACTTATACTATGTTACTAGTTACTATTCTTTTCTTTTACTAGTACTACTTTTCTTTAATGTTTCTGTTACTACCATACCAAACATTATTCATGAAGTTTTTCTTTTGGAACTTTAGGGATGTTGCAAACACATTTTAACCCTCCCCTACCATATGTTTGGTTCAAAAGAGGGGAGAGGAGGAATTTTAATTAAAAATGTGTTTGGTTCACAAGAGGAGGGGAGGGATTTTAAAATTAATTTATTGTTTTACCTTTAAACTTAATTAAATATACGAAAATGTTTGTTTTTACGATTTCATATCCCGACAAAATAATAACGATGTAATCGATAACAACATGATGTAGACGATGTGATAATGAATTACTCACAGTTCGCGTTGGAGGAGGTCTGAAGCAGCAGTTGGCGACAACAAAGTAGTAGTTGGGTTGGAAGAATTGTTTTTATATGTAACAAATAAGAGTGATAGATAACGTAATAATAAAAGTTGTTATAAGAATAATATAGCCTAATAATAATAAAAGTTGTTACAAGAATAATATTTTTTGTTTGAATAAAGTTGTTATAAGGATAATATAACCTAATAATAATAAAAGTTGTTACAAGGTTAATATTGAGATTTTAAATTAATCTAAGGATAATTTTGACAATGCAATAAAATTTTAAATAGATCTCTTCCCCTCCCCTTCGAAAACTCCGATTTGGGGAAGCAAAAGTAGGTCTTGAAGAGATTTTGCTCTCCCCTGCTCTCCCCTCCCTTCTCCTTCTAAAAATTGAACCAAACACATCAAATTTAAAATATTCTCTCCCCTCTCCTTCAAAACTCTCGAACCAAACGGACCCTAAGGAGACTAATTAGACGTTTAAAAACTAATATGGACGGTGACCTCTAATCATATTTAACTCTCTTTTATGAGTTAAAACAATTTATCATAAGGTCATCATTATAGTGCATAAACCTAAGACGTGATTATGTTGTTATGGAAGTAAACAAACAGTAAAATCTAAAGGCAATGGCAACCATGTTTGACTGGTCCAAACAACCCAATTTGTGTTTGCTAGCTCCATCAGTTTTACATTTATATAGTCCGCCGGCAGGGTCAAATGGTTCATTTATAGGTAAAAAATACATAATATGTAGAGCCATAGAGGTGATGAACGAAACATAATTGTACTAATCCCTTCTTCTTTTCATAATTAAATCCAATGAACATTTCAAGTTTTGTGTCCATAAGGCCAAAAACATAGCCAAAAGAAGATAAAATCGTTTTGTGTTTGAAAACAAAAATGAGGAAAAGAGAGAGCGTTACATTAGGCATTAGCATTAGCATTGGCAGGTCTTATTCTATCTATATTCTATAGGATAAATGTTGGATAATTTGATTAGCTGGGACCCCACAAGGGAATGAGACAGCAGCTACATGACACTTTCACATGCATTCCAGGTTGTTGAAATATGATTAGTCCTTTCTTAATTATACCACCTAATGTCTTTAGGATACAATTAAGAAAGCATTGTCTTTATTGTGAATTTTCTTGGGGCGTACTACCTGTCCAGCTAAGAACCTGATCGTATTGAGGGAAAATACAGAGAAACTTGTTCAATTACACGTGCTTTAATTAATTGCTGTAAATTAATTTGGAGCTAGGGGAAAATTTAAGATAAAAGATATAACTGAAGCTAAAAATAACTACCTCTTGGAATAAAATATAAATAAATAGGGTAGTTGTATGTTGACTGAATTTTTAACCACATACATTGATTTTTCAACTACTATTTTTGTTTATATTTTATTATTCCAGAGAAAGTATCAATTTGGTTGTTGAAATTGTGGTGTTTGACAAAAAAAAATTGATACAATGGTGTTTGACAATCAAGACCCTAAAATTGATGAAATTCTATAATTAGTTGTGAGATTGAAAAATCTCGGTCAAAATTTAGCATATGTATTAATTGAGAAATGATATTTATACAATGTGACAACTTTTGACAACTCTTTTATGTTTTCACATTGTGTTCTTACTATCTCCCTCTTCGTTTTTCTCTCTCTCTCTATTGTTTTTTACAAATAAAAAATAAAGAAAGAAAAGGTTGACTCAAAAGTTGTCAAAAAATGGTTGCGTAAATATAGTTACTCTTTTAATTTTGCTTTACTCATGGTGTAACTATTGCTTATTCAACGTGAAACTACATTTTAGAGTTGTGGACTATAGCATATTCAAAGTAATCCCATATGGGCAACTATTGGAACATTGGTGTGAAATTGAAAGGAAATTGAAAGAATAAACACCAAGTAATAAGACTTTGAACTAGTGTGATGTAAATTGAAAAAAATAGAGAGTGTGGGTTCCACATAAAATAGAACACACACATTAGCAGTGTTTAAATTGCGATATTTAATTTTAAATACTTGATAATGATAAAAAAAATAGTAATTATTATCTATTCTCCCTCCAGCTTGTGTTGACGAGCTATTCTTCTCCTCATCTCCTTTTTCTGTCCCTTCAAAATTAAGAGTGTCCTTAAGACCTTAGTCTGAAGGTGAGAAAAATACAAGAAGAGAGGGTTGAATTGTGTTGACTTTTTCTTTCTCAAAAACTAAGAAGTAGTTCAGCTTCTGATGTATGATCAGAGTCTGAAGCTAAGTTCAGAGTTCAGACGCAGCGAATTAAAAGTAAATGAGAGAGAGAGAGAGAGAGAGAGAGAAAGACACAAGCAAGTTATCCTGGTTCCTTCCACAATCCGGAAGTAGTCCAGTCCCCTTGTCACTTACAAGAGATTTTTCACTATAATCAAAAGATTACAAATGCTCAAGCACAAAAGCAAGAGACTTCCAGATGATCAAACACACAGTAAGAGACTTCTAATGCTCAAACACAAAGTAAGAAACTTCTAAGGTAATCTTAACAAATAAGTTTGAGTTGAACATTTGATATACTATCAGTGGTGTTCACAATATACAACACGGATTACAGACTCTAAGACTTAAGAATTTCTAAGATATGAAAGTTGTTGAGAAATTCTAAGTAGTTGATGAGCTTTGAATTTGGCAGAGTATTGACACTTTTCAAATTGGTAGAGTCTTCTATTTCTTCAAGTCTTCAGTTCTTTATATAGAGGAGGAGAGAAACAGTGAGAAAAATGCCAACTCATCAAAAGAATTGTTTAATATGAAGCTTGATCAAACGTTGATTTGTTCCTTGATTTGGACTGCATACCATGAAGAATACCGTTTGAATCCTTTCCTTAAAATGGATTGGATGTCTTTTCCAAGGAGACAAAGTTGCAGAGTACGTTTCTGATTCTGAGAACTTTGCAGAGGTCGTGGTTGTACTTTGTCCTTGATGACAGTGACACCAGTTGACTTCTGATCCTTCAGACTTCAGAGTCTGAGTCTTCAGCTTCTGATCCTTCAGACTTTAGATTCTGACTTGCAACACAAGCTTCTTACAAATTCCATTGCTCTTAACTTGTTCCTTCAGAACCAACCTTTGATTGATACTTGAATAATTTTTAGTCTATGGTCCTGTACACTTAAAACAAGCATTAGCATATCCAATTTTCTTTTTAATACCTTGTTATCATCAAAACTTAAAGAGGCATTGTTTACACATTTTGTTCCAACATAGTCCCTATTCGGTATAATGTCCCTTCAGAATTAAGAATAGTCTTAAAAACATAGTCTTTTCGATAATATATGTCCATTCGGAATAAATAGTACTTTTAAGATCATAGTCCATTTTTGGAATAATAATGTTCTGTCAGAATTAAGAATGATCTTAACAACATATAAATATTCTTTCAATATTTTTTCTACTTCTAGAGAAGTTAAAAAGTCAGAATGGTGATATCACCATATTTGAGTGGTCGTTGTACTATATTGATATTTTGGAGAACTTAAATGTTAGAATGGTGGTAACACCGTATTTGAGTGGTCTTATCACCACAATAGAGTGGTCACGGTACCACCATATTAGAGTGGTTTCAGTATTAAAGAGTGGTCTTAGTACCATATTGAAGGTGTAAATCTCGAACTGTTTTCTACAGTGCAGTAGTTAACCGCACAGTTATAAAGAGAGCGACAATTTTGGGCAATGCCACGAAACGTCTTAAAGAGAGCGACATGGTCGTGACTCAACCTAGTAACAACTTCGGTAGATATTCTCTTTCAAAATAGAATTTGGAAATCCAAATCCAACAGTTTCGAAATCCAAAACCAATAACAACAAAAAAAAACACCATTAGCCTCTATATCTGTCCCTTGAGAGATTAAGGCCATCTTCAATGTTGTTCCGCACACCGTCCTCAAGGCCATAATAAGAAAGTGTTTCTTTGTTCTAGTTCATTGAAATGGGATGATGTGGATGTCAAGTTGGAGAACAAGCACCAGTTCACCACAGTGGAGCGTGTTCTAGCTTCAAACGTAAAAAAGGAGAGAGAGAAAAAAAAGAAGGAAAATAAGAGGGTTGAATTATGGGCCCTGCATAAAGTAAAAGAAAGTTGTTGTTCCCACTTTTGAAATTACTAAAATACTTACCCGGCGGTAGTTAACTACCATTATGCCTTGTTCAGCAGCAGTTAACTGTCGTTGTGGCATTTTTTAAAGCGTAGATCCGGCGGCAGTTAACTGTCGTTGGAGGTAAATGTGTAATTTCTTGGTGTTTCATAGCAAATGGGGAGCAACAACTTTCAAAGTAAAATACTAAGAACATGTAATGAGTTATGGCATTGAGCAAAATAATTTCCGGGTTTTTTTTAAACATGCAAAAATAGAATATATTAACATCAATAGAGAGTCCTTATAAGTACAATGTGTGCTAACAAAATCTCAAAAGTTTACAAACAAACCAGTCACAACCACATAAAAAGAATTAGCCGATGTCCAGACAAACAAAATGGCTCGACCACCACATATAAAAGTTTAAACCAATACTTGCATTAGATGCTTTCAACCACTAAAAAGAATGTAATTTAACTTTATCTAAAAGCTGGTGAATGAAGTTCTCCATATTCTTGAATAATCTATTAATGTCTGGGTTATTAAATCATATGGCATACTTGGATCCATTAAATGGGCTATTAAGAGATTTTTTAATTTTAAAGAATTTATTTTAGGTGCCGATGGATTCCCCAACAAAGATTAATTACTGCTAACCAGCGTTAGAAGTTTCGTTTCAATATTTACTTTTTTGAAAACTATGTATTTTTTATTTTTATTTTTATAAAATAGCTTAATGGTTAAACTCACACACCTTAAATGCTGAGTAGTGAAGAATTCATTGTTTGAGCTCTAGCCCCTCTATATCAACGTACTTGCATCTATCAATTGAGTTACAGAACACCAAAAACTATATATCTATTTTACTTTATTAATGAAATAAATATACCTCAAATCATGTTACTCAATCGGCATTTTGTTCCATATTGCCCTTCTTATATCAATTTAGGTATTAACTATTAAGTGGTGGCTTTAGGTATCGTTTGACCTGACTTTTTTACCGTCTAAAAGCTACTTTAAAACAAAGTTAAAATTAAGGGCTTTAAGAAAGAAGTTAAAGTTGTTTTTGGTTACTTTATTTTGTTAGTTTTAAAGTAATTTTTAAGTTAAAAGTTGTTTGACAAAATATTGTACAAAACTTTGAATTTATTATGAATTAACGTAATAAATAAAAAAATGTTTAAAATATTTTTTGAAGGATAAAATATTTAAAATATTTTTTGTGGAGCTGAAGAATATATTTATAGTGTGTGTGTGTGTGTGTATATATATATATATATATTGCACTTTCATATTGTAACAAATTATAAATATTTTTTTCAATGATACCTACAATGTAACAAATATAATATAATATAATATATATAAATTTTTATCTTTTTGAATGACACCAACAATATAGCATTCTTATAACCAAATATTCTCTTTATATATATATATATATATATATATATATATATATATATATATATATATATATTAGACGTAAATGGAGTAAAGATGCCCAACATGAATAAAATTAAATGGGAAGAAAAAATAAAATATAATATTAAAAAATAAAAGAAATGGTGCCAGCGTGAATCGAAGAGGGTATATGAATGAAGAAGATTTCAAGCTTGGCGTGTTAAGTAGTTTTAAAGTTCATTTAAACAACTTTTGATCAAAACTCATTCTATTCAATTTTATGCATTCTAAAAAAGTACTTTTTTTTAGTAAGTATTTAATAGATATTGTGTTTGGCCTACCATCTTCTTAAAATTGTAGAGAAGTAGAAAAAAAATAGGGTCAAACGGTACCTTATTGTAGGTCTTTGCTATGCTATACTTGTGTCACCAAGTGAGCATTTGAATGGGTAAGCACGTCACTAAAAAAAGCTACCCTTTATTTAAGGCGAAGCTAGCTGTGCTAAGATCCAACGATCACGGTGCACACAAAGTCTGGCAGCACTTTTGTTTAAAACCAATTATACCCTAAAGGATATACTAGTATATAGTTAATTGAAAACATCTGGAGTTAGTGATGGTTTCAGTGGACAAAATTAATGCCATATTGTATGCTGTGCATTTTAAATTTTAATATATCATGAAAACAATTCAAATATAAGTATTCTGGTTTTCCTAGCTAATAGACTCAAATAAACCATATATACTGGCTTTATTGTTTTGTAGTTTGAGAGATAAATTCAAGGAACCATACAACCATGATCCAATAAGTGTCCATGGCCTTCCATTTCAACCCATCTGTCAACCCCCAAAATAGGAAGAAAGATAGAGAGAGACCGAGCAAGAAATCAACAGGAAGTGTGTAAAGCATCTGATATTTGGCGTGGTGGCTGAAACAGATACTAAATAAGACACAAATTGACACGTCGAATCATCAACACATGTAATAATTTGAGAAAATAACATAATTAAACTAAGCACATGTGTTGGTGTTGGACACGGACACAGACTTCAACACACATTTGATCAGAGGTGTCGATGTTGCAGACACGGTGACTCACACTACAAAAATGCCTAGAACATATTTAAGACCTGGATAGTGATTAATTAAAAATAACGATCTTATAGATTAAAAAGTAAAAATATCAATAACATCATACTAAAGTCTTAGATAGTGTGTAGATTTATCGTTGTAAGTTTTAAATTGGATGAAATATCTAGTAGATGTTAAGCAACATAAATACATGACTTTTCTCTAAAAAAATAAATACATGACTTTAAAATATTTTGTACTATTTTCTTATATTTTTTATTTTCCCGTTATTTTAGGAATTTACGAATGTTAATAAATTAAAAAAAGTGGGGCTTGGAGATTAGATGGGTGGGGTATAGATCACAGGTAAAATTTTCCCAATGCAATTGAAGACATCCGACCTCCCTTAAACCACCAAATATTGCTTTTAAACACCTTCAATTGTTTATAAACACCTTCAAAATGCCATAAAATTGATTCGTAGTTCGTTTAAAAGTGAAAATATTCAATACAAATTTAAAGGGATATAATTGTTGAGTTATTAAAATAGCAATATACACCATTCATGAGTGACAAAAAAATCAAAATACATATAAATTCATGGAAACACCCTCCTCATATGTGTGACTCCATGCTGAGTGACCACCTCTGTTTCATTGACAATCTTTCGCAGAGCACCATATAGATGTCGTACGTGGTATACCAGTTTTCATCATGTCCAAGTAAATGATCTTTACTCTCTTGATTAGTTGCAAGGTGTCCAAAGTATCCATGACATGCTCTTCCTCTATCAGAACCTTAATATTTGCTGGCCTAGACGGATCTCCCTCGATTGAAGCCACTACTTTGATATGAGATACCCTATAGAAATAGGAAATGTAACCCGATATGTACTTCTTGTGTGTCTCTTGAAATACACCTTGCATGTCATATAGTTGTGGTCTATCATATGGATATATACTAGTGAAATGCTCCATAGCTCACGCTTGAAAAACAAAAACAAAGACACATATTAAATTATACATATTAAAGTATAAATTTTCTTAAATATTGCAAAACAAAAAATTAAACTAATATTACCAAACCAACTCCTCATAAATATTTACTGTTGTCATTAGAGGACTAGCTTAGCAGCTACATATAGATTAGAAGGTTTAATATATTCTCCCATGGTGAAGCAGTACAGTAACTATGGGAATGCACCAACATCGAAACTATTGAGTGGGATTTTTGCCTTATATTATGATTCTATCCACTTCAATAGTGCGCCGAGAATACCAATTTTAACAAAAAATAGCAATCCGATTATAATTCTCTGGAGGCCCGCTTACAGATAAAAACCACCATATATTTTGAATGAGAGATTTAGATTGCACGTAAATAAATGAAAGAGTATATTTTGGATCAATACATGAATGAATGGAATGTTAATTATATGAAACAATACATTAATAAAACAATCACATGGAAAGGAAGCTAATTAAAAAACTAGTTATTATGTTCATCTTTGGTTATATTGTTTTTGGCCCTCATTCTACTGCCCCATGATGATGATCCAGCCTTACGTGTATGAGACCTTCTATTCAATTCAATAATTTGTTCCATCCACCTACTTCTTCTCAAATTACCCAAACCCAACTCAAGGTCATATTCTTCTTTAAGCTTTGGGTTTGACAAAGTCTTGTAAGCTGCATTGAGTTGTACAAACATCCTCGTTGATTCCTCTTTCTTCAAACGATCATGACACAAATCAGGATGATACTGAAGAGCCATTGCTCTATATGCTCTCTTTATGTCATCCATTGTTGCACTTTTAGGACTCAAACATAGTATCTTATACAAGTTGCCATCATCATTTAGCTTGTGATGCATTGAAACATTTTTTGTGGCTCTGCATGAAACACAAAACTGCATACGAGGTTGTCTTTGTTGCTTATTTGAGAGTGGAAGTGGAAGTATACGATGTTGATATGGTTTGGAAATGCTAATTAGGCCTGAGTTTAAAGATGCGAAAACATCCATAATTTTCCTTGTTGTTTTTCTCTATGTGGGTGTATAGATATACATTACACACAATTACGATATTTATAGTTAGAAGAATGTTGTTTGAACTCGTCTCGTCTTATTGTTAATTGATTTATATTAGACCATAAGATTACTTTTTTTTTTTTGGTAGAATACCATAAGAATACTTAATAATTTAGTCAACAAAAACAATTTTTATTTACTACTTAATTATTCAGTGCCTTACGCGTTTTCGACATGGTGAGTGTCGGTTATTTTTATGTGGGGTTTGGGTATTAATTAGTTGGGTAATATATTTGTACATCCTTAATTGCCTTACAAATATTTAACATTTTATTTTCTTTCTCTATCTCTCTTTTTTTTATCACATCATTAACATATCACATTTAACAAACCATTATCTATTTTCTACTATTCTCTCCTAAAGAGGTGTATGAATGTCTACACATCTTTTTCTGTTTTTTAGGGGCGCACATATTTTTCCTAATTAGTTAGACATTTGTTTGTCATAATTTTTCACGGCTTATTTAGTCCATTATAAATTAGTCTCCGAATTTGATATACAAGACTAGAGGTATTCGCGGTGCGGTTTGTATCGGTTTTGAGACAAGATGTGATCCGATCCAAAATAAAAATCACACGCAGTTTGGTTCGGATTGAATTCCTATTCTAAAAAAATCCGAACCAATCCAATCCAAATAAATGCGGTTTACTGTGGATCGATTTTTGGATATCCAAAATGCAAAATATATATTTTTTATTAACTTTTTATTTAAGAATATAATTTTTTTTATTAATATTAATAATACACAAGCACGGTAAAATAATAAGTTTGATGCAAAATATATTAAAAAATTAAAATTACAGTATGAAAATTATCGATTATTTTTTAAACATATGAAGTAATAATAATATAGATTAAATTATTGCAACATATAATAATAATAATAATAATAATAATAATAATAATAATAATAATAAAAGAATAAATAAGTTTTAATATTTACTTTTGCGATTCGGTTCGGTTTGGTTCGGTTTTGAGAAAGTGATCCGAAATTCGATCCTAGCGGTTTTTTCAAAAAACATCCAAACGCATCCAAAAATATTCGATTTTTTGCGGTTATCAGTTTTTTTGGATCGGTTTGAATTTATTTTTTTTATCATGGATCGGTTTGGATTTGAACATCCTTATACAAGAGAGCCTAATTTATCTCTGGTTTAAAACATATCAAGGACTAGTTTGATAATATTTTTTTTTTCTGGACTAAATTGACTTGCGAGAAAATTGTCAAAGACCAATTGCAAATTTAATTTTTTTTAGATAAACAATGATATTAGTTATTAAAAATTCACACACAAATGAAGAAGTTGGAGTTCAAACTTCAATCACTTAATCAATTTCTTCATTTTACCGGTTTAGGATAAGAATTGTGTACATATCTTTATTGTATTTATAATTAATTATAAGCCGTATTAGGAAAAAAAAAAATTGCTCACATTATTGATAAAAGGGATCCCTTAATATTATCGACATAAAACAAGTTGTGATATTGTACATGACCAGGAAATGGTCTTCATTATTGAAATGCAATTCGAACCCACAATTGATCAGTTTTCAACACTTATTGTTAACGTATTTTTTTCGGTCACATTATAAACAACTTTCTCTTTTTTAGATTCATTGAATAATTGATGTATTTGAAATATAATATAGGTTAAACACCGCTTATTTAATGTATCTGAAAAAATAAAAGTTGTTTATAAACGTGACCAAAGGGAGTATATGAGTTTCTTAGAGAAAGAAAAAAAGGAATGGTCTTCATCATTATCAAATCTCTAATGAGAGAGGTGGTTCAAGACGAGGTTTCACTTGAGTGACATTGAGTTTTGGTGACATTTGTGATTTTGTCTCTATCCCTCTCCTAACAATAATTTCTCTCATAAAAAATACATTAAAGTTATCAATGTCATCAAACCTCAATGTCACCCAAATATTTTTCTTCAAGATGAGGTAGTAAGAAAGGCAAATTATCTTTTCTCTTTACTCAACTTGGTCCTCTAAAAGTGTCACTAATTGCATTATTCTTCTAAGAGGAGCCGGATTGGAAGATTCCCTAATATGTAATATTAAAATGTTGATCTTAATATTCTTTTTGTCAATTGGGGTGGAAACCGTCCTTTGTACATGTTACACGGTATTTTGTCTAGTTGTTTCTTGGGAAATTATTGCGGCTAAGTTTGAGTTAGAAATCTCATATTGAATTTAAATGCGAATGTGGAATAACATACAAATGAGATAACTTGTATATAATATTTTAAAATTTTAGATAAAAAGTGTGGTGTCAATTTTTTTGTGGGGATGCTCTTAGTCTAATATAATGATCTTATGATTCTTCTTACGACACAAAAGTCGTGGTTGACTAAGGTGATCAATTCATTGTATCGAGTGTCTTTTAGATGCAGTCATGTAGCATGTCTCATTGATGTGATGATCAAATACGTATGGTGCACGTGTAAATAAAATGAATGGCTTGACTTACACTTGAGATTGTGATCGTTCATGACTGTGTTGGGTGAATAGTTAATCCAATAAGATTATGCTGGATTTTCACTTTTATGTTAATACTATTTTTTAACAAATGTTCATTGCTACTAAAATAATACTATTTTTTGCTCAAAAAAAAAACAAATGTTCATTGCTACTAAAATAAACTTTTGTCGGTCTTAAGCTGAAGGTACTCCTAATTCGAAGTTTGCATGTTAGGTAAATAAAACATGTCTTATAATACTTTCACCAATATTTGATTCTTATAGTTGGGAAAAAGTTTTGAAAAGAAAATTATACAGGTGACCATTCAGTCAGATTTTACACAAAGATCTGGCGTTTGCGACCAACAGACGCACGTCAACCACCATTTCACTAGGTTTCACCCTTGAAGTATGTTTGTACATTCCTTTCTCTTCATTTTATTTAAATTATCTTTGTCAATAACTAAACGCAACTCAGTTGATAAGATGTAGACCAATTTAAATTATCTTTGGTGGATTGGTCTATTAAAAAATTTCTTTTAAAAATCAAACATTATAATTTTTAGGCGAGTGGACCAATTTAAGTTGTAGGGTTCAAGACTTCAACATTTCCGCCTAAAATAACGGGTTGGCTACTCAGACTCGGCCTATTTTGCCTCCTTAACTTATTTGATTTAAATTGTACAAAAATATGTAATATAGGGACAATTTTATTTTAAAGAAGATCAATTAGACGATTTAAAACTAATATGCATGGATTGTGACCCCTAAATCATATTTAATTTTCTCTGTTTTAAAACAAGCTCGTGAACAATTAGCACAAGATCATCGTTATAGTGCATAAACCTAAAACATGATTATGTTGTTATGAAAGTAAACAAACAGTAAAATCCAAAGGCAATAGCAACCCTGTTCAACTCGTACAAACAACCCAATTTGTGTCTGTTCATGAATTTTACATTTATATAGTCCGCCGGCAGGGTCAAATTAATGGCTCATTTTATAAGAAGAAAAAAAATCATATAGATGCAATGAACGAAGCATAATTGTCCTAATCCCTTCCTTTTTTCACACTCAAATCCAATGAATATGTATGAAGTTTCTGTTTACAGAAGACCAAACAAATTCAAAAGGAAGATAAAATTGTTTTGTCTTTAAAAACAAAAATGAAGAAAAGAGAGCATTACATTAGAATTTGGCAAGATAAATGTTGGATAAATTTGATTAGCTGGGACCCCACAAGGGAATGAGACAGCAGCTACATGACATGCATACCAGATCGGTTATATTGAAATATGATTGGTCCTTTTCTAAATTATACCAACATTGTAGGTCTTTTTTTTTTTTTTAGACAAGTGAGAAACCATAACTTGTACATAGTTGAAGGTGACATTTAGGCCAAAAACGAGGTCGCATTGTCTCTTATTACGAACTTTCTAGGAGCATGCTAGCTAGCTAAAACCTTATCAGATTGAGGAAAAATACAGAGAAACTTGTTCAATTACACGTGCACCTAATTTGGAGGGGAATATTAACTAAGACAAAAGATAGTCACTTGACCTAATAGCTGAAGCTTAATTACCCATGTAACTTATGTATGAGAATATTAATCACCCATTTGTTTTTTTTTTTTTTTTACGATATACCAATTTGGTTGTTGAAATTGTGGTGCTTAACAATTTGTACCTTAAAGTTTAAATTGTTGAAATTCTAAAATTAATTGTGAAATTGAAAAATCTCAATCACAATTTCGTTAGCGAATGTTAGGATTTTGCTTTATTTACTGTGTCATGTTCAAAGTGAAAATATATACATTGTGTTTAGATGTCGGTATATCGGTACACTCGAATTTTTGTACCGAAAAAATTATTTTGAAAAATAGTTTAACAATGAAAATCATCATCTTCACTAGGTGCAGCGTGACTATTATTCAGTCTCATGAGAAGTCAAGAATAAAAATATTAGTTGATGATTTGGAAAAGCCTCTAAAATCTTTGTCTCTAACAATGGAATTATTTTTCTTTCAAAAACTATACCATTGGGTTACCCAAAAACTATATATATACTTTCAATTAGTTTAATTTAATAATAAAAAGTCAATAAGCTTGCTTTAACGGGCTCCCGTTGATTTGGCATGCGGCAATTTGGAGGATTTGGAAAGAGCGCAATGATAGGATCTTTAACAGCAAAACCAATGATGTGGATGACATAGTCGAAGCTATTAAAGTTGTGTCGTGGAATTGGAGTTTGAGTCGATTGAAGATTGCTTCATGTCTTTTTTATGAGTGGTGTTGGAATCCGAGAGATTGCATCTTAAGGTAAGTTCTAGGCGTCAAGGGCGTTGTGTTTTCTGGGGAGGGAGCAGTAGTAGCATTAGGAGTCTATGGTGTGAGTTTTGGTGCCTGCTGTTTCCTGTGTTATTTCTGTGTTATGCTCTTTGTGATTGCTTTGGAGTCTTTTGGCTTTTGGTTAGTGGCTTTGTTCTGGTGCTGCTGTGTTTGTTTTTGTGCTGTTTTTGGTGTTTGTTTTGTTGACTCATTCCCAGCCTCCTTTTGTACGGCTTGTACATGGTGTGCCCTTAATTTAATGTGCTGCTTCAAAAAAAAAAAAAGCTTGCTTTAAAATCATTTATCAATGTAGACCATTTTATTAATTAAAAGTTTAAATTAAACTGTTAAAGCAATGGAACCCGAACCCAGCAATCGATGTAGCTAGTTGTGCACTTGTGGTGGCCACCACAAAAAGCACCTTCGATCCCATGTGTGATCATCTTGCTAGTTGGAGTTCAACCACAACACAGTGTAACATGCATGTGATTCCCTTGTGTCTCTTGACATATGTACTTGTCAACGACAAACCAAATAGCTCACATTCACACCCATGTCAATATGTCACTATCAACAATTCAACATAACTAGTAATAATAATAATAATAATGCTAAATTTACTACTCATAGATAAATATGCGTACACCATGAATTTTATCTAAATTCAAGTCACACAGGGATTGAAAATAACTCTAATGGTAAATATTCAAAAACAAAAAACATCAAAATTCAAAATAGTTCCTCATGTAATAATCTTCGTAATATTCCAAAATGGAACCAGAGATGGCTCAAAGGCCTGAGAATAGAGATAAAAGGCACACAAGAAGGGATCCAACTGAAATAGGGAGCAATGTTGATGCTGCGCTCTTGCCACTCGGTGGTGCGGCTGCCGGTGCTTCAGCAGAAGTAGTAGGAGAAGATGCTGGGGAGAGGCTTACACCTATAATAATTTTTTTCATAATGATTCAAATTAGAGAATCCAATAATCATGTGAAAATCTAACTTCAAACATCAAATGGTTCAAGACTTCTAAATCTAATAGACAGCACAATTACTTATTAATGCAAGGAAAGGATAACCATGTATGAAGAAAGTAATTGAAAGTATTAAATAGAAGATGGTCCAAAATAGGCACTACATGTGAGAAAAGGCCGCATATAAATTGTTAACAGTGAGCAACATATATATGAAAAAAACACAACAAAATTGGATATGGTATTCTATATATTTTGGGATCATATCAATCAAGATATATAATCCCAACTACATCTTGGGTCGTCCACAATGCAAACAGCTCCAAAGAGATGAGCCTCTAAATTATTTAGGCCTCAAATTTTTAGTTTTTTGTGAGAACATTTGAGCAATATAAGTATAAGTAAAAAACTTTAAATGGGATGACATGATGATTTTAGCCGTAATTCAGCGGTTGTCTCTAATTTTGAAAACTCTGAGGTCGTGTGTTCGAGTTCCTAACTCCCAGTTTTTACATTTTTTTTTCCGTTTATATTGAATAATTATGGATGAAAAAGCTAAATGTATGAAGAATGGGTGTAGGATGAGTGTTCGAATGCGTCTCAAGCCGGATTTACTAACCTAACCCTTAATTAAGGGGGCCTAATGAAGAATGAGTGTTGAGCCACACAAATTAACCTGATAATACATGTTGTAAACCAATGGACCAAATAAACTATCTTTTCATATTAGGTATTAATAATATATAAAGCTTAATCTATGCCCTATTTTTATGTGTTATTGATATTATTCATAATTTAAATAAAGGATGGTTCTTAATAATGGGCTGAAGTTTTGTTCAAAAATAAAAAATAAAGGATGGTTCTTATCAAAATTTTACATTTTTTTTAGTAGGGGTCCTTTTTTAATGAGAGCAGGGCTCCAATTTTATTGTGACAAATTGGAACGGCCCTGACTACATTCAATACAAAAAAACTTCACAGCCAAAGATTTGTAAATGGCATATGGTATTCAGATTTTAACGTGGAAACGAGAATGATCAAAATGTGTTACATAAGGACACATACCAGGAGCAGCAGCAGAGGCATTGGGCACTGCAAAAAACAACAATAACTCATTACTAATATATGTTAACAATCTTGATTTGTTGGGAAGAGGCTGCTGCACTTGAAACCTGAAATGATTAATGGTTATGCACGAAAACTCAAAGCGTATGGGGTTGCCACACTAACCTTTAGGTTCGATTCGCCCCCACCAATAACTTTATATTGGATGCAATAGGAATGTCCAGCGAATCCCCTTCAGGATACTATGAGTTCCTTGATGTGTATTGCACAATCACACCAAGCGTATCTCCTAACAATATTTGACAGAAATATGTTTCCAACAATTCACTCATGCATTAGAGAATTGATGGATGATTTAGAGTATGAGAATGAGGGAGAATTTGACTGTAATTGATGTCAAAAACGTGCTCCTTCTGATACACAAATACCATGCATTTATAGTGCATCATATGCCCCTTCATATGAGAGAATGCAACTTTTAATCAAAAGTTACAACCATATACATTCAACTTTTGGCTTGAATCAATGCAATGATTCATGATTTATCAGTAAATGATAACTTCCCAATGTATACAAGTCATTCCCATGAAGAGTTACAACTTTTGGAACCCAAAACTATGAGAAAAAGTGCAGAAAAACACATCCAGTCCCGTGGTAATCGATTACCATATGCAGGTAATCGATTACCCAAAGTCTCTGTTTACCGTTTGCAAATTTTGCTTGATGTAATCGATTACATCAATATGGTAATCGATTACCATGTGTAATTTTCTGTTTTTCAGTTTTTCTCACCTATTTTGGAAATCTCCAACAATCCCCCATCATTTTCAAAATACTAAATCCCATAAAACTGGAAATTCCATGGTTTCAGATAATGGTATCTCACGATTTGAACCATTACTTAGTAAATTAAGTTTTCGCTCATTCCCAAATAGTATGGTAGGCAAGCTTTGAACCAACTATTCATTAGAACAAGTGTACATAATTTACACATAGAATCTCAATATCATTAATAAAGAGAACTGTAAGATGACACATTAATAAGGCCTTGTGTCATATATCCCTTTTCATGAAAACTTAAGAGTCAAGCCCTTGAACTCCGTGAAGCGGCCAAACTTCATTCTCACATAGGTAGACTATATCGGAAATGCCCCATAAGTATGCATTTCAGCAAATGTATGCTATATGTCCATTAAGAGAAAAATCTCAACCTACCATTTTTTAATCTTATGGTCCAAGTACTTTTAACCTTGGGATGTATCTATTAACAAGTACTTCAATTACTCTAATAATGTACTTTCACCATTGAACCCAAGACTTGATGTTACTCAAGTGTGGGTTGAGTTTCCATTATTGGTAATCAATTAGATATGGGCTTGAGTCCCATCCCCAATGATGTCTTCAACACCATGTCTCTTGTCAAACCTTTCGTCAAAGGATCTGCAAGATTCTTTTCTGTTCTTACGAACATGATGGATATTACTCCATTAGAAATCAAGTCTCTTACATAGCTATGTCTTAAACCAATATGCCTTGATTTCCCATTGTATACTTGACTATAGGCCTTTGATAGTGTGGATTGACTATCACAATGTATGGATACTGGTGCCATTGGCTTTTGCCAGACTGGTATCTCATACAACAAATTCCTTAGCCATTCTGCCTCTTTACTTCCTGCAGCCAATGCAATAAATTCTGCAGCCATGGTGGAGTCGGCAATGCATGTCTGTTTCTTTGAACCCCAAGAAACTGCACCTCCACCAAGGTTGAAGATCCATCCACTTGTGGAAGCATGATCCTCAACATAAGTTACCCAACTAGCATCTGTGTATCCTTCCAAAACTGAAGGGTCTCCACTATACGTTAAACAATAATTCATTGTTCCTTTCAAGTATTTTAATACTCGTTTCACAGCATGCCAATGTTCTTTACTTGGATTGCTAGTATACCGACTTAACCTTCCAACAGCATATGCTATATCAGGTCTTGTACAGGTCATGGCATACATCAAGCATCCGATTACTTTTGCATATTCAAGTTGTGCCACCGGACAACCTTTGTTTGGTTGCAAACTAACAGTTTGGTCAAATGGGGTAGAGACCGGATTACAATCTAAATGATTGAATTTCTGAAGCACCTTTTCTATATAATGAGATTGGGATAAACCAATGTGGTTACCATCTCTTATGATTTTAATTCCTAAAATCACATCTGCTTCGCCTAAATCTTTCATATCAAAATTTTTGGATAAGAAAGCTTTAGTCTTTTCTACCTCATCTAAACTTGTGCCAAAAATTAACATATCATCTACATATAAACAAATCATGACACCTTTTCCATTGTGGAATTTACTGTAAATACACTTGTCAGATTCATTTATAATGTATCCATTGGCTAACACAACTTGATCAAATTTTTGGTGCCATTGTTTGGGTGCTTGTTTCAACCCATATAAAGACTTAGTTAATTTACACACTTTATCTTCTTGACCTTTGATCACAAACCCTTCTGGTTGTTTCATATATACCTCTTCATCCAACTCTCCATTTAGGAAAGCAGTTTTAACATCCATTTGATGGATAACAAACTTATGGATGGATGCTAGTGCAATTAGCACTCTAATTGATGCAATTCTTGCAACAGGTGCATATGTATCAAAATAATCAATTCCTTCTTTTTGTGTAAACCCTTTGGCAACTAGTCTAGCCTTGAATTTATCAATGGTACCATCAACTTTCATTTTCCTTTTAAAGATCCATTTACAACCTATTGGTTTGGATCCGGGTGGGAGATCTACTACTTTCCAAGTTTTATTACCCATAATTGAATCCATTTCTTCCTGGATAGCTTCTTTCCAAAAGGCTGAATCTTGAGACTTTATAGCCTCTTCATATGTCACTGGATCACTCTCAAGGTTAAAGCAAATTGGTCCATAACTATTTATGGATGTACCAGTTCCTTCTATAAGAAACATGAAGAAGTCAGGTCCAAAATCTTTTTCTTTTCGGATCCTCTTACTCCTTCTAAGTTCTGAACCATCCAATGTATCTACATTTGATTCATTGTTTTCTAAATTTGGTACATTAGAATGAACAATGTCCTTGGGATAAGAGAATGATTTAAATCTATCTTCTTGAAAAATTGCATCTCTTGACTCAATTACTGTATTGACAGAATATGAGTCATTCGATTCAATAACCAAGAATCTGTATGCTTTGCTATTTTCTGCATAGCCTAAGAATACACATTCAATTCCTCTTTCACCCAACTTCTTTCTTTTTGGTTCAGGCACTTTCACAATTGCTCTACAACCCCAAACTTTTAAATAATTAAGATTTGGCTTCCTTTGTTTCCAAAGTTCATATGGGGTTATTTTGTTCCTTTTGTTTGGAACCCTATTGAGGATATAACATGCTGTAAGCATTGCTTCACCCCAATATCCTTTAGATAATCCAGAATAGGACAACATGGCATTAACCATTTCTACCAAAGTCCTATTCTTCCTTTCTGCTATTCCATTTTGTTGTGGGGTGTATGGTGCAGTAACTTGATGCACAATACCGGTGGATTCAAAATAACTCGGATGATAGAATTCTCCTCCCCTATCGCTTCTAAAGAATTTAATGAAAGTTTCATGTTGAAGTTCTACTTGTGCTTTAAACATTTTGAATTTATCTAAGACTTCATCTTTTGAATGCATTAAATAAACATAACAAAATCGAGTGCAATCATCAATGAAAGTAACAAAGTACTTTTTACCACCAATGGTGGGCCAACCATGTAAATCACATACATCTGAATGAATTAAATCTAGCACCCTAGAACTTCTTTTAACACTTTTAAAAGGTTGTCTTGTAATTTTAGTCAACATGCAAGTAGTACATGAATCAAAGTTTTTATCAAGATTAGGAATTAGATTTGATTTCATCATATCCTCCAATTTTCTAAAATTAACATGTCCCAATCGCATATGCCATAAATCACAAGACTCAACAATATAAGCAGAAATCATATCATTATTATTAATATTTGCAATATTACATTTGAACATATTCTCACACAAATATCCCTTTCCTACAAACATACCCCCTTTTGAGAGGATAAATTTATCTCCCTCAAATACAGATTTGAACCCATTCTTATTAAGTAATGGTACAGAAATCAAGTTCTTCCTAACTTCAGGAACATAAAATACATCTTTAAGAGTAAGTGTCTTTCCAGAAGTGAATTCAATCTCTATGGTCCCTTTTCCTTGGACTTGCACAGTTGAAGCATTTCCCATGTACAAAACACTCCCATCTTCATTGATGGTCTTAAACAATTCCTTGTTTTTGCACACATGACGAGTAGCACCAGAGTCTATCCACCAAGAATCAACATCTTCAATCATGTTGATTTCAGAAATGACCGCAACAAGATCATCATTTGTTGCACTTGAATTCTTTTCTTTGTTCTTCTTTTTCAAGAACCTGCACTCATTCTTAAAGTGTCCTTCTTTCCCACAAAAATAACATTTACCTTTCTTTTTCTTTTTAATGTTATTACCATTGTGGTTTTGAGACTCATCATTTTCATGATTTCTCTTTTTGGAAGTCTTACTTGATTTTCCCTTTTCCACAACATGCACCTTCTCTTGAGTAATTTGATTTTTAATACCTTCTTGTTTTCGGTATTCTTCTTCTAAACGAAGGTGATTTCCAAATTGCTCAAGAGAGATATCTTCCTTCTTATGTTTCATGGATCGTTTAAAATCTTTCCATGAAGGAGGGAGTTTGTCAATTATGGATGACACAATGATAGTTTCATCCATATGCATGTTATGTTGTTTGTAGTTGTTAAGAATACGTTCAATATCATATAATTGTTCCATAACAGGCTTACCATCTACCATTTTGTAATTATTAAATTGTGAGACAAGGAATTTCTTACTTGTAGCGTCTTCACACATGTATCTGGTTTCCAATTTGTCCCACAAATCCTTTGCCGATGGGCTGCTCTGGTAGATATCGAACAGAGAATCAGACATACCATTCAAGATATGTCCCAAGCAGATGTAGTCATCGTTGTCCCACTTCTGTCTCTCTCTGGTCTCAGCAATGGTTTCATCATCTTTCTCCACGGGCCTTGCCATGTTCAGAACGTAAGCCACCTTCAATGTTGTGAGAAGAAACTTCATTTTCTTCTGCCAACGGATGAAGTTTCCTCCATCAAACTTTTCCAACTTAACAAAGTCAGAGGTCATTTCTTTCAATGAAGCAGCCATAAAATCGAACCTAAAGATTGTTAACAATCTTGATTTGTTGGGAAGAGGCTGCTGCACTTGAAACCTGAAATGATTAATGGTTATGCACGAAAACTCAAAGCGTATGGGGTTGCCACACTAACCTTTAGGTTCGATTCGCCCCCACCAATAACTTTATATTGGATGCAATAGGAATGTCCAGCGAATCCCCTTCAGGATACTATGAGTTCCTTGATGTGTATTGCACAATCACACCAAGCGTATCTCCTAACAATATTTGACAGAAATATGTTTCCAACAATTCACTCATGCATTAGAGAATTGATGGATGATTTAGAGTATGAGAATGAGGGAGAATTTGACTGTAATTGATGTCAAAAACGTGCTCCTTCTGATACACAAATGCCATGCATTTATAGTGCATCATATGCCCCTTCATATGAGAGAATGCAACTTTTAATCAAAAGTTACAACCATATACATTCAACTTTTTGCTTGAATCAATGCAATGATTCATGATTTATCAGTAAATGATAACTTCCCAATGTATACAAGTCATTCCCATGAAGAGTTACAACTTTTGGAACCCAAAACTATGAGAAAAAGTGCAGAAAAACACATCCAGTCCCGTGGTAATCGATTACCATATGCAGGTAATCGATTACCCAAAGTCTCTGTTTACCGTTTGCAAATTTTGCTTGATGTAATCGATTACATCAATATGGTAATCGATTACCATGTGTAATTTTCTGTTTTTCAGTTTTTCTCACCTATTTTGGAAATCTCCAACAATATATAGAAACACAAACTTAAGATTAAAAAGAATATAAACTTTTCTTCAACAAAACGTTTAAAAAACCAAACTTGATAGTAAAAATACAACCCTAATCTGAGTTATACAGGAAAATGTAACAAGAGAATGGGGATATTATAATCAATCAAATCACAAACCTAGGAATAAAAAAGGAGAGAATTTTCTCTTCAACGGAACATTTAAAAAACCAAACTTTATGATAAAAAAAAAACCCTAATCTCAGTTATACAGAGAAATAAAACAAAGGATGAAATATATGAGAAAATCCAAATGAGTGGTAATGAATGGAAAAAAAAAAAGAAGAAGGATCTCACATCCACAGTTAGAGATAGAAGGAGCAGAAACTTTGCAAGCAAAAGGAAGAGTCAAAGCCTTTGAAACATTCAAAACAACACCTAACTGAGCATTGCTTTTGAAAGCCCCACAGAGACAAGATGGAGCACTATTGATGACAGTTTTCAGGCCAGAACAGCATGATCCTTCTGGTTGGGTTAGGGTGCTGCCGTTTGTAAGAAATGATAAGCAATCAGTCATGGCGAGAACAAGGGTTGAACACTCACCGGAGGGTGATGATGAAGCACCATTTGTAAAATCAACGGCACATATGCCAAAAATGATGCATAGAATGAGTGAAAACATGACTGAAAACTTTGATGCCATGGGATCAGAGATAGTAGGGCTTAACACTATGGAATGATTTATTCCTCAGTCAAAGGCTGGTCTTATAATGATGGTAAAATAAATTCTTTATCCTTGACCAAAAAAATAAATAAATAAATTCTTTTTCATGAATCAAAGAGAGATTAATTACAAAAGAAAATTAAAAGAAAACAATGGGAAGCATTTAGAACCTCTAGAAGCACATAGAAATAATAAAAAAAGAAATAAATAATACCCACGGATTCTCCAACAAGATTTATTGAACTTTTATGATTATTTTCATCTTTTAATATTAAACATTAATAATAACTAATGATTAATAATATAAATACAAATTAATAACACAAAGTATGGTCTTTAGTAAAAAAAAAAAAAAAAATACAAAACACGGTCTAATCTGAGGTCTCTCAACTCTCAAGCATCCTCTCTAGAAATGCTTATGTGGTATCATTTCAATTTCAAAGCTTTTAAAATAACTTAATATGTTAAAATGTAAAAAAAGAAAAAAAAATTGTGAAAATCATTAAAATAAGAGATATCTATTCTCTATTATATATATAAAGAAAATATGCTTAAAATACATGAGTTTGGACTGACTTTTTCATTATATATTTTTCCCTTCATTTAAACTATTTTATTTACTATTTTATCCTTTAATAATATTATTTTAAATTTAAATTAAAAAAATTAAACCCCATTATAATAGAAAATATCCCACTACAATATGAACAATATTATCAATATTATATATGAAGTGGATGGAGATTTTGGGCTAAATTTTTTATAATTCCAATTATACTCTTAAACAAATTTTCCTATATTAATATTATACTGTTGGTAGGATATTGCATATTATATGTAGGGGCCGGGGTTTGAACCCTGGACACCCCACTTCTCTATATTTAAAATGTGTGAACTTTAGCCACTAGACTACTTGACAAAAAAAAAGTTTTTTTGTTTGATGACCTAAAGTATTTTCACACGCAATTAGACTTATCCTTTAAAATAATTTATACCTCTCCCAACAAGTCTTTTTTACACGCATTGGTTGTGAGTTAAAATACATAGGCTGGTGTATTATTAATTAGTAAATTCATGTGCCTTCTTATTTAGTTCGAAATTCAAAGATGGAAAATTCAAGTGTTTCCAATTTCTCTTTCGCTGTTTATTTGGCGTCTATATGGATGCCGCATGGAAACAGCGGTAAAATTGTTCTGCTATGTACCAAAATAATATAATTGTCTTTAATTTATTCACATATTTTTTAAAAAAAGTATACAATCAATTTAGTTATAGATTCAGGAAAGAGAGGGCTGCTATATAGAACGATTTTTTTCATCATGAAAACATCACGAACGTGTTATGAAAATGACGTGACAAATATTTTCGTTAGATCCAGCTTTTCTCTTCAGGAAATTTTAATAGCATTATCAAAGAAAAATAAAATAAAATTAGACTAGCCAAAAACATGCAAAAAAATAAAAAATGATATAAACTTAATTAATGGGAAACTTATTAGAAGCGTGATTGATGGATAACCCAACGTATAAGCTACCCATCTCATGATTATGAACCCAACGTTATAAGCCAAGACAAAAGCGAAGAACACGTTATGAACCCATCTCAATGAATATTTTGATCCTTAAAATATTACTCTATCAGCAACTTATTTGTTTTATAATTGGAGCAGAAGAGGTGTTCGATATAGTGTTATATAGTGACCACTATTGGCTCTATAATTGGAGCAGAAGAGGTGTTCGTTCGATATAACGTTATATAGTGACCACTATTCGTTGTATATGAAATTTAAAGTGAATTTTTTGAAAGTTTTTTTTTGAAGGGGAATAATTTGAAAGATAATCATAGTCATTTGTTTGAAGGAGTATTTAAATTTTGCATTCTAAGCAACATACAAGTTTGTATACTAAGTCAACCTTAAAAAAACACAAGTCAATCTTAAATAAGTAACTAACGTGTGATTTGGGGATTGGACCATTACTCGTGTATTCCGAGATTTTCGCTAGCAGCAGCATAATTTTCTTCTTTTTGAGTTCTATAAATAGCGTGTTATGTTGCTTTTCTTCATATCTTTTTTCACAAAACATTGTCTTCTATATCTTGCTACTCCAAAAAAAAAAGAATGAAATTTCTTATTGCTATTTTCATTATTCTGGGGACATGTGCATACACAGCCATGTCTCGAACACTGTCTGAATCATCTGTTGTTGAAGCACATCAACAAGATGATGAAATATGGACGCACATATACAAATAGTTATGAGATGGAGAAACGCAAAAAAATATTCAAGGAGAATTTAGAATACATTGAGAATTGCAACAATGTTGGCCGGTAACAAGAGTTACAAGCCTGGCCTAAATCCATATTCTGATTTAACTAGTGAAGAGTTTATTGCTTCACATACTGGATTCAAAGTTCCAAGCCAACTTTCTAACTCCAAGATATGAGGTCAGTAGAAGTACCCTTCAACCTGACTGATGATGTTCCAACAAATTTTGACTGGAGAGAACAAGGAGTACTTGTTACTGACGTTAAGAACCAAGGAAATTGTGGTAACTATAATGACCTCTTTTCTTAATTTATTCTTGAAAAAATGTTTTTAATTAGTCGTCTTAGAGCATGCAATTTTTAAAAATAAAAAGCATGCATCCAAGTTGAGAACTTTGGATTACCTCAAATTGGCAATCACACACATTCATGTAGTCGATATATTTGTGGTCATTGGATCCACATAGAACAATCCACATTTCAAGTTAAGTATTTTAGTTTAAAAAAATCTTGATCGTTCAATCTTGATCCAATAACCTAGGGTGTCGACTACGTGAATTCGGGGATTACCGACTATAGGCAGTCAACTCCTAGGTAAGAACATCTCCAATTATGCAACTAAGCTTTCATATCATATCATAACGTCAACCTTAAATACTTTAGTGTTGTTTTTTTATTGGTGATATGTTTGTCAGAGTCACCGTATGTGAAGTGATTTTACTAAAACTTACACTTTGAAATATTAACAAAGTTACCATGTCATCGTGATTTTGTCCAAATATTATAATTATAAATTCTACTTTATGAAAAGTCAACTTAGTAAGGATAACCAAATGATTGGAATGAATTGTTCAAGATAACCTTTATTTGAATTTGACTCTAACGGTCTTTAGCCATATTTTACTTATTTTGTGGTGAAACTCGATACCATGAACTTTATTCAATATACACCAAAACTCCTTTTCTCCTTAGAACTGGAGGACAAAAAAAAAAAAAAGTAGTATGAGGATTTCATGAAAACCGATTTGTCTAATGAAAGAAAAACTTAATTTTAGAAATGTATCATATAACATTGTTATATTAACTTAATCAATGTTTATTGTAGGTTGTTGTTGGGCTTTTTCAGCTATGGCAGCTGTAGAAGGTATTGTGAAAATAAAAAATGGTAATTTGATCTCATTATCAAAGCAACAACTAGTTGACTGTGATGAGCAAAGTAACGGGTGTAACGGTGGTTCTTTTGAAACTGCTTTCAAATCTATAATAGAATCCCAAGGTATTGTCACTGAAGATGAATATCCATACAAAGAAAATTCTCAGACATGTCTATTAAATGATCAAATGACAGTTGCTCAAATAAATAATTATGAGGTTGTAACTGACAATGATGAACAACAACTACTACAACTTGTTGCACAACAACCAATATCAGTTTCCATCGCTGTCGGTGATGAATTTACAAAATACACAAGAGGAGTTTATTCAGGAACATGTGGTAACTCTCTGAATCATGCGGTTACTATAATTGGTTATGGGATAAGTAAAGAAGGGGAGAAGTATTGGTTGATTAAGAATTCTTGGGGTGAAAACTGGGGTGAGAGTGGCTACATGAGGTTGCTAAGGGAAAATGATGAAGCTGGAGGTCAATGTGGCATTGCTAAGCATGCTGGTTACCCCATTATATAGTACTTTCAAGTTTCAAATGAATTTCATTGTGCTATTATAAATAAGTTTTCTATGTTGTCCTTAATTTCCTTTTTCTGAAGCTCTTCGCTTCTCTACGTCCGTGCTTTTATTGTATTGAATTCAGCATATATGTGTGTATGTTAATCAATGAGAAATAAACATTATAATACATTTTGTGTTACATATCACTTATTGTTTTGTAGTAATATCTCCAATATAACATGTTGTGACTTCAAATTTACATCATTGTGTTTAAAAGTATTGTTTGTTTTAGGACTTTATGTGAGTAGGGGCGGACCCAAGATGCAAATAGTGAAAGTAACTATTAACATTTGCTATTCAAAATAAAAAGATTTGCTATTCAAAGATTTAGCTTACCAAAATTAATAAAATACTTGCTGTAATTTGTGCTATTTATTTATTTATTTATTTATTTATTTTGTTTATTCACGACAAAGGGCCTCTTTAGATCGACTAATTTTTGAGTTTATGCAAATAAATAAACTTTCATGTTAATTCATAAGTTCTCACTGATGAAATTTGTATCTTCGTAAACTGTTTTTTCATAAACTATCTTGTCAAACTTATGAATAATTCATACAAACTTATTTATTTGTATAAACTGTTTTGCATAAGTTCAAAAATAAGTCAATCCAAATAAGACCAAAATAATTTGTGCATTGTATATGAGCTTGTTTTACTTACTATAGAGAAATGTTTGTTAAACACCCTTTTATTCCCTCCACCCATTGGACCACTCCTACCAGGAATTTTTTTTTTGTCTCATTCAAACCCAAAAATAAAATAAAAAGAAATAAAAAACAAATCAGGTTTATTGAACCTCTCTTTCTTTCTCAAAAAAGAGAGGGAATAGGGTTGTGCGTGTTACAAAATTGCCCCTTATTTTTAACGGTTGGACAAAATTTCCCCCAATTCTATTAATAAAAATGCCAAATGGATGGTGTAGAATAGGGTTTGCCATGTGGGGGCCGGTGTTCAAATATCAGTCATCTTTACTATACTATATAATAACAATTGTATGTATTGTATGTTACAGTATATTAACTAGTTGACAACACAAAAAAAGAGTGTAAGCAAGACATTATCAGTTATTTGTTTGATCAAGGTACGTTAGATGTGATCATTAAAATACTCTTGATTCAACGGGTCACCGAGAATAAATTATTATGGAAAGCTGAGAAGAGTGTGTACCAGTTATGTGTTGATGAACTTATTGATACTTCTCATCTTAGAAGACTTGGCTTTTGGTCCAGTATTTGGCGTTTCAAAGTCCCTCCCAAGATTAAAAATCTTATTTTTACAAATTTTTCGTGAGTGCTTTCCTATACATGCGAGATTGCGTGATAAAGGTATATATTGTCCATCTAATTGTGTGGTGTGTGATGATAATTATGAAGAGAATGCTTCTATCCTTTTTGCATTCCCTTTACCTATTAAAGTTTGGTGAACTAGCATTTATGGTATGATATTAACGCATCAATGAGTAATTCAAACACTGATATAGATGTTATATTTCTGTTTTTACAACACCTCAATGAGCACAAGGCATTGAGGTGTTAGGCCAAATGGGAATTTTGAAAGTTATTGGCCAAATTTGAAATTTCAAAAAGCTAATCAATCTGCAAAATTTTAGAAACCAATTAATTTTGAATATTTATAGGATCTATATGCAATTTTTTGAAATGTTATGGGGACTATTGTGCAATGTTTTAAAATTTATGGCGACTAATTTGAATAATTTAAAATGGTTATATAATAACATTTCATAGAGTAAAATTTTAAATTCTTATTTTTTCGGTGATATTTGAAATTGCCTAATGTTTGTAATTTCTTGAGGTGATGCAATTTTATAGGGTAATTTAAATTCTTCAATATGAATTTTATTGTTGGAATGATAAATTCGAAGAATTTGCAAAATAAAAGAATATTATAAAGTATTTTGTCAAAGTTAAAGTTACAAAATTTTAAATACCACCAAATGAAAAAAATTGAAACTTTTTCTTTACTTTATACGATTTGAATCTTATTATTTCTTATTTTTCAAAATTATACAAATTGATTCACATGTTTCAAAAAAAATTTAATTTGTTCGTATTCACTTACTATTTGATTGTATCTGTTTTTCATGCTTTTGAATTGGAATCCAAATTATTTTATGCTGAGTGGTTTTGTTCATATAAAATTGATTATTTTTCAATATCGACTTTTGTCACTAACATATGATCATTTTGCCATTTTTCAGCGCAAAAAGGTTGAAGATTTGATGTAATTGGAACTGCAAAAAAGATGGTGTATGTGCTATCTACGATTTGCTTTGATCGACTGCTCATTCATCGTTGTTTTCTTATGAAAACGAGTATGATTTTCTTGATGAAACGTCAAAAGTCTTTGAACAAACATCGAACAAGGAAGATCAAATTTAACACACTTAGGAATGGAACCAAGTGGTGCATGTTTTGAGATCACAAACCTTAATCGAAGTTGGTTTGGTGCATGTTTTGAGATTACAAAACTTAATCAAAATTGGTTTATCAGAAGAAGCTTTTATATCTAATTTTGGCAACACAACAGCTGGAGACAAATTGACACCACTATATGGTAGACCGACAACAGGAGCCAGGCATGACTATGAGTATTCATTTCAATAGGAGATAGATAAAGAAAAAATA
Organism: Medicago ruthenica; assembly: GCA_018208015.1. Classification (NCBI taxonomy): domain Eukaryota; kingdom Viridiplantae; phylum Streptophyta; class Magnoliopsida; order Fabales; family Fabaceae; genus Medicago; species Medicago ruthenica. The sequence goes on along the minus strand of CM031377.1, from coordinate 86,083,158 downwards.
ACACTGAATTATTATGTGCAAGTGTTATTGTGTTGTGGTCAGTGAAAAATTACTCGTAAACACTTCAACTTCATGCATATTGACATAGCATATGCTTTGCAAAATATATCTCCAAATATATTAGAATTGTTAGTATTTCGTAAACAGCAAGCATTAATTCTAATATATTTTTGTAACCACAAAAGATATTAAAATGCTTCCTAAAATATGTGATCATTTTCTTTATCAGTTTTTAGGTTCTTGAGATAAAATAATAGGAAACACATAGCCGGTTAGCCCCAAAAAATTTATCTCCAAATCTTCCTTTCCTACTTACACAGCACATTAGTTACTCATTTTTTTTGACGAAAAGACGAGCAATCACCATCACAAGTCATAATATAATTGATGATTTGAAAGCCTCTAAAATCTTTGTGTATATAAAATTTCCTTCTTTAAAAAATTATATAAATTATCTTCATGAAAACTCAATAAGCTTTCATCAAAATCATTTACCACCAACACCATGTTGATTTGAGTAAAATTGAACTCTGACCTCTTAACTTATATCTCAAATTTGAGCCTTATAGAAAAAAAATAAAAACATGATTGAAACAAAAGGTCTTATTAAAGGTGGTCGTCGACCAGATTTGCAATGGAGATTAGTCATTAGCAAAGGGTTAAAGAATCATTTAAAATGTAGGTCAGTCATTTTATTAAAAGCTTAAATGAAACGGTTAAAGCAATGGAACCATTTAGTAAATCATTTTGCAGATGAAGGTAGTTGTGGACTTGTGGTGTGGCCGCCATAAAAAGCACCTTCAATGTAAATTGTAAACAAATTATAAGCATGTCCTTGTTATTTCTCAAGACATAAAAGCCATCGTAATAAGCACCTCCAGTATAAATCGTAAACAAATCATAAGCAAATCCTTGTTATTTCTCAAGACATAGGCAATAAGTAAACCACCAAAAGAGTATTTTATTGGGCGCTCTCAAAAGAGTAAATATGCTAAAAGTTGATTCCCATATTTTAACCACTTTTTATCAAGTTGGTCACTATATTTACCATTTTTGTCAATTTAGTCCGAAACTTTACTATCGATTTGGTTCATGACTCTATAAATAACTAATATGAATAAAATTTGATTAAGTCAATCACCTTTTTGAAATATTTATAATCTCATAATTGTTAGTTGATTAATAAATAATCTAGTTTGTTACAAGTTCTGGGTTTCAGAGTCTGAGGTTTCAGAGTCTGAAGTTTCAGAGTCTGAGGTTGTTAGAGTTTGTTACTTAGCTTGTGCTTCAAGCAATCTAGCAGAGCTTTTGTATATAAGCCAATTCACTTGTACATTCTAAAAAAAAAAAAATCAATAACACAGTTGCCTTTCAATTTATGTTACAACTTTTTCCCTCTCTCTCTGAGTGTAGTGTGTGTGTGTGAACCAAGTGAAAAACCCCATTGATATTCAAGCTCCAACAAATGGTATCCAGAGCATGGTTGCTGAAGCTTGACGATTGAAAATAATAGTGCAAGTGAGGTGAGTGAAACCTTCAACTGCGAAAAAACACAGTGAGTGAGCAACAATGGCGAATCTGAACGGACATTTTTCAGTGACGTTTCCGATTCTTGACGGAAGAAACTACGACCCATGGAGTATGAAGATGAAGGCGATTCTTGGCTCTCAAGATGTGTGGGATCTGGTGGTGAACGGCCTTGATCTGCTGCCGGAGAATCCAATCGTTGCGCAACAAGCGACGTATAAAGATGCGAAGAAGAAAGATTGCAAAGGCTTGTGTATTCTTCACCAGTGCGTGAATCAAGCAATTTTCGAGAAGATTGCAAGATCGGAGTCGAGCAAAGCGGCGTGGGACATTCTTGCGAATTCCTATGCCGGCGATCAGAAATTGAAGAAGGTGTGATTACAAACCTTAAGGAGACAGTATGAATTGATAGGAATGGAAGAAAACGAAAAGATTGCTGATTACTTCACCAGAATTCAAACAATGACAAACAAAATGCGTTCTTGTGGTGAAACCCTAACTGATGAATCAATTGTGGAGAAGATTTTGCGATCTATAAATTCAAGATTCGATCATGTCACAGTAGTGATTGAACAATCAAAGGATCTGTCAGAAATCAAATTGGAAGAACTTCAAGGCACACTTGAAGCACATGAGCAACGAATGAATGAAAGGAAGGCTGCAAAATCAAGTGTTGAACAAGCATTGTTTGCACAAATTGGTAACACCAAAGGTGATAATCAACGAGGACGTGGAAGAGGCAGAAACAATTACAGAGGTGGAAGAGGTAGAGGTAACAATTCTAACTCAAACTATGGCAGAGGAAGTGTTAGTAACAACATCAGCAATGATAATCAGAAGAACAATAGCAATGAAAACTATAGAGGTAGAGGTGGTAGAGGTGTGAGAGGAAGAGGAGGTAGAAAATCTGATAAGAGCCATATTCAATGTTATAACTGCAACAAATATGGTCATTATGTTGATGAATGTTATAGTAACACCAACACCAATAATAATGATGCAAAATTGGCACAAGAGGAAGATGAGAAGGAAGAGGTTCTGCTGATGGTTGTAGAAGAGAAAATAAGTGAAGAAACATTGAATATGGTAACTGTAACAAATGGAGGTGACCATGGTGATGAATGGTTTCTTGACACTGGGTGTTCAACACATATGTCAGGCAGAAAAGATTGGTTTATTGAGATGGATCACTCTATCAAAAGTAGGGTGAGATTTGCAGATGACAGGACAACGAAGGTGGAAGGTGTAGGAAAAGTGAAGATTAAGAAGAAAGATGGCTCTGTGTGCCTCATATCTGGTGTGTTATATGTGCCAGGAATGAAGAGTAATTTACTGAGTATTGGACAACTCTTGGAGAAGGGTTACAAAATGGTATTATAGGAGTTGGCAATGAAAGTTTATGATTGTGATAACAAGCTATTGATCAAGGAAGTGCTGTCTAAAAACAGAACCTTCAAGGTTGAGTTGGAAGTTATGATTCAACAGTGCTTGGCTACTACAGTTAACAAGGATGAGTGGTTGTGGCACTTCAGATATGCTCATCTGAATTTTGGTGATTTGAATAAGCTACAAACCAAGGAGATGGTGAGAGGTCTCCCTCACATTCATGTGCCAAAGGATGTGTGTGCAGAGTGCATGGAAAGTAAGATGTCTAGAAGCTCATTTAATCAAAATATGTCCATCAGGTCTAAGAGGAAGGTGCAAGTGATGTTTTCTGATGTATGTGGACCAATTCAGAATGAGACACCTGGAGGTAACAAGTATTTTGTTACTTTCATAGACGAATTTACAAGAAAAATTTGGATTTACTTGATTAGGAGGAAGAGTGATGTGTTGAGTGTATTCAAGAAATTCAAAGTTCTAGTAGAAAAACAATGTGGAGAAAGTATTGAAGTGCTGAGAACAGATGGAGGTGGAGAATATGTATCTACTGAATTCAATGATTTTCTTGCAAGTGAAGGAATTACTCATGAAGTCACACCTCCATACACACCTCAGCATAATGGTGTTGATGAGAGAAAGAATATGACCTTGTTAAATATGGTGAGGAGCATGTTGAAAAGTAAAAACTTGCCTAAGTACTTGTGGGGAGAAGCAGTGAACACTGCTGCATATATTTTGAATAGAAGTCCAACCAAGAAGGTTGAGAGCATGACTCCTGAGGAAGCTTGTGTTGTACCCTAATTTTGTCCAAGTCCTTTTTTAAAAAAAAATCATCATCATCATCATACAAAAAAAAAAGCATGACGGCCGTCAGCCATCATGACGGGCTGGTCGTCAGCCTTTTTGTAACAGCCGTCACGGGCTGGCCGTCAGTCACCGTGACGCCCGTCACCCCCCATGACGGGCAGGCCGTCAGCCCCTGTGACGGGCAAGCCGTCAGGCCCAAAAATTTCGTTTTTTCTTTTTTTTTAAAAAAAAAAAGAGGTTTTTTTATTTATTATTATTATTTTATTTATTGATAATAATTAGCTTTCTTATGGTTTTATATACAAAGAAAACCTAGTCAAAGATGCTTTGTTTTTTCATTTGCATATATGTTACATGTTTTTACTCCTTTTTGCATTTTTTGAATTTTCATACCATTTCCATGCAATCTCCCCATCTCACATGCATGCATAATAAGACAAAGGGCTGCATTTTTCAGATTTTTTGAGCCATCCTTATCCTCTCAAAACCTTCAAAAACCCTAATTTCACACTATAAATACCCCTCTTAAGAGGTTGAATAAGAGGTTGGAGAAAAGGAGAGAAAAACCTAGAGTAAGAGAGGCAAGAACAAGAGTGAAAAAACAGCAACCAAATCACAAAAAAACATCACACAAAAAGAGAGAAGAATAGTAGCAAAACACCATTTTTGCTACTATTCATTTTCTTCATCACCACCATCCTAAAAAAACCACAACCACCCAAACCCCCCTCATTTTCGTGCACCTGTAGCTTTGCTAGGAGTTTGTAAGTATTATTTTTCACTTATTATGTCATTTTTTGCATTGTTTAGAGATTTGTAGTTTTTTCATGAAAAATGCATTTTTCACCACAAGTTCATGAACATGACTTGTGGTCCAAATATAGTTAGTTTTAGGATATCTTTTGGTAGATGTAAGATCACTAGGTTGTAGTACTCATGACAAGCTTTACCATGATATTTTTATTTTCGTATTTGGTTCAATATTGAGTGAGAAGTCGAGCTTAGAAGTTGATAAAAAAACCATGAAGAAAACGTGTACTGTTCCTGGTTTTTTTACTGCATTTTGCTGCCTGTAACAAATTACCATTTTGCCACTGTCCTCATTTTTAGTCATTTTAACTCATTTTCACACTTAAAAAAAATCATTAAAAAAATCTAAAAATCACAAAAATCATAATAATAACCAGAACAGAAATGAATTTTTTTCTTACTGTTTTTTTTACTGTTTTACCCCTGAGGTTGGTTTTTGACCATTTTGCCCTTTAATCGCCTTTTTACTCGCGTAACCCGTTTTCGCGTAAAAAAAAACGACAAAGGAAACTTTTTCGTCGATTTAATTCCAAAAGAGGCTGTAACTTGTTTTAATTGATTAAAGGATTTAAAAAATATAACAAGTGTTAATACTTTTTATTTGTAGTTAATGACATTTAATTTTCGATAAATAAACTTGAATGAAAAAGAAGTGGTCCGACGTATGTCTTTCCATTCCCTGGTTGCACGGACACTTGACGTATGTCTCGTTGTTCGGACAATCGTCATTCCTTTTCAAAAATACAAAAAATATATTAATTTTCGATAACAAACTTGAATGAAAAAGGAGTGGTCCGACGTATGTTTTTCCATTCCCCGGTTGCACGGGCATTTGACGTATGTCTCGTTGTTCGGACAATCGTCATTCTATTTTCAAAATACAAAAACAAAACCAAATTCAACACACCAAACTAATTTTCGGCCCCCCGCGGTCAAATAAAAATCAAATCTCTTTTCACAAACGGACGATGTTTTATCAATTCTAACGCGATACAAACAAACGCTTAAGCCTCCCACGCGCGAGCATACAAGCTACGTTTAACCGCTAGGATACGATCAAAAACATCGTTCTTTAAAATTAACCAACAAACAAATATTTTCTACCAAAGAACTACGTAGCTTTGAATTCTTCATCGCACCAGGAGATACGTAGGAGCAAGATCCAACTCTTGTCAAGCACACTAAAAAAGAAACCTTTTTTCCCCTTTCTTTTTTTTCTTTGAAATGTTAAAATGTAGCAAGCAACCCTTTAAAACACCTTTTAACCCTAAACTAACTAGGAGGTTCCCGTTGGGTACAACGGATGCGAGGGGTGCTAATACCTTCCCCTTGCATAATCGACTCCCGAACCCGTTAATGGTTGCGATGACCATCTTTTCCAAATCGTCAAGGGTTTTATCAACGTTTCCCTTTAAAAATAAAACTTTGGTGGCGACTCCGTAGTTATTCCGAGCGTTAGTACGCTCGAACGTTAGTACGCTCGAGCGTTTTTAGCGGCGCGACAGCTTGGACTGGTGTCAAGCCCTGTATCTCATTTGAGAGTGTTTGGGTCCATTTGTTACAGACATGTGCCTGATCAAATGAGAACAAAACTTGCTGAAACAGAGAAACAGAATTTATTAGACATGTCTGCTGATGAATATGTTGATAATAATGCACAAGAAATTGTTTATACAATTGAACCTGTGCAGCAGGAGGAAATAGCTGAGATGCCAAGAAGATTAGTGAGACAAAGACAGCCTCCCACAAGATTAAATGATTGTGAAATAATGATAGACAGTGCAATGAATGATGAAGGTGACATAGTGCATTTTGCACTGCTTGCTGAGACTGAACCAGTGAGTTTTGAAGAAGCAATAAAGAACTCTAAATAGTTAGGTGCTATGAAAGAAGAGATCAAATCAATAGAGAAGAACAATACTTGGGAGTTGTCCACACTACCTAAAGGGAAGAAGACAATAGGAGTGAAATGGGTGTATAAAGTGAAGGTGAATCCAAAAGGAGAGGTAGTGAAATACAAGGCAAGATTAGTGGTTAGGGGCTTCCTACAAAGGCAGGGCATTGATTATGAGGAGGTCTTTGCACCTGTGGCAAGACTTGAAACTGTGAGATTGGTTGTTGCACATGCTAGTATGCAAGGATGGAACTTACATCAATTAGATGTTAAGTCAGCCTTTCTCAATGGAGAATTGGAAGAGGAAGTGTACATAGACCAACCACAAGGTTTTGTAAAGAATGGTAGTGAAGATAAGGTGTTGAGATTAAGAAAAGCCTTGTATGGTTTGAAACAAGCTCCACATGCTTGGAATAAAAGGATAGATAACGCCTTGATCAATATGAACTTTGTGAAATGCATCTCAGAACATGGAGTATATGTGAAGTCAGGGGGTGGAGACATAGTGATTGTGTGCTTGTATGTGGATGACTTGTTGGTAACAGGGAATAATGAAGCCAAAGTAGCTGAATTTAAGAAAAATATGATGAATGAGTTTGACATGACAGATCTTGGGAAGTTATCTTACTTTCTAGGCATTGAGTTCATGAGAACAAGTGCAGGAATTGTTCTCAGTCAGCAGAAATACACTGCTGATGTGCTTATCAGATTCAATATGATGAATTGTAACAGTGCAGAAAAACCTTCAGAAGCTAGACTGAGTCTTGTGAGAGATGGTGATGAAGAAGAGGTAGATTCAACTGAGTTTAGACAGATTGTAGGGGCACTGAGATATCTCTGCAACACTATACTAGATATTGCATTTTGTGTTGGGGTTACAGCAGAGTTATGGACAGGCCTAGAGTATCACATCTCATGGCAGCTAAGAGGATCATGAGGTACCTGAAGGGAACAATGAGCTATGGAATTCTGTTTCCAAGCAAGAGGAGTGAGAACTTGAATGAATTGTATGGATACACTGATGCAGATTGGTGTGGAGATAAGAATGATAGGAAAAGCACTGCTGGTTTTGTTTTCTTTGTAGGAGCAGCACATGTGTCTTGGTGTTCAAAGAAGGAAGCTGTTGTTGCATTATCATCATGTGAAGCAGAATATATTGCTGCTGCAATGGGTGTCTGTCAAGCAGTATGGCTTGACACTTTAATGCTTGAACTCAATATGAAGAAAGTGGATGTAGTAGAGTTGTTTGTTGACAACAAATCAGCAATAAATCTAGCCAAGTTTCTAGTAGCACATGGAAGATGTAAGCATATTGAAACACGCTATCATTTCCTCAGAGACCAAGTTACAAAGGGAAAACTAAAGTTGAGCTACTGCAAATCTGAGGATCAATGTGCTGACATTTTTCCAAGTCCCTCAAGAAGGACAGCTTTAATAAGATGAGGAACAATTTGAACATAATTGATTGTAACAGACTAGATTAAGGGGGTGTGTTAGTTGATTAATAAATAATCTAGTTTGTTACAAGTTATGGGTTTCAGAGTCTGAAGTTTCAGAGTCTGAGGTTTTAGAGTCTGAAGTTTCAGAGTCTGAGGTTGTTAGAGTTTGTTATTTAGCATGTGTTTCAAACAATCTAGCATAGCTTTTGTATATAAGCCAATTCACTTGTACATTCTAAAAAAAAGAAAAAAAATCAATAACACAGTTGCCTTTCAATTTCTGTTACAACTTTTTCCCTCTCTCTCTCTGAGTGTAGTGTGTGTGTGTGAACCAAGTGAAAAACCCCATTGATATTCAAGCTCGAACAATAATCCTATTTGAGAACAACCTACAAGTGAGGTACAAATTTGGTGGTTTTCTCCATAAACAATGCTAAATGAAAGTAATGTAACTATGTAAGTGGATGATAGCAATATTATAAGTTACCACAATAAATGCTTATATTTTTTCCCTAAACAAAAGTTACTACAATAAATCATTTCGTGAGTATTAAGGTATTCTTCTATATTAGAAGAAAAACATCAAGAATCAACGTTTAGTAAATAATTTTGCAGAAAAAAGTAGTTGTGGACTTGTGGTGGCCACCATTAAAAGAACCTTCAATGTAAACAGATTATAAGCAATGAGATCATGTTACTAGTTGGAGTTCAATTACAAGACAATGCAAGATTCCAGCCCCATGTGTCTCTTGACACATGTACTTGTCAACAAGAAACCAATTCCATAACATTCACACCCATATCAAAATCACTATCAAAATATAAGTAACAATAATAATGCTAAATTCATTACTCATAAATAGGTTCAAGTCACACAACGAATTTTATCTAACTTCAAGTCACACACAAAATGAAAATAGCTCTAATGGTAATACTCAAAAACCATCAAAATTCAAAATAGCCCCTAATGCTATAATCTTCCTAACCTCGAAATGGAACTAGAAATGGCTCTAAGGCGTGAGAATAGAGATAAAAGGCAAAGAAGAAGGGATCAAGCAAATGGTTTGTGCAATGGAACACGTTTGCAAGTCAATGTACTTGTGCATTTGAAAACAAACTAGTGAGAAGATTCTTATTCAAAGAATGGATTTGCATGTTTCCACTGATTCAGGATTGCCATTTAAATATCAAATATGGCAATTCCAAATAAGTCTTTGTTTTGCTGTGACTATCAACAAGAGTCAAGGTCCGTCAATTTCAAAGGTACCAATACATGTACTTCTACATAATGTTGTATATACTGAGGTGTTTGACATTCTTTAAAAAGTTAATCAAAGGTATGTCATCAATTTATCTCTTAATATATGTCTTTATAATTTAGATTACTCAACACTATGTAATGTAAATAATTTAGCTTTTATGTCAATGACAAATTCTGTATATGTTTTGCAGGTCTTTTGGAGATGCCAACTACTTATTATTACTTTGTATAGTCCAGAGTAGTCAATAGCGGCCGCGTGTGGCGTAGCGGAGCGGATAGCGGCTGCTATTTGAATTTAGTAGAAAATTTCCAAATTGACCCTATTTTTAAAACCTTTTTTAAGGCATTTTGGAGGTTTCGTAAACCCTAAAAAATTTCAACTCTCTCTTCTAACCTACGCCGCAAAACACACTCTTCTATCTTCTTACTGGAAAACACGACCTAGGGATCTCTTCTCTCTTTCTCTGTTCTTTTTTTCTTCCTATGTTTTCATTTGTTTTATGGTTTCTCTTGTTTTATGATTTTTTTATTTGTTCCTCTATCTTTTTTTTGGTGTTATGATTTATGTAGGTTTCATGAGATTTGAGTGTTATATTTAATTTATATTAAATATAAGTTTGTTTATACTTCATAGTATTATTCATGTAATTTATCCAAAATATAATCAAATATTGGTGACCGCTATCTGTCACACTGCTATACGCTAACCCGCTATCCCACTTTTAAATCGGCCGCTACGCACCGCTATCCGGGATCGACTACTATGATATAGTCTATTCATTGGTATTTTGTATTGCTATGTTTTTAAGTAGGCATTTGATTTGCCCTTTAACAAACATGGTACATGGTAGTTCATAGTATTTATATTTACGATTGTGGTGCATTGGTATTTTTATTGATGTATTTATATTTATATTTGTGGACCATTACCGTTGTTGTAAACAAACACCAACCTGAATGTTAACACTTTGATTAAAGCAAAAAAGTTCTATTATTGATTATTTAAACAAATTCCTCCTCGTGCAACCACGGGTGTGAAAAACTAGTACTCAAGAAAACATCAAAAATTCAAAATAGACCCTTATGCTATAACCCTCCTAAACTCAAAATGAAACTAGAAATGGCTCAAACGCCTGAGAATAGAGATAAAAGGCAAACAAGGAGGGATCCAGCTGAAATAGGGAGCAATGTTGATGCTGCGCTCTTGACATTCGATGGTGCGGCTGCCGGAGTTGTGGCTGCCGGTGTTGTGGCTGCGGGTGCTGTAGATGGATCATGCACCGGAGTGGTCGCACCTGGTGCATGAGCAGCTGGTGGGGAAGGTGGGGAAATGCTTCCACCTATAATTTTTTTATTCATAATGATTCATATTAGAGAAACTAATCATATCAAAATCTAACTCCAAATATCAAATGGTTCAAGACTTCCAATACACAACACAAGAAATTATTAATGCAAGGAAAGCATAATAACATGTATGAAAAAAGTGATTGAAAGTAAGAACAATGTAAAAGAATGAAAATAAGAACAACACTTGTTAATTTTGAGATACCTTGTTGATTCCTATATTTCATTATTAATAGGAGAAAATGAAAATCATGTAGTTTTCAAACAATATACCATGGTATAAAGAAAATCAAATGCCTCTTTTCCATACTCAAATAATCATACAAGTACCAATCAATCCCCAACAATATTTAGTCAAAAAGAAAAAAAATCAATCCCCAAAAGGGTCTTGTTAACCGGTGCCCTGGGGCACTGGTTAAGGAATCCATAAATAAAATTTATGTCTTGGAAATATAAACTGTCATTTTTCATCAAGTAATAATTATTTTACTTTTTAATAAAAATTTACTTCTTTTGGGGGTTAACCAATGCCCCTGGGGCACTGCTTAACATTCTCCATTAGGGAGCAACAACATATGAGACAAAAACAGCAAAATTGGATACGATATATATAATTTGGTGGTTGATCTGAATAGATAGAAATTTGATATCATATTAAATTTTTATTTACGGCTTAACTCATTCTCAAAAAAACTGTCCTAAAGTGAAGATCCTCTTTATCATATGAATCAAGCATATATGACTCCATTTTTAATTTGGAACAAAATTCAATACAGAATATCAAAACCAAAGATTTGTAAATGGCATAAGGAAACATACCAGGAGTAGCAGCAGCAACAGGGGCGATAGACACTGTAAACAAAAACAATTATTCATCATTGTCATGTCACAAACCTAGGATCAAAAACAAAAAGTGACTTTTTTTCTTCAACAGAACATTTAAAAAACAAAAATTTATAATAAAAAATAAATCAAGAGAAGGAAAAATCTAAGAAAACAGAATGGTGGGCACCAACACTCTTCGGGTTAGATGTCTCCCAGTGTTGGACACGTGGATGGATGCCAAGACATGTGATTACACTGAATTGTGTGTTTTTTTCAAATTATTACGGTGTTGGTGTCTGGGTCGTGTCCGTGTTTGTTTATCATAATGAATGAAATCAAAAACAGAAAAACTCACATCCACAGTTAGAGAGAGGAGGAGCAGAGAGATTGCAAGCAGCAGGAAGAGTGACAGCTTTTGTAACATTCAAAACAACACCAAGATTAGCACTGTTTTTGAGAGCATCACAGAGACAAGAAGGAGATGTTTTCAGAACATTTTTCAAGCCAGAACAGCATGCCCCTGATGGTTTGGTTGTGGTACTGTCATTTGAAACAAATGACAAACAATCAGCCATGGTGACGACAATGGTTGAACAATCAGCAGAGGGTGCTGGAGCATCGCGTGCTGATGAAGCACTGGGAAAATCAATGGCCCAGATGGCAAAAATGCAGACAATAATTGAAAACTTTGAGGCCATGATGAAGAAAATGGAGAAGAATGAGAGATTGTTGTGATGTGTAGTTAGTTAAATAAAGAAGAGTGGAGAATTGTGGAGTGGAGAGTAATGAGGGGAGTTTGAAGAGAATGACTCGGTGTGAGTTAACTGTCTGTGTGATGTGTATGAATATGGAAATAGGATTGTCTTGAGATAGATATTACGAATTCACACGGTCAACATATCTCTATCTCGAATTAAAATTGGATGGTTTAGATTTTAAATTTTTGTAAAAAGAAAATCAAATTTGAAATTTAGATTATTTGATCCCAATCCAACGATCAAGAATGTGTTGGCTGTGTGAAAGCGTTGGATATTGATTGTAAGAAATTCAAGTCGGTGTGGAAATCAGATTTTTTTAGTAAAAGGAAAATAATTTCTAAAATAAATTGATTTTATCATTATCTATATCTAAACTTTCTGAAGAAAGAAAGTATTTATTTGTTATTTGTTATTATATAAAGAGAATGATAAATTTAACTCTTTTTTTAAGAAAAGTTATCAATAACTTAAAAATAAATTATGTGTTTATGACTGCTGATTTTCGATAATAGCCTAGCATTTTTAGAAAATGTGTGTAAAGTCTAACTCTATCATGCTGTCGTTATTCTTTTGGACTTCTTGACAATTTTCATTCTTCTGGAGTTAAACACCACAGCTGAAAAAGTACAGGTACGTACTCATTTTTACACTAGCTAGGTGGACTTCCAATCAATCATATATATATGTTTTTGGAGAAATTATATCTATATAATTATGACAACTTTTGGAACAACTCTCTTGTATAATCACGTTGTGTTATAATATGACAAAGTATAGAGAGTTGCATTAGTAGTTCATGTAATATCTTCGATGATAGTAGCCGTTGTTCCGGTTCCATAAAAAGTACCACGTCGCATGTTTTTCCATCATGTTGTAGTTTTCATGAATAGTGAAACAGATAAATCTTATTTTTAATATACGACTTATTTAATTTTTATCATAAAAAATTGTCATATAATATCATCTATTTTTTAAATAAATGTAAATTGTCTTGTTCATATGATTTAATTGTAACTAATTTATCATTAAATTGATTATTAGAGTTCCTTTTCGCTGAAAATTGGAGGATAAAAAAAATAAAAGTAACTTATAATGAAATTCAATAAACAAAAATTACTATTCTATATTATCGTCATATGCAAATAAGATAAATAAACACTAGGTTATTAAAATCAGTTTATCAAATTTAAATGAATAAAAAATATAAAGTTTTTTTGAGATGAAAAAATATAAAGCTATTGACAAAAAAAAAGTATAATGCTTATGGTGAAATAAAAAATGTGAAATTCTTTTTTTTTGAAGGGAAAAAAATGTGAAATTCTTGAATTTAATATTTTTCTTAATTCGTATTCTCAATAAAGGTCATTTTTTATTTGTAAAAATTTGGCTCAAATATTTGAATAATGGAGAACATAGATTGATGCTGATAACGAGATTGAGCAAATCACACCAGCCTATTTTCCAAAAGGGAAGTTACAGCTTGTGTAGGTTTGGTGTGCCTGCGAAAGCAAAAAAGAAGGTATTAATGATGACAACTATTTCTTACACGGCTGAGTCAATAAGGAATTACATTTGGGGTAATCAATCATTACAATATTTAATCAAGTGATTGAGTTGATCAATAAACTTCACTAAAGAACGAAGTGTTCGCGAGAACCCAAATTTAAAAGTTTTGGTTAGATCTTACTCCTTATCTTTCGATCGGATTTCGGATTACTAACCTCCTTATCTTGGAGAATATTTTATTCCCACCCATTTCTTTAGAAATAAAAACATGACTTGAAATATTTTATGCCGCATATTAATTTTCTAACTTGCAACAAACATAGAACCTATTTTGTTCACGTAAACAAAAAAAACTTATCTTTGAAACTTATATATTTTTAAGAATAATTTTTAAAACCATGAAACAAACACCGCGTTAAAGTATCGTATTGCCACCGAGCATGTTATCTCAATCATCAACGGAAGAACATAGCTCATTTTTTAGCTCGCCCTCTTGTGTTTTATGAATTTTGTTCATATCATATGTGACGCAGTACGGAAGCAAGAATTAAAAAGCGTTAAGCCTAAAAGATAAACAGACAGGTTGCAAGCGACAAACCTATCAAAATAAGGTTTTCCGGAATCCACCACAATTTGAGAAAATTCTCGATAATTTTATTCAATGAAAAGGTGCCTCTCTAGGCTGCAAAGTTGTGTTTAAATACTAGAGGAAATAACAAGCCCCCATGGGCCGAAAATATAACAAACTCAAATAAAACGAAAAATAATCAAAATAACAAAATATGCTGTGAAGGTGAGAAAAACACACACAAGAAGGGGGGTTGAATTGTGTGACTCAAAAACTTGTTCTTTTCTTTTCAAAAGCTTAACACTAGTTCAGAACCAGGTTCTGAACTGTTATCAGAAGTATATGCAGTGGATTAACAAGTTAAAAAGAGAAGGAAAGAGAGACACACAAAATTTATACTGGTTCCTTCTCAATGTGAGAAGTAGTCCAGTCCCCTTGTTGTCCAACAAGAGAGTTCCACTATAATCAGAAGATTACACTTGCTCAACCACTAAGGAAGAGACTTCCAGTTGCTCAATCACAAAGAAAGAGGCTTCTAATGCTCAACCACAAAGGAAGAGGCTTCCAATGCTCAAGACACTAAGTCAAGAGACTTCTCAATGCTCGAGACACTAAGTCAAGAGACTTCTCAATGCTCAAGACACTAAGTCAAGAGACTTCTCAATGCTCAAGACACTAAGTCAAGAGACTTCTGACTCAGACCACAAAGGAATGAGGTTACAAATGCTCAGTATACAGACTGAGACTTTAGGGACCAAACTGGTTTACAAATAAATGAGTTTGGGTTGAACACTTGATAAAATATCAGAGGTGTTCTCTTAATACAACACAGGTTAAGACTCTTAACCTTAAGAAATTCTAAGTTACAGAACTAAAAGAATTTCTAAGAGTTTTTTGAACTTATGAGTTTTACAGCAGAAAACAGAGCACAGGTTCAGCAATGTAGTTTCAAGAGTCTTAGACAATTTTCTTCTTCAAATCTTCTTCCTTTTATAGAGGAAATAGAGCTGTTGAAGATTTGCTTGATTTATGGAAAGAGCCGTTGCAAGTTGTGCTAGGGTAGACTGAGAATGTGTGCTGAGCTTTTTGCAGAAAACAGAGCAGCAACCATTTTTGAACTGGCCTACCTTAAAAGCTGGGGAATGTTTGGGTCAGGGAGACAACTGTTCTATTGGGTTGTTCTGACACATCCAGGCATTAAATGCGCACAATAACACTTGATTTTATGCCACATCAGCCATCAGAAGCTTCTGCGTGAACAGTGCATCAGAAGCTGCCTTGTACGGATCAGAAGCTGCCTTCAGAAGTTGACTTTTGTTGACTTCTTCAGACGCTGACTTTTGTTGACTTCAGGAGCACTTCTTCAGACCCAGTTTCCTTCTAGCTTTGCAACATTGCTTCTTAGCTTTCCTTTCTTGCTCTAAGCTTGTTCTTCCATAACCATTATTAGTTTCCAATCAATAAACACGTGGTTCTGAAATCACTTAAACAAAGCATTAGCAAATAACCAATTTTCCATTTAACACTTTGTTATCATCAAAACCATAAAGAGAGATAATGTATAAACAATCTCCCCCTTAATTCAGAAGAGATTTGTTTAACACATTTTGTTCCAACAATCTCCCCCTTTTTGATGATGACAAACATAAGTATTAAATCAGAAAATTGTTGTTGACTTAATTAACAAGTTAACTGCAGGGTGTGAGGTTTGTAAGCTCCCCCTGAGTTTGATCCAAGTTAATTAAGTTCAGATTAAAACCTAAATGTGAAAATTTCAGAGTTGTTGTTAAGTTTAATTAACAAGCTGACTTCAGGAGAGGTTTGTAAGCCCCCCTAGGTCTGACAATCCTCAAGGTTAGGTTTGTAAGCTCCCCTTGATTCTTATTCATATTAATTAAGCTCAACTTAAAACAATTGAATGAAATTAACACTCAGAATTGTAAATAACTTGCTGACTTCAGGTTCTGAGGTTTGTAAGCTCTCCCCCTAAGTCTGATAATCCACAGGATGAGTTTTGTAAGCTCCCTGAGTCTTATCCAAGTTATTTTCAATTCATTTTAACTCACTAAGAGTTATGTATCTCACAAAATGGTATCAGAGCAGAATTTCAATTAAGAGGCTAAAAAACAGTTCTCATAAGTTAAGTTCAATCAGTATCAGAGCTTTAACTTATGTTCAGAGCCTCAGGCTTTAATACCTTTTACTCCCCTTTCATAAGTTATTTACTGACAGATTTTAACTTATATTTGAGCTCAGGTGCTTTAATACTTGTTTTACCTTACTCCCCCTTTTGTCATCAACAAAAAGTTATAAAAGAGTTTGAAAACATCTGTATCAGAGCATATGACAGCTCTCCCCCTTTTTAAAAGAGTTTGAAAACATTTCAAAAAGGTTCAGAATTGGGGGATTGAAAAACATGTGAGATATTTATGCAATCATATGGATGATCAAGCAGCAAGGATGAGCATCAGAGCATACTTGATTTTCAATGAGTATATGACTTTGCATTTGAAAATAGAATGTTGTTCAGAAGCAGAAAAAGTTTAGAGCTTCTGATCAGATCATTCTGTGTTCAGACATGACTTGTTCAGTACAAATGGTTCAGTATCAGCACACATAAGAAGGTATCAGAGCCGATCTGAGCTAGTTTAAAGAAAATAGTTCAGATCAGAGCAGGTCTAACTCATTTTTAAAACAAAATAGTTCAGATCATAGACTAGCTGAAAGGTTATATCAGATCCTGATACCAAAAGACAGTTTTAATACTGCTGAACTTGTATCAGAACCTGATACCAAATTATGAAGGTTTATCTCAGAGTCTGATACCAAATTAAAAACATTTCTAAAAACTGAACATGTCTAATACACTTTGGGTATTTGAAAAATGTGTCTGTGCTAAACAGTTTAAAGACAGACTGATACCAACTGAAAATTGTTTGTCAAGCAATTTTAACATTTAATATCAGAGCAGAAAATCACATTTTTAAATTGATGACTTTGGGAGGGATTGAGTATAAACTTTCAAAGCTTTAATCATCATTGCCCAGGGTTATACTTATCAGATTCTGACCAAACATTAGATTTCTATCAGATTCAGAAGTCAGAAAATCCAGGTTCTGATCCTTCAGACTCTGAAGTTTTTCAGGCTTAACTGTCTTCAGACTCTCAGAAGATGAGTGTCTGATCAGTCTTAGCTTATGATAAACTTAGAATCCAGGATTTCATTCAGATTCAAGCACATTTTCAAGAGATAAAGTGCATGTTCAGATTCTTTTTAATAAAATTGAATCTTTCTTCTGTTAGGGGTTTTGTGAATATGTCAGCCCATTGATGATCAGTATCAATGAACTGGATATCTAAAACACCCTTCTGAACATAATCTCTTATAAAATGATGTTTTATTTCTATGTGCTTGGCTCTAGAATGCAAAATTGGATTTTTAGACAGACATATAGCAGCAGTATTATCACAATAAATAGGGATATTGTCTGCATGAATCTGATAATCCTCTAATTGATGTTTCATCCAGAGCAGTTGTGTGCTATAACTTGGAGCTGAGATGTATTCTGCTTCTACTGTTGACAAAGCAATGGTTGCTTGTCTCTTGCTGGCCCAGGATATCAGATTCTCACCGAGAAACTGAAAGTTTCCACTGGTGGACTTTCTTTCAATCCTGTCCCCAGCATAGTCAGCATCACAGAATCCAACTAGCTTATAATTTAGAGATTTCTTATACAGAAGTCCCAAATTAGTTGTTCCTTTCAGATACCTGAAGATTCTCTTGACAGCAGTCATATGAGATTCTCTAGGATCTAACTGGAATCTAGCACACAGACATACACTAAATAAAATATCTGGCCTAGAAGCAGTTAAGTATAGGAGAGAACCTATCATACCTCTGTACAGCTTCTGATCTACTTTAGAGCCAATGTCCTCTTTGCTTAAGGTGCAGGTGGGATGCATTGGTGTTGTCATCAGCTTGCAATCATCCAGCTGGAACTTCTTCAGAAGCTCCTTAGTGTATTTGGACTGATGGACATAGACACCATCTTTGCATTGGTTGATTTGAATTCCTAAAAAGAATTTCAGCTCACCCATCATGCTCATTTCAAATTCATATTAACTTTGAAAATTCTTTGCAAAGGGAGGCATTAGTAGAACCAAATATGATATCATCCACATAAATTTGCACAATTAAGATTTCTTTCTTAACAGTTTTCCTGAAAAGTGTATTATCAACTTGACCTCTTACAAAATTATTTTTAATCAAGAAGTTGCTAAGCCTTTCATACCAAGCTCTGGGAGCTTGTTTCAGACCATACAAAGACTTCTTAAGTTTAAAAACATGATTTGGATATTTAACATCTTCAAAACCAGGAGGTTGTTTTACATACATTTCTTCAGAAATTACACCATTTAAGAAAGCACTCTTAACATCCATTTGATACAGGATGATATCATGATTAACAGCATAAGAAAGAAGTAACCTGATTGCTTCCAGTCTTGCTACTGGAGCAAAAGTTTCTGTGTAATCAATTCCTTCTTGCTGGCTGTACCCTTGAGCTACTAATCTAGCCTTGTTTCTAATCACTTCTCCTTGTTCATTGAGCTTGTTCCTGAACACCCATTTTGTTCCAATGATGTTCTTATGATCAGGTCTTGCAACAAGATCCCAGACATCATTCCTTTGAAACTGGTTCAGTTCTTCTTGCATTGCTACAATCCAGCCATCATCAGCAAGTGCTTCATCAGCAGTTGTGGGCTCAATCATGGATAGCAGGCCAAGCATATACTCATTCTGAGTGAATGTTGATCTTGTCTTTCTTTGACTGTTCTTGTTTCCAATGATCAACTCCTCAGGATGTGAAGACTTGTATTTGAATGAGGTTCTGGGTGGATTAGCTTCTGAAGAACCATCAGGGACTTGTTCAGAACCATGCTGGTCTTGATTTGCTTCAGGAGTAGTATCTTTATCAGAGAGTTTCTCAGAGTCTTCATTGTTTTCAGCTTCTGAGCCTTCATCAGAACCTGAACTGGGTTCAGCTTCTGAAGGTTCTTCTGAGATTCTGACATCTGCAAAACTCTCAACCAGCTCTGGTATTTCATTACCAGGCTTCTTATCATCGAACCTAATATGTATAGCTTCTTCAACAACATGTGTTTCAGAATTATACACCCTGTATGCCTTAGATCTCTCTGAGTATCCTAAAAAGATACCCTTTTGAGCCTTGGCATCAAATTTCTTTAGGTAGATTTTATTGTTTAGTATGTAACATGTACAACCAAACTGATGAAAATAAGAAATACTTGGTTTTCTTCCTTTAAACAATTCATATGCTGTTTTATTCAAAATGGGTCTGATATAGATCCTGTTCTGAATATAACATGCTGTGTTTACAGCTTCTGCCCAAAAGTACTTAGCAATTTTAGATTCATGGATCATGGTTCTGGCCATTTCTTGTAAAGACCTGTTCTTTCTCTCTACAACTCCATTTTGTTGTGGAGTTCTAGGAGATGAGAACTCATGGATAATTCCATGATCTTCACAAAAATTTTCAAATGGTTCATTTTCAAATTCCCCACCATGATCACTTCTGATTTTTAAAATTTCCAAATTAGTTTCAGTTTGTACTTGTTTGCAGAATTTGAAAAACACATCATATGTTTCATTCTTGGTTCTAAGGAATTTAACCCAAGTCCACCTACTATAATCATCAACAATCACAAGTCCATACTTCTTCCCATTGATTGAAGCTGTTCCAACAGGACCAAACAAATCAATGTGAAGGAGTTCTAAAGGTTTTGAGGTGGAAACAATGTTCTTTGATTTAAAAGAAGTTTTAGAAAATTTTCCAATTTGGCATGCTGAGCACAGAGCATCTGAGTGATAATCAATGTTGGGTAGGCCTCTGACCAGCTGTAACTTGCTAAGCTTAGAGATGAGTCTCCAGTTAGCATGTCCCAGCCTTTTGTGCCACACCCATTTCTCATCACTCACAGACAGAAGGCAAACTACCTTCTGCTGAACCAATTCAGAAAAATTTATTTTGTAAACATTGTTTTTCCTGCTGCCTCTGAACACTACAGACTTATCTTTGTTACTGATTACAGTACATGTGTTCTTATTAAACAGGACTTCATAATTACTATCACATAATTGACTTATGCTAAGTAAATTATGTCTAAGTCCATCTACCAGCCAAACATTATCAATGTACAAGGAAAAATTACCTATCTTACCAGTACCAATGATCTTTCCTTTCTGACTTCCTCCAAACCCCACAGTTCCTCCCTCTTTCAGAGTTAGGGTTTGGAACATAGACTTGTCCCCTGTCATATGATGCGAGCATCCACTGTCCAGGTACCAGGACCTTTCCTTTTCTTTGGATGTTAAGCATATCTGCAATTGAAATGATCTCAGACTTAGGTACCCAGATTTTCATGGGTCCTTTGGGGTTAGTCCTGAAAGGTTTTGGCTTTTTCAACTTGTGTCTGAAGTTATGATATTTAGACTTGTTCTGATACTTAGGATATGAATCCTTATATCTTGAATAAGTCTGAGTTTCAGAACCTGAGTACTTCAGGACCTGAGTTCTCAAAGGTTTGGACTCAGATTTCTTCAGAACCTGAGACTTGAAGGTCTTTGGTTCTGATTTGTTTGGAGTCTGAACCATTGAGCACTTTGGTTCTGATCTCTTCAGAATTCTAACTCTGCTAGCTTCAGGCACAAGGCAAGCTTCAGTTTTGCCTTTCTTAAAATGATTAGAAGCAGAAAACTGATTGGTTTGCTTTTGCTTGCTTTGCTTAACCTTCTGAGATTGAAAATGTTTTGTATTGACTGGTTTAATAGATTTTGAAGTTTTGATAAACTCAGTCTTTGAAAATTTTGAATTTGAATTATTCAGATTCTGAGACTTACTAGTTTCAGGTACTGAACTCTTCAGATTCTGAACTTTTTCAGGTTCAGAGTCTGATTTTCTCTTACTCTTAGGCTTAGGACCTTTTGGCTTAGATTTAGGCAAGGTTTTAACATCTGCCTTCATCTTACCCTTAGGTTCAGAAGCTTCAGAGTCTGAGCTGTTCAGAACTTCAGACTTAGTCTCAGTTTTTGACATTTTCAACTTCTCAGAGTTATCAGAAGCAGGCACAAAGCATATACCATTGCCTTTTAAAATATTTCCAGAACAGGGAGGTGAGTTTGATTCATTTGAAGGTTTGAATGAATCATAGCCAATGCCTTCACCTTTGTTTCTGATCATATTATACATCATAGAGGCAATTTTAGTTCTATTGAATCCAGTTAAGATGAAATCCTGAAGAGCTATTTCCTGTTCATTAGGAACCTCTTCAGATTTCTTATGAGCCTCTTTTCTGAGTTCTTCAACTTCTTCATCATATTCAAAAATTTGATTCTGAAGTTTAAGATTTTCCTCAGACAGCAAGTTAGTTTGATTTTTCAAAGATTTAATTTCTTTTAACCTGCTTTTAAGATGACTCATAAGATCATTAATTGTTTCAATCAATTCAGATCTAGAGAGTTCAGAGTATACCTCATCTTCTTCATCAGAATCTGAGCATGATTCTGCATCAGAAAATGCAGTTGCCATTAAGGTCAGGTTTGCTTCTTCCTCATCAGATTCTGACTCATTGTCCAGATCATCCCATGTTGCCATGAGACTCTTTTTAAGCTTGTTTCTGAAACTGCTGGACTTTGAGTTGGACTTCTTTGCTTTCTCTTTAGATTTTTCTTTCTGAAGATCAGGACAGTCAGCAATGAAGTGCCCAGGCTTCTTGCAGTTGTAACAGCTTTCCTTATGGTTATCCCTCTTTGAACCAGATCCTCTAAAGTTACTGCTTCTGTTAGAGAATTTTTTCTTTCTATTCATTAGATACTTAAGCCTTTTAGAAAGCATTGCAAGCTCATCAGCATCTGAATCTTCATCAGAATTTCCCTCAGGAAACTCTTCTTCAGATTCAATAGCTTTCAAAGCTTTAGCAGGCTTTCTTTTAGACTTTAGAGCTAATGTTTTTGGTTCTCTAACAGACTCATCCTCATTGAGTCCCAGTTCATGCACCTTGAGGGAGCTTATAAGATCCTCAATACTTAAAGTATTCAGATCCTTAGCTTCCTCAATAGCAGTCACCTTAGGTCTCCATTTGGATGGCAGACTTCTTAAGAGTTTGTTCACATGATCAGCTGTGGTATAACTCTTCTTCAGAATCTGAAGTCCAGAAACCAGAGTCTGAAATCTTGAGAACATAGTCTCAATATTTTCATCCTCTTTCATTCTGAACAGTTCATATTGCTGAACAAGAATGTTTGCCTTAGCTTCTCTAACCTTCTTATTACCTTCAAAGTTAGAGCAGAGGGATGTGAATATGGCTTTAGCAGTTGACTTGTCACTCAGCTTCTGGTACTCAGAGTGAGGTAGTGAATCCACAATAATGCCTCTGACATTATGGTGCTTTCTATATATCTTCCTCTCAGCATCACTGAGTCCTCTTCTGTTGACAGCAACACCTTCTTCATCAACTGGGATGGTGATTCCATCTTCAATAATGTCCCATAAAGAATCATCTATACCAATGATATGGCTGTACATTTTACTCTTCCACCAAGAGAATTTTTCTGGGTCACCAGTAAACATAGGAGGTTTATTGTGTGACCTAGACTTCTTTTCTTTAGTACCATAGTCATAAGATACATTTCTTTGATTTCTGGGAGAGGGTGGATTTCTGGGAGAGGGCGGAGGTGAACTACTAGTTGAGGTCATGTTTTTCTCAGGATCAAGACTGACACACTGTTAAGTGTTAATATAAGAACCGGGGCTCTGATACCAACTGAAGGTGAGAAAAACACACACAAGAAGGGGGGGTTGAATTGTGTGACTCAAAAACTTGTTCTTTTCTTTTCAAAAGCTTAACACTAGTTCAGAACCAGGTTCTGAACTGTTATCAGAAGTATATGCAGCGGATTAACAAGTTAAAAAGAGAAGGAAAGAGAGACACACAAAATTTATACTGGTTCCTTCTCAATGTGAGAAGTAGTCCAGTCCCCTTGTTGTCCAACAAGAGAGTTCCACTATAATCAGAAGATTACACTTGCTCAACCACTAAGGAAGAGACTTCCAGTTGCTCAATCACAAAGAAAGAGGCTTCTAATGCTCAACCACAAAGGAAGAGGCTTCCAATGCTCAAGACACTAAGTCAAGAGACTTCTCAATGCTCGAGACACTAAGTCAAAAGACTTCTCAATGCTCAAGACACTAAGTCAAGAGACTTCTCAATGCTCAAGACACTAAGTCAAGAGACTTCTGACTCAGACCACAAAGGAATGAGGTTACAAATGCTCAGTATACAGACTGAGACTTTAGGGACCAAACTGGTTTACAAATAAATGAGTTTGGGTTGAACACTTGATAAAATATCAGAGGTGTTCTCTTAATACAACACAGGTTAAGACTCTTAACCTTAAGAAATTCTAAGTTACAGAACTAAAAGAATTTCTAAGAGTTTTTTGAACTTATGAGTTTTACAGCAGAAAACAGAGCACAGGTTCAGCAATGTAGTTTCAAGAGTCTTAGACAATTTTCTTCTTCAAATCTTCTTCCTTTTATAGAGGAAATAGAGCTATTGAAGATTTGCTTGATTTATGGAAAGAGCCGTTGCAAGTTGTGCTAGGGTAGACTGAGAATGTGTGCTGAGCTTTTTGCAGAAAACAGAGCAGCAGCCATTTTTGAACTGGCCTACCTTAAAAGCTGGGGAATGTTTGGGTCAGGGAGACAACTGTTCTATTGGGTTGTTCTGACACATCCAGGCATTAAATGAGCACAGTAACTCTTGCTTTTATGCCACATCAGCCATCAGAAGCTTCTGCGTTGTCGCGGTGATTTTCGGAGATCAAACTATTGATTAGCGTTGACTCACTAATTTTATTCACGACCGAACTTTTAATTTTTCAAAAGAAAATGGGAAAAAGTTCTAAATTACCACAATTTTAAAGATTAAGGGTTCGGGGGTTAGTTACGTTTAGGGAAGGTGTTAGCACCCTAAACGTTCGTAGTACTCTACGAGAACCTCTTGATTTTATTTATTTATTTTGGCTATAACTTGCTTATTTTTTAAGAGACAAAATTAAAATAGTGAGAAAAGAAAATGTTTTTTTATTTTTTATGATTTGGAAGGACATGGTCCTCTGCCTACGTACCCGTGAGGGATCAAAACCTCGTAGTTCGGGGTAAAAAATGACGTTTGATTTGTTTGATATTTTTTTATTAGTTTTAAAAAAGTTTTAAAGATAAAATAAAAGCCAAGTGGCTAAATAAGATTGATTTGTGTTTTTTAATTTTGAAAAGGATTAAAGTGTTATTAAAGTGGATTAAAGATTTTTTAAAGAAAATAAAAGAAAAAAAAACGAACACTTGATTGAAAATCAAGGTTTATTGAGAAAAGATTTTTTTGATTTTTGATTATTTGAATTTTTTGTTGTTTTTGAATATGGACTAAAACTAAAAAGGCCAAACGCGAGGAAATTCCGTGGTGACGTTGGATCACCACGAAATCCCTTTGAAATTAAACTAACCTAATATTTTTGTATTTTTTTTTTTTTTTTTTTTATAAAGCGAAATAAATAAAGATAAATAAAGACATAAAGCAAAATAAAATAAAGTGAGTGTCAGTGCAAATTCTCATTAATATTTACATTGTACCTAAATACATTCTAATCAAAATAAAAAGAAATGACAAAACAATAAATAAAAGGGAATTAAATATGCTAGAATAAAACTAAAATGAAAATGCATGGAATAAAAGGAAAATAAAAAATAAAAAAAAATGCATGATGATTATAAGATAAATTCAATGGAATAATATGCATGAAAATACCTAAAAAAAAAAGATAATATGCAAGAAAGATAAGAAAACTAAAAAAAAAATAAAAGGGAAAGGGGGGGGTGCAGTAAGCAAAAATGGGGGTATGAGTAGCAATCAGCAAGAGCTGACTGAAGAGGGAGGTTTGGGCCGCATAGGCCTGGCTTGGCTTAGAAGTTTTAAAACCAATTTTCAGAAAAAAAACATCATTTCACTCTTCTCTTTCTCTTTCTTCCTCTCTACCTTCTCTCTACCTTCTCTCATCCTCTCAAGCTTCGCCGGAAACAACAAGCTGAGGCGCGGCGGCCGGCCAGCCCTAGGGGCGGCGCCACCGCGCCGGAGCGGCCAAACAACTCTTTTTTTAAAAAACTATATTTTTCAAATCCTCTCCCCTCCCTCTTCTCAAAAACCTAACTAGATTTCTCAAATCTTTTCAAACAAGGAGCAGATCTAAATTTAATTTTTCAAAAAAAAAAAAGAAGCACCTTTCGGTTTGGATTTGGGCTGTTTGGGGGGGGAGCCGTGAGTTTGGATGTGTGTTAAGGGAGTGAGGAGGGTAGTACGGCCGTACGGGTTATGGGGTGTTGGTGGGTACGTGTTTGAGGGCGTGGGGAGGGCGTGTTTGAGTGTGGTTTTGTGTGAGGGGAGTGATGTGAGTGTGTAGTGGCTGTGTTGAAATGGGTTTGGGTTGGTGGTTTCGTACGGTTGTGAGTGATTCAGGTAGGGAGAGTTTTGTGTGTAATGATTTTTAGTGTTTTGGTCGCCGTGAATGGGTGGTAAGTGGTGTTGTTTTGACTGTTGGTGGTGGTAGGTCTTAGTTTGTGTTGAGGCCGTACGTTTGGGTAGTTGGGAGTGGTTTAGGAGGGAGGCGTGTGTTGTTTGTAGAGGGGGAGAGGTGAGTTCGTGCGTGTTTTGTGTGTTGTAGGAAGAAGGTGTTTTTGCTTCTGATTGGATTTTCCTGGTTTCAGTTTTTTCTATTTTTTGCGTGTTCCTCCCCCTGTTGCTGACTGATGCCCACTGTTAATATACACTCATTGCCAATTACTCACCATAACAGCCAATAAAAGCCAATTAAGTGACACATCAAAGCACATTAAATAAAAAAGTCAGACTGTAATAATTAAAAAAAAAGAGTCAAATTGTGAAAAGTCTGATTGTAAAATTAAAACAAGGTAACTAGTAAAAAACAAGAAGAAAATTAATAAACGATAACAATGCTAAATAAAATAACACTAAAAATATTTAAAAGGATAAAAATAAAGATGAAAAAAAAATAATAAAAACAAAAAACAAAAAGACGGATTCGAATGAAACCAAACAGAAACGGGGTATTTTAAGATACCTCTCTGCCGAGTAAAAACATAAAATTTAGGTCAAAAATTGGGGTATGACAGATGCCCCTATTTAAGTCTCTTCGTCCGGAGATCTGAAGAGAAAATCTTGGATTCGACGGGTCGAAGGGACTTAAATACAGAGTACACCAATTTTGGACCTAACAAAAAAAATGTGGAATGCTCGTGATGCAAAGGTGAATGCAAGACGGCGAGGATGACCTGACTGGGGACAAAACAAAACAAAAGGATAACCGAGTTCATTAAAGACAAGGGATCCGACTCCACTGGGGGATAATATATAGTTCCACTGGGGAAGAGATCAACCATCGTATTGATAGCTGAAAAAGGAAGTATGGTATGGGAACGACACCGACCACAAGCTGCCCGTTTGTAGAGCTTGCCACTTGAGGTGAAGACGGAAACAAAAGTAATATGTTACTGACGACGAGAAACAAAGGTGAATGTCAGCTGTTCGGGATGTAGCCGAACTTGCCACTGACGACATGATAAGAGATAAAATGTCAGCTGCTCGGGATGTAGCCGAACTTGCCACTGACGACAGGATAAAAAGGTAAAGGTCAGCTGCTCGGGATGTAGCCGAACTTGCCACTGACGACAGGATAAGATAAATGTCAGCTGCTCGGGATGTAGCCGAACTTGCCACTGACGACAGGATAAAAAGGTAAATGTCAGCTGCTCGGGATGTAGCCGAACTTGCCACTGACGACATGATAGATGATAGAATGCCAGCTGCTCGGGATGTAGCCGAACTTGCCACTGACGACATGATAGATGATAAAATGCCAGCTGCTCGGGATGTAGCCGAACTTGCCACTGACGACAGGATAAAAAGGTAAATGTCAGCTGCTCGGGATGTAGCCGAACTTGCCACTGACGACATGATAAAGGATAAATGTCAGCTGCTCGGGATGTAGCCGAACTTGCCACTGACGACAGGATAAAAAGGTAAATGTCAGCTGCTCGGGATGTAGCCGAACTTGCCACTGACGACAAGATAAAAGGTAAATGTCAGCTGCTCGGGATGTAGCCGAACTTGCCACTGACGACAGGATAAAAAGGTAAATGTCAGCTGCTCGGGATGTAGCCGAACTTGCCACTGACGACACGATGGTAAAAGGTATGCACAAGCTGTTCATTAAAGAACTGTCACTTGGCGAAAAGAGGGTGACATCTTTGGATCAGACACACTGGGGATGACACTTGGGGAAAAAGAGTTACAAATTGTTCATGATTGATTGACATGAAAAGCAAGACTCAGGATGGTTAATGCAACTATGTATTGAATGATGTTATGTGCATGTTGCGTATGCATGAATGTGTATATGCATGAATGTATGTAAGACAATACGACTTGTATGACTGTATGGAGGATTGACTTGTGGGACAGTATAACTGATGGACTTGATGAGACAAGACTGGACAGGTAAGATGGAAAGTGGACCGACGACGCAGTACAAACACTCAGCAATCTTCATTGGGGGATGATGCCATTGGGGACATATCAAAACATTGACGGGGTAAGGCCCGATGTATGCAACAACTGGTGGGGAGCAAACACTTCCTGGGGGAGACGTGTTAATCCCAAGACCCGGCAGAAGAACTGGTGTTTCTATGGTCATGCTTTTTGTTTTTTCTTTTTTGAGTCCCTAACTTTTGCCTGGACCGCCCTTTCGGGTTTTCAGTCCACCGGGAATATATTCTTTTTTGTATGCCCCTAATATTTGCCTGGACCGCCCTTTCAGGTTTTCGATCCACCGGGACGCTCATTTTTGCCTAAGCCGCCCTTTCGGGTTTTCGACTTACCGAGCTTTTCTTTTTTTCCTTTTTTTCAAGCAATTGACCATGTTCAGCCTGCAAAGTTTATCCGTTCTCATGACAGATGTTGACGCACACTTCACTTATTCATGAGTTCATAGAGAATGTGTTTATTGTTTATGCTTTTCAAAAAATATATAAAAAAAATTTATGATTTTTGAAAAAAGTTTTGCTTCAAGTACTACCATCAAAAATAGAAGAAATTTTATAAACCGAATAAATGGGAATTCCAAATAAAAGGCACAGGCTCAAATTCATTTAACAGAGTGGTGGCCCGCCAATGGCGTGGCTCAACGGATCTCACAAAGTTTGGAAAATGGTAAATATAAGGGGAAGATACATTGAACACAATACCGTTGTCTCCCTAACAACTTTGAATTCCACCATTTAGATGCTTCCGATTCAGAGTCTTTTTGACTGCTAATGTGCCCCAAGTGAGTCATGGCCAACCTGATGCAGTTACTTTGTCTTTTGATCCTTGACTTTTGCATAGACCGCCCTTTCGGGTTTTTGATCTATCAGGATGATTATTTTCTGCTTCATGTCTCTAATTTTTGCCTGGACTGCCCTTTCGGGTTTTCAGTCCACCGAGACGCTCATTTTTGCCTAAGCCGCCCTTTCGGGTTCTCGACTTACCGAGCTGTTCTTTTATTTTTAGACAAAGTATTTCTTGACTGCATCGGCGTTCACAGGACGGGGAAGCTCGTCACCATCCATAGTCGTAAGAGTCATTGCACCACCGGAGAGAGCTCTCTTGACGACATATGGACCTTCATAATTAGGCGTCCATTTGCCCCTGGAATCGGGTTGAAAAGATAGGATCTTCTTGAGCACAAGACCTCCTTCTTGGAACACACGGGAACTGCCCGTGACACAAAGCATTCATGCGTTTCTCTGATCATATTTGTTTTGACATCATTCAGCCTCTGATAACTTAGGTTCCATTAAAACTCTCATTGATGGAATCTCAATCTCCACAGGGAGTACTGCTTCCATGCCATACACTAAAGAGAAGGGGGTTGCCCCTGTTGAGGTACGTACTGAAGTGTGATGTCCATGTAAAGCATACGGTAACATCCCATGCAGGTCCTTGTAAGTGGTTACCATCTTCTGCACCACCTTTTTGATGTATTTTCTTTCTTTTTGTTCTTTTTTGCTTTTGTTTGTTGTTTTTTTTTTGTTTTTTGTTTTTTTTTTGCAGCCTCGATGGCACCCTTCATCTGGGATTTGACCAGGAATACTGTAATGGCAGTTCTTCGGAACCCAAGTTAATCATTTCGAGTGCTTCTTCATGAGGCTGAATGATGTTCTTTTATATTCTAGTAACAGAGAGATCCTTTTGGGAATCTGTTCATCCTCCTCCTCTTCCGCTTCGTGAACAGGGAACTCAAAGTCTGGAGAGAGCATAGGGTTACAGTGTTCAACGGGCTTATTGATGCTTAGTCGGCATATGATTGATGATTGATTTTAGAAAATGAGTGAAAAATGCAGACCTTTTGAAATTGATTTAAAATAAAATAAAATAAAATAAAATATTTTTTTTGGGTTTTTTGTGTTACCATTTTTCCAGAAAAAGCAGTAAAATAAAAATAAAAAGTCGCGAAAGAAACGACAATTTTTCATTGATAGTGGTAACTTGAAGACAAAAGTAGAGCCCTACATGATTTCACTTTCGTATCGGGCGAAACGAAAGGATTTTTGAAAAGATAAGACAACTAAAACACATTCCTTGGACTCATGAGTAATTGAGGGAATGTCAACAACGATCCAATTGCAGTAACCTTTGCCATGTGTTACAAAATTCACTGCCACCTTCTTCACCAGGGTGAGCTTCTGAGCAATCTTGCACCAAATTAACAGATGGGGTCCCATGGTCAGGTAGTAGATTAGCTTGCACATCGGGACTCGACAGTTTGAAGGATAGGATGTTGGCCTGGATCAGCTTCTGGACTTCGGCTTTCAAGGCATAACAATGCTCAACGTCATGACCGGGTGCCCCTTGATGGAAAGCGCAAGAAAAATGAGGTCTATACCCCCTTGGCAATCTTTCAGGTACCTTAGGAGGTGCCCTAGTTTGAACAAGATTTTTATCAAGCAAAGCGAGAAGCAACTCTGCATACGCCATGGGGATTGGATCAAAATGGGATATCCGCTGAACCCGATTCTGTTGTCGAACTGCTGGGGAGCCTGTTGTCGAGGCTGTTGTTGATACTGCTGTCGAGGCCTTTGTTGGGGCTGGAGCTGATTTCTGGATAGCCGAAGTTGGGGTTCCAAAAGAAGTGGGATGAAAACCTTCGTCTGATAGAAATGGCATCCCCCATGGGTAAGCTCTAGACATGCCGGGCGGTGGAGCAAGTATGGTAGAAGCTGGTAAAGCAAATAAGATTGGCTGCTCAAGAGTAGTAACAGCAGGCTGAGGAACTGACGTCTGGGCTTGGGAAGCCAACAGAGCATTCATCATGGAGGTCAACTTCTCCATCCCTTCCCGGAGATTGGCCACCTCTTCCCGGAGGTTCTGGTTTTCTTGCTCCAAATGTTCCATTCTTTTCCTCTGATATGCCCTAGTGTTGTGTGTGTAAGTCGGTTTCTGCCGAGGACGTCGGGCCACTTTCTTGGACTAGGCAGATAGACCTTTGGAAAAACAAGACGTGAGACTCGGCTTGCGAAACTATGAATGCGATATAATGCATGAATATGCTTATGCAAAAAGAAGAAAGATTTGTTATCGAAGGACTTTGTTGAAGTAATTGTAAACATCATGGTTTGAACATTTCATTTGAGCATCAAGGCATTATAAAATAGTTCTTTTTTAGAAACCAAGCCAAGGGGCCAATTCAAAAGTCCTTTAGTGGAAGCTAGATTTTTAAAAGAAATCTAAAGACTCCTAGCTTCCTTGAATTCAACAAATCAGGGCTCTTGAAGGTGTACTTCCTAGTGCTCCTCTATGATGTTTAAAAAAACTTGTTTAAGTCCTTCGGTAATTGGATGGAAAAAAGATGAGTTTATGCATGGATGCATGCATGCATGGTTATGCTAAAGAAGCGGAGAAAACATGGTGAGGTTAAGTCCAAAATGTTGGAGTCAAGGGTAAACACGCCATTTGGTAAGGACTATGGTTTCATTTGTACATGTATCACGGGTTCTACCAAGTTCCCAAAGTCATCGACCACTTCCGAATATTGTCGGATTACGGGACTACTCCCGGTCCAACGACGTTCGTAGGAAAGTCTCGTTTGAGTGTAGTATCGCGTATCAACCAATTCAAGACTAATCTTGATTAGCCACCGCACTACGTCCTAAAAGGCCAAGATGGGTTAAAGGTAACTCTAAAGGTCCTCAACTTCATAGGCCACTTAAAAATAACAATGTCAAACACGACTACTCATGTCGACATGGTATTACCTTTAAGAGACCTCCATTGAGTGGGGTTATATCACATGTACCAACACCCAAGACTACTCCTGGTATGACACTTTGATTATACCACCATCCTATCTTATGTTTCTCTCAAGCCCGGGTGTAGGACTTATCGCACCACTCACGTAAAAGGAAAAAACACATAGGCACATATTTACACATTTTTTGTTTTAAGCAAGTTATAGCACAAAAATAATTAAATAAAATCAAGTTAGGCTCAACCCTCTTAGGGATATCCCCAGTGAAGTCGCCATTTCTGTCGCGGTGATTTTCGGAGATCAAACTATTGATTAGCGTTGACTCACTAATTTTATTCACGACCGAACTTTTAATTTTTCAAAAGAAAATGGGAAAAAGTTCTAAATTACCACAATTTTAAAGATTAAGGGTTCGGGGGTTAGTTACGTTTAGGGAAGGTGTTAGCACCCTAAACGTTCGTAGTACTCTACGAGAACCTCTTGATTTTATTTATTTATTTTGGCTATAACTTGCTTATTTTTTAAGAGACAAAATTAAAATAGTGAGAAAAGAAAATGTTTTTTTATTTTTTATGATTTGGAAGGACATGGTCCTCTGCCTACGTACCCGTGAGGGATCAAAACCTCGTAGTTCGGGGTAAAAAATGACGTTTGATTTGTTTGATATTTTTTTATTAGTTTTAAAAAAGTTTTAAAGATAAAATAAAAGCCAAGTGGCTAAATAAGATTGATTTGTGTTTTTTAATTTTGAAAAGGATTAAAGTGTTATTAAAGTGGATTAAAGATTTTTTAAAGAAAATAAAAGAAAAAAAAAACGAACACTTGATTGAAAATCAAGGTTTATTGAGAAAAGATTTTTTTGATTTTTGATTATTTGAATTTTTTGTTGTTTTTGAATATGGACTAAAACTAAAAAGGCCAAACGCGAGGAAATTCCGTGGTGACGTTGGATCACCACGAAATCCCTTTGAAATTAAACTAACCTAATATTTTTGTATTTTTTTTTTTTTTTTTTTTTTATAAAGCGAAATAAATAAAGATAAATAAAGACATAAAGCAAAATAAAATAAAGTGAGTGTCAGTGCAAATTCTCATTAATATTTACATTGTACCTAAATACATTCTAATCAAAATAAAAAGAAATGACAAAACAATAAATAAAAGGGAATTAAATATGCTAGAATAAAACTAAAATGAAAATGCATGGAATAAAAGGAAAATAAAAAATAAAAAAAAATGCATGATGATTATAAGATAAATTCAATGGAATAATATGCATGAAAATACCTAAAAAAAAAAGATAATATGCAAGAAAGATAAGAAAACTAAAAAAAAAATAAAAGGGAAAGGGGGGGGTGCAGTAAGCAAAAATGGGGGTATGAGTAGCAATCAGCAAGAGCTGACTGAAGAGGGAGGTTTGGGCCGCATAGGCCTGGCTTGGCTTAGAAGTTTTAAAACCAATTTTCAGAAAAAAAACATCATTTCACTCTTCTCTTTCTCTTTCTTCCTCTCTACCTTCTCTCTACCTTCTCTCATCCTCTCAAGCTTCGCCGGAAACAACAAGCTGAGGCGCGGCGGCCGGCCAGCCCTAGGGGCGGCGCCACCGCGCCGGAGCGGCCAAACAACTCTTTTTTTTTTAAAAAAAACTATATTTTTCAAATCCTCTCCCCTCCCTCTTCTCAAAAACCTAACTAGATTTCTCAAATCTTTTCAAACAAGGAGCAGATCTAAATTTAATTTTTCAAAAAAAAAAAGAAGCACCTTTCGGTTTGGATTTGGGCTGTTTGGGGGGGGAGCCGTGAGTTTGGATGTGTGTTAAGGGAGTGAGGAGGGTAGTACGGCCGTACGGGTTATGGGGTGTTGGTGGGTACGTGTTTGAGGGCGTGGGGAGGGCGTGTTTGAGTGTGGTTTTGTGTGAGGGGAGTGATGTGAGTGTGTAGTGGCTGTGTTGAAATGGGTTTGAGTTGGTGGTTTCGTACGGTTGTGAGTGATTCAGGTAGGGAGAGTTTTGTGTGTAATGATTTTTAGTGTTTTGGTCGCCGTGAATGGGTGGTAAGTGGTGTTGTTTTGACTGTTGGTGGTGGTAGGTCTTAGTTTGTGTTGAGGCCGTACGTTTGGGTAGTTGGGAGTGGTTTAGGAGGGAGGCGTGTGTTGTTTGTAGAGGGGGAGAGGTGAGTTCGTGCGTGTTTTGTGTGTTGTAGGAAGAAGGTGTTTTTGCTTCTGATTGGATTTTCCTGGTTTCAGTTTTTTCTATTTTTTGCGTGTTCCTCCCCCTGTTGCTGACTGATGCCCACTGTTAATATACACTCATTGCCAATTACTCACCATAACAGCCAATAAAAGCCAATTAAGTGACACATCAAAGCACATTAAATAAAAAAGTCAGACTGTAATAATTAAAAAAAAAGAGTCAAATTGTGAAAAGTCTGATTGTAAAATTAAAACAAGGTAACTAGTAAAAAACAAGAAGAAAATTAATAAACGATAACAATGCTAAATAAAATAACACTAAAAATATTTAAAAGGATAAAAATAAAGATGAAAAAAAAATAATAAAAACAAAAAACAAAAAGACGGATTCGAATGAAACCAAACAGAAACGGGGTATTTTAAGATACCTCTCTGCCGAGTAAAAACATAAAATTTAGGTCAAAAATTGGGGTATGACATGCGTGAACAGTGCATCAGAAGCTGCCTTGTACGGATCAGAAGCTGCCTTCAGAAGTTGACTTTTGTTGACTTCTTCAGACGCTGACTTTTGTTGACTTCAGGAGCACTACTTCAGGAGCACCACTTCAGGAGCACTTCTTCAGGAGCACTTCTTCAGACCCAGTTTCCTTCTAGCTTTGCAACATTGCTTCTTAGCTTTCCTTTCTTGCTCTAAGCTTGTTCTTCCATAACCATTATTAGTTTCCAATCAATAAACACGTGGTTCTGAAATCACTTAAACAAAGCATTAGCAAATAACCAATTTTCCATTTAACACTTTGTTATCATCAAAACCATAAAGAGAGATAATGTATAAACAATATCCCCCTTAATTCAGAAGAGATTTGTTTAACACATTTTGTTCCAACATGCTGAAATATTAAAATCCAATTTTGGGCTTCAAGGCGATCTCAAATGGCTAAATTCACCCCCACATCATGGCAAATCCATGAGTCTTGTTCGTGAGGTCTGGAGCTTTCCAAAAAGGTATATTTCGAGTCATTCTGACACCGGATGCCAAATCTGTGCTATTTCGAGTGATCCTTTCTTGCGCGTCACCTCCTCTTCGATACGGGCTGCTAGTTTGCCTACATCAGTCTCTCCCACCTCTGAAGAACTCGACCCCGAGTTCTTATCTTGATAAAGGACCTCATCCGCATGGTATTCATATATGTCTGCCACATTGGAGGTGTTGGAAATGTTCATATCGTCTGGAAGCGCGACCACGTACGCATTATCATTGATCTTGCGAGTCACTTTGAATGGACCATACTTGCGGGGCTGTAACTTGGTGTAAGTACCAACGGGAAATCTTTCTTTACGCAGGAATACCATCACATCATCTCCTACGTTGAAAACCTTGACTCTTCGCCTTTTATCTGCAGCAATTTTATTTTTCAATCCGGTAGCTTCTAGCTTGGCCTTGACAGAATTTTTCACGGCTATAATTTCTTCAGCCATATTTTCAGCTGCTACGCTAACTCCAGGGGCTTTAGGAAACTTAATCAAATCAACCACATGCGTAGGGGCAGAAGTTTAGACGAGCGCAAATGGTGTTTTTCCAGTAGCAGAATGCACAGTGCTGTTGTAAGCAAATTCAACCTGAGGTAAAGCCAAGTCCCACTGTTTCGGTTTGTCACCACAAACACAGCGAATCATATTTCCCAAAGTCCTGTTCGTGACCTCAGTCTGTCCATCAGTTTGGGGGTGAGCGGTAGAACTCCTGTTTAGTGATGTTCCAAATAATTTCCACAGGGTGATCCAGAAATGACTGAGGAATTTGGTGTCTCTGTCGGAGGTAATAGATGTGGGGACCCCGTGAAGGCGCACAACCTCCCTGAAAAACAGTTTGGCTATGTTGGATGCATCCGTAGTTTTCTTGCATGCAATGAAGTGGGAAATCTTGGAGAATCGGTCCACCACCACAAACACAGAATCCACACCTCGCTGGGTCCGAGGCAATCCTAGTACAAAATCCATAGATAAATCTTGCCAAATGTCGTTGGGAATGGGTAAAGGCATGTAAAGACCAGTGTTCTGCGACTGACCTTTAAACACTTGACAGGTGTGGCATTTCTTGACTATGGTTCCAGCATCTCTTCTTAGGTGCGGCCAATAAAACCTTCCTTCCAGGCTAGCAATGGTCTTGTCTCGCCCCATGTGGCCACTAAGGCCGCCACTATGCAGGTCCCTAGTTAGTTTCTCCCTTAAGGATGAACAAGGAATGCACAGTTGGTCCCCTTTGAAAAGGTATCCCTCTCGAATATGGAAATCTGCGCATGGGCGTTCGTTACATCTGGCCCACAATTCTCTGAACTCAGTATCATTCTCGTACAACTCCTTCAGACATTCAAAACCCACAACCTCTTGTGCTAAAGTGACAAGTAAAGAGGCTCTCCTACTTAAAGCATCAGCTACCTTGTTAAGAGCTCCAGATTTATGCTGAATAATAAAAGGGAATTTCTGCAGGAAACTCACCCACCGAGCGTGCATCTTGTTGATTACGTTTTGACTATGAAGAAATTTCAAAGCTTGATGATCAGTGAACAAAATGAATTCTCTATGAATCAAATAGTGCTCCCATTGGCGTAGGGCTCTGAAAACGGCATAAAATTATTGGTCATAAGTACTCCACTTTTGGCGAGCTTCACTCAACTTCTCACTAAAGAAAGCGATTGGTTTCTTCTCTTGGGATAAAACAGCTCCTATGCCAATTCCACTAGCATCACATTCAACTTGGAAAACTTTTTCAAAATCAGGAAGAGCCAACACTGGGGCGGTGAACAACTTCTTTTTTATTAATGCAAAACTCTGCTCTTGCTCGGAACCCCACTTAAATTTTCCCTTTTTCAAACACTCGGTGATTGGTGCAGTGATAGTGCTGAAATCTCTGATAAATCTCCTATAAAAAGTGGCCAGCCCATGGAAACTGTGCACTTTGGTAACTGATGTAGGTGCAGGCCAGTCTCTGATAGCCCTCACCTTTTCTTCATCGACCTGAATTCCTTCTTCACCAACTATAAACCCCAATAAGAGTAATTTGTTGGTACTGAATGTGCATTTTTTCAGATTAATGTATAGCTGATTGTCTTGTAAAACTTGCAATACTAGCCTCACATGCAGGTGCTCTTTCTTGGATTTACTATAAATCAGAATATCATCAAAATAAACAACTACAAAAGATCCCATAAAGGGGCGCAAAACTTGATTCATTAATCTCATGAAGGTGCTAGGGGCGTTGGACAATCCGAAATTCATCACTAGCCACTCATAAAGTCCATCCTTACTCTTGAAGGTCGTCTTCCATTCATCTCCAGGTCTAATTCTGATTTGATGATATCCACTACGCAGGTCTATTTTTGAAAACAACTTAGATCCTGCCAATTCATCAAGCATGTCTTCTAGGCGGGGAATTGGAAACCGGTACTTGATAGTTATCTTGTTGATGGCTCTACTGTCAACACACATCCTCCACTGATTTCCTTTCTTTGGTACTAAAAGGACCGGAACGCACAAGGACTCATGCTTTCACAGATGAAACCTTTCCTTAGTAAATCCTCAATTTGTTCCCTTAAAATCTCGTTCTCTTTAGGACTCATGCGATAATGAGGAAGGTTGGGAGGCTAGAACCTGGAATCAAGTCGATCTGATGTTGAATATCTCTCATGGGAGGTAAATCATTCGGAAGCTCATCTGCAATCAGCTCATTGAAATCTTTTAGAATTTCTAAGACTTCACCTGGTATCGGAATCTCTTCCTTCACAGCACTCATCAGCCCTTTTATCACCACTGGACAAAAACACTCAGTCTCCTTAACAGCATCATCAAGTTCCTTTTCATTCTGAGTCATCACTAGGAAACTCGATTTCTTTTCCTTCGGGTTCTTATCAAATTGTAAAACAAGTGTCATAGCAATCTTATGGGTGCCCCAAGTAAATATCATCACATTATCCCGTCCCCGATAAGTAATGTCATTATCAAACTGCCAAGGTCTACCAAGTAAAATATGACAAACATCCATATCAAGAACATCACAAAGTACATCTTCTCTATAATGTTTGCCGATGGATATGGGAACTTTGCATGACAGCGTCACTCGCACCTAAGATCCCTTGTTGACCCAGCCAAGAGAGTATGGTTTCTCATGAGGCTCCGTGGGCACTTGAAATGCTCCACCAATTTTCTCGACACCAAGTTCTTTGTGCTCCCATTATCTACTATCAGGTCACATACTTTGTTATTGACGGAACAACGAGTTTTAAACAAATTATTGCGTTGACCTTCCTCTTTGGATGCTAGTTACAACCGTTGAAGCACAAAATTCACTCTCTCATCAGAATCTTCTTCAGTAAATTCAGCTCCTGCGTATTCATCTTCGTCGGCAGGCTGCTGTTAAGTGCCAGAAAGTGGTTAAAATGCTCATTTAATTAAGGCACTTATGTTACTTGTTTCACAAGTTATCATAGGATAAGCTCATATTTATGGTTCAAATGCTATATTTGTGATCCTATGCCTTACCCCATGTTATTATTGCAGGAAATTCATTCTTGAACATGTTGAGCAAAGAAAATGAAGTTTTGATCAAAGTCATCGCTAGAAGCGCAAGCTTCC
The DNA here is from genome assembly GCA_018208015.1 of Medicago ruthenica. NCBI lineage: Eukaryota > Viridiplantae > Streptophyta > Magnoliopsida > Fabales > Fabaceae > Medicago > Medicago ruthenica. Next base: position 86,044,780 of record CM031377.1, on the reverse strand, counting down.
TCGCTACAAGCGAGGATAGGCAGGGAATTTGAAGGCTTCATCGCTTCAAGCGCCAGATGCCACGCTTCAAGCGAGCCTAGGCAGGGAAATTTGAGAGTTCATCGCTACAAGCGATGGACTGGTCGCTTCAAGCGACCAAGGGCGGTTTAAGGCTCCATGCTGACGTGGAGGATTCCCATTGGCCAACAGACTTCATCGCTACAAGCGACCAGCTCATCGCTTGTAGCGAGCGTGCAAAAATTCAGTTTATAAAAGCATTTTTGGCTCATTTTCTCTGGGCAATCAGTTGGAGAACTTTGAGAACTTTTACTTCCAATTGTTAGGATTGCTTTAGTAGTAGTTTAGGACTTAGTAAATAGGGCTAGAAGTAATGATCTTCAAGGAGCAAAAGGATTGAATTGTGGAAATCAACCAAGGGCTTTGGGAAATCAAGACTTTGGGTTATGATCTTCATCTTTTCTCTTATCTTTTGTATAGTTGTCATGAAAATGAGCAACTAACATCCATTTGTTGGGATTAGAGGTATTCTTTCTAGCTTTGATGTAATATATGATTATGTGAATATATGATTTTGGCAAATTATGTGTTTATGAAGTTATTCTTTCTTTTCAATCTCATGCTTGATTCAATTGATATTGACAAATACTTTTGAATCTATGTTTAAGAATAATCTTCTATCAAAATAAGAAAATCTAGAAATGGATTTGGGTTTTGATAATCGCACAAAGTTTCGGATCGTAATGCTTTCGGATCGTTTGATTGATTGGGAAATCGTCGATTAAACGATACGATCGATCTCACGATGTCATTTGGGAAATCAATGACGTTGTCGAGCGATATGTGATATTTTCGCTAAAACGCTAAATTCATATGCATGATTTATTTATTACATTCTTTGCAAGATTGATGAACTCTAATTCCAACGCTTTGATACCCTATTACTTGTCATTTTATTTCCGTTTTTACATTCTGTTAGTTTATGCAACCAATTGTACAAACCCTTAACTCAAAACAATACCGATTGTTGAACGGTTCGACGTAACGCACCAATCCCTGTGGAGACGATAATTGAAAATACTTACTTTTGTTGTTTGAAATACTGCGACAACAAAATGGCGCCGTTGCCGGGGATTAGTGTTTTGTTATTTTGAGCATCGCAATAATTGATAGTGTTTTGAGCTTTTGTATATATCTTGTTAATATTTTTGTACATTATCAACTGTTTGTGAATTAACCCTCTTTGCAAAGCAAAGAAAATTTCCTTGTTAGTTACTTTGTTTCAGATTTTCAACATTGGAACAAATCATGGCTGATCATCATGATTATTTCAACTTCTATGATCCATACGAGGATGAATCCTATCAACAATTTCAACAATATCCGTCTGAAGACAAACAAATGGCAAGAACGGAAAACACTTTGAATTTGTTCATGCAACAATCCATGATCAACATGCAAAATACCAACCATAGATTGAGAGCCTTATCATGCCAATTGGAAATTTTGCAAGTGCAATTCAATTTTCTGCCAAGAATCATGGAGGTTCAGACCAACAATCAATCCGTTTTGGAATTCGGAGAGATTGTTGAAGACGATATTGATGAGAGTGAGGAAGAGACGTTATTTGAAGGATGTGGTATAAGGACATTAATGGAAGAATTAGAGATACCACACAAGGATGAACTTCCTCAAGAAAGGTCAAATTCTGAAGAGGCCAGCATTGTTGATAGTATGGAAGAGATGGGACAGTTTCTTAACAAGGAAGAAACTTCTAAGGAAGAGGGGATGAAAGTGAGCAAGGTAGAACTTGAACGTGTACAAGATTGCTTTTGTTCCTTGCTCAGCTTATTCTGGATAGGGAGGTTATGGACTCCACATCAGCTGTTCTGCAAGTTCATGGAATTCCTCCCGCAGCAAAGGAGTACAAAAGCTGATGTGCTTTCCGTCTCGTATTGGCCACCCTAACGAATCAGGCGTCGAGCTAAAGACGTTAACCAAGCGCTTGTTGGGAGGCAACCCAACTGTGTAGGTTTATTGTTTTTAATTAGTATTTTAGTTTTGAATATCCATTCATGCATGTAGGGATAGTGGCAAGGGCTGAAAATTTAAAATTTCTGTTTACTGTCATGGTCGCTACAGCGATGGATCTCATCGCTATAGCGACGAGCTTCAGACTCTGTCGCTGTAGCGACGCATCTTTCGCTTGTAGCGATGGAACCAAACTCTGACAGTACAGTTTCCAAAGCCACTTTGAACCCTTATGTACTTTGGATATTATTATTTTGGTTATTATGTTTAATATATTATGCTTAATTTCAAATTTTGTTATTTATTTTTGAAATTTACCCAACATTGGAAAGAAAGATGACAAAGATTCAAAAGCTAAGTGCTTGTTTGAAAGCAAAGCATTGAGCTTAGAATCATTTGAGTGATAATGATAGAATGAGTGTTAAAGCGCGCAGCTAAGGTACTCGTTTTCTTGTTTTTCTAGGTATATTCTTGAATGTGAATAAGTTCTTTACACACAAGTTAATTTATTCAGTTTTAAGCAAGCATATGTTTAGTTTTGAACCAATTTAGAACTAGCCAAAATGTGAGGTATCCTCAACCATTGTATATATATGCAGGAGACCAACATATCATGTTTAACTCAGTTATTTTATGTTAAATCTATTGTTGTTTTAATTTGTATAAAAGCATTGAAATGATCAAGGCAATTTTTTTGAAATTAAGTGAAATACTTGACCAAATAAACCTACCCTGTGAGAAGTGTGAGTATCTGTTAACCCCTCTGAGCCTATTGAATCAGAATCGTTAGCCATGAACTGTCAATTTTAATAAGCTCAATTGCTTATTTAAATTGCCGGAGTTTGTAAAAAAATTCAGTTCATAGTTAACTCTTTATTGAATTCTGATAGTTGTTTTCTTTTGAACCCTTATCCATCGTTATTATTGACCTTTGCCATAATGATAAAGGAACATTCGATTAGGGTGTCATTGAACTAAGTTGGGGAGAAAGGGAGGTTGTATTTATGTCAATGTAATGGTGAATGTTGATAATTGATCTTGACAACAAGAAAAGAAAAAGAAAAGAAAAAAGAAAGAAAAGCAAACCAAGAAAAAGAAAAGAGAAAAAATGAAAAGGTTTGCAATAATTCAAAGAAAAAGTTGTCAAGATCAATCAAGAAAAGAAAAATTATGAAGTTCACCAAGAGTTGTATTGGAAAAGGAGGAAGTTTGTAATTAGAGTGAATGTTCCTCTTGCTTGGCCATTTGAATTCAAATATCCCACATATGACAATTCTTTTGTAACCTAGCCCAATTACAACCCTTAAAGACCTTTTGATCAATGCCTTTTATGCTTTTGGAAATGATAATTAGATGGACACATAATTTAATTGGAATGTTATCATGTTTGTTGGATGAGTGTTCATACCCTCACAATAGTTTTCAATATGTTCATATATTTTATTTAGAAGTGTGTTAGGTTTGGTTCAATTTTAAACATGTTGCTTGTTAAGGATTGTGTGATTAGATGCTTTGTGTTTAGAACTAGTTCACATTTATAGTATGTATCTCATTTAATGAGAAACTTAACCCTAGCTTGCGCAATCACGTTTGAATCATTCATCTGACACTTATTTGCTTCAAACTTTTGATTCTTTTGCATTCTTGCTCAAAGCCATGGTTAAAGCTTGTTTCCTTATTTGTTGTGTCCTTTGTTTGAGGACAAACAAAGATTTAAGTTGGGGAGTGTGTTAAGTGCCAGAAAGTGGTTAAAATGCTCATTTAATTAAGGCACTTATGTTACTTGTTTCACAAGTTATCATAGGATAAGCTCATATTTATGGTTCAAATGCTATATTTGTGATCCTATGCCTTACCCCATGTTATTATTGCAGGAAATTCATTCTTGAACATGTTGAGCAAAGAAAATGAAGTTTTGATCAAAGCCATCGCTAGAAGCGCAAGCTTCCTCGCTACAAGCGAGGATAGGCAGGGAATTTGAAGGCTTCATCGCTTCAAGCGCCAGATGCCACGCTTCAAGCGAGCCTAGGCAGGGAAATTTGAGAGTTCATCGCTACAAGCGATGGACTGGTCGCTTCAAGCGACCAAGGGCGGTTTAAGGCTCCATGCTGACGTGGAGGATTCCCATTGGCCAACAGACTTCATCGCTACAAGCGACCAGCTCATCGCTTGTAGCGAGCGTGCAAAAATTCAGTTTATAAAAGCATTTTTGGCTCATTTTCTCTGGGCAATCAGTTGGAGAACTTTGAGAACTTTTACTTCCAATTGTTAGGATTGCTTTAGTAGTAGTTTAGGACTTAGTAAATAGGGCTAGAAGTAATGATCTTCAAGGAGCAAAAGGATTGAATTGTGGAAATCAACCAAGGGCTTTGGGAAATCAAGACTTTGGGTTATGATCTTCATCTTTTCTCTTATCTTTTGTATAGTTGTCATGAAAATGAGAAACTAACATCCCTTTGTTGGGATTAGAGGTATTCTTTCTAGCTTTGATGTAATATATGATTATGTGAATATATGATTTTGGCAAATTATGTGTTTATGAAGTTATTCTTGCTTTTCAATCTCATGCTTTCAATTGATATTGACAAATACTTTTGAATCTATGTTTAAGAATAATCTTCTATCAAAATAAGAAAATCTAGAAATGGATTTGGGTTTTGATAATCGCACAAAGTTTCGGATCGTAATGCTTTCGGATTGTTTGATTGATTGGGAAATCGTCGATTAAACGATACGATCGATCTCACGATGTCATTTGGGAAATCAATGACGTTGTCGAGCGATATGTGATATTTTCGCTAAAACGCTAAATTCATATGCATGATTTATTTATTACATTCTTTGCAAGATTGATGAACTCTAATTCCAACGCTTTGATACCCTATTACTTGTCATTTTATTTCCGTTTTTACATTCTGTTAGTTTATGCAACCAATTGTACAAACCCTTAACTCAAAACAATACCGATTGTTGAACGGTTCGACGTAACGCACCAATCCCTGTGGAGACGATAATTGAAAATACTTACTTTTGTTGTTTGAAATACTGCGACAACAGCTGCTCATCATCACTACCTCTTTCCTCTACTACTCCAGCAACTCTCCTTGTTGGGCAAACATTGGACCTGTGACCCTTTCCACCGCAACGGTAACAAGTATCACTGGCAGGCTTCGCATATGGATTGTTCTGTTTTTGGACGGGGGTCTTGCCTTGTGGTGCGCTGCCAGAACTGCTTGCTTTGCTACTTGGGTTTGAATCTCGGGTTGCTGCACTTTTTTCTTTGTCATCAGCATTGTTCTGTGGAGAATACCTTCTGAAATTTGAGAAATTCCTGGGAGATTTCTCTATCAATTCCGCTTTCAAAGCTAGGTTGGACGCTTCAGCAACGGTCCAAACAGTCTGCAATCCCATCTTCTCTTGTAACGAACCTTTTAAACCACTAATATAACGAGCCACTTTCTGATTCTCGGACTCGCCCAATTCATTTTGTTCAGAGAAAAGCAAGAATTCAGTTGTGTACTCTGTCACTGTTTGCTTGCCCTGAACACATTCAATATACATCTTATACAGAATTTGTTCGTAATCTTCAAGCAAAAACCTGTCAAGCATCAACTGCTTCATCTTCTTCCAAGTTCGTATAGGGCGTTTTCTTTGCCTCTGCCTCTGAACGACGAGCCTATCCCACCAAACAGCCGCGGTACTTTTCAGCCTGATCGCAACCACCTTAACCTGCTTGTTTTCTGGGACGTCCATGACGTTGAAAAACCTGTCAACATTGATCTGCCAATCCAGAAATTCTTCTACTCCCATTGTTCCGTGAAACAAGGGAATATCAGCCTTCACGCGGTAATCATGGTGATTCCCACGTTCACTCCCATCTTCAGTCGCGACTTCATCATCCTCGGAACTCGAGTCATCAGAAGTAGGGTTGCGGTTGTTACGAACCCTAACAACCGGAATTGGTTCGTTATCATTTCGGCGGTTGTTATCGTTTCGGTTGTTGTTGTCGTTTTGGTTGTTGTTGTCGTTTCTGTTGTCGTTGTTGTTAACGTTTTTGTTGTTGTTGGTGGTGATGCCATCGACTCTAGTTGTTAAAACCGCCATCTGATCTGCTAACGCCTTGACCGTTGCGGTTAAAACGTCCAAGTCTGCTTTCGTAACAGCATGATCTCCCATGGTCGAATCACGTTCACGAAAGAACAGGAAAAACCTGCTCTGATGCCAACTGACGCAGTACGGAAGCAAGGATTAACAAGCGTTAAGCCTAAAAGATAAACAAACAGGTTGCAAGCGACAAACCTATCAAAATAAGGGTTTCCAAAATCCACCAGAATTTGAGAAAATTCTCGATAATTTTATTCAATGAAAAGGTGCCTCTCTAGACTGCAAAGTTGTATTTAAATACTAGAGGAAATAACAAGCCCCAATGGGCCGAAAATATAACAAACTGAAATAAAACGAAAAATAATCAAAATAACAAAATATGCTGAAATATTAAAATCCGATTTTGGGCTTCTAGGCGACCTCGAATGGCTAAATTCACCCCCACATCATGGCAAAGCATTGTGTCTTGTTCGTGAGGTCCGGGGCTTTCCGAAAAGGTATATTTCGAGTCATTCTGACACCGGATGCCAAATCTATGCTATTTCGAGTGATCTTTTCTTGCGCGTCACCTCCTCTTCGATACGGGCTGCTAGTTTGCCTACATCAATATGGCTAATTCATGTTTTTAAACCCTTCAATGGATAATATCTATAGGGACCTTTATTCTGGCCATTGCTTCCAAAGAAACTATACATGTGTTCAAAATTATACTTCTGCACAGAAAAAAAAAATTGAATTTTGGACACATGTTAGGAGTGGAAAAAGAAACTCACTTTGTATAGTTGTCGGTAACAAACCTCAAGTGACCATGACTTTTAGGTTCTGAATCCAAGTAAAGGTGTATGACCATGACTTTATTATCACTTGAACCAAATGTTTTAAAAACCGGACCGGCAATCAAACCGGCAGAAGTAGTTGCACTTGTAGACCTATTTTATTTAGAGTGCAGAAGTAGTTTCCATAATGCATTTGATGTTCCCTTTTGGAACTTTTTCGTTCAGTAATGTTGTTCAATATAGAAATGAGAATAAACAATGGATGAGGTGGAATGAATGTCATCACTTTCCATTCCATTCTATTATTTATTTTTTAATTTTCAAACAGTGGAATGCCATAACATTCCATTCCATTATATACAGTAACAATCCCTAAATAGGTGGGAAGTTTATTGGAAAAAGTTGCATCTCTTCAGTATCATGATAAGTTTACCAAACTGGTTGTATGTGCAGGTGAAATATAAATAAATAATGAGATGAATAAACTAGTAATTGCTATGTAGTTTGAACCAATGACACTATAACAGTTACATCATCAAGCTTGCCACCTGCATAACCCACATAGCCTAAAGCCTGAGCTGCATCACCAAATGGACTTCTAGTGGATCTTGATCTTCCAACCTCTTGTGCCATCGTCGCCAATATTTCTGCTATTTCCTGCAAGTTATACGTATATGTTAGCATAAGCTACCAGATGTTTTAAGCACATGGTAAACTTGATATTGACCACGATTTTGCCAAGCTAACAAGTTAGCAATATGTTGTGTTTGCTCTCACTTTCACAGATGATTTTTTCGAAATGTTCTCTACTTTCTCTTCAACAAGGTAGTAATGTTTTTCTTTTTATTAAAAAAAATCAAGATAAGGAAGAGCTTTGACGCATTGGTAAGGTTGCCACCTTAGGACCAAGAGATCGCGTGTTCAAATCCTACACAAAAGCCTCTCCACTTGTGGTGGTAAGACTCCGTACATCTACCCTCTTCAGACCCCACTTGGTGGGAGCCTAGTGCTCAAGGCCACACTTTTATTCAAAAAATCAAAATGATGGAATTTGAAACACGTGCGGAATAAAGTACATTTTATATAATGTGGAGAATAAAATAATCAACTAAAGAATTTTTTCACTACTCGTCATCATTAAATGTAAGCATTAGAAAGATAGACATATCCAAAAGGAAAAGAAAGAAATAAAGGCGAGAATCAACCTGAGGTTTCAAGCTAGCTTGTAGTGATTTTGATACAGTTGATGCTATTTCTTGCTCATAAAGATTGTCAAAAAGACCATTTGTGCCAAATATAATCACATCACCATCGTTTAGATCGATCTTGTACTCCTGAAACACATTTTGCTTTGAGTTTCTATCGTATTCAATCAATTTATCCAAATTATTTTTGTAGGTTTAATGAATATTGTTAATTAGCTAGTAATCTAAAATCCTCCAAGCCACTTCTATAATTTTGAGCCTCAATGTTCAAATGAAGCATGCTCAAACATTTCTCAGATCAGGTGAAAATGAGGAAATTTCAAAGAGGTAGATTACATACCTCAATGATTTCTGAGTGGTCATCATCTTTAACTATATGTATCGGAAAGCTGAATTCATGAAACATGGCATTTGATGTTTTGAAGATGGAGCCATGTCTTAAAATGATAAATCCAGTGTTCCCAACATTGGCTGCATGGAGGGCCTGCAAATAAATTGCTATACATGATTCACATCCTGGAAAATGTGCCATAGAAGGATTATATTTATAAATTTATGATCGCTGAGCAGAAGATAACACAAAAGTAAAGACACAAGTATGATTGCAACCTAAATCTAAGTTGCCAGGAAACAAAATCTATGTCTTCCGTGGATTAACTAATGGGAAACTTGGAACTTATTTAGCTGCAGATATTTCATATTATCTAAATATAATATGTCAAGCTTCATGACGTGCAAAACAATGGTTGGCCTCTTTATCCTTCTTTCTGAATGAAACAGTTATTTCAAAAGCTTAAGCTGCAAAGGAATGGGACAAAGATGCGAATTATTGCATTTTGTAGACCTTATAAAGCGAGGGCACTCCTTAATTACACAGTAGTTTTAAATGGATGAGTTAGGCCGAAGATAAATTCTAAGTTGGTATTAGAGCTTATACTAGATCAGTTGTTGGGTTGCTTGCATCGTCAACACTCCAAGCTCAATGGGCCTCGGTGTGAGAGGGTTGGAAATTCCACTCTAATTGAGGCCTTCCCCTAGCCGCCTAATTGCGGTATTTGGGTTGTGTCTTCTTTGCAACCTCCAGCACCTTCATTGTGTTAGGTGTGAAGGGTAGGTTTATTCCTGCATTGTCTCGAGATACGGCCTATGTAGTATAATGTTTGGACAATTCTCCCCTTACAAGTCGATTTTATATGGTAGAGTTATGCTCAACCCAAATTCTAAGAGTTATTTTTATGAACTAAGAACATTTTAGTTCCTCAAATGCCACTTACAAACATGAACAATATATTAATCAAAGAATACAGCACAGTATATATTTACTCATACAGAAGCATATTAGATATGTAGAAACGCTGATACACAAAATAGCATAGTGAACTCAAATCACACTAGCACTAGCAGTACTGTAGCATAATTCGTGACATACTGACACAAATGTAATACTATGAAGTAGTTGAAAATATAGTATCAATTGAATGAATAACTTAACTCAATCTGGCACTGCCTTATCATTCAGTTGAGCTACCAACTTATTATGTTCAAATTTGAACCATTTCGCAAGAACAGAAAATCATTTACCTGTCCATCAAAATAAGCAACCAAAACAGAAGATGACCCTGGAGATTCTGTTTCAGCGGCGCTTCTGATAAGAACTTCTGCAGGTTTTATCGTTGAAATGTTGTCGCAATTGGACACGATATTTTCACAATTTCCCATGAGTTCCCTGATATACACTCCAGTATTACTCCCTGCATAATTATTTCAGGTCTATAAACATAGTTTACAACTTAAAAAGACGAGATCAGAGGTTTGATTGTGGCACCTTGAAAAAATACTCTTTACTCAGTCCAACAAATGGAAATAATGTTTTCAAAATAGTAAACACATGTTCACAAATTACAACGAGGAAAATAAAAATATATTTGGTAGATAGCGATTTGGTGATTCAATTATACCATCGGAGTTCAAATTTAAACTAACATTCAGTGCAAAAAGGATACCTTCAAGTGACCACTGACCAACTCCATCAGCCACAACTAGCCAGTTTTGGGGAGAAATTATATAAGCATCTTCTCGACTTGTCAGTTCCTGAAAGTTGTTATTAGTAGGCTTATTTACCATCTATTTTAAGGATTAAAGCCAAAATCACGTAAAATATAATAAGCGTAGCGGCCAAATTTCTCATCAGAATGATTTGCAAGTACATATTGCGGGTTACATTACTTCTAGACTTGAATAAAGCATTTAGGAGATACAACATCTGAGAACATAAATGCTAAATCCCACAGCAGAAGAAAAAACTAAGACTCACAAGTACTCCTAGAAATTTAACAATTTCATTACCTTCCAAATTTCATCTAATTTTATCTACTCACTACACACAAGTACTCCCAGAGGCCAGAACTTTATGGTGTAGCTTGTCATTTAAAAACATCAAACATATCAACGACACCAAAACAGAAACAAGAACAATGACAATTTTTTCAATATCATAACTTTATAAGTTAGAACAAGGGAAAATCATGAATTTGCAATAATGATTAATTATTAACAGAAAGCAACCCTGCATTATGCCCTAGCAAAATTAGGAAAATATATCTTTTCAAAGTTTGATTAAATTAGGGTACTGAAATCCAGGCACTCCGTCATTTGTAAGCTTAACCTAACTTCATTTTTAATCCCAATTAATGCCAGGAAGGTACCTCAGAGGGATGAGGCAAGCAAGCAGCACCAGAAACTAGAAAAAGCTCCGTTCTTGAAATATTTTCCCTGTACACATTCAATTAATTAACCAGTAAGAGCCATGAAAAGGGGTTTGATGAGCATCAAACCTAGATAATAGCATTTCAACAATGATAGTTTTTGTGTATTGCTTGAGATGACGATAAAAAAATCAATGTTTTATTCCTAACAAATCCCATATTTAACTTGCACCATAAACAACCTCTATATCATTCTCAAACTTTGAAAATTGTTGCTTTATTACCAAATTCAGCAACTAGAATGTGCCCAAAAAACTTCCTTTTCAACGGAAAAGGTGAAAGTTTTACCAGTGGGAATACATTTACCTAACCACATACTGAAGACCGTGTGGACAAAGAGTGAATGTAATTTACAATACAGAAAAGAGAAGATAGTTGGCATACCTGTCACTAGCCATCTGAACTGAATGTATTTCTGGTACAGTATTAAGCAATGGATTTTCATAATCACTTCTTTCAATATTGCCAACGTCTATTTTGTTTTCCAAGTCAGAGGATACAACCAAATCATCCAACTAAACAAAAAATTGACACAGAAATCATATTAAAAATGTTAATGCACTCAAAGAAAATCATACGCCCAGTAAAGTGTGAATTATAGCCCTCCATAAGGAAAGGAAATAAAACTAACCAATGCTGACTCTTTCATTTCACTTGCATCAACTGAGTCATCAACGACGTGGCGATTTCTTTCATCATCGTCAGACCCCAAAGAAGTAGATACCGGTGCCGACTCACATAAGTCAGTATCAACACCGCCTGTCAAGTTGTCTGTTGTACTATAATCAGCTTGTTCAGGTTTTAAGGAAGTGGATAATGGCACCAGTTCACTTAACTCAGTATCAACAACGGCAGTCAGGTTGTCCGTTGCACTATAATCAACTTGTTCAGCCTCTAAAGAAGTGGATATTGGAACGGCCTCACTAAACTCAGCATCAACACCATCAGTCAGGTGGGTTGTTTCTCTATTAACAGACGGTTCAGAGTCTAAAGAAGTCGGTACTGGCACCAACTCACTTGTTATGCCGCCATCAACATTACCAGTCAGGTCGTCTGTTGCACCATAATCAACTTGTTTAGACTCTAAAGTAGATATTGGCACCAAATCACTATTGTCAGCATCAACACTTCCAGCCAGATTGTCTGTTGCACTATAATCAACTTGTTTGGACTCTAAGGAAGGGGATACTTGCACCAATTCATTTATTGTGGCATCAGCACTGCCAGTCAGGTTGTCTGTTGCACTATAATCAACTTGCTCAGACTCTAAAGAAGTCGACATTGGCACCAATTCACTATCATTAGTATCAACACTGTCAGCCAGATTGTCAGTTGCACTATAATCAACTTGTTTGGACTCTAAAGATGTGGATACTGACACTAATTCACTATTGTCAGCTTCGACACAGCCAGCCATATAATTTGTTTTGCTATTATTAGCTTGCCCGGACTCTAAAGAGAAGGATTCTGGCACCAATTCACTTCTTGCAATATCAAGACTGCCAGTCAGGTTGTCTGTTGCACTATAATCGACTTGTTCAGACTCCAAGGAAGTGGATAATGGCACAACTCCATTCATGTCAGGATCGACACTGCCAGTCTCATTGTCTGTTGCACTATAATCAACTTGTTCAGAGTCTGAAGAAGTGGATACCGGCACAAATTCAGTTATGTCAGCATCAACACTGCCAGTAAGATTGTCAGTTGCACTATAACCAACTTCTTCAGACTCTAAGGTAGTGGATACTGGCACCAAATCACTCATTTCAGCATCGACACTGCCAGTCAGATTGTCTGTTTCAATATAACCAACTTGTTCAGACTCTAAGGTAGTGGATACTGGCATTGATTCACTAATGTCAGCATCGACACTGCCAATCAGATTGTCAGTTGCACTAAAACCATCTTGTTCAGACTCTGAAAAAGCTGATGCCGGCACAAATTCAGTTATGTCAGACTCAACACTGCCAATCAGATTGTCTGTTGCAATATAACCATCTTGTTCTAGTTCACGTATGTCAGCACAGACACTACCAGTCACATTGTCTGTTGCACCATAACCAACTTGCTCTGACTCTGAAGAAGTTGGTACTGGCCCCGATTCACTTGTTTTGGCCTCAACGCAGCCAGTCAGATTTTCTCTTGCACTACAATCAACTTGTTCAGAATCTGAAGAAGTGGATTCTCGTACCAATTCAGTTATGTCAACATCAATACTACCACTCAGATCGTCTATTGCACTGTAACCATCTTGCTCAGACTCTAAAGAAGTGGATACTGGTTCCAATTCACTTCTGTCGGCATCAACACTACCAGACTCTAAAGAAGTGGATACTTCCACCAATTCAGTTAAGTCGGCAACATCAACACCACCTGCTACGCCGTTTGCTGCTCTATCCACACTATTGCCATTGTCAACTGTAGAGAGATGAGCAACTTCAATGTTAGCCTTCAACCTGACAAACAGAACAATAACTATCAAAAACTTCAATGGACAATGTTGTTTACAGAGACACCACTTAAGTTAAAATATCACCTTCTTTTTTCTCTTCGACTTCCAATGAAGCACCACTACTCAGATCAGAAAACACATCTGACTCTGCTGGAGAAACTGTTGAAACGACAACTTCTTCTTTGTGACTATCAACTTGAGAATCTTCTTCCTCAGACACACTTGGAACAACATTATGCTCAACAACAGCAGCAGCAACATCTTCACTACAAACTCCATGTTGACCATCACCATCCTCAACTAAATCCAACTTAAAATGTTTATCAATTACTTGCAAATCATTGATCACAGGTGTCTCAATCTCAGGTTCACTATCAAGAACAACACTACTTTCGTTTTCACTCTCGAGAAGCAGAGGATTTTGACCAGCAACACCAACTACCACAGTTGAAGATGATTCAATTTCTCCCCCTAAGTTACTATCATCCTCATTGCTCAATTGTTCAACACCATCATCACTTGCCAAAACACTAACACCTTCTTCCTCAACAACACCCTCAGGCACGAGTTTCTGTTTGTTTAATTCAGCTATCTTTTCTCTAATCTCACTAGCATTGCCAAATGTGAACACAAAACTTCCATCCGAACGCTCTGTCAAAGCAAACAAAACCTCAAGTATGTTGAACAAACCACAAATATCAACGAAAAAGACCCCCTTTTCAAAGTAGTAGATATGAAAGTTAGTTATACTAATTAGTTACACATGTTAGTTAGTTAGTTAGTTACACTCGAATAACTAACTCTTTTTTTTTTTTTTGTCAAATAGCATGACAAGAATCACAACCTTAATTGGGAATTGCAGGTTCGAATCTGCGCGCCAACAGATCAAATGTCTCTGCAACTACCAACTATGTTGTAGATATAACTAACTTTTATGTCTAATACTTTAATAAATAATTAGTGTAACTTACTAAGTAGTGTAACTAATTAGTATAACTAACTTTTATATGAAAAAAATAAAAATAAAAAACACCCCACTAACCAAAATGGAAAATAGACAAAAACCCAAGAAAGAAAAAAGAAAAAAGCTAAAAGCTTGAGAGTTAAATGAAGCTTACCGGTTGAAGAGATGACATGAAGTTCTTCATGTTCTTGAGGAGAAGGGGTTGAGGATGAAGTTGAATTGGGAAGTGTATGGGTGTGGTGAGTGATGAAGAATCTTCTGGGAAGTGGGGTTGGAGTAGAGAATGGAAGAAGGGTTTGGGAAGGTGGTTTAGGAGGAAGAAGATTGGAGCATGGAAACCATAGACAGTGGAAGCTTCTTGAGAATAGGTTAGACATATTTCATCAATTTTTATTAACATAAACATTAATTGATGGATTATGTTTCTGGGTTTTTGTCTGTGTAACAAAGAATGAACAAAGGTCACGTGTGAAAAGGTCTGCACCATACATGTCATTAACTAACTCGATCCATGTGGATATTTTTATTTTTTTAATCTAATTTGTCTATTACTAATTCCTATGTTTGAGGTTTATACAGATTGTTTTTACTTTTTCCCTTTATTTAGATTCTTTTATTATGCTTAACTTAAGATTTAAGTTTACATAAGTTGAATTCAACATGGGTTTGAATTTTAGTTGAAACAATATTTGATCATGTTTACTTGTATTTTCATGAGCTCTGGATAAATCAGATCTGCTCATAATGAATTGGGAGGGTTGAGACTTAAGAGAAGAAAAAAACAAAAACAACTTTGGAGTACATACATTTATTTATTTATTTATTTATACTGTTATTTTATTCATTAGTAGTCATTATAACCTTTTTTACATTCATTAGTTACTCTCTTGACAGATTTTTTTTTTTTTTTTTTTGCTTTTGTTAGATATATATGTGTAAAAAAACAGCAAATATATTGATACCATATTTTTGTGTGGTGAAGAAACATCTGATGATGAGAGCCACAAACACTTCTTGCTTCATTAAATTGGTTTTTGTTTGGATTTGCATGTCTTCCAAATTATCTTTCTTAATAGCAAAAGATAGAAAGAGCACAGAGGAGTGGAACATGGTGTCCACGTGGTTGGAAGCCAAATCAGCTGAGGATGGAAATCCATTTCCTATTGGTCCAAAATCTATCCACGATATACCTTAAGATTTCATTGTCCTACTTGGCCTTCTATGAAAACCCCTTCAGATTCTCTCTCTCTCTCTCTGTCTCTCACACACATAAAATACTCTCTAACTAGTTCAATTCCCAAGTGAACTACAAAACCAGTCTCTATTACTCTGTCTCCAGAGTGAGTGTAAAAGAGAAAGAGAAATGGCAGCTGCAACATCTGGTGCTGTCTTGAATGGTTTGGGATCTTCCTTCTTATCTGGAGGTAAGAGGAGCCAAACCTTGTTAGCTACTACTGCTATTGGAGCCAAAGTTGGTGTTGCAGCTGTTAGTCCTAAAAGACTTATTGTTGCTGCTGCTTCTGCACCAAAGAAGTCATGGATCCCTGGTGTTAGATTTGGTGGAAATCTCGTCGACCCAGAATGGCTCGACGGATCGTAAGTCCACTTAACTTAAATTGATTTTACCTTTAGAATTGATTACTACTTCACAATTTGTAGTTTTTGCTTCTATAATGATTTTTAGCCTTCCATTTATTGTTCAATCCACGTTTACTTAAATTTATCCAAACATAAATCATTTTATATTCAACTCAGTTCTCACTGAATCAATCATACAAAATTAGTTAATTCAAAATCAATTGCTATTCACTGAATCAATTATGACTTGTTTAATGTTTTTCAATTGTAGACTACCAGGTGACTTTGGTTTTGACCCACTAGGACTTGGCAAGGACCCAGCATTTCTGAAATGGTACAGAGAAGCTGAGCTTATTCATGGAAGGTGGGCAATGGCTGCAGTTCTAGGCATCTTTGTTGGTCAGGCATGGAGTGGAGTTCCATGGTTTGAGGCTGGAGCTGACCCCAATGCAATTGCTCCATTCTCCTTTGGTACTCTTCTAGGCACTCAGTTGCTTCTCATGGGGTGGGTAGAGAGCAAGAGATGGGTGGATTTCTTCAACCCGGATTCACAGTCAATCGAATGGGCTACTCCATGGTCAAAAACCGCTGAGAACTTCGCTAATGCAACCGGAGAACAAGGCTACCCAGGGGGAAAATTCTTCGACCCATTGTCCCTTGCTGGTACCATCGAAAATGGAGTTTACATTCCAGATACAGAGAAGCTAGAGAGATTGAAACTGGCTGAGATTAAGCATGCTAGGATTGCTATGTTGGCTATGCTGATTTTCTACTTTGAAGCTGGACAAGGGAAGACCCCCCTTGGTGCTCTTGGCTTGTAAACAAAAACAATTTATGTAGATAATTGAACTGAGATGCTAGACAGTTGCAAATGAAGCTTTTTCCTAAGTGTGCTACTCTATGACAAATTTAATTCATGTTCTAATGTTGGATGCATTTACCTTGTCTGTTCTTAGATGTAGTCATAGTAGATACACCTTGCATTTACCTAATAAATATATCTGTTTGATCAATATGCATACAAAGTTTAACCTTTGTCATAAGCAAGAAGATAAAAAAAGTGTCAAGATAAATTGGATTGCATAAATATTCAGACTCAAAAGCCACAAAGAACAAAACATTTAGATAGATTTCATTGAAAATGCATAAATTAAACGTTCACCAAGTTCTGCATTCAAAAGCAGAAGCAGTTAACTAGATGAAGCAAATTTATCTAGGAAGGAAGGAATGAATGTGCTATGCTTATTAGCCCCCCATTGCCATCAAAAACTCACCCTCACATACAACTTCACCACCAACATATGCCTTACCATCCATCTTGGCAATCCCAAATCGCTTTTGCAGCTTGGTAAGTGTCATTCTCATAACTAAAGTGTCCCCTGCAATCACGAGCTTACGAAATCGCACTTTGTCTATTCCAGCAAAGAAGTTTGCAAGAGAACCACCCACATCAGGCTGCAACATTACCAAACCACCAACTTGTGCCATTGCCTGCAGCAAAAGATCTCACGTTCATGTCCTCTTTTAAACCACATCCTAACAGAAACCATATTTCTTTTTTCCTCTTATTGTGATATCCTCGATTTTTAAAATATGACCTGATAAATAAAAATTTACTTAATAATTTAGGGACATAAAATTTATTTTAAAAAAAATAAAAAAAAATAGATCTCAAATTTTTAATAGTTACACATTTTTTTTTTTTGAGGGATAGTTACACATTTAATTGTTTTTAAGAAGCTGAGTAGTTAGAAATAATAATAATAATAATAATAATAATAATAATAATAATAATAATAATAATTGGTCCAGAGGCTTCTAAAAGAAGCCATTTCCTCACTTAATAGGGAAAAAGGGGGGGGGGGGGGAGAGAGAAATCAGAGAGGAAAGGAAGGGATAAGAAACAGGGGCACTGTTGTTCATGGTGGACAAAGGGAAAAATCATGACATCAAAGAACACTCTCTTCTTGGTCTTCGTCTTCTCTCTTCTATTGTGGATTGCTTGTTCATATTTGTGCTCTTGTTTAATTTTATTGAGTGAATGATTCAATTTGGGAGGTTTCAAAACATAAAAGTCATGTGGTTTACTAGAGATTAGTTATGTGGTTCTACTCAAAGCCATGGATAGAGATAAAGATTGTCTTCATAAAGGTGAGTAGGTAACATATTCAGTTGTAATTGTTATCTGTTTACACGAAAAACATATTGATTTGAAATTACTTTTTTATGCATAAACACTTAATTTGTTAGTTTCAAATTTAATCATATTTTGGGCTAGGATGGATTTGATATTGTGAAAAATATGGGATGAATTACAAATTGATTTGTAATTAGAACTTTTATTGTTGTGATATATGTCAATTCTTTAATGTGTAAATGATACGAAAAGCCGTTCGCTGCAACAAAGAGATAATGCAGCCTATGAGTTATGTGCTCATAGAAACTTGATACGAAAAACTGTTCGCTGCAACGAAGAGATAATGCAGCCTATGAGTTATGTGTTCATAGTAACTTGATATGATTACCGTTCGCTGCAACGAAGAGAAAATGTAGCCTATGAGTAATATGTTCATAGTAATCTTTTGATGATTTTCATTCGCTGCAACGAAGAGAGAATGCAGCTTATAAACTAAGTGTTCATAGTCTTTATGATAGTTGTTCGCTGCAACGAAGAGATAATGCAGCCTATGAGTTAAGTTCTCATAGTAATTTAAGGAAATTTCTGTTTGCTGCAACGAAGAGAGAATGCAGCCTATGGACTGATTGTCCGTAGTATTTTGAAATGGATACCGTTTGCTGCCACGGAGAGATAATGCAGCCTACGTGTTATATGCTCGTAGTTTTATGGATAATCATTGTTTGCCACAACGAAGAGATAATATGGTTTATGTGCACATAGAGATATATGATATAAGATACGAGAGATGATGAACTTATTATTGTTTTCCATTGTAGGCGAGTATGTTCATGTGTGACTAACAACTAGTTCATGTTAAGAATGTGAAAAGAAAAATTAACCTTTATATTGTAAATATTTTTTAGTGTGAATGGTGTTTCAGATGATGAGATTTGTAGTTCAAGGTCATTTTGGTTAAAAATTCGTACAAATCCTACTTCTCCATATTGTCCTTTTTGTTTATTATGCTCTCACCGAGTTTTTGTGACTCACACCTTTCTTTTATATATTTTTAGCACTAACAGGTTGCAGAGTAGAAGTCTCCACTGATTTGCATATGGATCTAAGAGTTTATTCTTTGTTGTAGGCGGCATTTATCTTGAATAACAACTATTATTTTGTGGTTTTAGTATGATTCAACTATAAGAATAGAAATGTTCTTTTCTTTTGAGTTTTACGAATGTTGAGATAGTTATACATATGTGGTTGATAATTAATTTATTATTTTGGAATGTCACGGAAATAGACGGGACGCCACCAAGTTTCAGTAGCTCTTTATTTTATAAAGGTGTATGTGTTTCAATGTACTAGGCTTGCTAGGCTAAATTTATTATGAGTTTCTTTTAGCCTATGCGCCGGTCATGACTTGGAATTGGGTCGTGACACTTATGTTGTGTTTGCATAAAGCAACAGTTCTCAAGCTAATCCGCAAACTTTGGAAAATTACATATATTGGTTGTTTATATCCACTCCAAAGGTCTTACGACTTTTGAGAAATTGGAATCTAAGTAGTATGGTTAATGATTTGTACCATCTTACAAGGAATCAAAGGTTATTGTAAACTGGTTCAATGAAGAAAACAAGACACTAGTTTCAGATACCAGATATTGAGCTCTTGCTGGTGTTCTTTTCAAATTTAAACACTAGTTTTAGACACCTAATCTAATATATCAAGGAAACAAACCATAAAATATAAAGAAATATGGAAACCAATCCTTAGAGATAATTTAGGATATTGTACTTAACACGCTATGTGTGACAGTTAGAAGAATGCTTCTTTTCATGCCTTTCAGCTCCACAAAAGAAACAACTATCATAACCTGATTCAATAAACTTTTGTTGTCACTTTTGAGGTATTGTATCTGCAACTTCTTTATCCTTACACTTTATTGAATTAAAGTTTGTCAAAACTGTAATTTCAGAGTGCAACCTAAGAGGGGGGGGTGAATTAGGTTGTATGACTTTTAATGGATAATTTTTCTGGTTTATTGTGTTCTTGTAAATTTTTCCGGAATTTTGTATGAATGTATGAACGAATGCTTGGAAAAATAAAGAGTGTAGGGAAGAAGAAGATGGACACAGGAATTTATAGTGGTTCCCCTACTGGTACTCCACTCCCCCACAACCCTGTGATGAATTCACTATGTTAGAATCTTTGTTACAAGCAATCTCTCCCCAAGACCCCCTAACAATCTTTCTAACATACACAAGATAGCACCCCACTATCTTTCAACAATTCTCACCAAAACTATGGCAAGAATTCACAACAATGGTTTTTGAAGAATAATAAATTGTATGGCTGTTATCTTTCTCAATATCACTTTAACAGATTATAACTTAGTGCTCAGAAAACTTTTATAATGATATGAAAGTGTGTTCAAAGTTTTTCAAACAATTAAAAGAAAGTTTGAATGCAAGTGATATTGAAATTCACAATTGAGAGGTTGAAAGTTATTGTCTTGTTTATTGCTTTGATTCTCAATTGAATTTATAGAGGCTAAAAAATTGTTTATGAAACAATACTATTTTTTAAAAACGGTTTAAAATGAAAAGACACAAATTTAAAATGGCACCCATTCATAAAATTTGAATATGAAAAGCATTTAAAATATAGTAGTTGTTGCAAGAAATACTAAATCCAAAAATAGCCGTTAATACAAAATGAAATAAATATGTGCATATTAACTTGATTCAATAATATAGTAACTAGCCGTTGGCCACACTTTGATTTATTAGACAAAATATTTTCTTTATAAAAGCCAATGGTAACAAAAAGATTAAGTGCCATTTTAATTCGCAATGCATGCTAAACATTATTTTTATGCTAAAAAATTATTGTAAAATTTCCATAATAAATTATGTTTTTTCATGCAAAAATATTTTTTATGCAAAATCACATTTATATGAAAACATTGTGAGTGTGTGATTTATTTTTCAAAAGATTTTTAGACATTGCTTCATATGGGAACTTAGAAAAAATGATTGTAATTATTTTTTGAGCATTCTAAGTTGTTCCATAAGTTAAGAATGATAAATCAAAAAATAATTTGCCATACTTACAAAGTGTATAACCAAGAAGCCTAGACACTAATCTTCATTCTTAATCTTCATCTTGTGCCTCCATAGTTTTTCTTCTTTTGTGATGTGAGTTTGTTATCATCAAAACCCAGCCAAAGTTAGAAGGAAATCTTCTTCACAATCTCCCCCTTTTTGATGATGACAAACCATATCTTTTTGACAATGTTTGCTCAACGAAACTCCCCCTATCTTGTATATCTCCCCCTTTGTTTTGCAATTGGATAACCTTAAACAATTTAAGAACAAAACACAAACATACACTTTCTCCCCCTTTTGACATCATCAAAAAGAAGAAAGAAAGGATAAGATCCAAAGGGTCGAAATAGAAAGGAAATAATAAATTTTTTATAAAAATAACTTATCTTCTTCACAATGAATATTCAATCCTTGACATTATTTTGCACATATCATATGAGATAAATATTTTAAATACAATGATTTCTCACACAAAATAATAGCATCATTAAAGCATCCAATTGATATTTTTTCACAAGTCACATATGCTACTGTTATAACATTAGTCAAATATTCAGACATAATATATTTATTTAAATTAATTAATTATATTCCAAAACTTTTTACCCTTGAACAGTAAAATACTAGCAAGTAACGTTCATGTTTTAGGCTAAACATTGCAAGCATGAAATAACAACAATTAACATTTAATATGCATTCAAATATGTCTGATAAACCAAACTTATTCATACTTGTCAAAATTCACAAACATGAATCGTTTCTAAGTCATGCATGCATTAATTTAATACCATACATGAATTTAGAAGACAAAAAACATCATATATCTATATAAAATAATTGTGTACCTTTCACCATGGTCATTAATAAAAAAGAAGTGTTCATCTCTCCATCAAAGTTGCAGAGATAATTTAGCCACACATAAATAATAAATTGAACCATATCATATGGTCTTATATCTTGAAGAACCCGGTCTAATCATGACAAGATTTTCATATGGTCTTCAAGTACCTACAAAACAATTAATAGAACTTTCTAGGTACCCATTGTAATTTGGGTCCTTGTGTGGTAATTCCTTTCTTTACCCAAACAAATTCACCATAAGGAACACCAAAGTTTCTTATGTAGCATGTATTTGGAGTATGGCCTTTCATGTTGCAATAGAAACATGATAAATTTTGAACATGATATACACTAGAATTACTTCCATTGGAGACATTATTTCTAACCTTAGAATTTGTTTTCTTATAAGACTTGTTAGAATAATTTCTTCCATAAGAATTATTTCTAGTATTCATACTTTTAAGAGGAATTACAACATGCATTTTCTTTGGTTCCAAGTTGTTGGAAGTTGTGCCTGCTTTAACAAAGATTGTTTTACTTGTACTTGGTTTATCAAAATTTGAAAATCCAAGACCGGTTTTATTTTTTAAATCTCTTTGTTTGCTAAGAACATCTTCCAAACTATTGTGACCTTTTTCAAAATTTTTTATTACTTGATTTAATTTAATAATTTTTGTTTCATGTTCTTTACATTTATTACATGAAGAATTTTTGACCTTTTCTAAATCCACTTGTGCATCAAAAACTTTTCTTTCAAGTGAAACAATTAATTTCTTCTGTTTTACACAAGTTTTAGAAAGTTTACTACATTCTTCATATAATTCATCAAATGCATTTTGTAATTCATCATATGAAGGTTTAATATCAAGTTCAGAATCACTAACCTCTTGTTCATCATCAGAGTGATGAGATGCCATTAGTGCAAGATTTGCATACTCTTCATCCTCTGATTCAGAAGATGAACTTATGTCATTTTCTTCCCATGCAATGTAGGCCCTCCTTTGCTTGAATTCTTTCTTTCCTTTGTCACCATTTTTGTTTGTAAAAGATGGACAATTTGCTTTCATGTGACCTTCTTTCCCACATCCAAAACATGTAATGTTTTGGTTTGACGTAGAGCCCTCATTCTTCTTGAAAGATTTTCTTTTATTACCAAACTTGAAGGACTTGTCCTTTTTAAGAAATTTTTTAAAACTTTTTGCAAGAAGATTGATGGTCTCACCTTCATCAGAACTTTCTCCTTCATTTTGTTGTTTTGACTCAACTCTTAGAGCAATGCTTTTGTTCTTCTTCTCTTGCCCTTCATGCTTTTCCAATCTTCCAAGTTCCATTTCATGTTCTTGGAGTTTACCAAACAAAGCGGCAGAAGTTATTTTAGAAAGACTTTTCTTTTCTGATATTGCAGTCACCTTTGGTTGCCAAGCCCTTGTTAATGATCTAAGGACTTTGAGATTTAATTCATCATTTGTGAAAGTCTTTCCAAGAGCCATCAAGTGGTTTGTTAAGTGAGAGAATCTCTTTTGTAAATCAAGAATTGATTCACCGGGCTGCATTCTGAACAATTCATATTCTTGTGATAAAGTGTTCAGTTTTGATCTCTTCACTTCTTCTGTGCCTTCATGGGTTACTTCTAGAGTGTCCCAAATTTCTTTTGCAGTTTTGCATTGAGAAATTCGGAAGAACTCATCCATGCCAAGTGCTGAATGAAGCATGTTGATTGCCTTCTTGTCAAACAACAATTTTTTCTTATCATCATCAGTCCAAGATGTTTTTATTTTTACTTGGACAACATCATTCACAACCGTTGTAGGAATGAATTGACCATTCTCAACGGCATTCCATATTTCTTCCCCTTGTGCTTCCAAGTATGCACGCATGCGAATTTTCCAGAAATCATAGTATTCACCAACAAAGCATGGAGGTTTGTTGCTACTACCACCATCTTTGAACACAATGTTTGAATTTGAAGCGGAAGCCATTTTTCTGGATCAAGGAGCAAATTACCTTAACTTGCTCTGATGCCAATTGTAATTTCAGAGTGCAACCTAAGAGGGGGGGGGGGTGAATTAGGTTGTATGACTTTTAATGGATAATTTTTCTGGTTTATTGTGTTCTTGTAAATTTTTCCGGAATTTTGTATGAATGTATGAACGAATGCTTGGAAAAATAAAGAGTGTAGGGAAGAAGAAGATGGACACAGGAATTTATAGTGGTTCCCCTACTGGTACTCCACTCCCCCACAACCCTGTGATGAATTCACTATGTTAGAATCTTTGTTACAAGCAATCTCTCCCCAAGACCCCCTAACAATCTTTCTAACATACACAAGATAGCACCCCACTATCTTTCAACAATTCTCACCAAAACTATGGCAAGAATTCACAACAATGGTTTTTGAAGAATAATAAATTGTATGGCTGTTATCTTTCTCAATATCACTTTAACAGATTATAACTTAGTGCTCAGAAAACTTTTATAATGATATGAAAGTGTGTTCAAAGTTTTTCAAACAATTAAAAGAAAGTTTGAATGCAAGTGATATTGAAATTCACAATTGAGAGGTTGAAAGTTATTGTCTTGTTTATTGCTTTGATTCTCAATTGAATTTATAGAGGCTAAAAAATTGTTTATGAAACAATACTATTTTTTAAAAACGGTTTAAAATGAAAAGACACAAATTTAAAATGGCACCCATTCATAAAATTTGAATATGAAAAGCATTTAAAATATAGTAGTTGTTGCAAGAAATACTAAATCCAAAAATAGCCGTTAATACAAAATGAAATAAATATGTGCATATTAACTTGATTCAATAATATAGTAACTAGCCGTTGGCCACACTTTGATTTATTAGACAAAATATTTTCTTTATAAAAGCCAATGGTAACAAAAAGATTAAGTGCCATTTTAATTCGCAATGCATGCTAAACATTATTTTTATGCTAAAAAATTATTGTAAAATTTCCATAATAAATTATGTTTTTTCATGCAAAAATATTTTTTATGCAAAATCACATTTATATGAAAACATTGTGAGTGTGTGATTTATTTTTCAAAAGATTTTTAGACATTGCTTCATATGGGAACTTAGAAAAAATGATTGTAATTATTTTTTGAGCATTCTAAGTTGTTCCATAAGTTAAGAATGATAAATTAAAAAATAATTTGCCATACTTACAAAGTGTATAACCAAGAAGCCTAGACACTAATCTTCATTCTTAATCTTCATCTTGTGCCTCCATAGTTTTTCTTCTTTTGTGATGTGAGTTTGTTATCATCAAAACCCAGCCAAAGTTAGAAGGAAATCTTCACAAAAACCATACCTATCACAGACTTTTCGCTCTTGACAAACCTCTTTTCAATATCTTTAATGAAATTCTTAACAGTAATTATCTTTTCAGATAGTTCGCCCTTAAATGTTTCAGGATGACCTTCTTCATTACAATCAAACACATGTTATTTGAATTCTCCCACCTTTCAATTTCTCTCTTTTGTTCAGAGATACTCTCATCCGCAAGAGGTGAGGGAGAGTCGGTCCTTAACGCAAGGTCGATATCCATAACTTCAAGAACTATCACCCGCGAGTCCCTCCACCATCACACATCCACCGATGGTCGTATTACCTACGGTTGCGCTTCGTCACTTGATGATCACTTCGTTCGGCCTAATAGGTGTATATATATATATATATATATATATATATATATTCTTGTTTATTGAAAAAAACTAGAGAATTAACACATTCTTTATATTGTTTTGTATGCAGGAAATCTTCTTTCATTCTTGGTGTTTTTTGCCCCAGTGTAAGTAAATTTAAATTGAAGTCTTCATTTTAATAATAAAAATTTAAGGGTTAATATGTGTTTACCCCATGTAATATGAGCGATTTCTGGTTTACCCCCTATAAAAAAAGTGTAACATCCCGCTTCAGACCTAAACATTTATCAGTGTCGAGAAGACATAACAGATATATTTTAAGGAATGGCATTTTAGTAAATTGAGGGTTAGGCTATAAAAGCCATTTACCTCAAAATTTCCTCATAATTCTTACACTTCCTCTCTCTAAACATTTCTCTCCAACTTCTCTCTAGTTTTCTCTCAATTTCCCTCATTCAAACCTCTCCAACTTTCAATCCTCTCCATCAATTTTCATCTCAATCTCTTGAAGTCACTTCTAAGCTCACCTTGTGGGAATTTAAGACAAGAGAAAGTTAAGGAAAAATCAAGAAAAGAGGAAGAACCAAGCTAGGGTTTTTGGAGTAGAGGCTTGGCAAGGATCAAAGCAATTGCTAGGTGAGCTCCATTAGTTTAAAACCCACTTTGGGTAAGTTTGGGTGAAAATCCCTTTGTTTTGGAAAGTTTAATAATTTGTGCCCTAAACCTTTGATGCATGCCAATCCTTGCTTATCCATGTTTTAAGTCATCAATTTGTAGTTAAAAATCATTCCTCATACTGTTGGGAAGCTTGGGTAAGCTTGGATAAATTAAAATGGTGGAAAAATCACGTTTTGAACATTTTCTGTCCTGTAATGGTTGCTCTGCGAAATTAGACTTTGCTCTGTGAAGTTGACAGCATTTGGTTCTGGACCACTTCGCCTAGACTTTGCTCTGTGAAGTTAGACTTTGCTCTGCTAAGTTGACAGCTTTTGGTTTTTGTACTCTTTTTTTAAATGTACCAACTGTCCAAGTGCCATGTACAGCATCTAAAACCCTATTTTTCTCAAGGAACACTATTTTAACATATCCTAAAGGCTTCCAACAAATGAGAGTATAAGTAAACAAGGACTAGGCAAAGCATTAGGGGTACAAAGGGTAAAGGTAAGAGGAAGAGGAAATTATTACAAGTGGGATAGTAAGCCCTTAAGTATGACATATGACAACGATATGTCTAGAACCTATAATAAGTACCAAGAATAGAGAAAGTATTCAATTAAGTGTACGAGAGTACAAGGAATGTTTCAACATTCAAAGCTTTAGATAAGATCGGGTTAACCGAAGGTTTTGAGTTGATAACTCCAAACCAAGTTGAGTAATCAATATGATTAGAGATATGCCTTAATGTTGAGATAGGCATCATGAAAGAACATAAGTGGCTTATGAGAACGATAAGTTTAAACCTTATATTATAGGTTAAGTATCACATGATCAACCACTTGATAAATGCATTAGATATGCATATGAATAGAGTAATGTATCAGATATACATATGAGTAATAAAGTCAAGAATTAAATTATAAAGTTAAATGTGTCCAGCAGGCTCCGGATTATGCCGGATGGGACTTCCGAGAGGGTTTTCTACACGTAAGATTACAAGTTATATATATATATATATATATATATATATATATATATATATATATATATAAAAGAATAATAAGAACAAGTTAATTAAAAGATTAAATGTGTCTCCTGTTTTCTCGCTAGTTAGAACGCAGGGGGTTCCAGCGAGCTGGAACGGTGAAGTTACCATCCGCGAGGTTAGCCGCACACAAGAGTTTAATTAAAATGTTAAGTCGTGACTCTATGACTCCCCGCTAGTAATGGAGTTAAGTTACCCCGTTAGTAGTGGTTAGACGTTCTTTAGATGTAAGTCCTACACAGCAAAAAGATAAGTTAAGTCGTGATTCTCAGGCTCCCCGTTAGTATTGGAGTCGAGGTTCCCCGTTAGTAGTGGACATGCATTGTTTATATGTAAGTCCTGCACGACGATAAGAGGAGTCCGGTGTCAGCCTCAAATAGGAATTCACCGGTAGATGGGAGATGTATTACAGGGTTACTCCATTCGGATGCACTCCGTAAAATGAACAAAGATAATTATTGTATGTTCAATGCTAACTTTCTAACTTAATGATAAAGAAAGATGTATATGTATATATTATAATGAGAATATGACGAAGTAGTCATCAGATATCAGAAAGTGATCATAGTTTTCCCCTCGATCACTAGATAATGAGATTATGAACATGATAAGAATATGATAGAGACATATAACGATCCTAGTTTTCCCTTGATCGCTAAGATATGTAGAGATTGACGGAGATCATAGGTCTCCCCGAGATTGCCAACAGTTAGTGCATGGCGACCCTAGGTTTCCCCGAGGTTGCCAACAGTAGGTTGGGTGGAGCTCACTGAGACATTATGTCTCATCCCAATCCTTCTGGTTCAGGTTTTCAGGTAAGCAAGAGGTTTGTGATGAAGTTCTTCAGGGAGACGCTGAATGGAGTGCAGATGCTCGTCATGTACCAGCTAAGGAGGTTGTCAGACAATTGTATAAGTGTATTTTAGTGGTACTTGATCTGTTGTATAAACGAGCAAATTTGTATTCATTCAGTTGTATATTATTATTATTAGTGAAAATTTTAATGTATCCAGTATCAGATTTAATACGCATGCTAAATATTCTAGATAAATTTAGTATGGGTGTTACAAAAAGTTTAGATTTCAACCCTGTAATATGAAGATTCTTTGGTTTTAGACCCTATGGTCATCTGATTGTGCAAAAACATTGATGTGGCACACCGAGTCAGCATTTTTGGATGACGTGGTACGCTGATTGTATAATTAATTTTGTTTTTATTTTTTTATTTTGATTTAAAAATAAAAAACAATTTAAATAATCTGAAAATTAATTTTCAAAAATTAAAAAAAAACAGAAAAAAAAATTCAGATTTTTTTTCAAAACTAAAATGATTCGAAAAATTAGAAAAAAAAATTAGATTTTTTCAAAATTGAAAAAATTAGAAAAAAAAAATTCAGATTTTTTTTTTGCATGTTATAGAGATTGATCATATGGTCGAGGGGGAGGTTAATATTAATACTAATTATAAATATATATATATATATATATATATATATATAAAATAAGTCCCCTAAAAAAGGTAATAATTTTGAATTTTTCCAAGCATGTATAAGATGACGTGTATAGTCTTGATGAAGCATCCAAACGAGTTGATCGAAACAAGCAAAATAGTATTTTTCTTGCATCAACCCGCAATGCAACAATAGTGTGGAGTTGAACATTGCCACCAAGTATGGCAATATAGAGAACTCTTCGGTGCTTTTCTTTTTGTATAATGCTATAAACGTTAGGTTGTAGTAGTATATTCATGTCAAATAGAGACGACAATGAACCGAGTCAACTCGAACAAAGTTCAGAATTCGACTCAATTATTAAGGCGTTGAACTCGGTTCATGAACCAAATGAGGTGAATTTTAGCTGAAAATCAAGTTCGTTAACTAAATGAGCTGAACTTGAACTATATATAAGTCCACTCATTGGGTTCATAAATTAGCTCAATTATATGTATGTGTGTGCGTGCGCGTGCGAGCGAGCATGCGTGTCTTTGTGGAATTACATGTACTAGATTTAGTGTGCTTTTTTGCATCATTGTTTTTGGTTCTTTGTAGCTTGATATGT
This sequence comes from Medicago ruthenica, assembly GCA_018208015.1. Taxonomy (NCBI): domain Eukaryota; kingdom Viridiplantae; phylum Streptophyta; class Magnoliopsida; order Fabales; family Fabaceae; genus Medicago; species Medicago ruthenica. The sequence continues at coordinate 86,015,421 of CM031377.1, read as the reverse complement.
TTAGTTTTCTATATTTATATGCATATTTATGCATGTATATATTTTATATTTGTGTTTGTCCTTTAAACAATATAGGTTTCTGATAACTTTTATTTTAATCCAACTTTTTCCTTTTTAAAAGAAAAGTTAAAAGGTCAAAGATATAAAAGAAAACAATATATTTTAGGAAAATGCCAAGAATTGGGGTAAGGTAGAAGACTCTTAACAAAGGTCAAAGATATAAAAAGAAATCTATCAGACTAACCAATAACATTGACTTGGTATCTGACTTTCGTGACATTCTCACCTATTTTTCTATTTAAATTTCTTCTTAGAATCAAACTGAAAATGAAAGAAAATAATGTACTTTAAATGAAGTCACTTACACCACTTGCAAAGGACTTCACTCATACCAACTCATCGCGGGTATGAATGCAGGTACAACCGCACTGATCTTTATTTTGATGTACCTGCAACCTACCGCGTCAATATTGTTGGTTGGATTTGTACATCTTTATCGATCAGTGTCTTTGCGGCACCCCTGAGCGTTGTGGTAAGTCAACTTTACCATCATCATTTTTATAAATTTAAAATTGCAAATTTGCCACTAATTTTATGTATCAATTGTTTTGCAGATACGGGTGGTTCATACACAAAGTGTGCAGTTCATGTTGTTCACGCTATCACTCTTGCTTACTGTGAGTGCCGTGATATGGTTTTTCTACGGTTTCCTACTGAACAATATTTATATCTATGTAAGTATCTATTTAATTAAATAAAAAAAATAAGACTTAATTGTATTTTTTTATCCTCCTATTTACATATTTTTGAACTTTTAGTCCACTTTTTTTTCTTTCTAAGACCAGCTTTTTGGTCCCTTGGTAAAAAAAAGTCAATGAAAATTTTAAACCCACAACAATTTTAATGGCGTTGCTCCCTCATTAATGATGTTGCGGTGACTTGGCAGGGCTGACGTAGGTAAATAGTAATATATCTTTTTTTAACTGCAAAATGATCGAAAAATAAAAAACAAATTATATAACCCTCCTTCAGCACCATTCACTATCTTCCTTCATCTTCATAAAGGGTGGAATTTTTTTGGGAAGTGAAATCGTATAAAAATCAAGCTATAGGGGAAGACGAAAAAGTACTCCCATTTTCTGGTTTATTCATGAATTTTTGTAAATAACAAAGATATGTTTTGCTTGTTAAAAAAAATGATAGGTTTCGGTCTATGAAAGAGAAATTGATTTTTATTTTATTGAACTTAATAAAAAATTCAATTTTTAAGCTTGGTTGTCGGACATCAAACGTACAACAATTGGTGTTTGTATAGTTAATGCCTTGATTCTTTCGAATTATCACTTAATTTTTTTTCATTGAAGTTTTTTTCCCAGCTATATATTTATTTTTTATTTTTTTTTTTTTGCAGCTCCCCAACGTGTTTGGATTCACGTTGGGAGCCATTCAGATGGCGTTGTACGGATATTATTGGAAGTATGGAGTTGATCATGCCGTTGCACAGCGGGAGGAGCATGGCATTGAGGAGGCAGATGAGTTAGTAGATAGGGAGGATCATGTTCTAGGGGTTGATCATATCACTCAGGGGGAGGTTGATCATGTTGTTGTAGATGGGGAGATCTCCGAGGAGAGGGACGAGAGAGTAGTTGGAGAGGAGCATGTTCTAGAGGTTGATCATATCGCCGAGAGGGAGGTTGGTCATGTTGTTGTAGAGGGGGAGGTTGTTGAGGAGGGGGATGGGCGAGTAGCTTGCGATGAGCATGTTGTAGAGGTTGATCATATGACCGAGGGGGAGGTTGATCATGTTGTAGAGGGGGAGGTCGCTGAGGAGAGGGAGGAGCATGTTATAGAGATTGATCATATGGCCGAGCGGGAGGTTGGTCATGTTGTAGAGAGGGAGATCACTGAGGAAGAGGGAGTAGATGGGGAGGAGCATGTTCTAGAGGTTGATCATATTGTCGAGGGGGAGGTCACTGAGGAGAGGGAGGAGCATGTTATAGAGATTGATCATATGGTCGAGGGGGAGGTTAATATATTAATAGAAATTATAAATATATATAAATATAAAAAAAAAAATAAGTCCCCTAAAAAAAGTAATAATTTTGAATTTTTCCAAGCATGTATAAGATGACGTGTATAGCCTTGATGAACCATCCAAACGAGTTGATTGAAACTAGCAAAATAGCATTTTCTTGCATCAACCCGCAATGCAACAATAGTGTGGAGTTGAACATTGCCACCAAGTATGGCAATATAGAGAACTCTTCGGTGCTTTTTCTTTTTGTATAGTGCTATAAACGTCATGTTGTAGTAGTATATTCATGTCAAATAGAGACGACAATGAACAGAGTCAACTCGAACAAAGTCCAGAATTCGACTCAATTATTAAGGCGTTGAACTCGGTTCATGAACCAAATGAGGTGAACTTTAGCTGAAAATCAAGTTCGTTAACTAAATGAGCTGAACTTGAACTATATATAAGTCCACTCATTTGGTTCATAAGTTAACTCGATTATATGTATATGTGTGTGCGTGCGCGTGCGAGCGAGCATGCGTGTCTTTATGGAATTACATGTACTAGTTTTAGTGTGCTTTTTTGCATCATTGTTTTTGTTTCTTTGTAGCTTGATATGTTTAGTTTTCTATATTTTTATGCATATTTATGCATGTATATATTTTATATTTGTGTTTGTCCTTTAAACAATATAGGTTTCTGATAACTTTTATTTTAATCCAACTTTTTCCTTTTTAAAAGAAAAGTTAAAAGGTCAAAGATATAAAAGAAAACAATATATTTTAGGAAAATGCCAAGCACTGGGGTAAGGTAGAAGATTCTTAACAAAGGTCAAAGATATAAAAAGAAATCTATCAAACTAACCAATAACATTGACTTGGTATCTGACTTTCGTGACATTCTCACCTATTTTTCTATTTAAATTTCTTCTTAGAATCAAACTGAAAATGAAAGAAAATAATGTGCTTTAAATGAAGTCACTTACACCACTTTGCAAAGGACTTCAGTCATACCAACTCAAATAAATACAATCATTAGATAAAGTATGTGCAACTACACTATCCCCAACTCAGTGACATGATCAACCTCTATATTGACATGATCATCCTTTACAGTGACTTGCTCCTACCCCTCTACAACGACATGATCCTCTTCCATTGCAACTCCATACTTCCAATAGTATCCATATAACGCTATTTGAATCACCCCTAACGTGAATCCAAACACATTGGTGAGCAGCAAAAAAATAAAAAATAAAATAAATATATAGGTGATAATTATTATTATTATTTTTATTAATTTAATTAAATAAATACTTACATAGATATTAATACTATCTAATAAGAATTCATATGAAAACCATATCACTGCACTCACGGTAAGGGCGAGTGATAGTGTAAATGGCATGAACTACACATTTTGATTTTGAACTACATGTATATGTAATATGATTGATAGATAATTTTTCAAAAAAAAATGTATTGATAGATAAAGTTAGTGGCAAATTTGCAATTTTAAATTTATCAAAAAGATGATACTCCCTCCGTTCCTTTTTAACTGTCTCTTTTGGAGAAAATTTTTGTTCCTATTTAACTGTCACTTTCAAAGTTCAATGCAATATTAAATGTTTTACTAATGTTACCCTTAGTTATTTATTGCGGAGAGAGAAATATATGAAACTAAATATTAAATGAATAAAGCTATTATAATAAAAGTATAAATTATTATATAAAAAAGTAGTAACATTTATTGATAAAATGTGAAAATTAAAAAGGAACGGAGGTAGCAGTAAAGTTGACTTACCGCAATGTTAGGAGGTGTTGTAAAGACACCGATGGATACAAAAGTGCATATCCAACCAAGAATACTCACTGTAGGTTGCAAGTAGAACAAAATGCATGTTCAAAAAGATCGACATGGTTGTACCCACATTCATAGACGCAATGAGTGTGATGGTCATCTTTGCAATTAAAAATAAATAAAACAAATGTAACTTGATGATGAATATATTAATAAAAAATTATAATTTATATGTATAAGAAAAATAGAAGTTATAATTTTGAATTTACCGAACAGGTGTGGGTGCATAGACTATATGTATATGATGATGTGGATAGCCCGGATGAAGCATCCAAACGAGATGATTGATTGAAACAAGCAAAATAACAGTGCTTGCATCAACCTGTAATGCAGCCATAGGGTGGAGCTGAACATTGCCACCAAGTATGGCAATGCAAAGAACTCTTCGGTGCTTTTCTTTTTGTATATTGCTTTAAACGTCATGCTCTAACGAATTACAATGAACCGAGTCAACTCGAACAAAGTTCAGAATTCAACTCGATTATTAACTTATTGAACTTGATTCATGAAGCAAATGAGGTGGACTTGACTTATATATAGATCTACTTATTTGAATTATAAGTTGGCTTGATTATATGTATTTGTACGTGTGCCCGTGTTTGTGGAATTACGAAAGTTTTTTTCTTTTTATATTCCACTCTCACTTATTACTTCTCTCTTCCAAACTAGAAAAAAAATCCTTTTTCTTTCTGATTTATATCTCACATATTTCTCTCTTTGATAAATCTATCAAAACAAATAATGTGTAAAACAAATTCATTAAATTAAATTAAATTAAAATGACACTGACACTGACTTCAGTAAAACAATGTGTAAAACAAATTCATTAAATAAAATTTTTATTATTAAAATTACTTCAATTTAAATTTACTTAAACTGAGGCAAAAAACACCAAGAATGAAATAAGATTTCCTGCATACAAAACAATATATAAAATACTAGTGGTTCCGGGACTCTGGCGATTGCCTGATGAGGTAGGAAATGGTGATTGTGTGCGCTAGTGGTTACATGAGCATCTTGAATATACCTGGTCGATGACACTTTATGACCGTGCATGTCAAAGATCAGGTTCTAAACACAAACTAATATCTCTTTGTTTTTTAAAGCATATATGATATGTTGTGAGTAAAACAGAGTATAAACTAATTTTCTCTTTAAAAGGCATATTTTGTGTTTTTTTTACTGTCGATTAGTTTTTTGTATCTATGTTACATGATTTTGGAATAGAGGTTACATGAGTTTTCTTGTATGATTGTGGAATATAGATTACATGAGTTTGCTTATAATTTCTGGTACTTTGATTATGAGTGTAGTGAATATGGCATGTTTATATGTTGATTTTATAGTGTTTATATGGTATTTTGAGTTTGAGATTGATGAATCTATTTTAGAATGTTGATATTGTATCATGTGTATTTGATTATTGGTACAATATGGATCTGTTTTTCAAACTGTTTACAGCCTCTGATTTTTATTACAGACTCCGCTTGAGTTTGTGAATTTGGTTTACTAACTCTGATTTACAAACCATTATTCTGTTTACAAAATATGCTTTGATTGTGTTTTTTACTCAATTTACAAACTACTCCCTCTATTCTTTTTTTATGTTTTAGAACTTCAACTATATTTTAAAATATTTGATGTTTTAATTTATTTAATATTATTTTCCAAGTTTATTCTTGTTGAAAAACACACCATAAAATTATTAAAGAAGTTGTGATTTTTGGCTTATCACATGTAATTTAATCATAAATAAAACATTTTAATCCAAAACATACAAATATTTATATACTTTAATTACTCACTTGTGCCAAGAGCTAAAACATCAAAAGATAAAAAAGGGAGGGAGTGTCCTTTAATTACATGGTATCGGACATGAATGTGAATATTAACTTTCTAGCTTGATTATATAATGATGATAGGCTTTCGGAGAAGAAGGGGAAACTGGAGAAAGAAATAATGTGTTGAAGAAAGTAGTAGAAGTTGTCATTGAATTGATGTTGATGCTTGTAATTTTTCCTCTTTTAATTTAGTCTTAAAACTATTGACAACACTTGTAAGATGAGTCAAGTGTTGCGACATACTACTCCGTCCCAAAATATAAGCAAAAATGAATCAACATAAGTTGATGTATTTGATACAAATTTTGAACCAAATACATAAACTTTTGTTGACCAATTTTTGCTTATATTTTGGGACGGAGGGAGTAAACGATGGCAACAACCAACCACATCTACCAGTTTCATTTCAGTTAGGCTGATCCTCCAACGTTGTTCTTGTTTATTCACATTCACACTTTATTGTTGTTTCTGTTCAACCATTCAACCATGATGAAAAAATATATATAAATTGAACAAGATCATGTATATATCAGCATTCAATCCAAGTTATATTTTTATATTATAGTCGATTTTTAACCATTTAAGGTATCAGCTGCAGAAGGGTCAGCTGCACCATTTGTAGTGAATTTCTCAATCTGTTGCTGAAGAATTGACATGCTGTTGTGCCAATTGTATGTCTACCTATGATATATTCATAGAAAATTAATAAATAACACATGTAATTATAGTTATAACATTTGAAAACAGAACTGTTACAGATGGAATAATTACTGTGAATGCAACTTCAAAATGTAATTTTAAATAAAGTGATAAATCAAGTTTGAAAATATTTTGATTACTTACCAACTAGGGTGACAAGGTCTTGAGTGTTGAGGCCTTTTGATGCAAACTTTTGTTTCTTCACATCAACAGAATTAGGGGTGGATAAAAAAACCAAAAAACCGAACCGAACTGCTAAACTGAACCGAATCAACCCAAAAAAAACTGAACCATTACTAACAGTTCTAGAACTGAACTGAAACAGTTCGGTTCAGTTCAAAACAGTTCGGTTCGGTTCGAAACAGTTCGGTTCGGTTTTACCTTCTAAAATTCGATTTTGTTTGGTTTTTTATTTTTTTCAATGGTACCAATAATAACAGTTCCGTTCAGTTCGAAACAGTTCGGTTCAGTTCAAAATCCAAACAGTTCAGTTCGGTTCAGTTATTTTAAATTTATCAAACAGTTCAGTTCGGTTCGGTTCAGTTTTCATCCCGAACCGAACCATGCCCACCCCTAAACAGAATCACCAGGACCAGGCAAGTTATTGACATCTGAAGCCTGTGACATGCGTCCGTCTCAGCGTCCAATTGGAACTTGCCAACTCAGTCCACCACTCTGCAAATGCATACAAAAATTAGGTCAACATTTCAATAACTTATATATAGTTATAATAATATATTCAACTTATGTCAAATTTATTGATTCAATTCTCAGTACTACCAAAAAAGTTGAATTAATAAAAAAAATAAAAATAGAAAAAATAATTGATATATAACTCTGACGTTTCTAATAGTTGGTGGCTAAATTGGAAATGATTTTTTATATTTTTTGTCACTAGTACAACATTTTCTAGTAGTATCTGTTCTAACTATCGTTTGTTCAGCAATTTATGACTATTAAAGTGAAATACTCAATATATAGTTAAGTTTGTTAATTACCAGAACAACAGAATCACGAGCAGCAAGGGCAACGATATCAGCACAAGAGACAACACCCGGACATGCAGCCTCGAGCTTTGTCTTAGCATCATCAATAAGAACAATGAGAACAGATGCGTCACAACCTTGGACGAAACAATCATGAAAGTGCATCCTAAGTAAACCAGGAGCCAAAGAAGAATCAGAGTTAACATGAGATGCAACTGTGGACTTAACAATGGATTCAGCTTGAGAACTTGTACTTGAATAGAATCCTACACGTGTCCTTGTCCATACACTAATGTGTTCACAATACAAAAAACAAGTAAAATAAACACAACCTTAAACAAACTACCCTCCATTTATATCATATTTTTGTAAATGCTCTATAAGGGAACTAAAGAGGAAGCTTAATTAAATGAAATGAAATATATGTAGTTGTTTAGGGGTGGTAAAACGGGTCCAACCCGTTTTGCCTGTTATTTTTGGCGAGTTGAATCGAAGTTTTGAACTCGCTTCCTATAGTTGGTCCGCCTCGCTTAACTTGTTGAAAAAACGGGGCGGGCACGGGGCGGACGGGCCGGCCCACTTAACTCGTTTTTCTATCTTTTTTTAGAATTATTTTACCCTTTTAGATTTATTTTGGTTGTTGGATTTTTTTTAGGATTTGTTTTATGTTGCGAATTTGTTTTATGTTGGCGACTTTTCCTTATTTTGCGATTAAGTATGATGTTGAGTTCGACAATTTGTTAATTATCTTGTTTTTACCATAAATTTATTTGATGTCTATTCTTTTATATTTTTTTATCATAAAAGCAACTTAGTTTTTTGTTACAATTAAGTTGTAAAAATTGCATTAAAAAAAGTTGTTTTTTCTCTAAAAATAATGTTTTTTGCTTGACGGCCCGGCCCGCCAACTCGTCTGTCCACCACTAAAAGGGGCGGGGTGAGATTTTGGACTCGGTGACCTAATTTGATTCGGCTCGTCTCATCCCGTTTTAAGCGGGATTATGTGCGGCGGACCTAAACGGGGAGGGCCGTCCCGCTTTGCCATCCCTATAGTTGTTTAGGACTTTAGCTGAATATAAAGAGTTTCCTCATGCGATTATTGTGTAGTGAAATGCAATATCCAATGCCATGCATGAGGTCCAGGTATTTATATGGAAAGGTTTGACTTTTAGGGTCAAAATGAACAAGAGGAGCAGGGAGATCCTCTGCCTTGAAGCTCTGGTGCTTGACCCTTGCTTTGTACCGCTAGCTTTTTAAATGAATAAAAGAGTGTGCAAGGGTCTTTATTTATAGTGCATCATTACTTAGGGGTTAAGAGAAGAAAACTAGGGTTTTCCAACTAAAACGACTTTGAAAATAAGCAAAACATCACTCCCTGGCCGTGCTCATGCGCAGGGCGCATAGAGGGAGGGGCATGGGTGCATGAGATAGTAGCCAAGGCTCCCTCATGTGTAACACCCATACTAATTTTTATCTAGAATATTAGCACGTGCATTAAACTGATACTGGATACATCGAGGTTTTCAATAATAATAATAATACAACACAACTGAATGAATACAAATTTGCTCATTAACAAAATCATCAAGTACCATAAAATATACTTATACAAAAGTCCATTAAGCTCTTGAGCTGGTACATGACGAGCAACTGCACTCCATCCAGCATCTCCCTGATGATCCTCAACACGATCCTCGTGCTAACCTGAAAACCTGCACCAGAAGGAATGGGATGAGACATAATGTCTCAGTGAACTCCACCCAACCTACTGTTGGCAACCTCGGGGAACCTAGGGTCGCCATGCCTACTTTTGGCAATCTCGGGGATTCCTATGATCGCCAAGCTTTAACCTTTCCCATATAGGGTATACCTGCATGTTCCTGCTATCCTGTGTAGTCATAATAACTAAACTACATCCTGCTAAACTAGTGATCAAGGGGAAACCTAGGATCACTGCCTGAGCCTGATAACTGAATAGTCATGAAATCTAGACTATAACCTGATAACTTGGTGATCGAGGGGACTCCTAAGATCACCACCTGATACCTGCCTGATGGTATTACTGCCTGATAACATAATAAAGTATATACTGATATTATGTTAGCTGTTAGCGTTGAACAAACATTATTATCTGAGTTCATTTTACGGAATGCCCCCGAGTGGAGTAACCCCGGAGCACATTCCCCTGATAACCGGTGAAAATTCCTATAGTAGGCTAATCACCGGACTCCTCTTGCCTGTGTGTGTGGTTATCCTCACAGAAAGTTCCTGCCCGTTCCAGCTGCACTGGAACCCCCTTGTGCTCTAACTAGCGAGAACACAGAAGACACAATATAAACTATGTGTGGTTATCCTCGCGGAAAGTTCCTGCCCATTTCAGCAATGATTGAAACCCCTTGTGCTCTAACTAGAGAGAACACAGAAGACACAAAGTTTATCCTAATAATTAATTATTCCTGGTATATAGAATATACAATAACCTGGTAATTCCTGAACATATGTATATATAAGAGTCGTCATGTAGGCTCCCTAACGGGCTAGCCTATCCAAAATAAATCTGAAGCGTACCTGTGCCACGACTTGTCAACATATATATACATGTTTATACATACTCTGTATAAATCCTGATAAATATCCTTGTACCACTAACTAGGGTACATCCTATCCTGAACTGTTACGTGTACCCTCAGTGTCACTCTGACGTGAACAACTGAGGCACGTCCTGATGTACATATAAAATGTACCTGAAACTGGGGAAAAATCCCTGGTACCATGTCTAAGGTACGCTATAACCTGCCTGGTTAAGCGTATCCTGATAAATAACCCTTATCATACCTGCTACTATTCTTACTTGAACCTTGAATGTAATAGTACATTCCTATTATCCTCGTATTCTAAACTGAATACACCTCTATTCCTGCTTACCTATCATAGGTTCTTGACATATCGTTGTCATATGTCATCCTTAAGAGGTTACTACCTCACTTGTATTAATTTCCTGTTCCTCGGATCTTTGTTTTTGTACTTCCTTCACGTTACCTATTCCTTGCTCCTTTATGATTTCGCACGTTAAAGGCCCTTAGGATGAGTTAAAATGGTGTCATTTGATTCTATAAAGTTTCTGGAGAAAACAGTTGCGAAAAACCTCACTTACACGCGCCGGATCACCCGAAACAGCTCAGCTGACAAATGATGTTTCTGGTGAGCTCGCTATAGCGACGGGCTGGTCGCTATAGCGACCCAGGGCCGTGACCAAAAGGCTCTGCTCGCTGCAGCGAGCTTATCAGTGCAAAAATTGTTGAAAACTGTATTTTTTCACCATTTTAGCTCAACCCAACTTACCCAAGCTTCCCAACAAGGTTAGGAATGATTTTCTATTGCAATTTGACCAATTAAAACATGGATTAGCAAGGAATTGACAACAAACAAGATTAGGGTACAAAAACCATATCTTAGCATAAAAATGAAATACTCATACAACTCACTCTAGGTGGGTTCTAAAAACCCTAGGGAGCTCACCTGAACTGAATGATCTTGCCAAGCTTGCTATAACCAAAAACTTAGCTTGGTTCTATCTCCTTCCTTGATTCTTCCTTAACTTTTCCTTGCTCTAAATCTCCCAAAGTTAGCTTGTGTTCCAAGAGTTGAGGAAGAAAAATTGATGGATGATGGCAAGAGAGGATAGCGTGAGCCTTAGAGAGAGGGGGGAGAAATTCAGCTTGTAGAGAGAGAAGGGAAGTGAGAAAAATGAAATGAACAAAGCCTTGACATTCTATTTAAAAGCCCCTTGTGCGCAAATTACGTTTATGCCCTTGCTTGCTCGAACTTAAACGATACTGATAAAGGTTACGTCTAAGCGGGATATTACATCATGCGATTATGTAGTTTCTATGCAGATTCTGCAGTTTCCGTCCCTTTTTCGAGCGTTCTTCCGTCTTGCAATGCCTTGGAACTTGAAATGAATTTTCTTCACTTTGCATTGCCTTCAAATACCTTATAAGAATCATTGATCTTCAATCTTCATATTCTCGATCCTTCATGTTAGGGATGGCAATTGGACCCAGTCTCGATGGGTACCCGCAAAAAATACCCACAATGGGTAGGGTAAAACCCCGCTTTCATGAGTTTAGGCTTGGGTCCGGGTAATTACCCACAAATTCAAATGGGTATGGCACGGGTAAGGGTACTATACTGTTCAGCCCCGCAACCCGCATATATATATTTATATAATATGATAAATAATTTATGTATTTTTGGTGTATAATTAATTAATTTATTTAGTTATTTAAGCTTAAACCTAAATCTAAAAACTACAGTAACCACTCCCTCCTATTGGTGTAAAATTTTTTAGGGATATTTTGGATGTTTTTATTTGGCTAAATACTACGATTCGTACTATTTTATGAGTTGATTTGAAAACTTTTAAACCATACTTTTATTTTAATTGTGAAATTTTTATTGTCTTTTCATAATTAAAGTGCGGATAATGAGTGCGGGTATGAGCACTTAAGTACTCATAGAGTATGGGGAAGGACACTAAAATTGTTACCCACGAGGGTACAGGCTCAATTACAGGTATTTTTTACAGACGTGGATATGAGGAAGGGCACTGCAGTACCCTACCCATAGGTACCCATTGTCATCCCTACCTCATGTGATGTCTTGCTTTGTCAATTTACATTATTTCTGGCTAAAAAGACTCAAAATACCCGGTGGATTGAGCCAAAGTCCAGTCCGAAAGTGGAAGTGCATTGTGAAGCTTCGCCTTTGGTCACAGGAGAAAGAATCAGATAAGAGCGCTCTTGAAGAATTTGTACCGCGGAACTAAGAGTTGTGGTGGTGCTTGAGTTGTCTCTTGCACGAGTAGACCAAGAACTGGCCATCAAAAAGTCACAACCGAGACAGTTACATTTGTGAAAAACATTTATGGTGGTGGATTTGAGAAAATCTATTAGGAATCGCGAACAATTCTCATAGATGGTGCAAATGACTTATCCGAGAACAGAGCTTAAGATGGTGCGATCTCATATCTAGATTCAAAACTAAAATTCTCAGATCGATCTTCTCACTATCTAGATTCAACGTATTGTTTGTATCTATGGCAACAGAATTAAACTTCCCACTAATTAATTATGCTTATAAAAATTAAATATTGATTGAATCCGACAAATTGATTATTAATAAGACTTAAATTTAGATCATCAGATTAAATAAATGAAGGGTGAAAAGATAGAGTAACTCTTTAAATTACTTTTTTTTATTTTGAGGGAAACTCTTTAAAATTACTTTGAAATTACTTTTGAAGTTGGTAGATCCTTCTCGTATAAAATAATATAGACATGTTATACCATCTCTCATTTATCCGTTATTGACTTTTTTGCAAGTTGGGTTTTTTTTTTCAAGTTGAAATATGTATATATCAAATAAAACTTTTCATATTATAACTATTGCCCTCTCATAAACAAAAAAAAAACTATTGCCCTCTCATAAAAATAATTGTTGCCAAAGAAGGGTTTTTGGAAAACAATGGTGAAAAGGGGCAAAAATAAGGGTTGAGGAGAAAAAGGGCCGACGTCATCTTATGTTCCCAGGCCTCACGCGCGCTGGGAGGTGATGGCGTGTGGCTTCACGTGCGGCGCGTGATGCCCACGCGCGGCATTGAAAATTTTTTTATTCTTTTTTTATTAATTTTTAAAGGTATGAGTTGTCTCTCATAAAACGCTATTTTTAGGTTAATAGCTTAACCCTACCTTCCTTAGGGTTTCTTTTTATGGTTGTCTACCGATAGCTTCCCCATTTTTCCTTGTGTATGATAAGGTGTTTCTTCGTTAGATCGGGCGCCAACGGGCAAGTGGCCTTCCTTTCTCCCGTTTTTAGTGTTTATCTCCCTTATCTATGCCAACCTTACCATTTGAGGTAGCTAAAAATGCATGTGTTGTAGCATTACCTTGTACAGAGCATGGAATGGTCATGCTCCCAGGATCTTGTTTTTTTAGATGAGATACTACGGGTTGGTCATGGGTTTTTCTTCCTTGTTGTCCTCAACATCTTGTACTACAGTCTTAAAAGAGGATATATTCAAGACCATATTTTCCTCTTTGTCTTTGAACTTCTCTTCCAAAACTATGGCTTGACAAGATTCTTGTTTGGCCATATAGTAGTTTTGGAGTTCATTCAGACTTGACTGCATCTTAGCGAAGTGTTCAGACACCTCTTGAAGAGTTGAGTGTTACCGTGCGTAAGATGCTCTGGTGTATTCATTGAGTTCCTCCCAATAAATCTTGGTTACTTTCATCATATTATTGAAGGCTTCCTCAATATATAATGGTGTATTCCATTCATACCCCCAAGTATAGGGATTGGGTTCTTCCCAACTCTGGTAAGTACTAGGGTATTGTGGTCCCTAATTTTTTTTTTTTTTTTGTAGTTGAAATATGTATATATCAAATAAAACTTTTCATATTATAACTATTGGCCTCTCATAAACAAAAAACTATTGCCCTCTGATAAAAATAATTGTTGCCAAAGAAACAAGTGCACTTAAAAAAAAAGGAACTCATTGATGTTATAAAATAATAGATAAAGTATTTACTTTTAAAGCAGGACCAACTCAAATGCCAAGCAATTCAAACAAGGACTTTAATCTTAAAATTTTGGGTAAAATAATGGGCGTTCAAAAATAATTTGGTTAAATATTTATAATATTTAAAATAATTTATTGATATTGCATAGCTTAATTGGTTATGGAAAAAGCCTCAAGTACTCTCGGTCATGGATTCAAATCTTGGTCAACACCTTGGTCAATACAAAATGAATTTTTTTAATGTTTTTTTATAGGTAGTCGGTTAAAAAAAATTAAAAGGCCTCAATAAAAAATTTCTTTAGGCCTCTTAACCTATTAGGTTGGCCCTGTTTTAAAGGAAACATCTTTTGTATAAAACAAATAAAATTGCATTAAGAAAGGAACTTTTTATATCAAAATAAATGATAAGAAAAATTTGAAGAAGAAAGGAAGACCAAATTCATAATTCTTGTGATCAATATATGATAATTTTCTCAAAATATATATATATATATATATATATATATATATGAAAATTTACTATAACAAAAGTTATAATAAGGCGCTCCATCCTTATTTTTATTATTCAATCAACATAAATAGAGGTACAAGTTAAGAGTATTATTCTCATCATTAAATTGTTTTTTTTCTTCTTTTCGAGTAGATGTTGCATGTGTAACATAGCAACTTTTGGATTCCAAGGAAAACATTATGAAGACGCCTCCTTAATCCCACCTATTGGAGGAACAATCGGAGGAATGACCCCGCCTATTGGAGGAACAATCGGAGGAATGAGTCTGCCTATTGGAGGAACAATCGGAGGAATGAGCCCGCCTATTGGAGGAACAATCGGACGAATGACCCCGCCAATTGGAGGACCAATCGAAGGAATGACCCGCCTATTGGAGGACCAATCGGAGGAATGACCCCGCCTATTGGAGGAACAATCGGAGGAATGACCCCACCTATTGGAGGAACAATGGGAGGAATGATCCCACGTATTGGAGGTACAATCGGAGGAATGATCCCCTCAATTTGACCATTTGTGAACTGCAAAGCAACAAAAATAATTAGTAACATTGGAATTGAGAAAGCAATTTTGGAGATTGAAACCATCATACTTGAGAAATAGAGAAATGATATATTAGTATTGAAACATATATGATCTACTTCTTGTTATATATAACGACGAACATGATGAAGAAGAATTTTTTTTCCTTTAGAAATTACAAATATTAACTAAATGTAATTAACCATTTGTATGAAAAAACATTGTATCATTTATTATGAATTTGTGCGGTTAATCTAATATATATAGACACACACACACACTAGCGTTTAGACGGGCACTTCATGCCCGTTTGTCCGCTCTTCTTATTGTGTTAATGCGCGTAAATTTTGAAAGACGGTTTTTATAAAATTTTGATTAAAATTAATTTGATTTTTTATTGAAATTATAGTATAGATAATAGATATTTTGTACTTTCAGCATATTAAGCAAGTCTCAATTTTGGTTTGCTTGGTGCTGCCTTTCTTCCATTTCGAATTCCTTAAGACGACTTTGATGCTTTTTATGTAATGTTATCTTCTCTTGATATTGTGATACTCTAGCAGACCTTTGTTTCCCTGGTATTGCTCAAACAAAGAAAAAGTGGTCGGCCCTCCAACTCTAGCGTACCCTTGTCTCTCTCATGGCAGCCTGATACTCTAGTAGACCCTTGTCTCTCTCATGGCAGCCTCCAACTTTAGATCACCTTCAAACTGATTCATAGGCACATACATAGCTTTGCTCATATCAACCATGGCATTAGCCATCCTCAATGCCAGTTTTTTATACCTTTCACGAGGTTGTTGAACCTCTTCTTGTTCCACTCCTTGCTGGTGTCACCTAGGCCCTACATGTGGTGTCAATGGTGTGCCAATCGAACTATCCCACATCCATAGCATTTGATTTCCTTTGTGTTAGATCGTTACTTGCGCCTTTAACACATGCCCCTTCACAAAGAGCATTTATAATGCTACAATGACCAAAGGTGAAAAGAGTTTCTTCCTTCATTAGCTATCCTTCTCAAACTCTCAGCTATAAACCGCCCCGGATCAATGTCATCCCCATTTAGAATTGATTGTACTGCAACAGCCCTTATCAGTCGAAACTCATATGAATTTACAGTACTTTCTAATGTTTGCACAAGAAACGTAGCCCATGCCCTTGGCAATGGTTTCATATACTTCAAACTGAACTTATTTAGTAACATACCATCGGTGTGCTTCAGCCATGGTGCTCCTTCTACACACAACTCCTACCTTATGTCCTCCAACTTCTCAATGTCATCCAGACTCTTAATTGCATAAAGTGCATCTCCTCTTGTTTGAATTCCACATTCTAATGGTGCCGGAGTTTCAAGTAAAGTGATAATAGTATCTGGGCTGAACCTTACTTGCTTCCCACGCACAAAAGAAACGTAAGGATTTGTATCCTTCTTAGTTTGGAATGTGTTTGAAAAGAATTCAATCGCAATAGAGTGATTCGAATGTTGAATCATGCTATTCAACTTAGTTCATCCTCTCCTTTCAAGCTCCTCTTGAATTCCCGAAATTGCATACTTCCCACTTTGAAAGCTCTCTCTTCCACAAATTGCAAATGCTTGAACTTGTTGTATCTCTTATTGTGTGGTTTATGATGAGAGAATATTTGTGTTTGAGGAATAGGTTTATGTTGTTGGGATGTTAAGTAGATCAGTTTAAGTATAAGCTTTGGGTTTGATTTGGTTTTTAAATGAGGAATTTTGATGGTGAGGGTTAGGTTTCAAAGTTAGAAAGTGAAGGAATAAGTGTTTGTTTGATTAGAAATTGGGTTTTTAATGAGAGTTTTGTTGAATGAATGTGATTTATTTGGTACTTTGGAAGCATAATCCATAGTTCTCTAAGTGATTTTGATGGATAAGGTTTATGGGCAGTGTTGTTGTGAAGGGTTTTTGGAGAACAATGGTGAAAACGGGCAAAAATAAGGGTTGAGGAGAAAAAGGGCCGGAGTCCCCTTATGTTCCCAGGCCTCACGCGCTGTAGTACCCTAATTTTGTCCAAGTTTTTTTTTCATTTTTTCTTTTTTCAAATAAATAACAAAAAAAAAGAAGATTTTTTTTTATTATTATTTTTTTTCTTTTTATTATTATTATTATTATTATTATTATTATTTTTATTTTTACTTATTATTATGATTATTATTATTATTATTATTATTATTATTATTATTATTATTATTATTATTATTACTATCTTTTTTATTATTACTAGTATTATTATTATCATCATTATTACTTTTATTATTATTATTTTTATGTTTAATTCAAAAAGAAAGGAAGAAGAAAACATGTGCCATTGCCAAGAGGAACAAGAAGCAAGTTGCTGCACAGGGTAGCACTTCTTCCCTCCCATTTTCTCTGCTACTGCCCCTGGTTTCCAGCATCCACCTTGCCATTTTTCTTCTCTTCTTCTTTATCAAAACCAGTCAAAGTAAGCTGCAAAACTGCTGCCCCTGTTTCTGCAAGTTTGCTGCCCTGTTCCATCCTTCTCCCTTTCCATTTTCTCTGCTGCTACCCCTGTGTGCAGCACCCCTTTTCCATGTTTTCTCCCAACCTCTGCACAGGACAGCACCCTACCTTTCCTGTTTTTCTTCCCCAAATCTTCAAAGATCAATCCCAAAAGCACCACAAGTTGCAAACAACACCCTGTTTTTCCATTTTTCTGTCAAACTCAGCCCCAATTTGTTCTGAAATTAACCAAAGTCTTCACCATGATCACAAGGCAAGGTCACTTCCTTCCTTTTGCATTAAATGCTAACCAAAGTCTTGGTCATAGCACACAAAAAGGTCCAGCTTTTAAGGGATTTTCATGATGACAAATGATCACAATTTTGCATATATAAGAGGCACGAAAATCAGAGGATGAAGGACATTTTTTTAAGAGAATTTTGAGAGAATCATTAGAGGAATTTTAGAGCAAGAACAGAACCAAAAGAAACAGCCAGAATTCACAACAACCTTTGAAAGGAAAAGCTCTGTTTTCTGTTTCCTTCTTTACAAACCATCACAAACAAATCAAACAATCAAAACAGCCATTAAATCTCCATAAACATCATACAAAGAGTGAAGAATAATAGCAAAACATCATTGTTATTATTATTCATCTTCTCCAGCACTTCCATATTCAAGAAACCACAATCATTCAAAAGCCCCTTTCATTTTCTTGCATCCAAAGCTTTGGCTAGGAGTTTGTAAGTATTCTGAACATTCTCATTTCTTATCTGCATTTCTGTTTGCATTTTTGTTTTGCTGTTCCTGCTGTGCTGCATTATTTTTCTGCATTTTTAGTAACCTTTAACTCATTTTTTGCACTAAAAACATCTTTCCAAAACCTTAAAAAATCACAAAGTTTACAAAACACAAAAACAGAGGTGGTTTGCTTCTTTTTCGAATGTTTTTTTTACCCCCTGAGGTTCTGAAACCAGAAATCAGTAGCAGTCTGAACAGTGCTTCTAAACCCCAGGGTCTGAACAGTGTGTCTGATGGTCAACAAAAGTCAGCGTCTGAACAGTGCTTCTGAAGTTCAGAGTCTGAACAGTGCTGTTGAGTATTTTGAAGTTGGCTGCATGTTTTGGTAAAAGCAATGTGTTCAAGCAAAGCATCTCCATGTGTATAAGAAGTCTTCAGAAGCAAGAAACTGATTTTGAAGTGGTTCAGACGCACTTTGGACCTTCAGAAGCTGAATGAGCCTTCAGACGCATGAACAGTGCATCAGACGCACTACAGTGCTTCAGATGCTGAATTGCCTTCAGACGCACTACAGTGCTTCAGACGCACTATTCAACCGTTGACCCGCGTTGACTTATTCAGAAGCTGGGTTTTTAAGTGTTATTTTTGTGCGAAACTTTGAGAGATTTATCATGGATTTATTATGGCTGAAGGGTTCTAGAATGCTGATTGATTTCTTGAATATCTTATGAAGATTTGGCTCGTGTTTATGCTTATCATATTTTCTGAAGCAATCTTTACAAGATACTTTGAAGAATTATTTGTTTCCTTATTGAGCCATTCATTATTCAGAATCATATCAATTCAGAAGATTGGATTCATATTTATGAGAGCTGCTGAAGTCTATAAATGGAGTTGTGGTGCTGCTATTGAAGACTTACGAATTAGAGAGTATTATTCAGAGAATTGAGTCTTTGTGTTTTTTTAAAAAAAAACTTAGAGTTTTATTTGTACACCACTCAACTGAGTTGGTTTAGGTGTGTTTGAGTTGTAATTCACTCTAAGCCTTTAGGTACGAGTGTTATTCATTGATGTATTGAAGTTGTGTTCAGAACTGGGTTAAGTTCAGAAGTTGTTTTTATAACTGGGTTAGTTACTTGGATAGGAAGTTAGTAGGGTTCTAAAACTCAAGGAGTTGGGTAGAAATCTGAACTAGGAGGAGATTGATTGCTTAGGCTGGGAACTGGGGGTCAGTGTCTTGAGTCTTAAGGATTAACTCCTATAGTGGATTTCCTTCCTGGATTGGTATCCTCCAGACGTAGGTGGCATTTGCACCGAACTGGGTTAACAAATACTTGTGCCTTTTTATATTTCTGCACTGTTTTATTGCTGCTTCTGATTGTGTTTGGTTGTGCTTTGTTTTAATAACTGGTGTGCCCTGTTTTACGTTTTGATTAAGTCCTAGCCAGAATTTAAATTGGCATCAGAGCAGGCACCCTGCCTGTGATTGGGTGAGCTCCAGGGAAGTGTTTTCTGGAAAGCATGGACAGAGAGGGAGGTTATGTCAACAGACCACCATTGTTGGATGGCACGAATTATGAATACTGGAAGTCTAGGATGTGTGCTTTTCTGAAATCCATTGACAGCAGAACTTGGAAAGATGTGCTAAAAGGTTGGGATCATCCAGTTGTTTTAGACAAAGATGGGAACAAGACTGAGGTGCTGAAACCAGAAGAAGAGTGGACAAAGGCTGAAGATGATCTGACTCTTGGAAATTCTAAAGCTTTAAATGCAATTTTCAATGGAGTAGATATGAACATGTTCAGACTCATCAAGCAGTGTACTGTTGCAAAGGATGCTTGGGAAATTCTGAAAACCACTCATGAACCAGACTCCAGTTACTTACCACTAAGTTTGAGAACTTGAAGATGATGGAGGATGAAAGCATACAAAATTTCTATATGAATGTGCTGGATATGGCTAATTCCTTTGAGTCTCTTGGAGAGAAGATGTCAGATGAGAAGATAGTCAGAAAAATTCTCAGATCACTTCCTAAAAGGTTTGACATGAAGGTGACTGCTATAGAAGAATCTCATGACATCTCTGCTATGAAGATTGAGGAGCTTATTGGATCCCTGCTGAATTTTGAAACTGCTTTCTGCAAACAGCCTGAGAAGAAAGGGAAAGGAGTACCTTTTGCAGTAAATTCTGAAGCTGATGATCAACAAGAGTTTGATGAGGATGATAGTGATTTAACAGAAGCTCTAGTGTTGCTGGGAAAACACTTCAACAAAATTCTGAAGAATGTTGACAGAAAATCCAAAACCAAAGGTCAGAACTTCAGATTCAACAACAAGAAGCAACAAACTGATGTAAAAAAGACCAAGTCTGAGGAGAAAAGTAATCAAGCTAAAGGTGTGCAGTGCTTTGAGTGTGAGGGTTATGGACATATCAAGTCAGAGTGTCCTACTTTTCTTAAGAAGCAAAAGAAGAAAAGCCTAGCTGTTTCATGGTCCGATGATGATTCTGAAGAAGATGCTGCAAGTGAATCAGCTAAGTGTGATACAAGTCTGATGGTAAAGTTAATATCTCAGAAGTCAGTAGCTAATTCAAAGACTGAAGCAGTTTTAGAGTCTGAGACTTTTTCAGAGTCTGATTCAGAGTCTGAAGCTTCATCTGTGTCTGAAGTTGCTAAAACCTCATATGATGAATTGGCTGACAACTACAGGAAGCTATACACCAGAAGTGCAGAAGTTTGCAAACAAGTTCTGGATCAGAAGGAGACTATATGTCAATTGGAGGCTGAAAAAGGTGAACTTTTAGTACAAAATTCAGAACTGAAAGAAGAAGTAAGCCAGCTAAATTCCCAGCTTGAGAATATGAAAAAGCAGGTCAGAATGATAAATACTGCTACTGATGTGCTGGATGAGATTCTGGAGAATCAGAAACAAAGAAAAACTAGTTTAGGATTTGTTGATCAGACTCAGAACCCCAAACAGAGGAATCCAGTTAAAAAGTTTGTTCCTGCCACTAAAACTTATAATCCTATGATTGGGACATCTAAGTTGAGACCTCAGAAGCAAGCCCAGGTGCAAGCTCAGAAGCAAGCTCAGATGCAAACTCAGAAGCAACCCCAGAAGTTTATCAGAAACAAAAGAAGAAATCATCCATGGATCTGTCATCATTGTGGAAAGAAAGGGCATATCAAACCATTCTGCTTCAAACTATATGGCTATCCTGAACATTTTTCAGTATAGAAGAGTGGAACCAGCTGCAACCAGAAATAATGTTCAGAAGGTGTGGAAGCCCAAAGTCAAGAATGTTGGCCTCATAGCTCATACATCATTGTGAGCCACCTCTAAAGAAGACTGGTACTTTGATAGTGGGTATTCAAGACACATGACTGGTGTGAAGAAGTTGCTGACTAATATAAAGCCTTATTCCAGAAACTATGTGACATTTGGTGATGGAGCAAAAGGTGAGATTCTGGGTATTGGTGACTTAATCAGTGAAGGTCTGCCTAGACTGAATGATGTGCTATTGGTGAAAGGATTAACCTCTAATCTGATCAGTATTAGCCAGCTTTGTGAACAAGACTTAAAGGTGAATTTCAACAAAGAAGAATGTGTGGTAACTGATCAAGAAAGTAAGGTTCTGATGAGGGGATACAGATCTAAAGATAACTGTTATTTATGGGTGTCTGAAGAAGAAAGAAGCCTGACTTCCTGTCTCATGAGTTCAGAAGAAGAAGTCAGACTCTGGCACCAGAAACTGGGTCATCTGCATCTGAAAGACATGAAGAAAATCCTGAGTACTGAAGCTATCAGAGTTTTACCTAATCTGAAGATCAATGAGGACAATGTTTGTGGTGATTGTCAAATTGGAAAACAAACAAGAAAGTCTCATCCCAAATTAGTACACCAGGTAACTACTAAAGTACTAGAACTGTTACATATGGATTTAATGGGGCCTATGCAAGTTGAGAGTATTGGAGGTAAGAGGTATGCTTTTGTAATGGTTGATGATTTTTCAAGATTTACTTGGGTCAATTTTGTGAGAGAAAAATCAGATACATTTGAAGTATTCAGAGACTTGTGCATTCAGTTACAAAGAGAGAAGGACTGTGGTATTGTCCAAGTTCCAGCCAGAATTTCAAGTGCTTATGAACTTCAGAGTCTGAAGTCAGCTTTTGAAGGTTTCGCAAGGCGAAGTCCTGGTCGCTCTGCGAACAGTGCTTCTGAACTTCAGAGCCTGAAGTCAGCTTCTGAAGATTTCGCAAAGCGAAGTCCTGGTCGCTCTGCGAACAGTGCTTCTGAAATTCAGATGCTGAGTTTCAGCTTCTGAAGGTTTCGCAGAGCCAAATTCTGGTCGCTCTGCGACCATAGCAGAACTCAGTTTCTGAGTTTAAACTTCTGAAGCTAACTTCTGAGGTTCTGAAGTGAGGTTTCAGAGTCTGAAAGGGGTTGTTTACTCATTTTATTTCAACATACCAAAAACTTAAAAACAATTTTCTTGTTTCTTTTTGTGTGAGTGAAAAAGGAAAACTTGGGTAGACACCCGACGCTTCCCCGAATATTCGGATACGAGGTAGACACTTCGCTTTCGGTTGAATATTCGTCCTCCGTTTAAAATCAATCTCAATCCACCCAACTTTATTTTATTCACGCCCATGCGCGTTTTCAAACGGATACCATCGCCCAAGTGCGAGTCCGTCCTTTTTGATCAAACCTTTTCACGCTCATGCGCGTTTTCAAACGCATACCATCGCCCAAGTGCGAGTCCGTCTCCTTTTTTCTAAGCAAACTTTTTCGCCCAAGCGCGATCAATTTATTTTTCATAATTAAAATCAATCAACCCACAAACATTTGCTACAAAGAACTACGTAGCTTTGAATTCTCCATCGCACCAAGAGATACGTAGGAGCAAGATCAAACTCTTGTTAAGCACACTAATAAAAAGCTCATTTTTTTTATCTATGAATCTTTTCTCTTTTTGTTTCTTCTTTTATTTATTTCTTTACAAACATTTGGCATGGAACTAACACAATGAACGCTAAACTAACTAACGGTTCCCGTTGAGTACAACGGATGTGAGGGGTGCTAATACCTTCCCCTCGCATAACCGATTCCCGAACCCGAAATTTGCTCGCGATGACCTTGTTCTTGTTCTCAAAGGGGTTTATCGACGTCCCCCTTTTCAAAAAAATAAATCTTCGGTGGCGACTTTACTGTTTTGAGCGAGCGATTTCCGCCCGCATATTTTTCCCGCCGCTTCACGCGCATTGGGAGGTGATGGCGTGTGGCTTCACGCGCGGCACTGAAATTTTTTTATTCTTTTTTCTATTAATTTTTAAAGGTATGAGTTCCCTCTCATAAAACGCTCTTTTTAGGCTAATAGCTTAACCCTACCTTCCTTAGGGTTTCTTTTCATGGTTGCCTGCCGATAGCTTCCCCATTTTTCCTTGTGTATGATAACGTGTTTCTTCGTTAGATCGGGCACCATCGGGCACCAAAGCTTTTAGTCCTTTTTGAGGAAGTGACCTTCCTTTCTCCCGTTTTTAGTGTTATATCTCCCTTATCTATGCCAACCTTACCATTTGAGGTAGCTAAAAATGCCTGTGTTGTAGCATAACCTTGTACAGAGCATGAAATGGTCATGCTCCCAGGATCTTGTTTTTTTAGATGAGTTGCTACGGGTTGGTCATGAGTTTTTCTTCCTTGTTATCCTCAACATCTTGTACTATAATTTTAAACGAGGATTTATTCAAGACCCTATTTTCCTCTTTGTCTTTCAACTTCTCTTCCAAAACTATGGCTTGACAGGTTTCTTGTTTGGCCATATAGTAGTTTTGGAGTTCATTCAGACTTGACTGCATCTTAGCGAAGTGTTCAGACACCTCTTGAAGAGTTGAGTGTTACCGTGCATAAGATGCTATGATGTATTCATTGAGTTCCTCCCAATAACTCTTGGTTATTTTCATCATATTATTGAAGGCTTCCTCAATATATAATGGTGTATTCCATTCATATCCCCAAGTATAGGGATTGGGTTCTTCCCAACTTGGGTAAGTACTAGGGTATTGTGGTCCCTAATTTTTTATCTTTTATTTTTGAAGTTGAAATATGTATATATCAAATAAAACTTTTCATATTATAACTATTGGCCTCTCATAAACAAAAAACAATTGCCCTCTGATAAAAATAATTGTTGCCAAAGAAACTAGTGCACTTAGAAAAAAGGAACTCATTGATGTTATAAAATAATAGATAAAGTATTTACTTTTAAAGCAGGACCGACTCAAATACCAAGCAATTCAAACAAGGACTTTAATCTTAAAATTTTGGGTAAAATAATGGCGTTCAAAAATAATTTGGTTAAAAAATTTTAGTATATTAGATAATTTATTGACATTGCATAGCTTAATTGGGTATGGAAAAAGCCTCAAGTACTCTTTGTCATAGATTCAAATCTTGGTCAACACATTGGTCAATACAAAATGAATTTTTTTTAATGTTTTTTTACAGGTAGTTGGTTAAAAAAAATTAAAAGGCCTCAATAAAAAAAATCCAGGCCTCTTAATCTATTAGGCCGGCCCTGTTTTAAAGGAAACATCTTTTGTATAAAACGAATAAAATTGCATTAAGAAAGGAACTTTTTATATCAAAATAAATGATAAGAAAAATTTGAAGAAGAAAGGAAGACCAAATTCATATTTCTTGCGATCAATATATGACGATTTTCTCAAAAAAAAATATATGTGATGATTTACTATAACAAAAGTTATAATAAGGCGCTACATCCTTATTTTTATTATTCAATCAACATAAATTGAGGTACAAGTTAAGAGTATTATTCTCATCATTAAATTGTTTTTTTTTTCTTTTCGAGTAGATGTTGCATGTGTAACATAGCAACTTTTGGATTTCAAGGAAAACATTATGAAGACGCCTCCTTAATCCCACCTATTGGAGGAACAATCGGAGGAATGACCCCACCTATTGGAGGTACAATCGGAGGAATGAGCCCACCTATTGGAGGAACAATCGGAGGAATGAGCCCGCCTATTGGTGGAACAATCGGAGGAATGATCCCGCCTATTGGAGAAACAATCGGACGAATGATCCCGCCTATTGGAGGAACAATCGGAGGAATGACCCCGCCTATTGGAGGACCAATCGGAGGAATGACCCCGCCTATTGGAGGAACAATCGGAGGAATGACCCCACCTATTGGAGGAACAATTGGAGGAATGATCCCACTTATTGGAGGTACAATCGGAGGAATGATCCCCTCAATTTGACCATTTGTGAACTGCAAAGCAACAAAAATAATTAGTAACATTGGAATTGAGAAAGCAATTTTGGAGATTGAAACCATCATACTTGAGAAATAGAGAAATGATATATTAGTATTGAAACATATATGATCTACTTCTTGTTATATATAACGACGAACATGATGAAGAAGAATTTTTTTTCCTTTAGATATTACAAATATTAATTAGTTATTTTTTTTCCTATTAATTAGCTATTTGACCATATAGGTGTTATACTAAATGTAAATAAGAATATTGTTTTTTTATAGGAAGAATGTTGTTGTTAATAATAATAAAGAAGTTTTTGAGTTGGTCAAAAAAAAAAAATTGACTAAATGTAATTAACCATTTGTATGAAAAAACATTGTATCATTTATTATGACGTTGTGCAGTTAACCTAATATATATATAAACACACACTGACGTTTTAGACGGGCACTTCATGCCCGTCTGTCCGCTCTTCTTATTGTGTTGATGCGCATAAATTTTGAAAGGCGGTTTTTATGAAATTTTAATTAAAATTAATTTGATTTTTTTATTGAAATTATAGTATAGATAATAGATATTTTGTACTTTCAGCATATTAAGCAAGTCTCAATTTTGCTTTGCTTTGTGCTGCCTTTCTTCCATTTCGAATTCCTTAAGCCGACTTTGATGCTTTTTATGTAATGCTATCTTCTCTTGATACTGTGATACTCTAGCAGACCTTTGTTTCCCTGGTATTGCTCAAAAAAAAAAAAAAGTGGCCGGGCCTACCCTTGTGTCTCTCATGGCAGCCTCCAACTCTAGATCACCTTCAAACTGGTTCATAGGCACATACATAGCTTTGCTCATATCAACCATGGTATTAGCATCCTCAATGCTAGTTTTTCATACCTTTCACGAGGTTGTTGAACCTCTTCTTGTTCCATTCCTTGCTAGTGTCGCCTAGGCACTACAAGCTGCATGGATATCCCAAGCATTTTCACCACAGAAAAGTGGAACCAGCTGTGAACAAAAACAAGATCAAGAAAGAATGGAGACCAAAGTATGCAAGTGTTGCTCACAGGCTGAACAAAGGGAAAGGAAAGGCTGTTGCTGCTGACAGCAGGCCCACTCCTGTAGCACAGATGAGTTCTGGTGCTGGATCATCTAAAATCTGGAGCAAAGTGTTGGTTCCTGTTCCTGTTCAGAAGGCACTGGTTTCTTGTGAGTCTGAAGATGTTGTTAAGCATGATACCATGCCCTGTGTTCAGAAGAGAATTGCTGATCTTGAGAAGCAGATTGCTGGGAAGAAGGTTCTGAATGTGCCTGAGGCACACATCAATTGAGCAGCATCTGATGATTGTGTCTAATGAAGACTAAGCAACTTCTGATGCTGAGTCTGAAGACTGGCTAGTTGGTGACTAATGTTCTGGATTTCCTTTGTGTTTTTGATTTGCAAGTGTGTTGTACTCTGCAAGTGTGTTCCTTTGTTTTGTTTTCTTGTGTGTGGAGGCTATATGGTTCTATTCAGTGTGTGGGTACCAAGTTTCTGTGATCCTGTGTTAATTTTGATACTGATTCTGGTATGATGTCTGTGTAGTGCTGTTTTGTGTTGTGTTTCTTGCTCCTGAGGATTGCTGGTTATTTTGTCAACATTGTTTGGCTAAAAAGGGGGAGAAATGGTATGTGTATGTTTCAGAAGCTGTTCACCTGATCAGAGGGAGTTGGTGTTTGAATGTTTGTTTCAGGGGGAGTTCCTGAGTGGTGTGTTTCAGGGCGAGTAGCTGTTCCTCAGAAACTGCTGTTGTGTGTTGCAGGGGGAGTATTTTAGGGAGTATATGTGTTAACATAGCATTTTATCCGCTGCTGACTCTGGTGCTATGTTTAGCTGTGTGTAGTTCTTCATGGTTGATTAATTTGTGATGAGTGAAGAACTTGTTTTTATGAAGAATTTGATTTTAGCCAAAAATTTGCCAAAGGGGAAGATTGTTGGTTATTTAAAGGTTGGCTAAATGTTTGCTAAAATCATATTGTTCAAGCAAAGCGTCCTCAGATGTTTATTTGTGTCTTCAGAAGCTGGAAATTGGTTTTTAGAAGTTGCAGAAGCTGAAAATTGGATTTACTGTTCATCAGAAGCAAAACTGGCCTTCAGACGCTAGAACTGTTCATCAGACGCTGAACAGGTCTTCAGACGCACTGTTTCAGACGTTGACTTCTGTTGACCTTCAGAAGCTGCCTTCAGACGTTGACTTCTGTTGACCATCAGAAGCTGCCTTTCAGAAGCTGATTTCCTGCGTTCTTTTTGGTAATTCTTGTTGCGTATCTTTTGAAGATTTGTTGAAGATTTATCAAGGCTGATGTTTCCAGAAGGCTGAATATTTCCTGTGAAGATCTTGCGTGCAGATTTGTTTATTTTATTGATGAATATATTTTCAAAGGAACTTTGCAAAATATATCTCAGAAATATATTTGCTTCTATGAGCTTCTAAAGTATTTCAGAACTATATCAATTGAAGATTATTGTGTTCAGAATTATGTTGCAGCTGAAGACTATTTAAAGAGGACATTGCTATTGCAGAATTAACGACTGAAAAATCAGAAGTTATCATTATAGAGAGTCTTTGTTTTTTTAGTCTGTTAAGCTTAGTGCTTTGTTTGTGTGCACCACTCATCTGTTAGAGTTGGTTGTTTTGTTTTGAGTTGTTATTCACTTAAAGCTTTTAAGCACAAGTGACTTAGGTGTTTTGAAGTGTGTCTTCAATTTGTTGTTTTTGTTGAGTCTGATAATCACTGGGTTGTGATTACGTGATTAGGAAGTAAGTGGGTTCTTATATCTAGGGGTTCCTAGGTAGAAGTCTATACGTGTAGTGATTAAGTGATAAGGCTGGAAAAACAGGGGCTGTGACTTGAGTCTTAGAATTAATACTACTTAGAGGATTTCCTTCCTGGATTGGTATCCCCCAGAGTAGGTGAATTTTGCACCGAACTGGGTTAACAAATTCGTTGTGTTCCTTTACTTTCTGCACTTTAATTTTCTGCTTCTGAACTTTAGTTTTCATACTCTGTTTTACTGGTTCAGAACCAGTACCTGCCAGAATTTCACAACATATTAAGCTAGAGATGGACGATTGAGAGTTATGACTTGTGGATTAACGAACTAGTAACACTTCGGATGTTAGGAATCGACTTAAGAGATTAGAACTTAGGAAAGAGTTTTGACTCAAGAGATTGATCAAAACTAATAGGTTAATCTGTCGTAAAACTAGGTGAACATTGAGAGAGAAGAGGAGCAAATTATTCACAGTGAGCAATAAACGATTCGAAGGCTTGATCATCTGTTTTAATCTTATCTTCAAACCAGTTAATCGCTTTCAATCTTACTTTTATGCAACCAAATTCTACTGCCAAGGGAAACCCTAATTTTATTACATCTTTTAAGCTAACAAAATTGTTAAGAAGAAATTAACATCAGTCCTCATGGATACGAATTTTAATATTAATTCGATAGTTTTGGTATACTTGCCAAATTCCTATCAAGTTTTTGGCGCCGTTGACGGGGACTGTTGAATCATTGCAACAAGGCAATATTGTTATCATTAGGATTTCTGCAATTTATTTTCTGTAATTTAATTTTTTGTCGATTTTTTTTATCGAATCAGTTTTCATTATTTTGTATTGTGCAGTGCTACTAAGGTATTCGTTTGTTGTTTATGCGAGGTAGAGTGTAACCTGGAGACTTGTTGTAGGATCATGAGATCGAGAAGACTGCAAGAGCAAATCGGAGAGTTGTCCGGTTAGCTCGATCAGCTGACCCTAGTTCCATAACAGAATACATTAGCCCAACACCTACCGAAACTGAAACAAACATCATGGGAGATCATGGAGGGAACCCACCACCACCACCTGTGAGACCTATGATGGGAGACTATGGGTTAGCAGCCAACCGTGGCCAACTGACTCATGCTTTCCAACCGGCTAATCTTGTGGCCTTTGATATTAAGACCTCTGTCCAACAAGGTCTGAAAGAAAACCAGTACGAGGGGAGAGATGCCCAAAGCCCTCATGAACATTTAAGTAGGTTTTATGAGACATGTCAGTTTTGTGTGCCACCGGCTCATATCATCGAAGATCAAAAGAAACTTAGATTGTTTGCTTTTACCTTAACCGGGAGGGCCAAAAACGGGTTATTGTCCATACCGAGTGGAACTATCCAAACCTGGGATGAACTTAAACTCAAATTCCTTGAAAGATTTTTCCTTATGTATAGATATTGGGAGAAAAGACATGAGATCACCAACTTTAAGCAGTGGGAAAATGAATTATTGTATGATGCTTGAGAGAGATTTAAGTTACTATTGAAGAGGTGTCCTGTACATGATTTGAGTGAGAAAACCCAGATGCAAGTTTTTACCGAGGGGTTAAAACCAAATCATAGGATGCTTCTAGATGCCTCAGGTGGAGGGAGTATGAGAGTGAAAACCGACCATGAGGTCCAAACTCTAATTGAGAACATGGCCCAGAATGAGTATTGTGCTGAAACAAAAAAGGGAAGAAGAGTAGTTTTTGGGGTGAACGAGAATAGTGTTGTCTTAGCAAATCAAACCTTGATGACCAAACAGATGGATGCCCTAACTAAACAAGTTCAAGCACTTACCATGGGACAATTACAAGCTCAGGTTCAGCAAGTTCAACAAGCACCTGCTCCAAAGTGTGATTTTTGTGGTGAAGGACAAGCTAATGGTGAGTGTGTGCCTGAAGGAATGAGTGAGGATGTTAATTACACGGGAAACTACCAAAAAGGGAACCCTTTCTCAAACACATACAACCCAGGGTGGGCACAACACCCAAACCTTAAATACTCAAACAACAACACCTTGAACCCACTCTACCTAACCCCCAACCTCAACAACAAAGAAAGACATCAGCCTTTGAGGAAGCCATGACCAGTTTTGTCAAGTTTACCCAAACAAACTTTCAAGAGATCAAGACAAATCAGGAGACAATTCAAAGAAACAATGAAGCCTCTATGAAGAATCTTTAGAATCAGATTGGGCAGCTTGAAAAAGAAATCGCTAATTAGTCCAATGGCGGTTTTTCTGGAAATACACAGGATAATCCCAAAAATGAAAGTTGCAAGGCCATAAAGTTGAGGAGTAAGAAACTGTTGGAGCCAGTGATTCCTAAAGTTACTAAAAAAATGGTGTAGTTGAAAATGTGGAGGAGGATGAGGTGTTAGTTGAAAATAAAAATAGTGGAGTTGAAAATGAAAAGGAAGAGAAAAATTCTGAGGGAGAAAAAAATGAAGAAAAAAAATGAGAAGTTGATTGATGTAGACTCTATTCTGCGGAGAACAAAGAGTCAAATTCTGAAGGAAGGAGACAAGAAGCAGGAGGTGCCATATTATGTCAAACAGCCATACCCTCATTTGTCAAAAAAGAATGAGAAGTAAGAAGGGCAGTTCAAGAAGTTTATGGAGTTTTTTAGCCAGTTACAAGTGAACATTTCATTCAGTGAAGCTCTTGATCAGATGTCGGTGTATGCTAAGTTTATGAAGGATCTATTAACTGGAAGAAGGAAGCCCAGATATGATGAGAAAATTGCATTATCAGAAAATTGTAGTGTCATTCTTCAAAAGAAACTTACTCCTAAGTTAAAGGATCATGGTGCATTTACTATCCCTTGTATTATTGGGAAGGTGAATATTGGAAGAGCATTGTGTGACTTGGGGGCCAGTGTTAATTTGATGCCCCTATCCATGATGAAAAAGCTCAGATGTGGGGAGCCTAAACCAACTAAGATGACTCTCACTTTAGCAGATTGATTTGTTTCTTATCCTTATGGTGTGTTGGAATATGTACTAGTGAAAGTTAATTGAAATTCTGGCAAGTCCTGATGTTGAACGTAAAACAGAGTATAACAC
This sequence comes from Medicago ruthenica, assembly GCA_018208015.1. Taxonomy (NCBI): domain Eukaryota; kingdom Viridiplantae; phylum Streptophyta; class Magnoliopsida; order Fabales; family Fabaceae; genus Medicago; species Medicago ruthenica. The sequence continues at coordinate 85,984,010 of CM031377.1, read as the reverse complement.
GAAACAATAACAGAGAAGGAAAATATCAGACAGAAAGTAAAAGGCACAGGATGTTTGTTAACCCAGTTCAGTGACAAACACACCTACGTCTGGAGGCTACCAAGCCAGGAAGGAAATCCACTAGCGTAGTCCTAGTTCTAAGTTCTCAGCAAACTCCTAGTTTACAACTTATCACCTAGCTACTACCCGTATTGACTTCAACCTAGGAACTCCTAGACCTAAGATCCCATCTCACTTCCCCTCAAAAAATCACTGCCCCAGTGATCTTAAACTCTAATAACAATCAACGTAGGAGACACACTCCAAATACACAAAAAATCACTCTTGCTTAAAAGCTTCAAGTGCTCTATAAATACAACTCAATAAAACACAGTCCTATGCTTGCATCAAGGTGACACAAGAAAGGCTCACAATTAACAGACTCAAAACCTACGAATACTCTATCAATGATAGCTTTGGTTGAGTTAATTTTCTTCAATAGCAGCGCCGCCCTCTATTTATAACCTTCAGCAACAACATATATTTGATCCAAATATTCTTCAAAGATATATTTCCAAAATTTTTCTTTAGAAATATATTCCACAATATTCTTCAGAAATATATTTTCCAAAGATCTCTTTGAAAATATATTCACAAATAAAAGTATCCAATCTTCAGAATATATCTTACGAAAATATTCTTCCTTCTAGAAACACACTCAGCTTGGAGAATTCTTCAATCAAATCTTCAAAAGATCAGGTGAGAAAATAAACAGCTCCAAGGCACGAAAAACAGGAGCACAGTAAACCAGCTTCTGAAGGTACTACTGAAGAAGTGATTTTGAAGGTCTGCGTCTGAAGTTTTGCGTCTGAACATTCAGCGTCGGAAGGTTGCTTATGAACAGTGCTTCTGAACAGTGCTTCTGAAGGTTCAGCTTCTGAACAGTGCTTCTGAAGGTTCAGCTTCTGAACAGTGCTTCTGACTGTTCAGCTTCTGAACAGTGCTTCTGAATGTTCAGCTTCTGAACAGTGCTTCTGAAGTTCTGCTTCTGAAGACGTTCAGCTTTTGAAGATGCACATTTTGCTTGTATATTTGATTTTAACAAACATGAAGCCAACAACCAAATATCCAACAATCTCCCCCTTTGGCAAATTTTTGGCTAAAATCAATCTGAGAACAAAGGCAAGATCTTCACTCATCAAAGTACGCAACCATGAAGAATTTAAACGTAGCAACCAAAAATCAACAGAGTCAGCAGCGGCACATTCACTACGTTTCCACACATACACTCCCCCTGAAACATAACATTCAGGAACAAAACGAAGCACTCCCCCTGAAACAGATCAGCTTCTGACAGGAAACACATATACTCCCCCTGAAACAGAGACTCCCCCTGAAACACGTCAGCTCTGTATTGCGAAAAGCCTGTATTGCTTCTGAACTGAACTACATAAATGCTTGCTTCTGACACACTTATCTCCCCCTTTTTAGCCAAATAATTTTGACAAAACAACCATGCAATCACCAGGAGTAGAAAGAACAAGAAACAACAGAGGTTATAAGCACACTAGCAGAGAAAAAACAAATGGAATACGCCCAGAAATCTGCAACACAATTCTAGTTCACACCATAGATGAAAAGAACACATAAGAGCTGTCATCCACAAACCCATAACCATAAAGGCACCATAGAGTCATACCACACACAAAGTCTTCATGGAGGAAACAAAAACAAGAGAACACAACTACAGAGTACAAAAATGCAGACCAGAAGCACAAAATGAAATCCAGGACATAGTCCAAAAAATTAACAGTCTTCAGACTCAGCATCAAAAGCTGCTTCATCATCAGACACAGCATCAGACGCTGCTTAGTCTTCATTAGTATTAGTATCATCTTCATCACCCTCAGCACACTGCAAGGCTTCTTTAGCCAACTCTCTTTCCACAGCAAGCCTTCTTTGGAGCACATACTTCCCCCTGGTTACGTTCTCAACAACATGGAAGGAAGTTTTGTCAATGGGTGCTTCAGGCACATTCAGGGGAATCTTCTTCCCATCAATCCTCTTCTGAACATAGGGCATGATGTCTTGAACATCTTGCTCAACATCATCCTCAGACTCACTAGGATCCACTTCCTTTCCTTTTAGTGCCTTCTTCTTTGGGACAGGGACCACCACCTTGCTCCAGCCTTTAGATGGTTCAACAACAGCACTCTTCTTAGCAACAAGAGTAGGCCTGCTGGCAACAACAACAGTCTTTCCTTTCCTATTCTTCAGCCTCTTGCCAACACTTTCACGTTTTGGTCTCCATTCCTTCGTGACATTGATTGCAATAGGTTCAGATTTTCTTTGCTGAAGGTGCTTGGGGTATCCATACAACTTGAAACAGAATGGCTTTATGTGCCCCATTCTACCACAGTAATGACATATCCAAGGATGAGATGCCCTCCTGCTCTTAGATCCCTTAGGTTTGTTCTGATGTTCCAACTTAGGTTTGCTCATCATTGGATCATATGTTCCAACAGCTGCAATGAACCTTTTAGCTGGATTTTGATGTTTGTTGTTCAAGATCCTATCATCAAATCCTATTCCATTTGGTTTCCCTTGGTTCTGACTCTCCAATAACTCTTCTAGCATATCAGTACCAGTGTTCATCATTCTGACATGCTTCTTTAAGTGTTCAAGTTGAGAGTTCAGTTGGGTTACCTCATCTTTGAGATCAGAAATTTACCCTAAGTGTTCACTTCTTTCAGCATGCAGTTGACTGGTAGTCTTCTTCTGATTTTCTAATAACTTGCAAACTTCTTCATTTCTGAGGTATAGTTCTTTGTAAGAGGTAGCCAGTTCTTCACAAGACAATTCTCCATCACTTGACTCAGTATCAGATGGTGCTTCAGAACCTGATGGTGCTTCTGAAGCCTTAACTTCATCATCAGACATACATCTACCAGTTAAAGCATTGACATACTTAGCAGACTCATTCTCCACTTCTCATTCTGAGTCATCTTCATCAGACCAAGACACATCCAAACTTTTCTTCTGTTTCTTGAGGTACGTTGCACATTCTGTCCTAATGTGGCCATATCCTTCACACTCATGACACTGAACACCTTTGGATTGATTGTTTTTCTCATCAGTTCTTGTCTTCTTCAAGTCATTTGGTTTGGATCTCCTGTCAGCCTGCTTCAGAATCTTGTTAAACTGTCTACCAAGCATCACAAGAGCTTCTGATGTGCTTTCATCATCCTCACTATTAGCATTTGTTACAAAAGCAACACCTTTCCCCTTTTTATCAGTTCTGTTATTGAAGGTTATCTCAAAATTCTGCAAGGATCCTATCAATTCCTCAACCTTCATACTGGAGATGTCATGTGCTTCCTCAATGGCAGTCACCTTCATGTCAAATCTCTTAGGAAGAGACCTGAGTATTTTCTCACAAGCTTCTCATCAGACATTCTTTCTCCAAGAGAATCAAATGAGTTAGCCATGTCCAGAACGTTCATATAGAAGTCTTGTATATTTTCATCCTCCAACATTTTGAGATTTTAAAACTTGGTGGTGAGAAGTTGAAGTCTGGACATTTTTACCTTGGATGTTCTTTCATGTGTAGTTTTGAGAATTTCCCAAGCATCCTTAGCTACAGTGCACTGCTTGATCAATCTGAACATATTCTTGTCCACTCCATTGAATATAGCATTCAAGGCCTTGGAGTTTCCAAGAGCTAATTCATCTTCTTCCTTGGACCACTCTTCTTCTGGTTTCAGATCAGCTGTCTTCTTTCCATCTTTGTCAAGCACAACAAGATGTTCCTAACCCTTCAGAACTGCTTTCCAGGTTTTACTGTCTATAGACTTAAGGAAAGCACTCATGCATGATTTCCAATAGTCATAGTTGGAACCATCCAACAGAGGTGGTCTGTTCACAAATCCTCCTTCTTTGTCCATTCTGCCAGAAAATAACTTCCCTAGAGCTCACCCTAAAACAGGCAGGGTGCCTGCTCTGATGCCAATTGAAATTCTGGCAAGTCCTGATGCTGAACGTAAAATAGAGTATAACACGAAACAATAACAGAGAAGGAAAATATCAGACAGAAAGTAAAAGGCACATGATGTTTGTTAACCCAGTTCGGTGACAAACACACCTACGTCTGGAGCCTACCAATCCAGGAAGGAAATCCATTAGCGTAGTCCTAGTTCTAAGTTCTCAGCAAACTCTCAGTTTACAACTTATCACCTAGCTACTACCCGTATTGACTTCAAACTAGGAACTCCTAGACCTGAGATCCCATCTCACTTCCCCTCAAACAATCACTGCCCCAGTGATCTTAAACTCTAATAACAATCAACGTAGGAGACACACTCCAAATACACAAAAAATCACTCTTGCTTAAAAGCTTCAAGTGCTCTACAAATACAACTCAATAAAACACAGTCATATGCTTGCATCAAGGTGACACAAGAAAGGCTCACAATTAACAGACTCAAAACCTACGAATACACTATCAATGATAGCTTTGGTTGAGTTAATTTTCTTCAATAGCAGCGCCGCCCTCTATTTATAACCTTCAGCAGCAACATATATTTGATCCAAATATTCTTCAAAGATATATTTCCAAAATTCTTCTTTAGAAATATATTCCACAATATTCTTCAGAAATATATTTTCCAAAGATCTCTTTGAAAATATATTCACAAATAAAAGTATCCAATCTTCAGAATATATCTTACGAAAATATTCTTCCTTCTAGAAACACACGCAACTTGGAGAATTCTTCAATCAAATCTTCAAAATATCAGGTGAGAAAATAAACAGCTCCAAGGCACGAAAAACAGGAGCACAGTAAACCAACTTCTGAAGGTACTACTGAAGAAGTGCTTCTGAAGGTCTGCGTCTGAAGTTATGCGTCTGAACATTCAGCGTCTGAAGGTTGCTTCTGAACAGTGCTTCTGAAGGTTCAGCTTCTGAACAGTGCTTCTGAATGTTCAGCTTCTGAACAGTGCTTCTGAAGTTTTGCTTCTGAAGACGTTCAGCTTCTGAAGACGCCCATCTTGCTTGTATATTTGATTTTTGCAAACATGAAGCCAACAACCAAATATCCAACATTAATGATCTGTTGTTCCCTGCTAACTTTGTGATTTTGGACATGGAAGAAGATGATGAGACTTCTTTGTTGTTAGGGAGACCTTTCCTAACGACTGGGAGAGCTTTAATAGATGTTGAGATGGGAGAGTTGATGCTGAGATTTCAGGATGAGCAGGTAGTATTTAATATTTTTGAAGTTATGAAACATCGGAATGAGAACCCTCAATGCTACCGGGTTGATGTGATTGAAGATTTGGTTGATGATACTACTCAAGATGAAACACCTGCATAGCCATTGGAAAAAGTGATGGTTAAATCTATTGAGTGTTGTGAGAAAAACAAGAATGATGAGGTCGACGAGTGTCTGCAACAACTGAATGCGTCATAAGTTGAATTGGTAGCTAGTCAAGTTAAAGCTTTGGAGGTAGTAGAAGCAAAGGGAGTCGAAACTGCAGAGGGTAAAAAGGAAGTGAAAACTGAAAAACCAGCTGCACCAGAATTGAAGGAACTCCCAGGCCATTAGAAATATGTGTTCTTGAGTGAAGATGATACCATACCAGCAATCCTTAGTAACTCTTTATCTACTCTTGAAGAAGAAAAACTGATGAGGGTCCATAAAGCCAACCAGAGTGCACTAGGGTGGAATATCTCAGATCTCAAAGGTATAAGTCCAGCTTACTGCATGCATAAGATCCATTTGGAGGCAAAATACAAACCGGTGGTCCAACCCCAGAGACGCCTCAACCCCACAATGAAGGAAGTAGTCGAGAAAGAGGTCCTGAAGATGTTGGATGCAAGTATGATTTATCCTATTTCAGATAGTGCGTGGGTAAGTCCAGTGCATGTAGTCCCTAAGAACGGTGGAATGATTGTGGTAGCAAATGAAAAAAATGAATTGATACCTACCTGAACGGTCACTAGCTGGAGGATGTGTATTGATTACAGAAGGTTAAATCAGGCTACAAGGAAGGATCACTTTCTCTTGCCAATCATGGATCAAATGCTAGAGAGGTTGGCAGGGAAGACTTTTTATTGTTTTCTGGATGGGTATTCATGGTACAATTAGATTGCAGTGTCCCCAGAGGATCAGGAGAAGACGGCATTCACTTGCCCATTCTGTGTGTTTGCATATCAGAGGATGCCCTTCGGGTTATGTAGTGCACCTGCCACTTTCCAAAGGTGCATGATTTCCATCTTTTCCGACATGTTGGGGAAAAACATAGAGGTATTTATGGATGATTTCTCCGTTTTTGGTAAGTGTTTTGATAACTACTTATATCACTTGAATGTTGTTCTTGAGAGATGCACCGATACTAACCTGGTTTTGAATTGGGAAAAATGTCACTTTATGGTGATATAAGGTATAGTTTTGGGGCATAAGATCTTGGGAAAATGCATTCAAGTTGATCAAGCCAAAATAGAGGTTATAGAAAAACTACCCCCTCCTATCAATGTGAAAGGAGTGAGAAGTTTCTCGGGGCACGCCGATTTCTATAGGCGTTTCATAAAAGATTTTTCTAAGATAGTTAAGCCCATCTATAACCTCTTGGTTAAAGAATCTGAATTTGTTTTTGATGAGGAATGGTTAAAATCATTTTCTATAATTAAGAACAAGTTGGTATCTGCTCCCATAATCACTGCACCAAATTGGGATATCCCATTTGAATTGATGTGTGATGCTAGTGATTATGTTGTGGGAGCAGTACTAGGCCAACGTCATGAGAAATTTTTCCATGCTATTTAATATTCAAGCAAGATTTTAAATGAAAACCAAATCAATTATTCAACAACAGAAAAAGAATTTATTGCCATAATATTTGCATTGGAAAAATCTCATTCCTATCTCATTGCTTCCAAGGTTATTATTTTTACAAATCATGCAGCGTTGAAGTTCTTATTCACAAGGGGGATTCTAAACCCCTGTTGCTGAGATGGATTCTCTTGTTACAAAAGTTTGATTTGGAAATTAGAGATAAGAAAGGAGTGGAGAATGTGGTGGCAGATCACATGTCTAGGTTGGAGAATAAGAAGGCGACCGATAAGGAGAAGGCTATTGAAGCCGAATTCCAAGATGAACAGCTCTTTGTGGTGTCAGCAAGGCCATGGTTTGCGGACATGGCTAATTTTAAGGCCGGAAACTTGATTCCGGAGGAGTTCACTTACCAACAAAAGAATAAATTCTTTAAGGAGACAAACTTCTATGTGTGGGATGACCCATATTTGTTTAGAACTAACAGTGATGGTTTGCTTTGTAGGTGTGTTGCAGGTGATGAAATAAAAAGTATTATGTGGCACTGTCATAGCTCAGCTTATGGAGGCCATCACAGCGGTGAAAGGACCGCAACTAAGGTGTTATAGAGTGGATTTTGGTTGCTAACTTTGTTTAAGGATTGTCAGGAGTTTGGCAGGCACTGTGACAAGTGTAGAGGACAAGTAACATTACTAGGAGGAATGAGATGCCCCTCAACGGAGTTCTTGAGGTTGAACCTTTTAACTGTTAGGGCATTGATTTCATGGGACCATTCCCATCCTCTTATTTTAATCTCTACATCCTTTTGTGTGTCGATTATATCACTAAATGGGTGAAAGTCGTTGCTTGTGTGGCTAATGATGCACATACTGTTGTTAATTTTTTAAAGAAAATATTGTTCCTAGGTTTGGGGCCCCTAAAATCTTAATCAGTAATGGGGGGAAGCACTTTTGCAACAAGTATTTAGAAATTGTGCTTGCAAAGTTTGATGTCAAGCATAAAGTTGCTACCTCGTATCACCCTCAGATTAGTGGGAAGGTTGAGGTCTCAAATAGGCAGCTTAAGCAAGTCCTTGATAAAAATGTAGCTTCTTCCAGAAGAGATCGGTCTAAGAAGTTAGATGACGCTCTGTGGGCATATAGGACAGCGTTTAAAATGCACTTAGGTTTGTCGCCCTATCAGTTGGTTTACGAAAAAGCTTGCCATCTCCCAGTTGAATTGGAGCACAAAGCTTTTTGGGCTATACAATTTCTTAATTCACGAAAAAGCTGAAGTTATCTTATGTTCCCATGCCTCACGCGAGCTGGGAGGTGATGGTGTGTGGCTTCATGTGCGGCGCGTGATGCCCACGCGCGACACTGAAATTTTTTTATTCTTTTTTTTTATTAATTTTTAAAGGTATTAGTTGCCTCTCATAAAACGCTCTTTTTAGGTTAATAGCTTAACCCTACCTTCCTTAGGGTTTCTTTTTATGGTTGCCTACCGATAGCTTCCCCATTTTTCCTTGTGTATGATAAGGTGTTTCTTCGTTAGATCGGGCACCGTCAGGCACCAAAGCTTTTAGTCCTTTTTGAGGAAGTGACCTTCCTTTCTCCCGTTTTTAGTGTTATATCTCCCTTATCTATGCCAACCTTACCATTTGAGGTAGCTAAAAACACCTGTGTTGTAGAATTACCTTGTATAGAGCATGAAATGGTCATGCTCCCAGGATCTTGTTTTTTTAGATGAGATACTACGGGTTGGTCATGGGTTTTTCTTCATTGTTATCCTCAACATCTTGTACTACAGTCTTAAAAGAGGATTTATTCAAGACCCTATTTTCCTCTTTGTCTTTGAACTTCTCTTCCAAAACTATGGCTTGACAGGTTTCTTGTTTGGCCATATAGTAGTTTTGGAGTTCATTCAGACTTGACTGCATCTTAGCGAAGTGTTCAGACACCTCTTGAAGAGTTGAGTGTTACCGTGCGTAAGATGCTATGATGTATTCATTGAGTTCCTCCCAATAACTCTTGGTTATTTTCATCATATTATTGAAGGCTTCCTCAATATATAATGGTGTATTCCATTCATATCCCCAAGTATAGGGATTGGGTTCTTCCCAACTTGGGTAAGTACTAGGGTATTGTGGTCCCTAATTTTTTATTTTTTATTTTTGAAGTTGAAATATGTATATATCAAATAAAACTTTTCATATTATAACTATTGGCCTCTCATAAACAAAAAACAATTGCCCTATGATAAAAATAAATGTTGCCAAAGAAACTAGTGCACTTAGAACAAAGGAACTCATTGATGTTATAAAATAATAGATAAAGTATTTACTTTTAAAGTAGGACCGACTCAAATACCAAGCAATTCAAACAAGGACTTTAATCTTAAAATTTTGTGTAAAATAATGGCGTTCAAAAATAATTTGGTTAAAAAATTTTACTATATTAGATAATTTATTGACATTGCATAGCTTAATTGGGTATGGAAAAAGCCTCAAGTACTCTTTGTCATAGATTCAAATCTTGGTCAACACATTGGTCAATACAAAATGAATTTTTTTAATGTTTTTTTACACGTAGTTGATTAAAAAAAAATTAAAAGGCCTCAATAAAAAAAATTCAGGCCTCTTAATCTATTAGGCCGGCCCTGTTTTAAAGGAAACATCTTTTGTATAAAACAAATAAAATTGCATTAAGAAAGGAACTTTTTATATCAAAATAAATGATAAGAAAAATTTGAAGAAGAAAGGAAGACCAAATTCATAATTCTTGCGATCAATATATGACGATTTTCTAAAAAAAAAAAATATATGTGATGATTTACTATAACAAAAGTTATAATAAGGCGCTACATCCTTATTTTTATTATTCAATCAACATAAATTGAGGTACAAGTTAAGAGTATTATTCTCATCATTAAATTGTTTTTTTTTTCTTTTCGAGTAGATGTTGCATGTGTAACATAGCAACTTTTGGATTTCAAGGAAAACATTATGAAGACGCCTCCTTAATCCCACCTATTGGAGGAACAATCGGAGGAATGACCCCACCTATTGGAGGTACAATCGGAGGAATGAGCCCGCCTATTGGAGGAACAATCGGAGGAATGAGCCCGCCTATTGGTGGAACAATCGGAGGAATGATCCCGCCTATTGGAGAAACAATCGGACGAATGATCCCGCCTATTGGAGGAACAATCGGAGGAATGACCCCGCTTATTGGAGGACCAATCGGAGGAATGACCCCGCCTATTCGAGGAACAATCGGAGGAATGACCCCACCTATTGGAGGAACAATCGGAGGAATGATCCCACCTATTGGAGGTACAATCGGAGGAATGATCCCCTCAATTTGACCATTTGTGAACTGCAAAGCAACAAAAATAATTAGTAACATTGGAATTGAGAAAGCAATTTTGGAGATTGAAACCATCATACTTGAGAAATAGAGAAATGATATATTAGTATTGAAACATATATGATCTACTTCTTGTTATATATAACGACGAACATGATGAAGAAGAATTTTTTTTCCTTTAGATATTACAAATATTAATTAGTTATTTTTTTTCCTATTAATTAACTATTTGACCATATAGGTGGTATACTAAATGTAAATAAGAATATTGTTTTTTTATAGGAAGAATGTTGTTGTTAATAATAATAAAGAAATTTTTGAGTTGGTCAAGAAAAAATTGACTAAATGTAATTAACCATTTGTATGAAAAAACATTGTATCATTTATTATGACGTGTGTGTATATATATATAAACACACACTGGCGTTTTAGACGGGCACTTCATGCCCGTCTGTCCGCTCTTCTTATTGTGTTAATGCGCATAAATTTTGAAAGGCGGTTTTTATGAAATTTTAATTAAAATTAATTTGATTTTTTTATTGAAATTATAGTATAGATAATAGATATTTTGTACTTTCAGCATATTAAGCAAGTCTCAATTTTGCTTTGCTTTGTGCTGCCTTTCTTCCATTTTGAATTCCTTAAGCCGACTTTGATGCTTTTTATGTAATGCTATCTTCTCTTGATACTGTGATACTCTAGCAGACCTTTGTTTCCCTGGTATTGCTCAAAAAAAAGAAAAAGTGGTCGGGCCTACCCTTGTGTCTCTCATGGCAGCCTCCAACTCTAGATCACCTTCAAACTGGTTCATAGGCACATACATAGCTTTGCTCATATCAACCATGGTATTAGCCATCCTCAATGCCAGTTTTTCATACCTTTCACGAGGTTGCTGAACCTCTTCTTGTTCCATTCCTTGCTAGTGTCGCCTAGGCACTACATGTGGTGCCAATGGTGTGCCAGTAGAACTATCCCACATCCATAGCATTTGATTTCCTTTGTGTTAGATCGTTACTTGCACCTTTAACACATGCTCCTTCACAAAGAGCATTTATAATGCTACAATGACCAAAGGTGAAAAGAGTTTCTTCCTTCATTAGCTATCCTTCTCAAACTCTCAGCTATAAACCACCCCAGATCAATGTCATCCCCATTTAGAATTGCTTGTACTGCAACAGCCCTTATCAGTCGAAACTCATATGAATTTACAGTACTTTCTAATGTTTGCACAAGAAACGTAGCCCATGCCCTTGGCAATGGTTTCATATACTTCAAACTGAACTTATTTAGTAACATACCATCGGTGTGCTTCAGCCATGGTGCTCCTTCTACACACAACTCCTACCTTATGTCCTCCAACTTCTCAATTTCATCCAGACTCTTAATTGCATAAAGTGCATCTCTTCTTGTTTGAATTCCACATTCTAATGGTGCCGGAGTTTCAAGTAAAGTGTTAATAGTATCTGGGATGAACCTTACTTGCTTCCCACGAACAAAAGAAACATAAGGATTTGTATCCTTCTTAGTTGGAATGCGTTTGCAAAGAATTCAA